>CM061136.1:197948788-199148788 GCA_030789695.1 Scilla litardierei
CATGTAACAAGGAGGAACACATAGCTAATGAGAAGGGGGGAGGGATCGGGGGACTCTCTGGCACGGGGGCTCATAGCTCCTATCATGATGCACTCTCCCATCGGGAACACAAAAATCCGCGGTGACACGAGCGCTCCGAACAACTCTAATAAGTCAACACTGGATGACACCAACCCGTTTAATATACTAAGGGCTGGGAATAAGTCTAGAATAGGAGCCTCCCTTCTCAATGACTCTGATGCCATTGAAACCGAGGAAGAGCCAGATGAAATGACTATCATTAATGAAGCTTGGTATGAGGAACAAGCTGAGTTAAAACAAAAAAGTAAGGATCGGAAAAAACTTAAGAGTACCGGGGGAGTTTCCCTTTCTAAGGGCACTCGGAAAAGCTCGAGAATCAATAAGGATGTTGGGCATCCTCCTCCCCCCTCCTCCTAATGACTTTGTTCATATGGAATACTCGGGGGCTTAATAATGTCGCTAGACGGAATGAGCTCAAGTTCCGTGTCCGCAAGCACGCCCCATCTATAGTTGGGCTTCTTGAAACCAAAGTGGTTGGTAATAACGCCCATAGAATTACTAAGTGTTTTCCCAAGAATTGGATGTCTATTGACAATCGGGCTGCCCACCGTAACGGCCGCATTGTCATCATGTATAATCCGGATGTCTGGAAGTGCACGGTTGATGAAACATCGGCTCAACACATCTCCATGAATTGCAGTAACACTGCGGGGTTTTCTATGATAGCAACCATGATCTACGCTTCCAATTCATATCAAGAGCGCAGAATCCTTTGGAAGGATATTGTGGCTGCTAGCCATAAATACAGAAGTACCCCTTGGATTATTGGAGGGGACTTCAACTGTGTTAGATATTCTATGGATAAAATTGGAGGTAGGATGATTGATGGTCACATTGTTGAAGAATTCAATGATTGCATTAACACAAGTGGTCTCATAGAACTCAAAACTGTTGGCAACACTATGAGTTGGACCAATTGTAGTATTGGGCAAAGTCGAATATCTGCCACGCTGGATAGATCTTTCTGCAATAGTTCTTGGATCAATATCCTCGCATCCTCATATTGTGAATATAGCTCTGGGGGTACTAGTGATCATTCCATTCTCATTATCCATACCCATCAGGTTGGGGGGACCGACCCCAAGCCTTTCAGATTCTTCAATGCTTGGCATAGTAGTCCTGAGTTTCAAGGTGTTCTTCAGGAGCACTGGGGCTACAGGGCTAGTGGATGCCCGATGATTAGACTTGTTGCTAAACTTAAGAACCTTAAATTGGGTCTTAAGAGTTTTGGGGCTGCCTTCCGTGTAGCTAATGATGTTTCTATGATCCGAGCCAATCTTGATACTATTCAAAACAATCCCAATTTGGGGGTGTGTACGGAATTGCAAAAAAAGGAGAAGTGCCTTATTAAACAGCTTGCTGATGCTATAGATATTGAAGAATCCATTCTTAAGCAAAAAAGCAGACAAAATTGGCTTCAGCTTGGAGATCGGAATTCTAGATTCTTTTATACTGCCATGAGGGCTAGGCAAAGCCAAAATTACTTGGGGCACCTTATCTCTGCTGATGGTTTGCAAAATGATTCTATAAACTTGTTGAAAGTTGAAGCGCCTGATTTCTACTCTAGGCTTTATAATCAGAATGATTACTGGAGGGTTTTCCCTTGCCTTACCCCCAAAAGAATTCTTACTAAAAATGCTGCTGAGTGGGTTGAAAGACCTGTAAATGCTGAGGAAGTCAAAAATGCTGTGTTTCAAATTGGGGCTGACAAAGCCCCTGGGCCTGATGGGTTCAATGGGTACTTTTATCAAAAATCTTGGGATGTCATTGGCAAAGATGTCTCCACTGCAATACTCAACTTTTTCAACTCTGGAAAAAAATTTAGGCAGATTAATCACACATTCCTCACTCTTGTCCCTAAGAGTGCCAATGCTTCTGGGCTTGGAGACTACAGACCTATATCCTGTTGCAATGTCCTTTATAAAATCATCAGCAAGGTTTTATGCAACCGCTTGAGCCGTGCCATTATTGAGCTCATCTCGCCAAACCAAGTGGCTTTTCTCCAGGACCGGTTATTAGCTGATTGTGCGCTGCTTGCTCATGAGCATATAAGGGGTTTTAATAATCCTATGGGATCTCGGGCTTGCCTTAAGCTGGATTTGAGAAAAGCTTTTGATAGCGTTAACAGAGAATTCGTTTATTATATGCTGCACCAAATGGGATTCAAGCACAAATTTATAAGCTGGATCTGCGAGTGTATCTCTACGCCTTCCTTCTCCGTCATGATTAATGGTTCCCCCTATGGCATGTTCCAATCTAATAGGGGGTTGAGACAAGGAGACCCCCTCTCCCCCTTTCTCTTTGTGATTGTTATGGAGGCTTTCTCTTTACTCATGGCCAAGGCCAATGCATCTCGTTGCATTCTGCCTATGCACAGGATTGGGGCGGTCACCCACCTCCTCTTTGCTGATGATTTGTTGGTGTTTTGTCGGGCCAACTCTAAATCTTTTGAGGGTCTTAGAGATCTTCTTATTACGTTCAAATCCTTCACTGGTCTTGAGGTCAATTGGAGTAAAAGCGCTGTTATCTTTAGCAAAGGCACCAAAGGTCCGGGTAGTCTTGCGGATATTTTGGGTATCAGGCGTGCGCAATCTCTATCCACATACCTGGGCCTTCCGCTATCCCCTAAATACCCTAATGCCTCTATGTATGGACGTCTGATCGACAAATGCAAAAGCAGATTGCAGGGATGGTCCTCTTCTCTGATCTCAATTGTCGGACGTATTGAGTTGGTTAAAACTGTTATCTATGGTATGGTTAGCTTCTGGATACAGGCCTTTCGCATGCCCAAATCTGTGCTAAGTGCTCTTACTTCCATCTGCAGAAAGTTTATCTGGGGGAAAAATCATCTTTGGGCCTGGAACGATTTGTGTTCTCCCAAGCAAGAGGGAGGGCTGGGGATCAGAAATCTTACTGATCTTAATAATGCTTATGGTGTAAAAATGACTTGGCGCATGCTTACGCATAGAGGCATTTGGGCCTCTCATATGAGGAATCAGTATATGAGCAGAACGAGCTTGTTTCAGGCCAAATCTCACCCGATGCACTCTGGTACATGGAAATTCATTCTCCATTGTCGTGAATTCACCAAAAAACTCACTAAGAGGAATGTCAGGGATGGTGCTTCTACTTCCTTTTGGTATGATAATTGGCTTTCATGTGGCCCTCTCAGTGATACTTATGCTGTTCCTGTTGGGGAAGAGGGATATATGGTTAGTGATTATTGGGGTGAAAATGGGTGGATAACCAGCTGCTCGCTTAACCCTGTTCGTCATATCATTGAGGGTTTGACCTTGACCACCGGTGATGATTCTTGGTCTTGGATTTCAAAGTCTCCCTCCCTTTTTAATGCTTGGGATGGTTCGCGGGTCATAAAGCCGCTCTTTCCATATTATAAAGTCGTCTGGTTTCAGGGACACATCCCAAAGATGGCCATCACTTTATTGCGAGCTTTTCACGGGAAACTCCTCACTCGTGACAAGCTCGTACAATGGGAAGTCCCTACTTCTCCTTATTGTATCTTATGCACAGACAATATTCATGAAGACATATCTCATATATTCTTTGAGTGCAGTTATACTAATTACCTCCTTTGCAGGAGCTTTCTCAAATTGGGGGTCACCACTACCTTACCAAACACTTTATCTGGAATTGGTGATTTGATTCTTTCTCGGTTTCACGCAAGGAGTAATGTGGGTAAGTTGGTCAGGACGGTCTTAGCTGCACTAGTATGGCATATCTGGAGAGAGCGCAACAGAAGAATCTTTGAGGGATCCAGCCAGCTGCAGACCCTTCTATTTGATAATATTGTAGATGACGTCAAAATTGCCTTAAGGCATGTGTCTTGGGAGCAGGAGGATGATGATTCTATCCCCTCAAATTGGGGACTATTGGGTTAGCCTGTTTCCTAATGTACTTTTGTTTTCATATTTGGCCCTACAAGTAGCGGAGGGTGGTTGGTTGTTTTGGGGGATGGCGCCTGTGCCTTAGCCCATCTCACAATCATCCCTCTTCCACTCGTGAGCGCCTTGTAAATTTTTACATGTGATCAATAAAGATGCAAAGCATATTCTCCAAATATATATATATATATACATATATATACATATACATATATACATATATATACATATATACATACATACATATACGTCTATATGCATGCACAGACATATATACACATCAATCTACATACGTAACTTGACAAACAAGGCCATCATCATGGTGCCACACCATATGTACACCAGATCCCTATACACTCAATACTTAATCACATAAGTTCATCCACAATTATTTGCACATAAATATCTACATACACACGATAATTAGTCACATCCAACATACATCGACGTGCACGTACTAACACATGCATGATCAAATCACTTAGGTCCGCAATCATAATTATAGATAAATATACACATAATCTCGCATTTATAGCGATGCACCTACTGCCTCACACAGACAGGCACATATATCACACACAATACACGCAAGAGTGCACAAACATAATATGTTCCCCGCCATATGCTACATTTATAACTATCATTGCACATCCTACACACATACGGCCACAATAGTCAAATAAATATGAATATCCATCTACACACCACACACGCGTATACATATAAACATACAAACAAGCACATACATCCTAACACCCACACATCAAACAGTTTCACTCACTTACATTCATCATATATATACACCTATATTTCACACCTACCACATCTATATCCACACTGCATATGTATATACACGCATGCTCTGGTATAGACCCACTCATACATGCATACACACAGGAATATGCTTCTCCCAGATACCCTTAGATACTCAATCATATCGGAAAGATTCACAGATAAACAAATAAGGATATATATATGTATATATTTATTCAACCAATATATACACAACCATATATGCTTCTACTACACACTACACCTGCATGAACACATCCCTACACTCCATTGTGACACGTATAATAGAAATCCATACAACCATAATACATGTTCACATATACACATCAACCAATACACCACACGAATACTCTATATAACCCAATTTATATGCACATACTCATTATGTACATGCAGAGATATACGTATCAATTCCATATATAGATATCTGTGCCTACACATAGCCAAATATAGGACCCATACACCATGCACATACATTACCATGTATGGGCACACACCCATTCACACATACTATACATATCCTACTATTACACACCTATACAGTCAAGCTACCCAACTGTGCCAACATGTAGTCGGTAGCTACTCATACCATTATATACATAATATCCAATATATTCACACTTTTACTAGCACGGTAGTATATACACAAATAAGTTCATTTCAATATTCATACACATTCGATAGATAGCCACATCCAGTATACGTACACATCCATATACTGATACATATATATCAGAATAGGGATCATTCACATACATATGCATACAACCACTCATAAGACATACACCAATACACATTCAATACCAACAACACATATACACAATCACACCACGCTTTCTACAACACACCTATATACACAATCCCCCTTCATGCCACCATATAGGGAAGAATACATACACTACATATATATATCCAAATACTCCAATAGATGCCATTCGACGTGGCAGCATACACACACACACACACACACACACATACCATAACTCCACTTAACCATGCAAACCCATAGCCACCCCACTTATACATGCACTGCATAATCTCAAATCCTCACATTCATCACATTCTACATATGATACATGTCTCACTTATATCCCTATCCCATAATAGGCACGAGATAGAGCTAAGGCCTAACTTAGGGTGGACGGGTCTAAAGCACCCCCCTAACCACCTTAGGATACATCTACTCCAAACACTTCGGAACATTACTCGTACTACCCGTACGCCCATTACTTATCTATATCGTTACATACACACCATATATGGCCATAGCACAACACCTATCTTCACGCAATAGTACAACCCACAACCATATGCTAAATTAAGACAATATACCAGTTCATTTGAGCACATAGGTAGCACATACACTTACTTACAATTATTCAAAATTTTAACACGTTAAGGATTCACACCCTAGCAATGCAACAGTAGCAACATTTATGTACCAGTATTCTATACCTATATCTACATCACATGCCCATACAAATACACATATATACGCTCACATACACTTTCCCCCATGTCCAAAAAAACAATATAAACATTCCACTACTCTATCCATACACATGTAGATGTACACACGTGGGAAACAATTACATGCACTCATATCATACGTGCATATCCTCACTCACACCCTACAAGATATATATATGTCTCCAATAGCTACTATGTATCCACCAGTATGCATCCACTAATAAACATATAAATAGCACATATGTCTCAAGGTTACACAAGTATAACACATACCTACTCACATACCCGTGTCATGTATCTATATAGAGAGTCAATATATATATACGCTCAAGTATTCACTCACTTAGTATAAACACCCACACATATCCATGTACAACCATTACCATCCAAGATACATGCAACTTCATGCCCTTCAAATATAAATACACATATTAAACACAAGTATACCACAACATATATAATTCAAATCTATAAGCACAACAACTGCACTTATACACACAGGTTCACACAGTTATAGATACACACATATACCCCCAAATATACACATATAGTGTAATACACTGTAGAAAGTTCATCCCCGGACTCCCTAAAGTTATGGGGTTCAAGGGTGGATCACTTAAGGCTCTAAGGTCACTACCCACCTCAGGGCTAATCTATCCCGATTACCTACTGAAGCATTACATGTACTATCCTTACGCACATCGCAGTGCGGTGACCTGCATGGGCCACCAAAAACTGTCACTCCCCGTTCCCCAGAATACCCGGAATGTAAAATTTTTTTCCAAGTGTCCTGAAGAGTGGGGGTGATGAGAGAGGAAAAGAGAGAGAAAGAAGAAACTGAATAAGCAGACCACTGCGCACATGCTGGGATAGTACAAGTGAAGGTCCACTAAAATATCCAACAGTCTCACAAAACAACAACAACATTTTATACAACACATGCTTCATTTTTATACACAGTCCAAGTACACCAATATATATGTACAGCCACCTCTCCATCTTCAAAGATAACCATGACACACTGCAAGCTACATCACTCACCAAACGCTACCACTGAGACTCGACTCCAAGTCACCACCAACCATAGTGTCCCTGCTACCTGAAAAATAGGGAGGAGCACGTCAATGCGTGCCCCAGTAGGAACCAACCTGGATTTGGAATATCGTTTTTAAGGTTATCAATCCACAAAGCAAGGCAGGATAAATAAGACATGTAACTAAGTAAAATAACGAAAAGTAATTAGCCAAGTAAGAGGATCATACCTGCGGTCCAATGTCGAGGTACTGCAAGAAAAAGGGTTAGCACGAATAATAATAATAATAATAACACATGTGTTTAAGCAACCAATATCTAATGAGATAAGTGCAAGTGCCTGAGGCATGACACATAGTCACAAAGAACAAGCAAAGGGAAGGGAAAGTGCTGCCCGCAGAAGGGGTAACACGCAAATTCTTATTTTATTGATTTATAATTGAATTAATTAGAACTTGGGTAAACTGTGTGATACCAGGACCTGAACATCACCCCAAATTTGGGGTGAATATAGCACACGGCGCAGTGGACACGGGCATTGTACAACACCGGGCCTCTCAGCTCCCCCGTCCCTAACAGGAGTGAGACTCTCCCATAGTAACACAACCTCCGTATGTCCCCTCCACTCCCGATAAAGGTGAGTGGGTATAAATATCACATATCACATAATTATTTTCCCCAACTTCTCAGTCCTGGCCTCATATCCACAATTTACTCAAATCCTGCCTAAACCCGAGTTTTGCTAACTCACCCTCATTAGAGAGGATTGAGACATTCTAAAACCTCATTTAACATTATATATAACACTGAAGGGGACACGTTGCATGGTTTCACATTCCACACTCATATCAACATGGGTCATGCACCGAAGTGCCATGCCCTCCATCGTAATCCATATCAAATGGGTCATGCACCCAAGTGTCATGCCCTTCATCATAGCCATTTTAAATTCATCAGTCATAACATATGAAACCATGCTTACATGACCCCATCATTACTATTTCACAACATATTTCATAACACACGTGTTTAAAGGCCATTTCTCCTGTTTTTCAACTTTCATTTCATTGTGGCATTTTCACAAACACTTGACAGGCGACATACACGTGATCATAGTCACATCTAAATTCAATATCCATTTGCATAACTAAACTATCTTTCAAGTAACATCAATAATCATGCATCATAGAGGGGAGTTTAGCAACATGGCACAATTCATACTACCACTTAAATGCTTCTGCTTGCAGGAAACATATAGCAATTCATAAAACATGGCTGATATCACAAAATTTTAATCAGAATTTAGCAAACATCCTCAAATTAAAGTTGTAGGTATGGTAGTTTTGGATTTACAGATAAAATTTCAGGCACACATATTAAGTAGGTGAGTTATGGTGAATTATTTGGTGAAGTGTGTCAAATCTGTTTTTCAGACAGATTTCAGGGTCTGTATTGAAAGCCAATTTTCGGCATGTTGTAACCAGAATTTCAACATATAAGCACTGTGATGAAATTTTAGAAAAACTTGTTAAATTTACAACAAGACCAAGAACATAGAATTCCATTGTGTGTGCATGTATTTAGGTCAATTTTGCTAAACTGTGGCAAAGCTGAAAATCAAACAGACATGTTGTAAAGATGGAATTTTTGCTCCTAATTTCTGAATTGAACATATATCAAAATTTATATGATTTTGGGGTAGAACTTCAAGATATACATGTATAATTTTTTTTGAAACCTAATTCAATCTACAGTAACAGTAATTACAGCAACAATATGAAACAGAATTTCAGGATTTCAAAAGAGATAATTTTGCTTGGAATTTCGAGAGGATATTCATGAAAAATTAAATCATGGCACATCAATTTGATTACCACTAATTTAAATTGGTAAAACACGATATAAAAACACGAAGGAAAGAAACCCTAAATATATTTCCAAAACCAAGTTGGAATCCTACCTCAAATCTTTGGTTTTCCTCCACTCTTCTCTTTCTTTCTTCCCCACCTTCTTCCCACCTGTAAGCCACATGACATACTTGATTTTTGGAGAGATAAATCAGGGTTTGAAGTGAAGAAAATAGAGAAAAGTGGGAGGGTGTGGCCGGCCTAAGCTAGGGGATGGAGAGGGGAACGAGAGAGAGAGGATGAGGGAAGGTTTTAGAAAGAAAAAGAGAGATTTCTAAAGAAATTTCTACACCTTCCTTAGCTTCTCCCATAAGCCATGCACCAATCAAAAATGACTAAAATACCATGAGGAAAAAAAATGCCCCTCAACTTTTATGTATTTACACGTTTGCCATTTCTTTATGCACTGACCACTTAAGTATGTATACACAGCACTTTTGGTCCAAATGACCATTTTGCCCCTCGCCTTTCTAAAAAATTATGGGGGTTGCCATTGACCCCTAACCCTTTTCACACTAGCATGGCTCTCCCTACACACATCCACGCACATCCATGCATGCATACATGCATCACACACACATGTCTAATGCATTCTTGTTGTTTTACACCCACGACGTCATCCGCACTTCTCCCGTATTCATATTTCGCATTCTCTACCCTTAGCCACGTATTACGGCCCAATCCCCCTTGCACTACGTCACATACGTCGTTATCTATGCTTATTTCATGCCTACCCATGAATCGTAAGTAGACATACCACGTGTGTTCAATAGAATACACGTATAGTGCAAAATAGGGCATGACACTATTCACCCACCTCTATTGTATGTGTAGTCCCGCAGGGTCCCTTACACTCTACTTGGGAAGTTTGAGGAATGTGGTTCAACAACGACATCAGCTTCATCCATAAACAGCTTCAAAAGGGGTCATCTGAGTATGGATTTTCCAGGTCGTTTATACCAATATTCAATGAGGGACAACCACTTACGCCATTTTATTAGCTTATGGCTACATAAACACCTCAAATAGCATTCCAAATGTATGTCTGTAATCTCTGTCCGCCCATCCGATTGTGGGTGATAAGACGAACTACGAGCTAGCAACGTTCCATGTAGTGTGAAGAGCTCCTTCCAAAAACGACTAGTATAGATAGGATCACAATCACTCACAATAGTTTTCGGTGGTCCATACAATTTGTAAACTCCATCAAGAACACTTGATCTATATATCTCGTCGAAATAAGATGGTTACCTCTAAAGAAAATGGCATATTTGGTAAGTCGATCCACCACCATAAATATCGCACTTGTCTCCCCGCAAAGAGGTTACCCCAGTATGAAATACATAGAAATGTATTCCCAGACCTGCTCAAAAATTGGAAGAGGATGAATAATCTCGGAGAAGCTACGTTATCCACCTTGCTTCGTTGGGATATATCACATTCTCAGACGAACTTATACATTGCCGATCTAATCCCTTCCCAAAAGAAAGAACCATTCGGTCTGTGTAGTGTTCTTATAGCATCTGGATGGCCTCTTTGAGTAGATATATGGTGCTCCCTCAGGAGAATATTAATGACCTATTGGTTGTCGGGATTGACCAATATCATCCACTGTTAGAAATAGATGCCATCCACCTTTGCGATAATAGCTTGTATTCTCGCCATCCTCCTGCATTCGCTGCTCAATCTCTATATAATAGGAATCATGAGAGACCATCTCCTTAATTCCATGTAGCCAATCAATCTGAACTGATGAAATTGGATAGATGGAGAAATTATCTTACAAACGAGAGTCGTCATTGTTTACTTCCATCGACAAAGTGTCAGTCGCTAGCTTTCTTCTTCATTGGGTTGTTTTCAATCTTGTAATCGAACTACTGTAGCTTCGTGAACCCCTTGCTTTGAATTCCATGTCGTATCTATTGCCCTAACAAGCAACTTAGGCTGTGGTGGTCGGTGCGGATGATGAACTTTCTACCCATCAAGTAATGACTCTACTTGGTTGTAGCTATAATGATAGCCAACACCTCCTTCTCATATGGTGATAGAAGAAGGTTCCTCCCATTCAGCTTTGAACTGAGATATGCAGTGGGCCTTCCCTCATGCATTAGCATTGCACTGATGCCCTGACCTGATGCATTACAATCCAATATAAAGCTTTTACCAAAGGCAAGCAAAGCTGGTACATGCACTATAACGAGAGCTTGCTTCAATAGATGAAAAGCTTCTTGGGCGTATTCTACCCATTGGAACTCACCCTTTGTGAGTAAATCAGTCAAGGGCACCTCAATCCTACCAAATTTCATAACATATTTACGGTACTACTGTAACGACTGCTTTTCTTGTATCTGGATTTAATATAATATAATATATGTTTTGGTGGATTTTCTCCTCTTGTGTGGTTTTCGTCTCCGTAGATTTCATTTTCGATCGATTCGTCGTATTTTCTCGCTACTTCCGTAGGATTGTCGATTTCGAAGTAGGTCACTCGTGACGGACTTCATAACGGTCGTATCTAACTATTAGATCAAGCCTAGGAGTCTTAGGAATCGATCCCGGGGCCCCGCGCTCCGTATCGGTACTTTCTGTGCTCATTAGCCGGTGTAAGAAGGGCCACCGACCGACTAGATGACGATCCAGTCGGTCGGCAATCCTTCTTGGACCGACTAGTTAGCTTTCTAAATTTCTCAGGAGTTAATGTTTATCGTTAGTAGGTCTAAGAACGTTGGTTGACCGACTAGGTTGCAAACTAGTCGGTCAGCAATGCTTCTTGAACCGACTAACTCATCATATTATTTTTGTATCAGTTACTGTTTACTCTTAGTCGGTCTAAGAACGTTCATCGACCGACTAGATGCTAAACTAGTCGGTCAGTACTTGTTCATGGACCGACTAACTCTAAATCCTATTTTTCGTTCAGGTGTTACTGTTTACACTTAGTCGGTCTGCGTTGGTCGACCGACCGACTAGTTGCCAAACTAGTCGGTCAGTGGTTGCTCCTTGACCGACTAACCAGTTTAAAACCCTAATTTCTGGGCAGCCGCCAGCTCAACCTATTTATACCCAACCCAAACGACTTCTTCTTCTCCAACACGACCCAAAACCCTAAAAACTTCCCCCTTCAGCCCCCATCTTCCTCCAAGCTCCATTTCTCCATTCCAAGCCCTAGAATCATCATCCAAACCATCCATTCACTCTATCTACCCATCATCTTCCCCAAATCTCCATCAAAACCCATCAAATCCCCAAATCCCCCAAAACCCTAGTTTCCCCAAACTTCTCCAATCTTTTCCAGATCTGATCCTAGGGTTCCCCGGAGTGTTTCTTCCGTCTCCTCTCGGTAAGAAATCGATCAACCGTTGTTTTCATAACTTATTGATAATTTTGGTGAAACCCTAATTAATTTCATGTGTTTGATGTTTGTCTCCCCCAAAACAGCGATTTCCCCCGTAGATAGCATCCGTGTGACGAAATGATCGTCAATCCCCGGTGCTAGGCAAGTGAAACTTGCCACTTAGGGTTTAGGCCATGTTTTAGGCCATTTGCTAGTTGTAGGCGTAAAAGAGGCTAGGCGACGAAATGATACTCGCCTAGGCGCAAATTGGGGAACTAGCTTGACAACGAAGCTAGTTCCGACTTTTAGCATGTTGCACAATTACCATGTCATGTTTACTTTCAATTAACGGTACGCGAATATGTTCATGTCATTGCATTTCGCCTGTCACGTTTAATTTAATTAACTGTACGCAAATAAATTGTCATGACCTCACATTCTTTAGGTATTGCTGTGATTGCGTAGCTTCGCTACAATGTTGCGTTCCTGGCTCGTGTTCCAGAAGCGGACCATGTGTTGGTTGATAGCCAATGCCCGAATTGCGTGTTCCGGCTAGGTGTTCCCTACGCCATACTTGTGTTCCTGGCTCGTGACCAGAAGCGAGCATAATGAGTTGGAAACCCCAACGCTCGAAATGTATTGAATTGTGAACTAAGAATGCGAGCTCAATGTGCGGGGCAACCTCAGGCTCACTAGCTTAGCTCAATGTGCGGGGACCCCAGGCTCCATATCGTGTGGGTATTGAGTAGTGTTTAGTGCCGATCGGTCTGAAATGCTATGCCATTCAGCGAATGGCGTAAACACCTACAAAATGTGAATGTATTGCATTGATAATATCTTGGCTACTCTTGTCTTGTCCCGATGATTGTTCTCTTGTACAAATTGTCTTGCCATGTTTTAATTGTGCACTCATGTTATAACTGCCATGTCATGCATACTAAACTGCTAGGTTGCTAGATGCCTCACTTTCAGTTTCCTTGCCCAAGTCTTTTTAGACTTGCTGACATGTGCCCCTTTACTCTTTTGGGTGACACATGTTAGATCCTGAGCCCGAGTACCTCGTTGAGGACGAGGTGTTTGCTGACGCCGAGCCCGAGCTTGTGTTTGACGGGGAGTACGTGGACACTGGGGACCAGTCATAGTGTCTTCGTTGTGCTTTATTTTGTTTAGACAGTTGTTTTGTTATCGGTGCGTAGCACCTATACTTTGTTATGTCGTATTCTTTTGTTGGCCTTGTTCTGGGCCTTTAGACTCTTTTCTTTTAGCCTGGTGGCTTTTCTGGATGTTGGACTTATTTTTGATGTTGGACAATTTGTGAGATGTGGAATTTTATTTCAGTCTCTCCTTGTGTTATTATTGTTATTCTGTTGTGGTTACATGGACCTGTTTATGTATTTGTGGACGCTTATCGGGTTTGGGGCTTCACAGCTCCACTCTCGTGCGGACCTTTTCACGTCTCGCCTCCATTTTAGGGAAGCGGGTCGTGACAGGTTTTAGTGGTGGCCCATGCAGGTCCTTCTGTAACTGCGATTTTTGGAATAGCGATAATAATATTAGAATGTCCAATAAATTAAGTTCGACGTCCGATGTCATAAGCTATGAGTCTAATCTGATTCGTTCTCTGTGTCATTAGATGGCAGGAAGGCGTTTCACCCGTGGTGGGGGTAGTGGTGCGCTCCCTCATGATGAGGAGCCTGAGCGGGAACCCACCAGCGGTGAGATGATGCGGATGATGCTGCAGATGATGCAAGTGCAGCAGGGCGTGCTTTTGCAAGTCCAGAATGCTCCACTTGCTCGAGCTGCCCGGGCTCTTCCGGATGCCCCTCGCTCTGAGCCAGGAGCGAAGCAATTTCGGGAGCTGGGTCCCGCATATTTTGATGGTTCTGAGGGTCCTCTGGCTGCCGATGAGTGGATTCGGAACGTCGAGGACAATCTGAAGATGGCCAAGATCACCCCGGCTGGATGGGTTGATTTGGCGAAGAGGCAGCTTAAGGATAACGCCAGGAATTGGTGGGATGCTGAAGAAATGATGTTGGTGGAGCCGATAGCTTGGGCTACCTTCAAGACCAGATTTGAGGGTGAGTTCTTCCCGAAGGCTGCCAAGGAGGAGATGCTGCAGCGTTTTATCGATCTGAAGCAGGGGAACTCGTCGGTGGACATGTATCACCAAGAGTTCATGAGGCTGAGTCGGTTTGCGCCGAAGATGGTGCAGGACGCTGAGGAGAGAGCTCAGAGGTTCCTGCAGGGGCTTGCTTCGGAGCTCCAGAGTTTTGTGACCTCCTCTGACCGGGAGTCTTATCAGCAGGTTCTGGTAGCAGCTAAGAGGCAGGAGCTGCTCGTGAACCAGAGGAAGGGGTCTGTTGTTGGTGCTGGGAAGAGGCTTGTGGAGCAGGCGAGAGCTGTGGTTAGACCTGGATTCAGGCCTAATCAGTCCGTTCAGTTTAAGAGGCCAGGAGGGTCTATTCCGAAGTTTTGCCATTTCTGCGGCAAGCCTGGTCACGTCAAGGATCAGTGTCGGAAGTTTCTGGGCCAGTGTTTGATTTGCCGTGATGCTTCTCATGTCGCGAAGGATTGTCGACATGCGGATCCGCTGCGGAGGGCTCCTGTTGCAGCTTAGCCGTTGCAGTAGCGAGCGCCTGTTCCCGCTGGACGTGGAGCAGCTCTTGTTCCGCAGAGGCAGGCTTTTCGGCAGGCTGTTCCGCCGAGGAGGCAGGCTTTTCTGATGACCGCCGCGGAGAGCGAGGCTGTGGATGAGGTTATCACAGGTAATCCTCAATCTAGCTGTTACTTTCCTAGCTGGTTTTGATTGTTAGATTGTGTTGTTTGCTTGAACATGATTGTTTGCTAGACTAGGGTTTGATTGTTAATTGCTTGATTAGGTGTGATTTTGGTTTGCACATTTCCTGCACGAGTCCTCTTTGACTCTGGTGCATCGATGTGCATTATTTCTCGGAGCTTCGTGGAGAGGCATTCCTTGTCGACGTCCCCTCTCCCCAAGAGTTGGAATATCGTTACAGGGAATGGTGTGGTCTCGGTGCATCGAGGTTGCAATTCTTGCTCGTTGGTGGTCTGTGGACATGAGCTTTTTGCGGATTTCATTGTCCACGACATCATCAACTATGATGCAGTTCTTGGGATGGATTGGCTTGCGAGCTTCTATGCTACGATCGACTGTCGGAGGAAGAAGGTGGTGTTCGAGATTCCCGGACATCCAGTGTTCGAGTTCAGTCGTGGTAGCCGTTCGCTTGGTCCTGTCAGATTTCGGGCCAGGCCGGTGGAGGCTGTGGCTATGCAGATGGAGCTGGAGTGGCCAGCTGTGGTGCGTGATTTTGGCGACGTCTTCCCCGAGGAGATGTCTGGTTTGCCGCCTGATCGGGCTCTGGAATTTTCTATCGTTCTTGTTCCAGGTGCGCAGCCGATTTCGAAGGCGCCGTATCGTATGACACCTGCAGAGTTGGAAGAGTTGCGGAAGTAGTTGGATGAGCTTTTGCAGAAGGGTTATATTAATCCTAGCGTGTCTCCGTGGGGAGCACCGGTGTTGCTGGTTAAGAAGAAGGATGGTTCGCGTCGCATGTGCGTGGACTATCGGGAGTTGAATGCGGTGACCATTAAGAATAAATACCCGTTGCCTCGCATTGATGATATTTTTGATCAGCTTGGAGGTTCGAGGGTGTTTTCTAAATTGGATTTGAGGAGTGGTTACCATCAGTTGAAGGTGAAGAGGGATGATGTTCCGAAGACAGCGTTCAGGACGAAGTATGGACACTATGAGTTCGTGGTTATGCCTTTTGGCGTAACTAACGCGCCCGCAGTTTTCATGAATCTGATGAACCTGATTTTCTACGACTTTTTGGATAAGTTCGTCGTTATCTTCATCGACGACATTCTGATCTATTCGAAGTCAGAGGAAGAGCATGCCTCGCACTTAAGGACGGTGTTGGAGATTTTGAGGAAGCATCGTTTGTATGCTAAGTTTTCGAAGTGCGCGTTTTGGCTGGATCGAGTTGCTTTTCTCGGGCATGTGGTGACTGGAGATGGTATTTCAGTGGATCCCGAGAAGATTCGGGCCATCAGGGAGTGGCCTGTTCCGTCGTCTGCGTCTGAGATTCGGAGTTTTCTCGGACTTGCTGGTTATTATCGGCGATTCATTAAGGACTTTTCTCGTATTGCTGAGCCGATGACCAGGTTGACGCGGAAGGATGTTGCTTTTGTTTGGTCGGGTGACTGTGAGAGGGCTTTTGGTGTTCTGAAGGAAAGGTTGACGACTGCCCCTATTCTTGTTGTGCCTGATCGCAGCGGTGGATTTGAGATCTTTTGCGATGCCTCTGGCAAGGGTCTCGGTTGTGTGTTGCATCAGCATGGGCATGTTGTGGCGTATGCGTCTCGTCAGCTTAAGGTTCATGAGAAGAATTATCCGACGCATGATTTGGAGTTGGTTGCCGTTGTGTTTGCTCTTAAGATTTGGAGGCACTTCTTGCTGAGTGAGAAAGTGAAGATTTTCACCGATCACAAAAGCTTGAAGTATATTTTCACTCAGAAGGAGCTCAACATGCGACAGCGTCGATGGTTGGAGCTTATGGCGGATTATGAGATTGATTTGCAGTTTCACCCTGGCAAGGTGAATGTGGTTCCTGATGCCTTGAGTAGGCTTCCGGTGGTGATGATTTTGACCTTGCAGTGGAGACTGCAGCAGGATTTTTGCGAGTCTGGCGTGGAGATTGTTCTTCCTGGGGAGGCTTCTTCGTTGATGTACATGCAGGTACAGTCGACGATCGTGGATCGGATTAAGGCTGGCCAGGCTGAGGATCCGAAGCTGGTGAAGATTCGGGAGCAGGTGGAAGCCGGTCTGCGGACTGACTTTTTGATTCATGAGGATGGCTCGCTGAGGTTTGGAGCCAGGTTGTGTGTGCCTGCTGGGGATATCAGAGAGGAGTTGATGGTGGAGGCACACAGTTCGCCGTATTCTGTGCATCCTGGTGGCACCAAGATGTACCAGGATCTTCGTCTGAATTATTGGTGGCATGGTATGAAGATGAGTGTGGCTCGGAGTGTAGCCAAGTGCTTGGTATGCCAGCAAGTGAAGGCGGAGCATCAGCGTACGGCCGGGTTGCTACAACCGATTCCGATTCCGGAGTGGAAGTGGCAGCACATCACTATGGATTTCGTGACTGGACTACCTCGGAGTCCGAAGCAGAATGACGCGATTTGGGTGATCGTAGATCGATTGACCAAATCGGCGCACTTCATTCCGTTCCGAGTGGGACAGTCCACTGAGGCGCTAGCGAGTAGATATATGGAGGTAAAATTCTTTTACTCTCCGTTCTATTTCCTTTTTCCTAGTTTGGATAGTGATGTAACGTGAATCGTGCAGGAGGTTGTGCGACTGCATGGAGTCCCCGTGAGTATCGTGTCTGACAGAGACACGAGGTTCACATCTCAGTTCTGGCAGAGTTTGCAGAAGAGCTTGGGTACGCGTCTGAGTTTCAGCACGGCGTACCATCCGCAGACGGATGGCCAGTCCGAGAGGACGATTCAGATTTTGGAAGACATGCTTAGGGCGTGCATGTTGGATTTCAAGGGTTCGTGGGAGGACCATCTGCATTTGGTGGAGTTCTCTTACAATAACAGCTTCCAGGCGAGTATTGACATGGCGCCTTTCGCCGCTCTTTATGGGAGGAAATGTCGATCGCCATTGAGTTGGGATGACGTTGGAGATCGGGAGTTGTTGGGACCTGAGATGATCGTGGAGGCCGTGGATATCGTCAGGAATATTCGGGAGAGGTTGAGAATTGCTCAGGACCGTTTTAAGCATTGGGCGGATGCTAAACGTCGTCCTTTGGAGTTTCAGCCGGGCGACCATGTGTTCTTGAAGATTTCCCCGAATCGTGGTGTGATTCGTTTCGGGAAGCGTGGAAAGTTGAGCCCGCGATACATTGGACCGTTTGACATTTTGGAGAGGGTTGGCGAGGTAGCTTATCGCTTGGCCTTGCCGCCATCTTTGTAAGGAGTTCACAATGTTTTCCATGTGTCGCAGCTTCGTCGATACATTAGCGATCCGTCTCATGCAGTGGATTTTTCGGAGATTACCGTTCGCCCCGATATGACGTATGACCAGCATCCAGTGCAAGTTCTGGACAGGCGTCAGAAATCGCTTCGGAACAAGATTGTCAATCTTGTGAGGGTGATGTGGCGACACGATTCACCTGGAGAGTCTACTTGGGAGAATGAGGATGAGATGCGAGAGCGTTTCCCACTTTTGTTTCCGGACTCGTGAGTTTTTGGAAATTCCGAGGACGGAATTTTTCTTAAGTTGGGGAGGATGTAACGACTGCTTTTCTTGTATCTGGATTTAATATAATATAATATATGTTTTGGTGGATTTTCTCCTCTGTGTGTGGTTTTCGTCTCCGTAGATTTCATTTTCGATCGATTCGTCGTATTTTCTCGCTACTTCCGTAGGATTGTCGATTTCGAAGTAGGTCACTCTTGACGGACTTCATAACGGTCGTATCTAACTATTAGATCAAGCCTAGGAGTCTTAGGAATCGATCCCGGGGCCCCGCGCTCCGTATCGGTACTTTCTGTGCTCATTAGCCGGTGTAAGAAGGGCCACCGACCGACTAGATGACGATCCAGTCGGTCGGCAATCCTTCTTGGACCGACTAGTTAGCTTTCTAAATTTCTCAGGAGTTACTGTTTATCGTTAGTCGGTCTAAGAACGTTGGTTGACCGACTAGGTTGCAAACTAGTTGGTCAGCAATGCTTCTTGAACCGACTAACTCATCATATTATTTTTGTATCAGTTACTGTTTACTCTTAGTCGGTCTAAGAACGTTCATCGACCGACTAGATGCTAAACTAGTCGGTCAGTACTTGTTCATGGACCGACTAACTCTAAATCCTATTTTTCGTTCAGGAGTTACTGTTTACACTTAATCGGTCTGCGTTGGTCGACCGACCGACTAGTTGCCAAACTAGTCGGTCAGTGGTTGCTCCTTGACCGACTAACCAGTGTTAAAACCCTAATTTCTGGGCAGCCGCCAGCTCAACCTATTTATACCCAACCCAAACGACTTCTTCTTCTCCAACACGACCCAAAACCCTAAAAACTTCCCCCTTCAGCCCCCATCTTCCTCCAAGCTCCATTTCTTCATTCCAAGCCCTAGAATCATCATCCAAACCATCCATTCACTCTATCTACCCATCATCTTCCCCAAATCTCCATCAAAACCCATCAAATCCCCAAATCCCCCAAAACCCTAGTTTCCCCAAACTTCTCCAATCTTTTCCAGATCTGATCCTAGGGTTCCCCGGAGTGTTTCTTCCGTCTCCTCTCGGTAAGAAATCGATCAACCGTTGTTTTCATAACTTATTGATAATTTTGGTGAAACCCTAATTAATTTCATGTGTTTGATGTTTGTCTCCCCCAAAACAGCGATTTCCCCCGTAGATAGCATCCGTGTGACGAATTGATCGTTAATCCCCGGTGCTAGGCAAGTGAAACTTGCCACTTAGGGTTTAGGCCATGTTTTAGGCCATTTGCTAGTTGTAGGCGTAAAAGAGGCTAGGCGACGAAATGATACTCGCCTAGGCGTAAATTGGGGAACTAGCTTGACAACGAAGCTAGTTCCGACTTTTAGCATGTTGCACAATTACCATGTCATGTTTACTTTCAATTAACGGTACACGAATATGTTCATGTCATTGCATTTCGCCTGTCACGCTTAATTTAATTAACTGTACGCAAATAAATTGTCATGACCTCGCATTCTTTAGGTATTGCTGTGATTGCGTAGCTTCGCTACAATGTTGTGTTCCTGGCTCGTGTTCCAGAAGCGGGCCATGTGTTGGTTGATAGCCAATGCCCGAATTGCGTGTTCCGGCTAGGTGTTCCTGGCTCGTGACCAGAAGCGAGCATAATGAGTTGGAAACCCCAACGCTCGAAATGTATTGAATTGTGAACTAAGAATGCGAGCTCAATGTGCGGGGCAACCTCAGGCTCACTAGCTTAGCTCAATGTGCGGGGACCCCAGGCTCCATATCGTGTGGGTATTGAGTAGTGTTTAGTGCCGATCGGTCTGAAATGCTATGCCATTCAGCGAATGGCGTAAACACCTACAAAATGTGAATGTATTGCATTGATAGTAGCTTGGCTACTCTTGTCTTGTCCCGATGATTGTTCTATTGTACAAATTGTCTTGCCATGTTTTAATTGTGCACTCATGTTATAACTGCCATGTCATGCATACTAAACTGCTAGGTTGCTAGATGCCTCACTTTCAGTTTCCTTGCCCAAGTCTTTTTAGACTTGCTGACATGTGCCCCTTTACTCTTTTGGGTGACACATGTTAGATCCTGAGCCCAGTACCTCGTTGAGGACGAGGTGTTTGCTGACGCCGAGCCCGAGCTTGTGTTTGACGGGGAGTACGTGGACACTGGGGACCAGTCCTAGTGTCTTCGTTGTGCTTTATTTTGTTTAGACAGTTGTTTTGTTATCGGTGCGTAGCACCTATACTTTGTTATGTCGTATTCTTTTGTTGACCTTGTTCTGGGCCTTTAGACTCTTTTCTTTTAGCCTGGTGGCTTTTCTGGATGTTGGACTTATTTTTGATGTTGGACAATTTGTGAGATGTAGAATTTTATTTCAGTCTCTCATTGTGTTATTATTGTTATTCTGTTGTGGTTACAGGGACCTGTTTATGTATTTGTGGACGCTTATCGGGTTTGGGGCTTCACAGCTCCACTCTCGTGCGGACCTTTTCACGTCTCGCCTCCATTTTAGGGAAGCGGGTCGTGACAACTACCCCGCTAAGCCTAGGACCCCCTGCAAGGCTTTGACATTTTTGGGTGTTCTCCACTTCACAACATCTTCAACTTTCTTCTGATCAACAGCTACTCCCTCTCTCGAAATTATGTGTCCCAAATAATCCACAGTACGTCTTGCCAAACTGGCATTTCGATAGTTTAATATAGAGTTGGTTATCCTTCAAAATTTGGAAGATCCTCGACCGATGATCTATATGGGAGATGAGATCTGGAATGTAGACTAAGATGCCGTTGAAAATTACTAACATAAAATTATGAAGCTCTAACTTTAACATGTGGTTCATCAATGATTGAAATGTTGATGGTGCATTTATCTGCCCAAATGGCATGACAACAAATTAGTGGTTGCCTTTGTGTGTTGTAAACGCCGTCTTGTATGTCTTCTTCTCGAAGTCTGATTCGGTGATAAATTGCCAAAAATTACAGCACGCCTGGTAGTCGACACCCCTTTTGTTACATGGAATTGTATAAAACAGACTACTTTACCCAATCTAATTGATTTAAAAACATTTTCAAAGTTTTTTATGTGTTTTAAATCTTCGTCATGGGATGAAAATTTTATTATATGTGCGGTCAAGCTTCAATCTAATAAATTTAACATTATAAGACAAGTTTATAATAAAACACACTACTCACCACAGTCTTGGAGCTTGCTGTCTTCGTGAACTCTCCAACTTGTCTTGCGCAAACCTAGAGTCGTTGGATAAGCTTTTGATCTCCAATACGAGATTCACATCCATTGACTCTCCACAATCGAGATTCGGCTCCATATCATCATTCTTTGTGAACTCGAGTGAATTCCTTGACCATGCTGACTTAATAACATACACTCACAAATCTCATAAAAATATTATCAGCAACGCTAATTGTTTGCTTATCTTCAAAACTTACCTTGGGATTATGCAATAACCAACAATGACAACGTGCAATTTTTTAAAATCAAATTTACATTTAAAAGATATATAAAAGTGCAAAATACGTGCACGATGTTAATACTTATGCAACCATGTTCTCATCCTCTTGTGGGTAGTACGAACACACTTCTCCTATCGTATTCTGCATATGATGACGCTATTAATTCGGAGAAGAAGATAGAAATCACGCCGAGTTGTTACTTTTCCATCACAAATTCAATTTGGTCATGTTTGACAACCGCGGTCAAGTTGAACAAGCATGTCAGCGTCCAGTTATCCTCAAATGCTGATGTGGTCAGAATAGGTTGCAATTTTTTTAGGAAATTGCTAACTGCACCGCACTGAGTGCGGTGCAGATATTTTTTTTGTTTTTTTGGAATTTCTATCAAATCAAACATCACATCAGTCCTTTTTGATGTGATAGAATTTTCAAAAAAGACAAAAAAATACCTGCACCGCACCCAAAACGGTGCAGCTAGCAAAGCCCCCTTTTTATGGTTTTACTAATTATTTTTAATTTTTCGTCTTTGGCAAAAAAAAATTGTCATTATTTAATAATAATAATAATAATAATAAAGCGGCGTCTAGCCCCCCGACTCTTCACTCACCTCGAGTCCTGCCTCGCCTCTGTTCGCCCAATTCATCAACTTCTTCTTCGATTCGATTTTTCGAGATCGGCGATGGATTTGCTGCCGACCGAGTCCCCAGCGATGGGACTTACGAGGCATGGCTTCAGATCTCTGAAGCTCGTCAACGTCGACATGGACGAGATCCTCGCCCAGGACCCGGTCGGCGTTGACTACGGCGTCCTCGACAACGGCCTCACCTACTACGTCCGCTGCAATCCAAAGCCCCGCATGCGGGCGGCACTCGCTCTCGCCGTCAAGGTCGGGTGAGTTGATCCAATCCATTTCGTTATTGCTTGACAATTTAGGGTTTGATTGGGGCTTTTGGCAGGACTACTGAATATTTTGATTGGCTCTGGTGAAATTTAGGGCTTACATGCACGTTCTCGGTCATAGTAATTGATCAAAGTTCAGCAGAAATGGATTACAAATTTAACTTGTTGCAAGCTGAGTTAGGTGTAATTGGCAATTTTAAGTGCCACCTTTGGACTTACAAGTGTATGCAAGGTGTCGGTCTCTCGAACTAGATGTTTATTTAAGTTCAAAAATGTGGACGAAATGGTGATATTTTCTCTTATTCAAATGTCTGAAAGTGGTAGATTGAGGAGTTAATGTGTCACCAGGTTTCAAAGTTCATATTTATTGAGTTCAAAATCTGTTCGGTGGATGGATGCTATATTTTCTCATACTTAGAAGTCTTAAAGCACTACGAAAATCAGAAACCACAATATTTGCCAAGTTCCCCCCCAAAAAGATTTTGTAGTTATTTCACAACAGTTCTAAAACTCGCTACTTGTTTTAGTTGAAAATGTGGGGGGCCTGCCGACATTATCTATTACTGAAGGGAATCTATTCGATAATATTCATGAAAATAGTGAGTAGTGGCATGACTTTATCCTTGGAACTGTACCTATCCAAAACCACTTGCTGTCATATACTGTGTATTAAGTCTTCTTGTTACGGTTTGTGGCAGCTCAGTTTTGGAAGAGGATGAGGAGCGTGGAGTTGCTCACATTGTTGAACACCTTGCTTTTAGCGCCACTAAGAAATATACAAACCATGATATTGTGAAGTTTTTGGAGAGCATTGGTGCGGAGTTTGGTGCTTGTCAGAATGCTCTGACTTCTTCTGATGAAACGATATATGAATTGCTTGTTCCTGTAGACAAGCCTGAACTACTATCCCAGGCCATATCAGTTTTGGCAGAATTCAGCTCCGAGGTAGATCTCTCTTGTCTTTGTATTTGGGGAAACAATTTGCCGAGCCCAAATAATTGCACTAGGTTCGATGTTTTACTGTTAAATCTTGTAACTCATGTCACACCTTTTCTTTTTTCGATTCATGGTTTGGTCACTTGATGCAGGTGAGGGTCTCATTGGACGATCTTGAAAAAGAGCGGGGTGCCGTGTTAGAAGAACACAGAGGAGGACGTAATGCTATGGGGCGGATGCAAGATGCACACTGGGTCCTGATGTTCGAAGGCTCAAAGGTAGTGTTAATTTTCTTAATGCGAAAATGCATTTGGATATACAACCCGAATTTTGGAATAGTCATGGGAATCCCCAACTATCGACCTTAATCAACTCTAAGTTTATTTAATTATTCATAGCTGCATGAATCACTTCTTTTTGCCTGACATGAAATCCACATTGAATTTTCATGTTTTCAATATGTTTAAGGTTTAACTAATTTTGGTACTATAACTATAGTATGTGATGCTGGGAAAAAGCCCATTAATATATAACGAAGGATGTTTTAATGGGTTGAATATTTTTTTGACAGTTCAGAATTCTTTCCATCATTTTGGGGTAAAATTTTTGTATCGGACAAATTTTGATTAGAAATTAGGACACGAATACAAGTTTCATGTTAAACCTGTAATCATCTTAGTTGGACCTGTGTGTTGCTGCAAACTACCAGGCATGAGCACTTAAATTCCGAGAACTCACATCTGTTAATCTTAACAAGCAAGGATGCATATGAAGATTGAGTGTGTCCTGCTTCTGAGTAACATCAGAATGTCTATAGACTAATATTGTATGACACATTCCTTTACCCCTCATTTAGGTCTCAATTTACCTTTTAACCCCATATTTTTTGCATTACCGTTTGGCTCTATCTAGGTTCTCACAATAGTTCACTTAACATATTACTTGAATCAATAGGGCACCATGTACATGTGTGCGTGTGTAAATATGAAAGTGATCCATATTGGCACATCATGCAGTAATCTGAAAAGTCGATGCACACTGCTTTTAGGGCTGAAATGATGTTTTACATTTACACGTGTTTAAAGGAGAAAGCACTTTAAAGAAAATAGAGATACGAAGCTTCAAGTTTATTTCTTTTGAACTTTTCCATCTTTGATTTGACATCTTCTGTTTGCTCCCAATGCTTTGTCAGTAATCCAATTTTGTAAACTTAAGCTATATTGATCTATGTTGTTGAAAACATAAAAATGAATGTTTTAAAAGCAAAGGCAAAGGCGAGCTAGGCCTGGGGCTAGGGTCCAAAGGCCTAGGCTTTTTCCTCTGAATCCCCTCATGAAACCAAACATATGGCTATATGACTGTTCAAAAACATGTAAAAAAGTTTAAATATTATTTTAAAAGCAATAAAAGTATATACCAAATGTTACATGATTGATGATCAATAAAAATAAGCAAGTAAATTACTAACCTATATTAATGATTAATGATGTAACGTACTTGAAAATCGCTATGTCATTTCATCATCGTCCATCCAAACAACTCAACCAATGGTACATTAAAGCTAAAAATAACGATTAATTAGTATCCTAAATATACAACAAATTAACAATTAATAGTGAATTTAAAAAAATGAAGTCTATAACACAAAGAACACACTTGCATTTAATGATGAGGTGATAGAATATATATTCATAAATAATTCAATTCCCAAGCTAAACAATACATACGACATAGTATTTAAGAGCATATCATCAAAATAACAATAAAAATAAAAACCCAAAGGACAAACCAACACAATAACATAAGAAACATGTCATGTCTCAGTAATGCAGAACTGTTTATAAGTTCATCGGTCTCCAATGCCCATAAACCCCTTAATCTGTCATTAGAACCATAACCTTTATACTCATTTTCAAATCCATACTCATTATGGAGGTTCTTATCATTGTCAGCCGAGTCCAAGACAAGATACATCATCCTTGCCTATCGTCATTGGAATTAATTGGGGTTTTAAACCCGAGAATCCATTCTAATGTGATGCTTTAAAACTAGAACCCTCGTTGTGGCATGCCATGACCACTCTTTTGCGATGCTGTGCAACCTCATTGCATCCGACATCATTTTTACCACGGTTTAAGGTTTCGGCCGAAACCGTGAGGTTTCGGCCGTTTCGGATCGGTCCCGGAGGGGGCCGATCCGAAACGCTCCATCTTTTATCGGTATCGGCCGAAACCGGCCAGTTTCGGCCCGACCGGCCGAAACTGGCCGGTTTCGACCGAAACCGGCGAGCTACAGCAGAAAAACGGAGCAAATTCAAAAAAGAAGAAGAAGAAAAGATTGGAAGAAGACGAAGTGGAAGAAAATAAGATCCAAAGAATCTGATCAAAAATCAGATCCAGCACTAACAAAAATCAGATCCAAAAAAAAAGAAAATGAAGCGGAAGAAGAATTGGAAGAGAGGAGAGGAGCTTACTTGGCCCGCCGCCCCTCGTCGCCGGTCGCCGCCCTCCCGCCGCCCATCGAGATGGAAAGGGAAAGGGTGAACATTGTTAGGGGGAGAGAGACAGCAAAGGAATAGAACGAGAGAGATTGGGGGGGGGTCATTTCCGATAGATATTTTTGAATGGCAAACTCGTAAATAAGTGCTATGTGCACAGAGTAAAACGGTAGTGCGCAAAGCAACTCCATTGTAATGAAAACTTGTAAATAAATTGTATGTGCACAGAGTAACACGGTGGAGATTTTTTAGTGGTAAACTTGT
The DNA here is from genome assembly GCA_030789695.1 of Scilla litardierei. Taxonomy (NCBI): domain Eukaryota; kingdom Viridiplantae; phylum Streptophyta; class Magnoliopsida; order Asparagales; family Asparagaceae; genus Scilla; species Scilla litardierei. The sequence goes on from CM061136.1 coordinate 197,975,645, forward strand.
AAATAAGCTATATGCGCGCAGAGTAAATCGGTGGTGCGCAATGAAACTCTCCCGTCTCCAGTTCTTTCAAATATTTAAAATATAAAAATATGTATACATATTTATAAATACATATAAGTGACAAGTATTTAATAGTCTATGATTAATACTTTAATTTTAGGACGATACCGAAACTTGCTACCGAAACCACCGAAACGGACGATACCGATACCGAAACCTATATTTTGGGAGGAGCGATACCGAGTCCGAAACCGAAACCTAAAACCTTGATTTTTACCATTCGTCAACTAAGGCCTAACCATGAGAGTACCTCTCAATTGTAATAAAATTTTACTCTTTTATCTAGCCTAGAACAGATTTTGTTGCTGTCTTCTAAAAGAAGTGGATTCTTATCTTCTTCATTTTTTTCTTCGCCTTGATCTTGGTATTTAACTTGATGTAAGCAAGGTCCTTGAACTTATCTGACTCCAGCCTGTTTCTGTTCTTTCTCTGAATTTACAATAAAAAATAGCATTAATCGTTTTCATACTCTTGTTCAATAGGGTAACTGTAACTAACCCCCAATCTGTGATATCCCCCAATTACCTTCAAAATTCTAGTTTCAAGGGGTCTAAGTGCAACTTACCTTTTATTAGTCAGTCAATCCATAAGTTCTCAGTGTTATTCTTATAGGTCTCAGAGTTAGTGTCAAAGATAAAAGATGGTTTGTTACATGTACCTCATAGAACATGTTGTCTGACTGAAATTTACTTAGAAAATATTAAACCAACAACAAACATGAAAAATTACTATACATAAGTAACATAACTGAGGAACTAGATTCTGACTCATTCGAATGTGCTTTAGTTTCTCTCACATCCAGAGGAACCGCACATTAATTTAAGGACATCCAATGCAATCGTCTACATCATATGGTAATTACTACCATGCAAATACCATAACATAGCTGCAATTACATTTAACAAATTGTTAAAAATATCCACGTTCCACATTACCATCATGCATATACTTCAAAAAACTCGTACCAATATTTCTTACCTGCGTTGCATTCGAACTTTTTGCATGACTCTTGTACCATTGTTGTAGAGACGGATCCTTTACGATCTATGTATCTTTCTAGTTTATTGCCTAAAATCTGCATTTGAACATCAACATCTAGCTAGAAATGCTCTTTCACATTAATGAATACATTTTTTGCATTTACTTAGGAGATTTTGTCCCTCAGCCACTCTTATAGAATAGGATGGATTGAGAAAGGATGCAACCATATAAGAAGATTATTATTATTTAAATATATATTGATACGATCTATATAATCTGCTGATATATCATTTTTGGACCATAAACGATACGATATGGCCAAAAAGGGTGATACGCTTTGAGCTCATATCAGCCGATATGGACCATGTTTGCGATTTGCGATATTTTTACTTATAACAACACTGGTGCGATCATAAATTTTATACTCAAAGCCACTTATATAAGTATTTCTTCTTAAATTAGTTATATTTTTCTATCTTAATTCATGACGTTAATTCATGACATGATAAAACTGAGATGATAGAATAGAGGGATGGAAGCTTTATGATGACAATGTAAACGATTGATAATGATTATTGATGTAATAAATATTGACATAAGTCATTGTCTAACAAGTTACATGAAAATTTGATATCTTAATTGCTGATTGGATTCTTTTTATCGAATTGCCCTACTTTTTATGCCATTATTGCTATCCTACCTGTGATATTATTTACAAGTTTATTCTTGCTGATGTTTTTTTCTTGTTTCTAAAATTGTTATTACTCCTTACTGCTTTTACTATCACTTGTGCCTTTTTTACTTCTTTTGATTGTTCCTTAGGCTATTGCTATAAGAGTAATTATTGTTGATATTACCTTGTAGTAATTATAGATATAACATACAAATAATAGCTAATTAGGAGAGAACTGAATAAATAGAAGAAGAATGGGAGATGAAGAGATGTAGTTTTGCCATTACTTACGCAATTTTACATATTATCGTATAAGATGTAAAATCCTACACCGTTTTGTAGTGGTTTGTGATGCCTTTGTCATATCTCATATCGTTTGAAAGTTGTTAAAACTATGAAGTTTCTAGTGGTTTGCGATGCCTTTAATGACTCACAGTTTTGTATATTGAATGGATACGATTCAAAGCTCCTACGATTTTATAGCTATCTATGATGCCACAACTTGCAACATTTTGCATATTTTGAATGAGATTTAAAATCATATAATGTTTTTATAATGATTTGTGATGCACATATCATGGCTCATACTGTTTGAAATTTGTTGGATGAGATTTAGAATTTTTATGATGTTTTGTGGCAGTTTCTATTCATGAATTATAACTTTATGTAAAATATGTCATCTTGATGTCATTTGAATCTATTCATGGTATTTTGATAACATATTGATATATAAGATATTATAAATATTCTTTAGTTATCAATATTAATATAAATGTTATCACTGATATGCGTACTATGATATTGATAAGTATCCCCGATATATCCTTCGATATCCAATATACAATGTGAAAAATTTCTATCCAATATGATCCCGATATCGTATATATTTAAAACCTTACGTAAAATAGAATCAATCTACCCCATACCTTTTTGTTGACGATGTCAATCATCGCCTTATGCTCACTTTCCTTGTTCTTGTATACATATCTAATTTCTTGCTTCACATCCTTAGCATTCCGGTCTCATTACCAATTGAGGGATGTATTGTCACTATCAACTATCCTTAAAAGATGAAACTAGGGACCAACACCTTCATGATCTTTAACACTGATATCCATAAGGTTTTATTTAACACAATTGCTGATACCTGTTTTCCTTTGGCATATCTTGCAACCTTTATCTTCAACCATTTCCACTTCCCATCTGAGAACGTAAGTCTTAGCTTTGCCTTTCTCTTATGTAAACCCTACAATACCAAGATTGTGATGGCAAACCCTATCACTCTTGTTCTCACAATCTCTTTATTATCATATCGCTTTTGTATTAAAACAAAGCGATATGATGACTGTATAAAATTAGTGATCTCATTTGTTTTTACAATAGCCCACTAGTAGGTAAATGTCTTTTGACCTCCATCATCAATCTACCGTGTGAATTGCACCACTGCTCTGAAAGATCATTGGCCGCTTCACCTTCATAGGCTCCTTTGCTGTCATGTGTGCTAAGTAGTTGTCTGCTTAGTTTTCTTTATATTTTTATCCATCCAATTGAAAATGAACTTCTTTCTGTGTGATTTCTTGAAGCTCTTACCAAAATCATAAAGATTAGTCCCCAACTTGTAACGCACGCAAATGTTCATGACCGACCTCATCTTTCAATCACAACATTCATCTTTCATAATGAAGCAAGTGGTTTTCACCTACCCTGTTTCGTTGTCTTTCAGATTCATTTCTGTCCATTGTTTGTCTCTTTACAATAAAGGCCCTTGTACATATAGATAGAAAGGGGTTTCAAATATCTCTCATACTTTTCAGTTACCAACAAGGTTTTTGCAAGACTTCATGGACCTCACATGAAATGAAATGGCATTCTTGCATGCTCAAGCTACCAATTGATCACATATCCTATCTTTTTCTCCTTTAAGGGTGTATCTGATATCTTTGTTTGCTTCAACTCTCCTTTAATCGAGTTGTTAGCTTCGAATCATTAGCAATGAAAATGGATTGGGGATGGATTTTGGGGAAAGATGTGATTTTAGGGCAAAAGATGGGGTTTGAGAAAGAAAGTTGGGATTTTTATTAATAATAAGTGGAACCACAATGGTATTGACCTCAATTCAAGAGGACCACTCTCCCATATGAACTTAGGGCTAAACTAAACTAATCTAGCTAACGATAATTCTTTCACAATTCTCTTCATAATCCTCCTCTAATCTCTTCCCTTTTATTTATATTAATACTCCTAATGAGTCGTCGTCACGTAATTACCAAAATGCCCCGGTCCTATGTTTTTCAGCCACCACCCAAAAATTACATATATACCCTGAAATTAGAGATCTGCCACTGCCCATGTAATTACAGAATTGCCGATGTCATGTGATTACAGAATTGCTAGTGTCTTATAATTACAGAACTATCACTCCACTCTAGGGTTTTACCGTCGCCGCTCCTTGACTCCTCTGTTATTGCCATTGTTTGTATGTGATCGTATCATTACTCTCTTTCTAACAGACACCTTGTCCTCAAGATAGGATTCCAAAAAGATGCGTTGGGTTTGCTTTCGACCTAACCGAAGCCTCACCGGCCTTTCCCATCGTCGAAGCATCGTCGGCCTCTCTCGGCCTTACCGTTGCCTCCCCAGTGCCCATATCTGTTCAAAGACCTCACGTGAAGTCACGTCGGACATCGCACGGCACGGATCTGGCCAGATCCAGCCTCCCCACGCGTTGTCGTGACTTGGCTAGATCCAGTTGGATCCGTAGCATGTAGCCTGAGTAGTCTCGTCATCTCAGATTCGTTGTTTGGTTGATTTCCTTTTCAAAGGCGAAAACTTTTTCATTGACCTTGTCCAAAAACTTCTCCTTTGCCTCCGATCTTTGCCGTTATCGTCTTTTTTGTTAAGATCCATCTTCGTAGCCTCCACCTCAGGGGAGGGCCGACTAACATTCTCCAATATCTGTTTCATGGCTTCGAGTAACGACCATCTTTCCTCCATCCTTTCGTAGAATTCCTTCGTCGTTTTGTAGATCTAATCCATCGTGTTCTTGAGGATCTTCACCTTTTTTGCCGCCATTAGGATCGACTGCTATGATACCACTTTGATAGGATTGAAGATGGATTTTGGGGAAAAGATAGAATTTTTAGGAAAAAAGTTGGGATTTGGAAAAGAAGGTCGAGATTTTCATTAATAATGAATGGAACCACAGTGGTTTTGGCTTCAATTCGAAAGGATTACCACTCTATCAAATAAACCTAGTGCTAAATTAAACTAATATAGATAACTATAATTCTTTCACAGATAACTATAGATAATAAACCTAGTGCTAAATTAAAGAATTATAGATAACTATAATTCTTTCACAATTCTCTTTATAATCTTCCTTAATCGCTTCATCCTTATTTATAATAATACTCCCCCTAATGAGCCGTCGTCCTGTAATTATCAAAATGCATCTAACCTATGGTTTTCACTCACCATCCAGAATTTATAGATCTGCCACTGTGCAGTGGCACAGAAATTACAAATCTGACACCCTTGCAATTACAGAAGTGCCACTGTCATACAATTACAGAATTGTCAATGTCTTATAATTATAGAACTGCTACACCCCTTTAGGGTTTTGCACCCACCGTTTCTTTACTTCCCTGTTCCATCGTTGCTTGTATATGAACGTATCAGAAAACATCCATAGGCCATGCGAGTGGTTCTTTACCTTTTTGCAATAAAGATCTGCCATCACATACTTGTGTTTCAGGACCCTCATAAGGAACACTTTGCTATTTCAATCTCAACCTCATCTTCCAACTCCATTATATGCCGTTCTTGCTTGTGCTTCTTTCTTGCACTGGTAAGTAATACATGATTCACCTCTTTAACTCTTAGTAGCTTTTTGACATGACATGGTATTCTCTTTTCCGGCAATATGCTGCTTAACTATATAAATTTGCTTAACTATATAAATTTACCATTCATCTGGTGATTACATTTCTTGCATTCAACGCAATTCTTGTCACGAGAATCCATATCTTCACATTGTGTCTTCCGACTTGACGCCACCCCTAGCTCCATCATAATCATTTTTGTTTGTGTTCGATGATCATGAAGAATGAAGAAAACTAGCCGCATCTCTAAGACATATTCACCACCCCTTTATTGAATCAAGTCAAACCAAGTTTTTCCTACACATTGCACAAAGCCACAAACCAATCAACAATTGACATATTTAAGTTCAATTCAATAACTAATAATTTCAATCCAACGAGACAATCCATTTCAACACAATTCAATAATTCAAAATTTCAAATACAAACCTATTTTTTTCTATTTCTTCTTTCTTTTTCAGTAATCAACTCATTCTTCTCCTTCCTCAACTCCGGTGGAAATTGTTGCTAATGCAACACTGCGGCACAACAACTGTAGTTAAGGAGTACAACAATAGTAGTAGCATCAATAGGAATTGAGGAGAAAGAGCGACGAAGAAGAAACTGACCACATAAGTGACATCATTCTCTATAGCAACGGAAGCATCAATATCACATCATTATTTCAAAGAAGAAGAAGAAAAGAAAATGAAAGATTAAGAAGAAGAAGAAGAGAACTTAATGAAGAGAAGGAAGACTAGAACGAATGTGAGAACTTAACACCACCGCCGTTATTGAAGTCGCCATCATCGTCATCGTTGAAGTTCGTCGCATCTGATAGGATTCGAGCGGGATGGTGAGGGGATGGAGATGGGGATTAGTTTTCCCACCCTTTTGGGAAAGGATCAAGTGGATGATGGGTTAACCCCTCATCCAAATTGGGTTTGGGATCGGTTATGGACCCACCAGATCAGAAGCTTCTCAAGCTTCTTGCCGTTGCTAAATGAAGGGGCCCGCTTAAGTGGGCCACATTAATAAAGCAGGTGGGCTAGGTGCTTGCCTAAAATTAGTTGGGCGGCGGGCTTACCCAAGCCAGCCGCCTTAGCAATGGCTTGGCTTCCCATTCCGCCTTAGCAATGGCTTGGCTTCCCATTCGGGCTTAGTGTGCCTAGGCAGCATGGGCAGCTGCATTTTAAAACATTGATAAAACTTTAACCCTTAGTTCTTACCACAACTTTCGAGTTTCAGTGCAATGACATAAACTTTAAGATGGTATAATGCCAACCTGTTCAAATCTGATCTGGGCTCATTTAATAGGATTTAGAAAAATATACTACCACGCACTAGTTTTAGATTTTGGCCACTAAAGGGCCTCAACTTGCAGGAAGTTTTGGCCAAAAAGAGTTGCTCTCACTACAGCTTCATATTTTTGAAAACAGAATGTAATTTTTACATTGCCTTTCTAATCATGTTGACGAATCCTTCGTTCGAAACTCTTATTCTTACCCATCCTTTTGTCTTAAACTAATATCTCGTCCAATGCCGAATACATCCAACTCTCTTTTTTGAGCAAATGATCATCTATTGTGATTTTTCTCACCATCTCTTGATCATGCCTTAATGCACCATCTTCCTCACCAAAAATCAAACTTGTAGAACCCTAAAGCTTGCTATGAATCCCGGTGATTGGAGAGGTGAAGATAATGATGAAATAAGAAACCTTTTTACAAAGCCTTTATTTCCACAGATGAAAATTAGCATAAGGAGAAAGAAGCTATAATCTCTTGATTTCCTTTGGGAAGATAAAGATTGCAAGTTGGAGGCAAGTCCAATTTCCTCCCGAGGCATGCAACTATTAGGCAACCTGATATTTTTGGATGGTGAAGATTGAAAGCTTGAGAAATCTGTTAACATAAATTCCTTGTTGGACTATTAAGCAGCTTTGATATCACACCATGATCAGAATGACTGAAATGCATTATTTCTGAGGGCGAAACTGTGGCAGGGGCAACAGGGCTATGCATTCCCTAAGTTGGAAAGTTTTTAATATTGTACCATTAATTTTCATTATGTTGTGAAAGCTTTTTCTGAACATGCACCCTTCTAAATTGGAAGGGAGGCATGCAATCTATCAAAGACAACTAATTTTATGTTTCCTTCATAATATAATCAAAAGATGACTACTTTTTAATGAAATACTTTCTAAAATTAACTTCTTAACAAATTTGATTGCTTTGACTTGAGGCAAACAAATAGTTTGAATATTAAGTAATGATCCATTTAAAACATAACATGCATACCAACTAATGCATTTTGGCACCACCAAAGTATTTATTCTAGGTCTGCTCTGATTATTTCCCTAGTTTAACCAGTGTTGGGGTCTAATGCGCATGATCAACGTGACGCTAAAATGTCACTGGACTCGTATAAAACTAAGAAAATCAAATATGGATTTGTTGGACGATGGCCTTAATGAAATTGAGTAAGTTTATGGGGTCAGACTTCGTTTCACTCTAGACGTAACTACATAGCCAGAAATATTTAGATCTACTGACGTGAAAAATGGCCTTCAAGTTATGAATATTTCTAAGAATTCAATTGTGCTCCACAGGCTAGCCTATTTGACTGGGGAAAGTGGTGGAATTGTATCCGTTAGTGGGCATACATCCTATTGTGGTACAGTTTGTGTTACTCAAACACGGACCCAAGAGATCATACACCAATGCACGGAAAGTTTTAAATAGTGCACACAAAACAGAATCTGATGTCTAGTGTGAGCCTAACACATGTTCCAGATGACACAGCTTCACGATAAAAGTGTTCATGCTGCACAACTTATTTTTTTTGAGGGCATGGGGGTGACTTATCTATCCTTCTATTTTTGAACTTCGAATCAAAATACCAATATTTAAAGTTTCATTTATCAATATGGTGGTGTTAAGTTTTTGGTTGTGCAGTAATATTATGGTTGTGTTATGCTAGTTTACCTAAATATTGCAGTATATATTTCTTAAATCAACCTGATACAATGTTAATTATGATCTGACCAGACAGCTGGTAGTTTAAGTTAAAATTTTCACGAGTTAAAATTTTCATGGCTAGACGATCACTGTATTCATAAGTTATAATTGTTTGCTAGCATTGTTTCTTGATAAGCTCACATGTTTGCAACATCCTCTTTGGATTTCTGGTTAGTTAGTAGTAGGCTTTCTGATACATGTCATTTGAGTGATTCTTTTGCAGTATGCAGAACGCCTACCTATTGGGTTGGAAAAGGTGATTCGGACTGTTACTCCTGAAACTGTCAGGCAGTTTTACCAGAAATGGTATCATTTGCACAATATGGCTGTGATTGCTGTAGGGGACTTTCCCGATACACAGGTTTCCCGGATTATGAATAATCATGAAGATTAATATTCTTTTAGATTTTTGTTGTGGATCTTTAAGTTAAGCAATATTGTTGCCTTACTATTTTGGTAGGGTGTGGTTGAATTAATCAGGACTCAGTTTGGGGATAAAGTCTCTGGTTGTGGACCTCCTCCTGTGATACCAGATTACACTGTTCCTTCACACACAGAACCCCGCTTCTCCTGCTTTGTTGAATCTGAAGCTGCTGGGGTAAGTTCTGTATATATATAAATATAAATGGATGCATATACATTCAACAGATACATGCGAATGATATTAAAGAATGTGGACTCTTTGGGTGGCTAAAAACAGTCGGCAGTGATGATCAGCTGCAAGCTTCCAGATTATGAGATGCGAACTGTGAGAAATTACAGGGATTCACTAGCAGAGTCTATGTTCCACTGCGCTCTAAATCAGAGACTTTTCAAAATATCCCGACGAAAGGATCCACCATATTTCTCTTGCTCTTCATCTGCAGATGCACTTGTTAAACCTGTTAAGGCTTATATAATGACTTCAAGTTGCAGAGAAGGGGGAACAGTTGAAGCTCTTGAATCCATGTTGACCGAGGTACTCCTTTTCATCCGGAAATGACATGAAGATGTGCTTTATGCATGCGATTCTTAATGTTATATGTTTTCAGCTTGCTCGAGTTCGGCTTCATGGGTTTTCTGAACGTGAAATATCCATTGTGCGTGCTTTGATGATGTCAGAGATCGAATCGGCCTATTTAGAACGTGATCAGATGCAGTCAACAAGTTTGCGAGACGAGTTTATGCAAGTATAATTCAAATTTCCTATTGGGTGCTACTTCATTATATTGCCATTGCTGCTTTCTATAAAGTCAATTTTGAGATGCTGTTACATTGGAAATGATTGATGTGTTTATATGGGCACATTTAACAAGTTATGTATCTAGTGATTAGTCGCTTATCTCGTGCCAAGAAGAAATTCTATGATATTTGACTACTGGGCACCATACATTTGTTTAAACTGAAACATTTTACAATAGAATTATTAACAAAATAACATGTGACGGGAAACAGAAGGGTTAGGATTTTGTCGTGGAAGAAATTGAGGATTTGGAAAACCTAAAACTATGGATTTTGATAAGAGAGATTGAAATTTGGGCGTCACACCTAGGTGAACCGCTCACCCACTATCGCAATCGTGCATGCAAAGAGATTAAAGCATTTGGGTTTCTAGCAAACCAACTAGGTTTTCAAACTAACATTTTCAATTCGATCTCCATTGACCATTGATCACAAAAGAAGGCATAAATGCTTTTAATGAGATAGCAAAACTTGAAATCCAGGAAAACTTTATTAAAATTTGAAAAGTTGCCTTTTATAAATAAGTACTACAAAAACTATTCAGACTAAATCTTTAAAAAAAGGAAACCCAGAAATCATAATCCGACTCAAGTTCTAGACCAATTAACCAAATAATTAGAAACTGTAAAAATAATAAAAACTCTAGAAAATCTACAATAAGCAAAACTTTAATTTTCTTCTTGTGTAATTGTAACTCACGTGACATGATTCACTTCAATTTTCAAAATAATGTTGCCATGGCTCATTTTACAACAACATGTATTGTGAAATATCTATTTTATGCATTAAATGGTTTAGAAAACTTGGATGCACGCTATACTTTATGGGTGTTATCATTATTTATTTTGGGCTACTGTTACTCAATATATTCCTTGAAGATGAAAAAACAACTAAAATTTAGTAGAAATCCTTTGCGCTACCAGATTCATGAACAATATTTCATTGTCTTTATACCTTTCTCAGCAGTCAGTGTGTAAGTTTTTTCTCCTCTCTTCTTGGTTGGCACTGACATGTACCAAAATATATTGACATCTTTGCTAGTTTCTCGGACAAACCAGTTCACTTTAAAAATTACCTGTTTCTTGATTATATTCATAGGTGGTTGATTTCGAGCCAAGGTTCTAGAGTCAACTGAGTGAGTTTAGATTAATCCTTGAGGTATTATGCTGACGATGGGTAAAACAGGGTCCCTTGTTGTTACAATATTGCATTCATTCAGTGCTTTAAACAACATTAAAACACTGAATGCATTCAAATGGAGGATATACCAAGTTCATCGTAGAAAGGAAGATGCACAAAGCTTGCTCACTGGTAATAGTAGTATGTGACGGATCGAGAAAGACAAAGTTGATGTGCTCAACTAGCTTCAGTGCGGGCTCAGGTTGGGCTCAGGTTCAATCACCGTTTACCGTTTCAACCTCATGTTTAGGATCTAACTTGGGGCCAGGTTTGATCGCAAGTTCTATCACAGGGTCAGGCTCATACTCATGCTTGGACCCGGGCCATGCATAGCTTCTTGTTGTTGCATAGCTTCTTGTTATTCTTCCATTTACTCCTCCATTTGCATACGCTTGTGGAAGTATTTAAAAATATTTTTATCACATCACAAGGGTTTTTTGTGACCTTCTTTTAGGCTCTGAAGGTTGAGGCGATTGATGGATTGTTTGGTATCTGGGAAGATACTGCCGTCGAAGCTTCATCTTCATCTATGGCCAATAAAGAGCTTTTCCCATTAATTTATACTCCACATACTAGAATTAATTTTTATCTGTTAGATCGTAATTGTAGGAAATCATTCATAGTAGACCCCATTCAGTATCTGTTGGGCCCCTCAAATACATGTATGCACAATATTTCCTATGCTCTGCCCTTGTAAATTTCCAAGCACCCAAGAATGTATTATAGAATTTCATTAAAATATATTTTAAGTAATTAAGAATACCTTCAAAATACATAGTATCTCGAACTAGTTTGTAATTGGTGCAAACGGATCGAAAATCAAGCTTAAAATGGTTTTAAAGTTTTCAAAATAGCAAACCGGCGTAATAATGATTGAAAATCCCTTAGAAATTCTCTGAAAATTCAAAAAATGCACTATATTGATATGAAAATTTAGGAAAAAATCGATGAAAATAGAAAATTGCATTGTAGTAATGGTTGGTGGCTCGGTCAAGGCTCAGTCGTTGCCATTGACCATCAATAGTTTCACAGCTTGAGTCGGCTTGGGTCGGTTAGGTCGTTGTTGGTACAAGCCAATGAATTAATAGTGGCAGCTTGACAAACTCAGGAGTCTTACAGTTGGCTCAGGTCGGCACCATCAGCTCGAGATCGGCTAAGCTAGAATCGATATGGTTGGCTTGGCTCGCTCTCAAATTCAACTTGCTAGAGTTGACACTGTGGCAGGTTGGAGCCATATCAAAATTATGATGTTTTCAACGGTGTTGCTCGTTAGAGTTTACTACGTTGATGACATCTGTCCATGGTTATTTTGCAGGGGCAGTTGCTGGGGCCGTCTGATGTCAAATATATCGGCAACATCGATGGTGGTTGTTGAAATTGTTAGAGGTGGTGCCTTGCAGCTACACTGAGTGCTTTACACCGAGTCCTTCTGAAGGTGCAGGTGAAGTCGGAGGCATTCTATAAGGTCAATGACGGGGTAATGCAGAGCGAGGAAGGTGATGACGAGGATAATGGTGATTTTGAGTTCAAGGGTTAGGGTTTGTGGGAAGAGATTGGATGTTGGGGGTGAACACGAGTTTCTTATTTTATTTTCCTATCCTCTGATATTTTTCTATTTTTAATATTTCTCTCTCTCGTTTTTTGAATTTTTTCCTTCTTTTTTGATTGAATTGAAAACAAACTAGGTTTTTTGAACTAAATCCTAACTAGAAGGAAACGATAATGGAGATGATAAAGAAGAAAAATGAAAAAAAAAAGAAAGTCAGGAATTGATTTGATGCATGACGGAAGAGAAAGTGATTATGATGGGAAATTTGAGAAAGAAAATTTAAGGATTTGATAAAGTTTGAGGCATCGCACCCTGGAGATCTGAAGATCACCGACTCATGCATTCATGCCTTGTATGTGAAGATTTTTCGCTCATCTTGCCCAGTTAACCAAGCTCATTCTTGCTCTCTTAACACAAAAGATTTGAAAAATGCAAATAGAAGTTTACACAATTTTAATCAATTTCTTCAATTCATAATAAAAAAAGTTTGAGGCTTTTTTTATAATCTTACAACCAAATGTCATTTTTCTAACAACCAATGTGAGACTAAAATAAAATAAAATAAAATCAAATAAAATAAGCTAAAAACGAATAAAATCAACCAAAATTCTAACAAAAAAATCAAATAAAATTCTAACTACTTATGGATTTGGATCCCTATCAAACTATTATTTCAACAATTTTCATGGAAGAATACCTAAATATTGTTAATATATCAGACTCCTCGCCTTAGAAATCCATCATTTGTGTTTGCTTGAACTTCTTAGAAACCACATTTAATTCTTCTACTTCTGAGTACATTCATCTGTGGCTTCTTCGTAACTCTTTACAATCCCTTTAATTTGGACAACTTGCTGCATCAACCTACACACGCTTCTATTCATTACAAATCTACACAAATTGCACTAGTATTTTTGTTGGCTTTATTGAGACAATATTCATATTTAACCAAGACATTGACATTGTAATGTTCTGTTCAAGGATTGAGGTTTCGGTCGAAACTAATTGGTGTCGACTGTTTCGACTCGGTTTCGAATGTTGCCAAAACTGAAATTGATGATCTTTCTCGATTTCTGTCCGTTTCAGCCAAAGAACCTATAACAATGAGGAAAAATTCCAAATTCACCGTAAAACAATAAAGTGACAATGATTCAAGCAAAATTGCTTAAGAAATTCATCAAAAGACTGTTAGAACACTATCTAAATCATCGATCAAATTTAATGAACTTGCTAAAAAAGTAAGAGAGAGAAAGCTTACACGTGCCGTCGTCATCTTGTTCGTCTTCATTTTCATATTTTCTTCTTCGAAGAAGCGGTATGAATTGAGAGGGGAAGAAAGCATGAGAGAGACATATCGAAGAATCAGGGGATAATTTAGAGTTAGGGCTTTAGGGTTTTAAGTTAGGGCTTTAGGGTTTTAAGCTTAGGTTTAGGGTTGGGTTTAAGTTTGGTTTAAGCTAGTAATGGTTTTCGGTTTTACACTACATGAATCCGGAATAAATTCATATAAATTTAGATAAATTCAAAACAAATTCATATAAATTTAGATAAATTCAAAGCAAATTCATATAATTTTATTCAAAATAAATTCATATAAATTCAGACAAGTTTAAAATAAATTCATATAAATCCAAAATAAATTCATAGAAATTTAGATAACTCTGAAATAAATTCGTATAAATTCAGATAAATCCGAAATAAAGTCTTATAAATTCAAGTTATATACATAAAAAAATAGATAAATCCGAAACGGAAATTTAAACTGAAACCATTGAAACATAACGAAACTAGCAAAACTTATCAAAAACAAATTTTTTTAAAGGAACCAAAATTGAAATCAAGTTCCCTAAATTTAGTTTTATTAGTGCTTGAGAGGACTCATTTGAAGCAAATGTAGGATGGAGATTTCTACGGGCTATTTAATGATCAGTGGTACTACCTAAAAAATTATTCACTAGTAGTCTAACTCTAATAATAAGCATGATGACAACAAGTTGACAATACCAATCAATGAATCGATTGATTCCATGAATAAACACAAAAGTAGGAGTAATAGCAACAAGAGTAGCAACAGAAGCAAAAGCAGAGAAGGCAAAAGAAGAAAGAAGGAACATCCGCCGACAATAATATCATCGCAGTAGGAGAAGCATCAGAAGTATTGAAGAGGAGGAGAAGCAACAACAGAGCATGAAGAAACAATGGCATTGCGTAATGGCTAACATAAGCAAAAATAGACATAGCAACAGAAGTAGAGAAGAAAGAAGCAGCGACAATGTTGGGATGGACAGCAAAAGCATTTGTACAATAGAAAAGAAAGGAGAAAGAGAAGAAGCAGAAACTACGAGAGAAGGAAAAGTCAAAGAATGAGAATCAGAATTAACCAAAATTTAATTTTGCAATAAATTTAATTACCCTTGCAAAAAAGGAAAAAATAGGTGAATAAGAGCTACCCTCCACTGATCGCCAATCCTCATCTTTACTCGTTGGTTGCAGGATGCTCACTGGGCATCAGTCATCGTCACTTGGCAGCTGCACATGGGCCTGGGCCCTAATTGGTTTAGGTTTTTAGTCGGGGTTATGTGCCACTAATGCAGCACAATGTTATATAAGAAAAGCTTTGCAGCTCTCTTACACGGACCTTAAGTGAATTGGCCCACTTAAGTTGGCCTTAATGTGCTTTAGCGGGAGATAGGATTGTTCCAAATTTTAAAACAGAGCGTTTCGGAGCAAGTACTAGAAACTCGGATTTCTTTGATAGGTGGAACAAAAATGGATACGTATAATGCTAGTGTACCATAATATGGTACGTTGGGTGGGGGTATGTTTCTTTGAATACTTAGTTGTAATGAAATTCATTTATTAAGATAGATAAATGAATTTTGCAAGATGAAGAGTTTTTGTATTTTTATACACATTTACATATATGTACACACGCATGACATTTCATATTATAAAATTTAGCAAAGGTACACCTCGATTTGGTTACTGTGATATTTTGTTTAAGCTAAAAGGTTGTTAAAAAGAACGCATTGATTTTATCCATTTTGCCATTTCAAATTGGTATGCATTGCTAACATACCGTAGTTCAGAATTTATGATCTAGATCATGGATTGTTGGGGGTTTAGCATTTCAGGTAGCACTATTTCGGATGTCTTATGATCTTTGGATGGATACTGTAATATTCTTGATAGGCCGAGTTGCAATATTTCATCTGTAACATCTACAACTATCATATGATACGACAAGCAGTTTCCGCTGTGCGTTTTGTTGGGCTTCGTTACACAATCTAACTGTGCCTTCATTCTTGTGGTATCCATGTTTGTTTTGTATCTTTGGTTTGACTTTCTCAATGTGTAACGATAGTAATATGACTTTTCTTTTTGTCTTTTCTTTGCAACCCGCAGCATTTTTTCCACAAGGAACCTGTTATTGGGATTGACTATGAAGCTCAGCTACAAAAAACCATACTACCTCGTAAGTAACTATCTACATATATTTATTAGAGCTATTTGTTATTACTGGGCTACTGTAAGTTCTTCCTTTGTAACGTTCTTTAGCAAATGCAGGGTTCTTCATTGGAAACGTTTTTAGGGATTATGTGCTGCGTATGATCTTCCTTTGTAAGGAAGGTTTTTGGGGGAAGGGTTGGGATCATGTGCTGCTTAATCATTGTATTGTAGTGTTCAACACTTGTTATGAACTGTATGTTACTCTTACATGAATCAGAATAGCTGACAGAGTGTGATTAACCGCATGAGCACTGGTGCTATACAAGTAATTCGATTCCTCAAATAAATGACATTAACGGATATCAATAATACTCCACTAGATTGCATAAAATGCCCCTAGCTTCTACGGATATTTTGCATAACTAATGTCACCTTTTGGTCTACTGGCCTTTAACCAAAAAGAAAGAAAAACCTTTAGTGCTGCAGGCTTATTTCAGAAGAAATGAAACAAAAAGATACACAAGAATAGGACACTTATTGTACGAGGGCTACACTTTTTTTTCAAAAAAAAAAAACAAATAAATGATTATTTAGGTTTCTGTACAATTCTTATGTATTTGAATGTTATTTTTGTTAGTTTTTATTCGTAAACATTCTTCGTATTTACGATTAACATCTTCTGAAACTTTTTTTGAATGCACACATTTCTATGGAAAAAAGTAGAATGTCTTCAAATAGAACATTTTATGGTAGGTTGTCATAACTATTTTCGTAGAACTCTGTGGTTCTTCAAAGATCTTTTCATTGGCTAAAAATCTTTGGAACTAGTTGTTTGAAATGTGAAATGAATCTTGTGTTTATTTAGGATGCAAAATAGTGGTAAATTATCTTTCCAAATAAAGATATGGAGCATAAGACTATAAGCTAACGAAGGTATTCAGGAAAAGTTGCCTGACGTTAGAGGTATCATGCTGTTACTTCTGGTTGGTTGTGCAAATTTTTTGTAGTAGTTGAAGTCCAATTCGGCTGAAAAGAGAAGAATTACAGTGAAAACATTTGTGACACCAAATTGAAACCGAATCAGTGTCAAATTGAGGATCCCTAAAGCTTTGCATCAAGGTTTGAGAACTTGGTGTTGGTTTGGGTTTTGGTCATTGGAAAATTTTAGGTTTTGCACCGTTTCATTGTTTTCGTTTTGAGTTTCGGTTTTGGATTTATATGAATTTTTATGTATATATATCTATAGCAATGCATCTGTAATAATTTTTATAAAATTTTTAATAAATTTTATAATATAAAATTTAAAAATTTCAATAAAATTTTAAGAATTTTAAAATTTTATGTATACAGTTCAAATAGGTTCCCGGCATTGTCATTGTCTTTTTCTATCATACTTGGCCATTAAGGAAGACATTTTCAAGATCTCCACAATTGAGTTGACTAATTTGTTTCACCATCATGTCAATTTGGCAGCAATCATTGGCCCTCTAAGTATTTTAGACCCGCCAGAGTGACTAAGATCAACGGAGTCTTGTCAAATAATCTTGGTAACATGTTACATAGGCAAATTCAGTCTTTTTTCAGCCACAGTTTAAGCACATTCTTACAGGGAGAAATCCTTCAAATCCCACTAGATCATGAAATAGTCCAGAACAAGAGTTAAAGTGATATGGTCTGAGATCAGTAAACACCTTAATCTCTTAGGCAAAACCACTGAAGAGTGCAACGGAACCACGTATGACAAATTTTTCACAAACATAGGAAGTTCAGTCTTATGTGATATCCTGATCAAGAAACCGTTCATTCACATCTTATATATCAGGCAAAACATGATGGTCAGAACAACCGACTCAAAACTGTGAATGCCATTGTTCAGGGATCAGTTTTACTTTGTCTTTCGAAAGAAATGGCATAAGCAGCAAACTTAACTTTTAAAGCTAGAAGCTTGGATGATGAATTTGAAACATTTTTGGTGGTTAAAAGTTTATCCAATACACGTGGACTAGAGAGTATTCCACGTTGTTGGTACATGCCAAATGCATATGCATCTTCTTTATTTAAGGATCAACGCTTTAGTCACTGCCTTATCTGCATAGTGTAAGCCTGGTTCCATACCATGATAGCAATAAGAAAAACATAAATTGCAGATAACCTCAACTATGCCATGAGTTGCTCTTGTCCCCCCATCGACCTTTTTATTAGCATCTAGGTAGCATGGGCACTTCGATCATGAAGCTAAGCCATGTTGGACACGTACCGGGCATGCTTGTAGAACACACTTATCGGATATGATACTTTTATTTTGACTATGCTTTTTAAGATTTGCTTAAGCATTGATCTGGCTTGTTGTGTCATTGTATCATGGTGTCTGTGTTCGCGTAACATAGATTAGCATTTATCATCCCTGGGGTTTGTGCTTTACCATTTTTTAGCATTTATCATCCATGGGGTTTGTGCTTTATTTTCTTATTTTTATTACTTTCTGAGAATAGCCTTGGCCTGGTGCAAGCAGTACTTTGCTACGGTCCATTTTCAGTGGTAGTAGTTGAGAATGGTTGGTGCTAATAAAATGGTTAGTGTGTGTTAACTGCTACTTAAGATATAACTTGGGGAGTTTATCTCAAAAAATATTCACTTTGACTGGAAACAACAAGAAGGTCATTATCCTAAAGATTTGTAACCGGCTACACGTTGTAACTATATATGACTATAATGCGGATCATCCTTATCATATTGAAATCTAGACATCCTTTTTCTTTGCATCAAGTATTCATCACTTCATCAACTGCAATCATAGCATTTTACTTAACTGTGCACTCTTCAATACCTTTGCACATGTTCAAACAACCTTAACTGGTTCCTGGCAACAGAAACCTAGTCAAGGATTTTATGGATGCATTCATTTCTCGGTGTCTTACCAATCTTTCATGCAAAAGGGGGTTAATTCTCATGTCAAAAAGGCTGATTTTTAATATCTCTTCACTGTCAGCCTAGATGTTAATGGAGTTATCTGGATCTGAGAATTTGTAGTCCATTTAGATAGCCGTCCGTATTCTATTCTCACTTTTTCATAAAAAAATGCACCCTTATTTCCCTTCTCACTTTTTCATAAAAAAATGCACCCTTATTTCCCTCGTCAAAACTTATATTGTCTCTTAACTACTCCGTAACTAAAATTTTCTTGTTTAAGTTGTTACAATTTGGATGGATAAAACCTTTCGCCAAGGATACTTGCTGATGAATTAAATCACAAAAATTCTTGTGGTGCAGAGATCTTGGAAGCTTCTTGTGCATGAGTTGTTCTGAATTAAAGCACTTCTTTGGTTTGACTTTTCATTAACAAACTGGTTTGTCCATATGCCTTAGGCTTAAGTTTCTCCATCAGTTGTAGGGGTGAGAAAAAAATACCGAAAAACTGATCCGATCGAAAAATCGATCCGACTGAAAAATCGAACCAAACTGCACACAAAACCGAAACGAACCTATTGAGTTCGGTCGGTTCGGTTCGGTTTTGATAAGCAAAATATCGGTTTCGGTTTGGTTCTGCACACAAAACCGAAACGAACCTATTGAGTTCGGTCGGTTCGGTTCGGTTTTGATAAGCAAAATATCGGTTTCGGTTTGGTTGTCGGGTTGGTTCAGCTAATCGACCGGACCAATCGAACATAAGAGTTGGGAGGGACTACACAATAGTCAACTAATGCCTCCCAGGCTCCAGTTGAATCAGCTCTCTGTAATAGTCGACTACTGCTTAAGCAATAGCCGACTACTATTTACCAACTGCATCGAAACCTAATTGAACCATTCTGTTGAGCTCGGTTTCAATCCAGCAGCCACTCTCTGTTTGGTTTAGTCGGTTTGCACGCCAGATCGGTTCGGGTTCGGTTTTGGACATTTTGCCAAAAATCGAATCAGCTTACCCCTAATCAGTAGGGTTTATTGGTGACTTCTAAATTTGTGGGCTAATGTATCTTCCTAAATGAAAATTAGGTTCCATCCAGTGTTAATAACACCTTTACTGTGATGTGAGTACTGCATTTAACCAATTCTGATTTGAAGACCCAATTAGAGAGGAGAAATGTCGGAAACAATAGAATAAAAGAGGAGACTAGAACTAAAGATCATAGAAACAAAATTCAAAAGAAATAATTATAGAGAGGATGTCTATTTTACGAAAGAAGGGAAGAAGGAATAAAGTGGTATAATAAGGAGACTAAGATAGAGGTTTGGGATCCCTGAGATAACAAACAACTAAACATGTCGACAGTCGACTAGACTAAACAATAATAGATGAGTTTTGAAGACAAAGAAACAGAAAAAGTAGTATTCAAGAGCATGGTTAGAGGTTTCGGCCGATACAGCTGGGTATTGGCCATTTCGTTTTGGTCCGGTCTCGGTGGGTACCGAGACTGAAACTAAGGGTTTGTTTCGGTTTTGACCGGAACGTTGCCGTTGGTTTCGGCTGAAACCGGTCGGAACAACAACGTTCCGACCGGAACCATTAAAAAAAGAGGAGAAAAAGAAGGAGACGAAGATCATCAAAATAAAAAGAAAAAATTAAAAAAAAAACTATTAAGGTTCTACAACTAAATCAAAAAGAAGAAAAAGAAGAAGAAGAAGAGAGAAACTTAGCTCGAGAACCCACCACCCATCGCTACCCGCCACCCAGCCGTCGCCACCCGCCGCCTCCCTGAAGAACAACCTCCTGTCACTAAGAAGAGATGAGCAGATTTTTGGAGACATCGGAGGGGATGTTGCTATTTTGTTGAACATATTGCCATCTATTTACAAGTCTGCCATGTTGCTAGTCACATGCCCATTTTGCTGAACATATTGCCATCTATTTACAAGTTTGCCATGCTGCTAGTCACATGCCTATTTTGTTAAACATATTGCATCTATGTACAAGTTTGCCATATATACAGACGAAACCGAAACATACTTCCGAAACATACTTCCGAAACTACCGAAACAGGCGATATTGATATTGGAACCTAAATTTTCGAAAGAGCGATATCGAGACCGAAACCGCGACATAAAACCTTGGTCAAGAGTAAGGAGTAAGTTTAGAGACAGAGTTGAGAAAGAAGAACGCATATAAGAGTTGATGTAACGCACCGTTTCTGGTTACCATTACTTTTTTTGTTATTTGTGCAGATCCTGCAATGTTCCAGTGAAAGCAGAATAGGACAAACAGAAAATTTCATAAATGGAATATCTTTATTCATCCTTCAAAGAGGTACAAAAGTACAACTAAACAAGATATAACAATCTTTCATTCAAAGCAACAAGAAAAGTAACTAACAAATGTAAACACTCTCCTTGCTAATTTGGAAACAGAAATCGGCACCCTCCATTGGAAATTCTAACTCCTCAAAAGCTGGAGCCTCCTCGTATTCTGGTTCAGTTTTTATTGAGAAAACATTTGAAAGGATAAAGTAGACATTATTTACATTAAACAATTATAACTTTCATGCAACACTAGTTCTTAAAAAAGCCAATAACGCTAAGCACTAGACTGTATTTATCTAACTAGAACACTTCATTTTATATTATACCCATAATGTATAAGGGAAGAGCGGGCTGAAGAACAACCTCGGGTTTCATAGGCGAGCTCACATGTGCCCTAAAGTTATTGGTCCAAGATATACTAAATGAACACAGTCAAGTCTTTACAATTCCGTCAATGAGTATAGTCTCTGCCACTCTTTCTAACTTTAATTATGAGTTCCAAATCTGCATGTCATTCTAACTATTTCAGTGTCTATTTCAACTATTCTCTAATCCTATACTTTATAAACTTTGTAGGAATAAAAGTGCACAAAACTATAATGTCGATAGCAACAGGTCCAATGTAACAATATTTCACGAACAATGAATTTATTGCACAATTCTAAAAACAAAGTTCATCTGCTAACTGTAACAATTCCATACATCGATTTCTACGGTGAAGGAAAACTATATTTAATATGGTCTAAAAACAGTTCTAAAGTAATCAATTCATTTAAACATTAAAACTAAAACGGAACTGTTTATGAAACGAAAATAATACAACCATAGAATCAGATTCGTATTTATTTGGCATTCGTGATGGGTTTTCTAAGGTCTACCATGCGGGGAATTCCCCTGGAAAAACTGAAATTAGGGCAGAAATTAATCCCATTTAAATTTCCCACCAAGCCAGTCATATATGTCCCTGTAACTCACAGAACTGTAGGCAACCAACACAAATATGTATCCTGTATACCGAAACTGAAAATAGTAACACAGTCCGTGTACCAAAATAGCCACAAAACATAGGATATCAGCAAACTGGAGATAAAAGCTCAATAGAACACTTGAATACACAGCCGAACAAGTAAAACTCAGTCGGCAGAAACAAATCACAAGAGATACAACAACAAATAGACAACCATGGGGCTAAACCACCCACAAAGTGTACAGCCGAACCCCTCTGAGAGGGGAAATTTCCGGCGGCTAACCCCGAAACCCAAAACCCTAAATCAGTGGTACGTGGCTACGACAATGTTGTCACCTAGGGAAGAGTTCCCTTTCAAATAATATCTGTCTCATCATCTCCTAGATCAAACCTTAATTCTCGAAACGAAAACAACACATAAAAGAGTATAATTGCAGTTTAAAGTAAAGACCATCTACCGATTGCATAGAAAACCAAGCCGAGAGATCCCAGAAAATTAGAGAAGAGATCAGAACTCAACCGGAAGCTTAATCGAAGAACTTTGGAAATAGATAATTTTCGCATGACAGAAAACCCCAACAATTGCTGCGCATAAATAGGGAGAGAGAGAGAGGGCTTATCGGAATTGAAATCCTGAAGAATCTGGGGCACGGGGTTGAGGATCGAGTCGGTTAGGGTTTTCGAAAACCCTAGCGGCGTAGCCGAGAGAGAGAGAGAGAGAGAGAGAGAGAGAGAGAGAGAGAGAGAGAGGAACGAAGGGAAAAACATGAGTGAGAGAGAGAGGAACGAAGGGAAAAACATCGGGTCGGGGCTTTGCTGGGTCGGGTGAGTGGAGAGAGAGTTAACGGGTGGGGGGTTTATAATAAGGGAAGTGGGTCGCATGACTTGGGCCTTGGGCCTATAAGAAAATGGGTTATTACAGTAGAAAAAGAGAGTGCAAATACAGAAATAGAAGGATAGAAATTATAGTACACAAGTTTGCTAATTCATTTCGTTGTTCCATCTTTGCCTGTCTCATCATACAACTACGATTACTCGAATGCCAAATTAACCTAATAAATTGTCACCAGCCTGCACACACACACACACACACACAAAACAAAGCAAACAAAAGAAAAAAAAGAATATATAAAGCCTAGCAAATTGCATCTCAGTATTTTAAGCACCAAATGAAATATAGAAGCCTTATGGTAGTCATTGATAAATGGCTCGATACAAACCTTCTTCCTATTAGGAAAGCCAATCTAATATGCTGTTATTGTCCAGTTTAAAATCCACTTACATCTTTATTCTGCATTATCTTCTCCGTTATTCCATTTCGATGCCTAATTTTTTTGGTTAATATGTTGCAGATATATCTTCAATGGAGGTAGCTAGATTTGCTGTAAATTTCTCTACAGCATGCAGCTGTGTTATAAAAATAGTAGAACCTCAAGCACATGCTAAATTGGATGACCTGAAAGCTGCTGTATCAAAAGTTAATGCTTTGGAGGAAGGGAGAAGCATTCCTCCTTGGGATGATGAGATTGTGCCAGAAGAAATTGTTCCTGACAAGCCAAATCCAGGGTATGGTTTGTTAAATGCTGCTTGATTGTTGTGAAAGAAAACTCCAATGTCACTTGCCCATATGTCTCATTCATTGCTTTTCTCTGCTCCTAGATTGTTGCTAAAAGATAATTCCAATGGCACTTGTCCATATGTCTCATTCATTACTAATCTCTTCAATTGTTAGCATCTTTAGATTTCATATAGTTTGCTTATGCAAGCTTTCGGGGTTTCCTGAATCCTTTGGGGCAACCATTGTTAAGTATAGCCTATCATTTTGATGGCATGTCAGTTTGTTTACATATAGTAATTTTTGACCTATGTAACCAGCTGTGCTATTGAAATTCTTGTATGTTGTCTGTTAAGTGAGGAAGTCACTGTAAATGTCAACTTGAGGTATGGAAAATTCATAATAGTAGATAACATTCTAATTTCACGTTGGCTTAAGTTATTAGATTTAATGATTTACCCACTTAAGAGACTGGAATCTTGAGGCAAGTTTTCAATTATTCTATTGTCAGTACTAATTATGATGTGACATTTTCTTCTGTTTTTCCTTTTTTAGTTTTTAGTTTTGTTCATGTATGTGCAGTTGTGGCTTTGCCATGGTTTGAAAGTACTTGTTTTCAGGTCGGCAAGTTTGTGAAAGGAGGTTGATACCCATGCAGAATCAAATGTTTGGACTAAGTAACATACATCAAGTAGTAGCTAGTTCAAGCTGGCTATTATTTTTGCTTTCTCAGGATAGAAGTTGAAGTAATCTGCTAGTTTCTTTTTTGTGATAGAACAAGTTTTACAATATCATTCCCATGTCCTTTTTCCTACGACAGTATCAGTCTTGGGTTGGTTCGTTTCTAGCATCTCATTTTATGCAATATCTTTCTTTAACATGTATTGACATCATAATGTGAAAAGACACTCCATGTTGCCAAGCAAGCTTGATTCATATTTTGCCCATGAGAGGCTAATTATTTGTATGGATGTATCATGTAGTTGATGGTTCATGTGATTTTGGATTGGTCCTTTTGTAAAAGGACGTATCAAAAATCGCTTTGAGGTGTTTGGTCGTTTTACATTTCAAGTGTTCATTAATAAGATCTATTCTTGTGATATAATTTTTCACACTTTGGGTGAGTGTAGGTGATATAGTTTAGATATGATTCATGAGACGTAGAAATAAAAATTACCTAAAAGTAAGATAAGGAGAGAAACTGTACCTCAGGAGATTTTTTTTTTTTTTTTGGGGGGGGGGGGACATGGGCTTTTTGG
Organism: Scilla litardierei; assembly: GCA_030789695.1. Classification (NCBI taxonomy): domain Eukaryota; kingdom Viridiplantae; phylum Streptophyta; class Magnoliopsida; order Asparagales; family Asparagaceae; genus Scilla; species Scilla litardierei. The sequence goes on from CM061136.1 coordinate 198,000,651, forward strand.
CTTCTGCAGTTGAGAGAAGTAGAAAATCTGTCATCATCAAATCTACTTGTTTTATACTGCCATTTTCTTCGTTTGGAACCAAACACACACACACGGTTTCAGAATTTACGCATATTTAGTTTAAAAGCCATAAGGTACACGTATTATAAACAAAAACAACACCTGACATGCATTATGCCTTGTCTTCCTGAAAAGTTCATTCTTCAGTAGTATTTACTTATGCCAAACTAAGATGAATGTTCTCAAAAACCAAAAATCTCAAAGTGGGTTTAAATAATCATTCAGGTATTACAGACCTGTTGGTTTTTCTAAGAACTCTCATTTTATTTTGCAATAAAATTACTTATAACATGCAACATACATTATGCCTCTTTCTTTTTAAAGAAGGATATTGGACAATAGCATTTACTCGTGCCAATTTTAAATCAGAGTACTTAAAAAATTTAACTTGAAGTGAGTTTATATAAATGTTCAGGTAATGTGTGGTCACTGTAGTGCTTGCATCCGCATGTTTAATTTGTTGTCATACATTATTTCTGTTACCAGTAATTCAGGACAGCTTTCTTGGCTCACTTGTCATAATTTGGAATGTGTGTCAATCTGTTGATTCCAACCTTTACCTATGGCCTGCCTTCAGAATCTCATCTGATGGAGTTGTGCTTGGTTGGTATGGTGTCACGCATCGCTCACCGAGGCGCACATGTTTTTCACATGTGATGCAGGTCCTGCTAGTAACCAGTGAAAATAATATAGGTTACGAGCTGAGATATATCAACATACTCATATGGAATTTCTCATGAAAATAAGCAGGAAACCATAAATACTTACAATTTAAAGTCAGGGTTCTGCAGCTAATATGACGAAATTTGTGTCCTTGTACGCTGGGGCCTCCTCTAACTCTAAATCAACATCTGGTGGTACAATAACAATGAAGACCTACCAGGTAAATCACAATGATTCTAAAATTTTGGAATTTAAAATATGTGAACATGTGAACACTACTAACTAGTGGACATGAACTGGGAACGGACAACAGATTATACATTTTATTAGGTATGCATTAGAATGTAAGACAAATATATAACATGACATTATCACAATTCTATCAATCTATACCAAACCTAGGCTGTGAATCATATTGGAGAGTACAGTAAGCAACCAAGGAGTCCATCTCAGTATCCGGGACGCTCACCCAGGCCAGGCCCAAAGTAGAAACAATACGAGCCATGAGTCCAAAAGTAACATGATGTATCTCATTAATTAAGTCTGGCTGTACATTAGGGGTCAGATCCCGATTCATGATGTGACCCAGGCCGGAACAATCTGATGCAGTCAAGTCATTAGGAGCGTGGCTCCAGTCGCTCCCATACTCTCACTAATATAATTTATCCAAAAACCCTGTGAGTTTGAAGTGCCAAGTGTGTATTAAGTGTACATCTTTCAGTGCCTCAATGATATAGTTTAGGTGTTGTTCTAAATCAGTATTTTAGTGCATGATTTATAAAGTGAATTAAAGTTTTAAAGCCACATTCTCAATTCGTATATGGGTGTGCTATATCATTCCGGTTCCAATTATATTTTCAACATTTTATTTTATCAAGTCTAAACATATACATAATCCACTGACTTCAAAAACTTGGTTTCCAAAGCACACATAATATATCAGTTAGTCCAATGTCATGGGCTACTAAGCAAGGTTGTAACAACTAACAATTAATGATGGGAAGACAACAAAACATTTAACATGCTCTTAAATGTACAATAATTAAACATCTATTCATGGATATCTACATGTCAATTCATAAGCAGGATATTTCTAGCATGCTACATAGACTGAAACTGAAATGTAGATATGAAACACAAGCTAAACTGCGTGTCGTGGTAACGACCAATGTTGCACCTTTGAAATTATAGGGGATGGACTATGTGGGGAGAGACAATCTAGTGACCTCAGATAAATCTCATCATTGATTATTTCAGGACTTAACCATGTGTTCATGGTTTTATATGATCTAGCATTTTATGATCCCACATGCATAAAACTTAGATCCTTTAGGCAGTGGTCTGGTACATGATCCAACAGGCACAAAAATTCCATACTTGTCCAACGGCCTTTAGGGGACAAACCCTCGTCTTCAATCATCGGGTGATTCCTAAACTAAATCCGATAGGTGGGGTAAAACCCCAAGGTTCCCACCCATGGCCACCACCAAGCCTCGTCAAAGGGCCAAAATATCGCCAAATTATTATCTACAACCAACACCCAAGAAAACCAACACCAAAATACCCAAACAAGGCTACATCAGGGGATAAACCCCATAATCAGTCACAGACTAGGGCATGGAGTCCAGTTTCAGCCACGGCTAGCCAAGGAAAGGCACTATCAGGCCTAAGGAGGGGCCATATGTCACGACAGGGGGAAGGTGAAGCCGGACAGTCTCGACGAGGGGAGAAAAAACACCAAAACAACCCGCAGGCAAGGGGAAAGGGCTCTACGGGTCACGGTCAAGAGGGAAGTCCCTCAGATAGTCATTGTAAAGGCCAATGGGGCTGCGCGAGGCTCGCCGTCATGCCCGGAGCTCAGAAACATCATTGCAGAAAGGAGAATAACTAAATCACAATTAAAAAAAACCCAAAATTAGAGAATCAAGGTGATTTTACCTGAAATTGTGGACTGTCGAAGAAATCAGAAGGAAATCCCAACTCTAGAGCACAAGCCAAACCCAAATCCAGAAGAAAACCAAATATTTCTTTGAAAAATATTTTTTTTACACAAAACCGAAAAACCCCAGTGGCTAATCGAGCTTAAATAGAGGGTAGAGAAGACATGCGAAGCTCAGAGGAAAGCTAGGGTTTTGACACGAAGGCGATCGGCCTTGATTTGAGGCGAAAGCGTGTCAAAACCTAGAAAATTTAGGGCATGAGGAAGAAGCGAGGCCACGCCACGTATAGCGTGAGGTGGAGAGGAGAGGAGAGCCTTGGTTACGTGGTTTTTCTTTTGGGTTGAAGGAATGAAGAGAGAAACATAGTCGGCGTCGCGAGAGAGTCGGTGAGAGGAAATTTTCGCCGCCTCGCGTTCAATCGCGGAGAGAAATAGATGGAGAGAGAGGGGAACACGTGCGCACGTTGGCGGAGAGAATTAAGTGGGGAAATTTTTTTGGGCCCTGGGTTTTTATAACTGGGCCTTTACATATGGTCTCCATTTATGTACCCTAAATCATTGTCATATCCTTAAAAGTGCGACTCATTTAAATGTTATAATTGAAGTTATTTCTTCTATGATTGAGTTTACTGTGAAGTCCTTTTAGTTTGTCCTTTGTTTCGGCACTGAGTTTGTTGTCTAAAGTGGTATACAATATTGACATCTGCAAGATTTTATCATTCTTTACATTTCTGTGATTTGGTCATTCTTGTAATTGATTTTTCTGAACATCCTATTGTTACCTGCAGGAAAATTGTAGAGCAGTCAGAATATCCAAGTATTGGCACCACTGAGCTACTTTTATCTAATGGCATGAGGATCTGCTATAAATGCACTGAGTTTCTTGATGATCAGGTAATGATTAACACATCAGAATGTCTCTTGGTGCGTAAAACACAAGTCAGGCCATTTGTGCTTAATGTCCGTACTGTTGGCTGTTGTTTAAGTACTATTTGAAATATTGTGGCAGATGGAGTGACGTGGATCCAATTCCAAATTGGATTCAAATTGATATATGATTATTTGAGTTATTTTAGATTTTATTATTTGAGTTTAGTTAAGTCTTTAGATTTAGTTATTTGAGCCCTTTTAGGATTTCTTTTTTCTAAAAGAATTTGAGTCTTTTGAGTTTACTTTTTAAAGGTATTGAAGTCTTTTTAGAGTTTCTTGTTGTAAGTAACTCTTTTATTTTGTTTAGAAGTCTTTATTTGAGTCTATTTAGGAGTTTGAATATGAGTCAAATTTGTCTTTTATTAACTTATGAATATGATTTTGCATTCAACTTTTTAATAATGAGAGAGTTGAATAGAATTTAAGACATTTGGTGTAAACTTTATGTTTACCCAAACTTCAAAACTTTTGCATTAGAGTGCGACAGCAGGTTTGGTTATCTGGACGCGAGGTCTGAAAATCTCCTCTTGCGAAGTGTGTTAGTCGGGGTCATCTGATCTCTAGGGTACAAAATTAATTAAATCTCTAAGTTTTTTCTTCCCCAAATCCCTACCTCAATTTTCCTATTCCGTCATACGTCACATTTGGTATTAGTACCAAAGCCAGATGATGAGTCTATAATCAAGCCCAAGCCAGTGATGAGTCCAAGATAAAGTTGGAGTCTAAGTTTACAACCATACCTGAGATTGAATTTGGGCCCGAACTAGAGTTTCTGATCGACCCCGAGCCATATATTAAGTGGCACGATGATTCTATGTCAAAAGTTAGCTTGGGAGCCCCATTGAAATTCGTTGAGTATAATGACCTCATCATCCATGATCATCCCCAACGAACCAACCAACAGATTTTATATGCCTTTCTATATTTTGTGATTAGAATATATCTTATAAAAGATATGTCTGTTATTTTACATACAGCTACATTTCAAGGTTCACGGATGTCTCTCCTCCAAATACACATAACTGTTCATTTCTGTCCAATTGTGCTATTCTGGTCAACATTCATCAAGTGGTGAACTTCTTGAAGACGGAAGAATGATAGGGACCCAATTTCAAATTGGATTCAAATTGGTATTTTAGTATTTGAGTTTTTTAGATTTTATTATGTGTTTATTTGAATCCTTTTAGATCTAGTTATTTGGGTCCTTTTAAAAAAAATTTAGGGTTTCCTTTTTAAAAGAGTTTGTCTTTTTAGAATTTTCTGTTCTAAGAATTTTTTTTATTTTATTTAAATGATTTTATTTGAGTCTATTTAGGAGTTTGAATATGAGCCAAATTACTCTGTGTATTAGCCTATAAATATAATTTTGTAGCAAACTTTTTAATAATGAGAGACTTGAATAGAATTTGAGAAATTTGATGTAAACTATGTTTGCCTAAAATTTAAATCTTTTGCATTGGAGTGCGGAGTGAGCTTGGTTGCTTGAGCGTGAGTTCAGAAAAATCTCTGAGTGCAAGGCGTGTGAGTTGTTCATCATCTGATCTCCGGGGTGTGAGGACCGAATTTTTTTCAAAATTCAAAATTTTCTTCTTTCACCAGATTACCCCAACAGTTTTCTTCTTCCGTCATGCATCATGAGGCTTTTCCAACTAAACTAATTCCTTCGTATTCTTTTTTTTTTGGTTTAGCGAATAATTTTAAAAACTAAAATTTGATGGTTAATTGATATCTTGACTAGATAATTAGCAAGCCATCTAATAAAGTGAGAACGTGATGTTTGTTACATTTTGTGTTGGTAAGTTGATGGTTTGCTTATAAGTTTGCATTGTTAACCTATTGATACATTTATGATAACAGACATTTGGCTCACATGTAAGTTTATTTGAATATGGTCTTTGATCGAGCATCAAGTCCATGAATTTATTAGTATTATCTCCGCACAATCTGTTAGTGTGTTTGAAGATTTCTCTATAAAAGATAGATATAGGGGTTTGTTCTGGGTAATTTTGCTGAAGTTTAGGAGTGTATTTGTCTGGGTCATTATTGTGACCAAATAAATATTTCACAACAGAAATGACTTATAAAATAATAGAAGCTCAATTTACTATAGAAAAAACTGCAATTTGTGGCTCGACAAATCAAAGAGTTGTCCCCACGATCAATGAGGAAATTTGATTACTATGATATACCAGATCTATTTAGGAACCTGTTGATGCAAGACAAATCAAATCTGAGATTTTTCCCCTACTCATATATGTTTCCCTGCAAATTTTAGGGGTTTCAAGGGGACTTTTGGAATGGAAATTGAGTTGTAAAGGTTGTTTAATGTGTTGGAGAGTTGCTGTTTTATGAAAGAAAACTACTAAAATAATGTAAAATAGGAGTTGTTTTGGTTGGCTGACTGATATGAGAATAAACAAGGGGTTAGGGTTTTGAGTAGGGTTACAAAGAATTTAGATTTATGGGTTTTGGTTGGCTGGGGTTTTGCTATAAGAGAAGCAAAAGAAAAATTAGAAAAAGGAAAGAAAAGAAAAGAGGAAGGTTTCACGTTCACACCTTTTTTCGTAAGGCCCTACACTCTGGATCTACATTCTGGATCCGACATCGCATCTAGAACAACAATCTAAACCTATAATGCATCACATGTCATACAAACATTGGGGGAAAAATTTCAACAGCATCTGTTCATCAAACAAAGTAGATTCCATTAAACTATTTTAACCCAAAAACCTGTGCGTGTTCGATTATGGGTATGTGTTGACAGCGTAGTAAATTTCCTACATTGTCATTATTTATACTTAAAAAAATTTGAATTTCTTCTAGTTTGTTGTACACATTGTAAAACCTTAAAACCCTAAATATGGGTGAACCCTATGGATATTTAACACCCGATCTATTTGTTACAAAAAATTGTTTTGAAACTATTGAATTTGCAACGGTTAGATTAAGAGTCAAATAGCGTTGGATTCATTTGATTTTTGGTATGTGATCCTTCATAATGTGTAAAACACACCCAAAATTTTTTATTAAAAAAAATAAAATCATGTATATGTGATGTCAACAAGGGAAATTTTTCCGCGCTAACAACACATACAATTTTCTCATATATCTATATATTAAAACACAACTGTTTTTGAATTCTAGGGCTGACTAGGACAAGATAAAGAGTGGCTAGGATTTGTTCTTGAAAAATGTAAGGTTGAGATGAGTTTGAGAAAGTTTTGAGGGGATCAATTTGGTTGGAAAACTCAAAAATTTTGAATTTTTTTTGGAAAAATGTAACATCCAATGGCACCTCACTCATTATCCAATGGCATGTAATTATGGAAAAACGCAGCATCCAATAGCAGTGAAGAATGTTGGGGATTTGAGTCAGTTGGAGCCAAACCAACTTTGCTTAGCTGGGTCCCACTGTCCTCATTTGTAGACTGGACGTCCAAATTCACATCCGCCTTACCCAGACAAGAAAAATTTGAAGAAAATATAGATGGATAAAAAGTGAGTCTTGAAATGGACAGTGTGCTTTTAATGGCACCGGATATTGTTAACGGTAATTATATAGATGCCAAATATATTGTCTTATTATTTTATAATTATTTGTCCGTTTTCCATTCCACTGTCCATTTTTTGTTCATTTAAATTTAGCCCGCGCTGAAACTTTATATTTGTTCGTTTAAATTTTGGCAGGGAAATAATTTTTCGGGAGAACAAAGATTTTGAGGGGATGTCTTAAATGAACCATGCCCGAGGGCATGGGTCCGCGACGAAGGCGCGGGGGCACGGATCCGCGTCGAAGCTAAATTTTTGTACGTTTAAATTTTGGAGGTGAAAATAATTTTTGGAAAGAACAAATATTTTGAGAAGATATCTTAAATGAACCGTGCCCGATGGCACGGGTCCGGGCCGAAGGAGCCCGCGATGTACCCGAGGGCATGTGTCCTGGCCGAAGGTGCCCGCACTGAATCTAAATTTTTATTCGTTTAAATTTTGGAGGGGGAAATAATTTTTGGGGAGAACAAATATTTTGAGGGGATATCTTAAATGAATCGCGTCCGAGGGCACGGATTATGACTAGTATATATATATAGAAAATATTCCTAAGATGACTCCTTAGAAAATTATACAAGGAGTCGACCTAAAATCATATAATTGAGCTATATTATGGATGCTCCACTTCATCCATCATGTTCTTCATAATTCTAAATGGTTGTCCATAAAAATCATGTGATTTAGACACTTTTTGCTTGTTGATCAAGTGGCATCATTTGTTATATTATTAAGAAACCGTTCATTTTTCAGCCGCATAACAAATGAATAAAACACATTAAAAGTGTCTGATTTTTAGTAAACAATCATTTGATGACATGTACATCACAATGAAGATCATCCATAAAATTCATACAAATTATGAATTAAGATGACTCCTAAGATAATTGTCTAAGGAGTCACCTTAGGAATATATATATATATATATATATATATATATATATATATATATATATATATATATATATATATGGATTAATGTAAAGCATGTGGCATCTGATCCATTGGATCAGGTGCAAGACACAAAAAGGTGGGGCCCCACGAGTACATGCCCATGTGGAGGCTTGTACTTCCCATCTTTTTTGTGTTTAAGCACCTAATCCAATGGATCAAGTGCCACCTTTTCTACATTAAATCCATATATATATATGGGATTAATGTAGAACATGTGGCACCTGATCCAATGGATCAGGTGCAAGGCACAAAAAGGTGGGGCCCCACGAGTACAAGCCCATGTGGAGGCTTGTACTTCCCACCTTTTTTGTGTCTTGCCACCTGATCCATTGGATCAGATGGCAGCTTTTCTACATTAAATCCTATATATGGTTGAAATTACAATATTATCAAAAATATCCTTGCGCTGAAAACAACCAATACAACTTGGAAAAATCACAAAATATTTCTAAAATTTTGGGTAACAATACCTAAATATGTTAACTAACTGATGACGGAAAATTAACAAGTAAATACACAACCTAACATCTTTTTTATGCCCATCAATTCTCCAGCTTGAAATAGTCTCCTTCGGTGAACCATTATGATAATGCAGCTGCAATAAAATCGTTTCGAATTCATGAAGTGCCTTGGCTGCACACCAGGAATAAGTTGTATTCTCGTTTGGAGTTGCAATGGTCCCGATAGCAATAGAATGGCCGAATGTGGTCGCCGGAATCGGTACCTATGGATTGGCTTCATATCAATATTCACAATAATAATTTGCATGTCTCTTAAGTTTGTCATCTTCCAAGATGGAAAGAAAAGGATAATGTCTCAAGAGACTTCACTATGATGTATTGCAATGAACTGATTGACAATGATTGACGTTGAAATTGATATAGATGGTGGAACCATTTGAATGCGAGATCGACATCGTGTAAAAAAAGTGGTAAGCGGTAGCTGCCCTTTACGCAGTAAAAATTTGTCGGAACCATTTAATAGTTGTGGCTTTGCAGAAATCAATGCTAGCAAAACTGATGATGTGTCAATTTATGAAAGGTGGCAGAAGGATCTTGATGATGGGGCTAATCATTTTCGATAGATATAAAAAATGGTGACTTTTCTAGTGAGAGTGGTGGTTGATCCGAAGGAGGAGATGGTGGCGAATCAAATGTTGAAGATGTCAACTTCTTTTAAAGGTGGAACGATCTTAGCAATGTGTTATTCCTTTGTCTCGGAAAGCGAAGAAGAGAACTTGGAATGTGTTGTATGGAAATCAATCTGTGGAATCTTAGGAATGTCCTCAGCTGTCAAGCCAGTTGACGGTGAGGTGATCATACCAATTGATGTAAGCACGGAGTCGATGTCGACTTCATGATTGAGACTTAAGTTATTGACAATCAACGATGCTAGTGATGATGACAATTGCAACGAGTGATGGATTGGTGGGAGTTTTGGAAGATATTGGCATGGAAGATGAATATTAGTCATCAATACGTAAAATTTTTCTTCCATCAAAATATTGCTTCTTCACCTAAATTGCATTGGGCACACACGCATTTCTTCTCATTTGTCACATTGAAATAAGATCCAAGTATATTGAAATAAAACTTCCAACGTTCATACCCCATACCCCCATACCGATCATCAAAACCTTGATAAATTGGGACATCTTCGTACATATCACTCAAACTCTGGTAGATTTTCATAATAGTAGTCAGCGTTGTGCTCATCGTACTAAGTCTCATGAAAATCAAATTAACTGGCTTTGATGTTAAATTTGATGTTGTATGATCTAATATGAATTTGTTTTTCCTATTATATCTGACTACATGAAAATTTTAGGGATTTTGGAAGGAAAATTGAGTAGTGAAGGTTGTTTAATGTGACAGAATAAGTTTATAGGCTATTTTATGGAAGATTCCCAAAATATTACAGAACTAGAGCTAATCCGTGATCATAGGTCACGTGACATTGAAATTATTCCACCGAAAAATTTCAACCCATTCAAAATTTCTCCCCCTACACCCTCAACATAAAATATTAATCACATTCAAACTAAAATTTAGTTCTCCCCAGAAAATTTAGTTTCTTCTAAAATTTCTCACATTCAAACTAAAATTTAGATCTATGCAGAGAATATAGTTCCCTCAAAAAATTTAGTTCTCATCCAAAATTTAGTTCACTCTAGATTTGGTTTTCCCCTAACATGTAGTTCCCTCCCGCTTTAGTTCCCTACAAAATTTAGGGTTTCCCCCAAAATTTTAAGGTGGCCCTCTCCCCAAACTCTCATCCTATCCATTGATTCCTTTATATTAAATCACAGCCGTCGTTCTATTCACCCTTTTGTCCTAATCAGCAAACCCATCCAAACACATCACTTAATTGTATAATAGATAGTTGTTGTTTTGGCTTAGATTTCAGATTTCAGATTTGGACATATCTAAAACATAATAAACAAGGGATTAAGGGTTTTGATTAAGGTTTCAAAGAATCTTGATTTATCGGGTTTGGGTTTGATAAAAGGAAAGGAAAAAAATTGAAAAAAAGAAAAGAGGAAGAACTTACATTTATTTTGCTAAGGGTGACACACCTTAGAACTAGCGTCGCACCTATATCAACAATCTTAATCCATAACGCATCACACATGATACAAACGTTGGAGGAAATTTTTGACAGTAACTATGCATCAAACATAGCGTATTCCATTTAATTATTTTAGACCAAAACCGTAATAATAATATATTAGATTGAAATTACAAAGCTACCAAAATTCCCCTGGGCTGAAAAGGACCCAAACAGCCTAGAAAAGTCATGAAAAAGTCCCAAGAATTCAAATAAAACAACTAAATATATTAACTAATACTAAAATTACAAATTATATACTAAAATGTAACATAACTTTGATCACCATCAATTATTCTTGGCTGGAAAAAATTCACCTTTGGTTAATCTAAACAATAATGCTACTGCAAAAAGCGAATTGAATTCCTGAAGTGCCTTGGCTGTCCACCACAAATAATTTGAACCCTTGTCGGTTGGAGTTGTAATGATATTGATAGCAATACCACAACTTAATGAGCTTGCTAAATTTGATTGTGGTGTCAATACCAGATCCGCTTCATATGAGTTGCATAATAGCAATTTGCAATTCTCAAGCTTGTTGTCAGTTTCAATAAAGAAAGAAAGGTACCATGTCGTTTGAGGCTTCATTATGATGAACTGCAACGAAGCAATATTCAATGATGGCATGCGATAAAATTGATGGCCTATATAATTCTAGAAATAATGGATATAACAAATGACGAAACATATAAAGAATAAGGAAAGAAGTAACAGATATAACATAAATAATCAGGTAGGAAATGTAAAACTATAAACTGGCATACTGAAGAATGAGCAAGCATGCACGTAGAGAAAATCCAAACTTGCTGAAAAATCCTAATGAAGTCGCCTGATTGATATCCCTCTCCAAATGATTACTTGGTCAATATTCCCCATGGAAACAAACAAAGAATATTCATTAGCAAGTAGACTTATGTATGTCTCTAGATAAAGTACTGATAGATGAAAGTAAAACATGAGAACCACATAACAAAATAAACATTTAGGTGCATGAATAACACTATATGAACGTCAACATGGATGATAATATGAAGGCTAAATATAGCAGCAGGAACAATATCGTATTAGGTAACATGACAATATGTGGCATGATAATGATGCTACGTTCTAATCATGTCTGCATGACTATGCAAGTGGATACATTGATCCTAGTCTAGTGCTGTGACTCGTGTCCAAGGATACGTTATGCAACCCAGGCTTAAAATACGGGTCTTTAAATATAGGGGAAATCACAAAAAAATACTCTACCGTTTGGGGTATCTTTCAAGTTAAATTCCTGCACTTTTAAGTTGTACAGATTTAAACCCTAACTTGATACGTTGGTTTTAACTTGATATCGTTTTTTATTTTCCATGACTGAACACGTGACAACACGTGATGAAATTTGGACTATACACATCCCCTCATTCTTCGTACTACCCTTGCTTGTAACTATCCATTCCCCTACTCTTACCTATCGAAGATGTCACTCCTGTCGGAGGAGGTGGAAGCCCTTCAAGCTTAGTTGTCGTCCGACATGATCTTGGCCTCCAAACTCGGTTCCCATATCCCAATCACTCTTTTCACTAAAATGTTCACTCTCCGGAACTCTCGACGAATTTTCTGACGAAGAAAACAAAGAATCCAATGGTTCCAAAGCCTATCGATTGCATGGTGGCTGAGATGGGATCCCATAATCACTTCTTTCTGCAGTCTTAAACTCCCCAAACGAGATGAGATCCCACACCGGACATCGAGTTCATACGATCACATTACTGCCCTATTTGGGCAGAGAATCAGCTAATTTCCCATTGAGTATGAATTCCTCGCGAAGATGAGGCAGGGGCATGGCGGCAATGGGGGCTCAGCTGAGCTCGGGTAGAGCTTGGGTGGTAAAGTGACGCTTGGGGCGCTTAGGACACATCGAGACTCGTCAGGGGTCTCGGCAAGACATGTGGAGCTCAAGGAGAGCTTGAGGAGCAGGGGCACATGCGAGTTATAGGGGATGCAGGCTTGCATGGGAGAGTTCGACCCTTAGGCATGGAAGGTGGAAGAAGCACAATAAAGTTTGTGTTGAAGCTCTGGAGGTGGTGAAGGTTGGCCAGAGTTGGGGTCAATGGTTTAGTGAGAAGCGTGGTGGAACACATGGAAGGAGAGGCTTGGGGTGCTCGAGGAGGTGAACGACGGGGCGAGAAGCTCAGGGACGACGAGCTTAGGGTGGGTGGAGCTCGGGGAGCACGGTGTGCTCGGGGAGGAGCACAAGGACGCTTGGGGTTGCTCAAGATACGGCATGGCTTATCGGGACATACAGTAATCCAACAGAGCTCGGGCGAAGGAGCTTGGACACGGTGGTAGTGGCTCCCACAATGGGCTCGGCAGGAGGCTAAGCCAATGGGAGAGGACTCGGAGCTTCGCCAAGGCGATGGTGATCGGCCTGGGTGGGAGGAGCGACGGAAGCATGGGAAGTTCGACGAGGGAGCGATTGAGAGGGAGATGTGTGTGTGGGGTGTCGTGGGTGTTTCGGTTAGTTGCTTCGGTGCCGAAACACCCGTGACTCCCCCACACACATCTCCTTCTCGATCGCTCCCTCGTCAAACTTCCCATGCTTCCGTCGCTCCTCCCACCCAGGCCGATCACCACCACCTTGGCGAAGCTCCCCTCGGCTTGCTTGGCGGAGCTTGCTAGGCACGACGGGGCGTGTGGCGGCACGTATGGCGGAGCGGATGGGGTTCGGGTGCTGTAGGGAATGAGGAGACTGGTGTGCAGGGACGAGTGAGAAAGAGGGAGAGAAGGAGATGGTTCTTTAAGTGTGAGTGTGTATGTGTTGTCGGGTGAACGGCTCGTACCGCCCCCAATCACATGAGGTTGGGACATGGGCAAAACGGAGACCATTTAACGGCGTCGTTCACTGTTAGCCAAACACTTCAAAAGTTACCATATTGTATGACTTAAAAGTTCAATATTAACTGAAAGATACCCCAAACATTAGGGTTTTTTTGTGATTTCCCCTTAAATATAACGTCGTTCCAAGTGTGGGGAGCAGAAAATACGGATATAGTAATAATCCCCTCCATTTCTTAAGGTTGAAAACATGGATACAGTAATGGTCCTTTGTCGCTCTAGCATCCTATGAGACAATGAGTTACCACATATCCACGTGCTCCATCATGTACAATATCAGGTGAGGTAACAAGTGCGGTAATGGGGAACAATTATATGTATAGTATCAGGGGCATGTAACCAGGAATAGTAATTGAGATCAGGATCAGGTACGGTATCAGTAAATCTGGTGCGGTGAGCATTATGTATAATGTAAATGTGAACAATAACTATACACAATGTGGACATGTATAGTGGAATGTATCAATTGCAGCTATGGTGAACATCAGTGCATAGTGACTAATATCGAGGATAACAGCATATAAAGTCTGTATGTAACAATTTACGCATCTATGAATAATATGAGTACTCGCATGATAGGAAATAAATGCAATCGCTTACCGTCGTTAAGGTAAGACAATGGGGGTATCCGTTGGTTATCTTGCTCTTGTCATATCTCAGGGACTGGATCTCCACATAAATCACGAGGAATAAATCCCAAGTCAAGTCGAATAATAACCAAGGGGTGGAAACTAATAGCTACATGTGGCATACTACTAACACCACACTTCCATCATGGCCCAAAATACATTTCCAATCTAGTTTCATGTCAAATTCTTTCATGTCATTGTTATTCCTCATGTTACTATTCTTATTTTTCTATATTTATTATTTTTATTCTCATAGCAATGTCGTCGTCATGTGTGTGTGTGTATATTTATATGATTATCGACCTCAACTGTTTATCAAATCATAATTTATTGCCAACCAATCTCGGGACGAGCTAAAGCCCACTAGGGTAAAGCGTGGAATCCCAATATAATGGTCACACAGGCCCATGGGCCCTTACACAACAGAAGCACATACTGGAAATATGGCCACATTAAGGATCAAGCCCACAGAACAACCTCAATGCCGCAAAGGACCCTAAGGGGTTAGTCACACAAGCCCATGGTCCAAAGGAGGGCAATCACACAAGCCAACAAGCCAAGAACTAGTCATAAGATCAAAGAGATACCCACATAAGGCCCAACAAGATGGGACAGACTACATCAGCCAAAGCCACATGCTGCAACAAAGTTGCATGGCAGCTGTGCAGCAACCACGGCTCCGATCAAAGATAATGGCGAGCAGAACAAGAAAAATTAAGGTCATGTAAATGAATCCAATTAGCTCAGTAAACAAGGAACATCACAACAAGGGAAGAGTCCTAGATCATGGTCAAAAGGGCAAGCCCCATCAATAAGCAAGTACCTCAAGGGCAGAGGCCAATGAAAGTCACGACATGTGGCAAAGCCCCAAAAATAAGCAGCGACGGCCACGACTAAGGGTGGAGGGCAAGGACGACATGGAAGGGAAACCCCTAACACCCATGAGTAAGGGAAAAACCCCACAAATCTCAAATCTCCAATAAATCCAAATAATTAAATAAGGAAATGCTGAGTTTATCAAGGTCAAAAATAAAATTAAGGCTTACCTATCGCCTGTGTGCCGAAACCGTGGCTTAGGTTTGATGGGATCCCAATACATATATATTTTTGGTAGAGGCACGTTATATATATTTACTTATGAGAATAACAGGTATCATATGACAAAGGAGGTTTAGCCTCATATATCAAGACAGAAAAGTGGAGAAGTACAAGCCCCACATGGGCTTGTACTTGTACTTCTCATTTTTTGTGTCTTGATATATGAGGCTAAGCCTACATTGTCATATGATACTCATTATTCTCTTTACATATATATATACATATATACATACGTGCATACATATGCATATATACATACACATAATTTTTTCAGTTATGGTGGGGCCCATACCCATTCACCCTTACACGTAGGTCCGCCCTTGTCGATCGCTGAAGCAAAAGGAGGAACCGTTGATCATCGTCGGGGGCCTCGTCATGCGGCAGCGGCGGCCTCCACGTGGAGATGATCTGCTTGCAGAGGTAATCGATAGTGGGTGGAAAGAGAAGGAGATCTTGGACGGACGAGAAGAAAGAGACTGTCGCTTGACGAAGATGAGTGGTAGGGTTTGCGAAGGAAGAAAAATAAATAGAGCGAGAGGAGACGCGATTAGACGAAAAATGTGTGCCATCGTCGTCGCCCATGCCGTCATACGACAACGAGGTTGTGTCATGGTAAGTGGTGGCACGATCGATGCGACTGAAGAGAGGCGAGTCAATAACGAGACGTGCCGCAAAGGATAAGCTTTGAGAGAGGGAAAGAGAATGTCTGGGAGAGAAGAAAAAATGAGGGAGAGAGAATGATACAATTTAAAAATAATGGGTCGGGTTCGGGTTTTAAATTTAACGTGTTTGCGGGTTACGGGTTCGAGTTAGAAACGAGCTTGTAAAAATATGAACGAATACAGAAAAATCACCAAAAATCATAAAAAGACTTTATTTGTATTTTTAAAATATTTTTAACGCATTAAAACCGCATGAGAATGGGTGATGGTATTACACCAACACATCTTTAAGCATCAAAGAATTGTAAATAGGTGGGTAAATAGGCACCCGTCTTT
Organism: Scilla litardierei; assembly: GCA_030789695.1. NCBI lineage: Eukaryota > Viridiplantae > Streptophyta > Magnoliopsida > Asparagales > Asparagaceae > Scilla > Scilla litardierei. The sequence goes on from CM061136.1 coordinate 198,016,955, forward strand.
CGGGCAATAAGGTATGCCTTCAAATGACAAAGAAGTATGCAGTGGAAGTATGCATTTTCAATAATATTTATAATTATTTTACTATTATATTTAGAATTATTAATAATATTAGTATGACACAAAAAGTAATTAGTATTAATTACCAAAAAATTGATTTAAGCATTTCTGGCATACTTGTATATTAGAATAATGCATAAAGATCATACATCAGATCAATTGTTTTACAATAATACAACTTTTTTCATCCTTAAATCAAATCAACATCCAAATAGCAAGGGATCTTTAATGTAGCTGGATTATAGTGTATGAAGTTCACCCTGAACAATGTCATCGCAAAATAAGGGTGTATGAATTTTTTTTTGGTGTAAAGAATTTCTTACAAATCATGCTTATTGCTTACTCTTATATATGTGTGAAATAGAAAATAGGTCACAACTTAGACTGGGTTATTGCTATTGATATAACTGAGAAAATAAAATATGATTACAATTCTTATCCTATCCTTAAATTGGAGACTCTAATTCTTTATTTTTAATTAGAAACTATAATTTCTAATTCCTTAACAATAAGTTCCCTAAGTTGACTTCTTTGATAATTATGTAAGGAGTCATTTTAAATTGTACCATTGGGCTTATGCCAATCTTTTGGATACGCCAATATTTTGGATGATCCATTCTATTTATTATGATATACACATCTCTAAATACTTGTGTAAAAAATTATATATGTTGATACTTTTTAACCATACTTTTCTTGAACAAATAACTTCATTTGATCTATGGTAAAAGAGTGTCTAAGTCAAGGTTACGAGGAATATGGATCACGTTTGTATTTGAAACACTCCTAGACCAAAACATGGTACCTTAGAGTAGGTTTCATCCGATGCTTATGAAAAAATATATTTATTGAAAAAAGAAATATTTTTAATGAGATTGTCAAAGAGCTTTTGTATTTTTATACACATTTACAGGTTGGTATATGTACAAGTTAGGTTATATTATAATATTTTGCAAAGATGTACATCGTGGTACCAATGATCTTTTTTGGCTCTTGATATCAATGATCTTTTCGGTGTAAAAAAGCTACTAAAAATCTGGAATGTTGATTTTATTGATTCAAATCACTAATGTATCATAATTCGGAATGTATAATTTAAATTGTAGATCATAGAAGGTTTGGCATTTTCGGGTAACATTGGTCTAGGTTACATGGTTTTTCATGCACCACCATTTTAAAGCATGCGGATCCTGATGAATGAATGGTGTCATTTATAGGGTTGCCTTATGGTGTGATTTTAGGCTGACTTCTATCTAAAGAGTCACATTGTGAACACTTTATCCATATGGGAGCCTGAATACGCACATGCACGTGTCCATATATATGTATGCATGTATACACACACAGACGTATGTACATATGTACGCGCACATAGAGAATAATGTCTATGTGCTAATAACATAAGAAACCTTCTAACACAAGAAATCTTCTAACACTACACCACAAATACCACTCTGCTGTTTCGGATGGACAGAACTGTTCATGTTGATCTTCATGTCTAAAAACAGACATTTCCATATCGTTTGCTCATGCATTAGGTGGTTGAAAATTTAACAGTTTCAAGGTAATTTTTGTGTATATGAGTTTATGTATATGTAGATCAACATGAAAGGTTTCACATAAAGAAGCAGAGAGCGGACTATTGGGTGCATCATAGAAAAATTTCATATGCTCAGTACATATCAAAATCACACACTTTCACATACAAACATATAAGAAAAATGAAGGTGGGCTAACCAATGAGGAGATTCATCCTTGGCACTGGTTAAAAAGTCCATAACACACAATTGTTTTTGGGATGATTGGCATTGTTTATGTTAATATACTCGTCCTAAAACATAAATACAACAAAAAATTTGTGGTCCTTAAATTGTTTCCATATACATTGAGTTGAAAATGTAACGATTTCATGGTATTAGAATTTTTTTTCACCCTTAGTTAAACGAGCAAAGAACATGGGTTTCTGTAAATCTTTATTGCATTTGGGTTTTATAACATGAGCATCAAATGAATGGTGCTGATTATCCAAAAAAATATGGTGAGTATATTTTTGACCGGGCATAAGAGGAATTTCCTCCTTGTATGGCTGATGCTCATATTTCTCTCTCTATTAATATTGATAGATACTTTAGGATCATGCTTCTGAAATTCTATCATTAAATCGATCATTTTAACCTTTAGAATTTCATTTTGTTAGTATCCTAATCTAATGGGTTTTTCGTTAGTAGTACCAAATTAGATAAATTATGAGTTTGATATGTTTCCTTTTCAAGCAAATTGAAATTATGATTGATATGAATTTTATTCTCTATTGTTTTAACATGTTCTTTTTCAAGCATATTAGAATACTATTTTGATATTAATTTCTATTCAATACTTGCACTGGTTGTTTCTTTGGATTTTATTGTTTATTTTCTTATTAAGAGTTTATTTTATACATTTAGAGATTTTAACTTGATGATTTTTAGCTATATGAAACAAAAAAAAGCATGCTAAATCAATTGAGATTTATAATTTAATGAATTATTTGATAGAATTATAATTAAATAATCTATATTTCCATAGAATCTTCAAATGCATGACTAATAGTATATTACCAATGTTTCCTGGTAGGAAGAAAAAGAGAAGGGATTGTTTTTCAGAGTAGTTATAGATATAGATTCGGATAGGGAGTTAAGAGTAGAAGAGGGTTGGTTAAACTTTCGTTGATTGCTCCTGTCTTTATTTTGATTTTATTATTTATGTACTTAATTTAAAAGTTTATTTTATATGTTTTGAGATTTTAATTTGATGAGTTAACTAAAATGAAACAAATGAAAAATATGATAAACCAATTGAGATTTTAATTTAATGAATTTCTTATATAATTCTAATCAAATAACCTATATTCTAATAGAATTTTCAAATGTATGACTAATAATATATTTCCAAAATTTCTTTATAGAAAGAAAACGATGAGGGACAAGGTTTATATCAATTTACTTTTATGAGTAGCGATGGATATGGATTATGAATAGAGGTGGTTATGGTAGAAGAGGAATGATTTGAATCTAGAATTGTGGAGTACGAGACTTCCTCTCTTTTATATATATCTAAGGCTTTTTATGAAAATAATTCAAACTATTTTAATTATACTTAATTTCTAAATAAATACTTGTTTCTCATCAGGTTTCTTAATTACAATTGGACTCTTATTTAATTGGTTTATAATCAATTAAAAATTATTAGTTGAGTAATTTATCATAATCAAATAGATTTTTAAGTAAATGTAAACATATAAAGATGCTTGATTATAATTGGGTCCAAAGTTGGCATGTTTCCTTTTTAATTAAAAATAATAAGAGGTGGGGAAATGGGTTGGATGAATCCTACAAACATGAACTTTAATAGAACATTTCAATCCTTTGCCATGATTTATTGAATTTTATGTCTGGATTCGCCTTGAATTCTACTTTCTAGTGCCTTTCGTGTGTTGCTAAATTAGAGTTTATAAGTGGATAATATAGCAAAAATTACATATTACAAATTCATACTAGGTTTTTTAACTTTTTTTTCAAAATTTATAATGGTACGAGTAGTCACATATATAACTTGATTGGGAAAGATGGGAAAGAAAGGGTGCAAGGTTCTAAACTATTGCCTTTTAAGAGAGATAGAGAAGGCTGTTATGACTCTGTAGGCAACAACCTACAGTGTCCCCCTTTTCTATCATTAAATTTGCTTTCAGAATAGTATGTTGAGTTTTTGCACTAATCTCAAAGAAAATTCAGTGCTGAAAAGGACACTGCAGGCCGATTTCTAGTGTCATTGCAGGCCCCTTTTCCCCATATATTAATTTTGTAGTCTTGTTGTGTATGTGTGTCACCTGTGTGTTTATGGGCGCATGTGATGTAATTTGATTAATCACATCTTTTGCAATGTACTATTTTCTGAGGCTTTACTCATTTGGCACTTACAATATTGAGTAAACAAAAAGTAGTTGCCTTGATGTGTTACCTTTGATTTCATTTCTTCAACAGATCATTTTTACTGGGTTTTCATATGGTGGGTTGTCAGAATTGTCAGAAGATGAATATATGTCATGTTCAATGGGATCAACAATTGCCGGAGAAATTGGGGTGTTTGGCTATAAGCCCTCTGTGCTTATGGATATGCTTGCCGGAAAGAGAGCTGAAGTTAGCACGAAAATTGGGGCATACATGAGAACCTTTTCTGGTGATTGCTCGCCTTCTGATCTCGAAACTGCATTGCAGGTTTGTACCCTGGCCTGTTGCTTTGTGTAGAAGCATGCTTATGCACTTACTGTCAGAATAAACTTGATTTCAACTCAAATTGCCTCTTTTAATTAACCCTTTGACTTGTACCTTGGAGACCAGTTCAAATTTTTGTTTTGATTATTGATAATTTTTTTCTCTTTGGCAACTAAGGTAAATATCATAAAAATGTATCTGCAAATCATAATGAAAAAAAAAACTTTCAGTGGGATTGATTTGTTTAATAACTATTTTTTATCCAATTGACCTACTTGTAGCTAGGAATTAACTGTTGAGTATTCATGTACCTTATGTGCTTAAGAGGATCTGGTTTTATTCATTATCTCTTCTATGTTCTTGAGTATGCGTACTGTTGAATGTTGCTTTTATGCCACTATGTGTATATGTATGTATGTATGTATGTAGAATTATGTGTATCATATGATATATGAGAGATGTCTCTCATATACACCATGTGCTACATTACCTTCCACACATGACAATGTGCCACATATGAATATACTTTTTATCTCCACTGTATTATGTGCAAGAGAATGCGCCACGTAGGCGTACATGAGAGAGATATGTCATATGTCATATGTCATATGTCATATGATACCTCTTATTCATATTTTTGTGTGTGTGTGTCAACGAGCTAAAGGGGAAATTTTCTCCTTCGCTAGCATCAAAAACATCACCCTTGTAATTTTTTTCAATGATGAAATCTGTTTATTTTGATTTTCATTTTTTAAAACCTCAAATCATTAGTTTTCAAATGAACGCAAGGTGATTTACTCGTTCATCTAACCGTTACAAAATTTTTGCAAAATCATTAAATTTGCGACGAGTGGATGTATGAGCAAAACCTTTTGGATTCGCTTGAAAATTGATGATTTTGGGTTTTAGAACATGAAATGAACAGATCCAATCGTCAGAAAAAATAAGGATGGTGTTTTTTTGACTCTAACCAAGAATGGATTTCCTCCTAACCATTCTTTCCTTGGCTAGCTGATACTCATTTTTTTCTCATATAGATATATGAGAATTATGGGAAACATATGACATGTGACTAAGCCACATGTGTGACCTCGAAAACCTCATCATCTTATTTTTTTTCGAACGATTGGAACTTTTTATTTTGATCTTCATATTCTAAATCTCAAAACATCAAATATTGGGTGAACTCATTCATCTACCCTTCACAAATTTAACGGTTTTGCGTAAAAAGAACTTTTGTGACGGTTGTATAAACGAGCAAAACTTATCAGGTTCACCTAATATTTGGTGTTTTGTGGTTTTAGAACATGAAGATCAAAATAAATGGTTCTGATCATCTTAAAAATAGTGGAGGGTGGAATTTTTGAGGCGAATATGGCTTAGCCATATGTCATATGTTTCCCATTATTACACACACATATACATGCATCCTTTACCTAACCACATCAAAGCTATAAAATTTCATTTTTTATCTCAGATCAGATTGTAACAGTTACAGGAGAACACATGCACGTGCATGCATGCATGTGTAAGAATTGTTGTAGATTTCATGTATGGTCCAAATAGAAGGTATGGTAGTCCTTGCTAAAGCATTATAATATGAGTAAACTAATCTGTGAATATGCTCCTGATAGTTGTATCTTGTATGATCCCAAAAAAACAAAATCTGTGCTTGCTAAAAGAATTTGTTTATGATATGGATATCATAGTTCATGGATGTTAACATGATCCTTAGATTAGGGTTCTTGAATGCGACCAGAAATGGTTGAACTTAGTTGCGGATGATGGAAGTAACAGTTTCTAATCAACTTCTACTTGAAGTTAATATAGAATAAAATAAGCTCCCAATGGGTTCGGATGATCTTTGCAAGCATTTCAGAAGAACTTGAAACTCTGTTATTGGTTACATAGAGCATCTCAACAAAACGTTTCATCTTTTACTGTTATAGAGATCTTATGCAGAAGAGTGAAGATATGTGGTCGTTTGCCCCTGGGTTTTTTTTCCAAAGGCGAGCACTTCAGTCCCAGGGAAAGTAAGACAAATAGCTTACTTATAGATTGATCTAATGAAAACAATAGCAAAAAACCAATAAAAATAAAGAAACGGAAGAACTATTGATTATATTGAATCAAATTTGAAAGAAATATACATAAAAAATTAACAGCTACCTACTTGACAATACTGGAATATAATTATATTTAGAACTTTCTACTATTGGACTTTCTATTATTAGACTTTCTATTTTTCAAGAACTATGACTTTTCATGATATGTCAGTTATGTATCGCTACATTCAGGCATTACCCGTGTCAATAACATCATAAAATTCGATCCCTCAATTGAGATAACATGGTATTAAGCGTTATCCACCCCACCCACCCCCCCCCCCCCCCGGGGGGGGGGGGTCTCTTTTGGCTCATGCTGTTATTGTGTTGCCCTTTGAATATGTTGCTAACAAGCAACATTGCATAATAAGAACCTAAAGAAAATGTTAGTTACTAATTTAACAGAGGAGGTGGGCTCAATAGAGCCGAACATTGGAAATGGGTTACATCTAGTTGCCTCAGAAAATTTGAATAAAGGCTTTGCTGCTGGATTTACAGTGAACATAAGAGTGAATGTCTCCACCAGGTTGTTCATTAGTGTTTTCAAATGATATTTTTCTATTGCTGCATATGTTGCTCTCGAATCATTGTTAGTCTCCAGTCAAATATCTATTGTAGCTTGTAACGTTTTGCATTGTGATATGTACAGTTAGTCATATCATACAAGAGTATGAGATAATTGAGAAAGTGAATATGCGACATCTGTGTGCTGAAATAGCTTTATCTACCGTTATGTTTATCTATTTGCAATCCATAAATGGAATGCTTGACAACATCCTTCATGAAGGGGCAAGCTGGGATATATATTTCTCTTTTCTATTCCCTTTAGATATGTGCCCATGGAAGGATCATGGACTTCGATCACATTGAAGCTTCGATTTGTGTACTGTTCTGCTTTTGGAGTAATAGTATGACAAGCCAACTTAGATGCTGGCATCGTAGATCTTGGCTAATTAAGTGGAATAATTGATTATTGTAACTCACTAAGTAGTTTCTTTGATAACAGTTGGCCATATTGAAGCTTGAGCTGTAGGAAATGCCTTATCCTTAGCAAACTTTCTTGCCCAGTTGACATGAAAGCTGCTAGCAATAATATTATTCTTATTATATTTCAGGCCCACATTTTAACCAATGTGTGATTTTGCAATCCTTGCAGCTTGTTTACCAACTATTTACTAAACATGTGGAACCAAGGGATGAAGAAGTAAAAATTGTAATGCAAATGACAGAAGAAGCAATTCGCGCTCAAGAAAGGGACCCGTACACTGCGTTTGCGAATCGTGTGCGGGAGTTGAACTATGGAAACTCCTACTTTTTCCGGGTATGTTCAATTTATAGTTGTGGGTATCTAGTTCTTATTATGTTTAGTTCTTGTTTCTAATCTCTTTTCCTGCTAGCCCATTGGAATCAGTGACCTGAAAAAGGTGGATCCTTTGAGAGCATGCAAATACTTCAACCATTGTTTCAAGGATCCCTCAACTTTTACTGTTGTAATAGTTGGCAATTTTGATCCGTCTGTATCTCTTCCCTTAATATTACAATACTTGGTAAGTTTTGCTTCTTGAAAACCCATTTGGCGTGGAATATTATTAAATTTGATTAATTGTTTGTTTTTCATATAGGGTGGAATACCAAAGCCAACGCATCCGGCGTTGCATTTCAACCGTGACGACTTAAAAGGCTTGCCATTCAAATTTCCTGCAAAAATTATTAGGTGATAATTCAGCTAAAAGTAGCTCCTTGACCTTTTATTGTAAACCATTCTCATGGTGCACCTGCTGAATCTGGTGTATATCGTTTAAAACTTGGTCCTCTGCAGAGAAATTGTTAGAAGTCCGATGGTTGAAGCACAGTGCTCTGTTCAGATTGCGTTCCCTGTGATGCTCAAGAATACATCTATGGTAGGAACTAACTAAATCAAATTGGACAGGTTTATAGTCTGGGTGATACACTTCAATTAACCTGACAAAGTACCTTTGTTTTGTGGTTGATCCAATTCAAGAAGGAAGAGGTTCACTTTATTGGATTTTTGAGCAAACTGCTGGAAACTAAAATTATGCAAGTTCTTCGGTTCAAACATGGACAGGTCCATCCTTCTCATGCTCCATTTGCTCATCGTATCATGCAAGCACAAACTTGCAACAGTTTTCTTACATCGTCCTATCTCTATTTTGTGAATGAACCAGATATATTCAGTGGGGGTGTCTGTCTTTCTGGGTGGTAATAAACCTTCAAGAACTGGAGATGTGCGGGGTGATATAAGCGTTAATTTTTCATGTGATCCAGATATTGCATCAAAGCTTGTTAGTCCTTAAGTTTAACATGTTGAAATTTCTGACGACAACAAATTTCTTTTCCTTTTGTTTTTCTCCATTTGTGCAGTTAGCATTAATGCCTTATTTTTAATAGACCTTATGTTTTCTTCAGGTGGATGTTGCTTTAGAGGAGATATCATATCTCCAATATCATGGACCATTAGATGACGATGTTTCCACAATCCTCGAAATCGAACAGCGGGCTCATGAAAATGGATTGCAGGTCTGCTCTACAGGCTAATGTTTTTATTAGCAGTTCTAAGCAATTCTATTTCTGATTTTCTGAATGTTTGCAGGAAAATTATTACTGGCTGGACAGAATTTTGCGCAGCTATCAGTCACGAGCATATTTTGGTGATGTCAGCACGTCATTTCAGGTAGGCATCATTATATGTCCTTCAAATTTCCAAATTATGTGGAAAACACATATTGTAGCATCTTCCTTTTTCTTCTTCACTTTTTTTGATACATAGGAGTAACCTTGCTTAGTTTTCAAAAATGACTTGAAAAGGCCATTGGTGAAGAAAGAACCTGTCAAATTTTTGGGATAACTAAAACTGTCCCAAGGAATGCATGGGCAGATTTGGACATATAAGAGCTTCTAGCCCTTGTTACTAAGAATTAAGGACATGTAGCATCATGAGCTATATATCTGTAGGTGACCAATTTGATTTTAGCAGAGTGAGTGAAACCATCATTTTGGCTCTCCATATCCACATCCTATTTTATTCTCAGTGTGCTTCCAGTTTAGATATTTCATTTGCAGCTTTTCTTGCTTTGCTGGATATTTTGATGGAGCATGGGGGGTTTTAGTCTTGTAGGATGCAGTATTGTTATATTCTTCATGTGCATTTTCTTTTTTTTTCCACTTTTAGTCTGAATGGCATTTAAAAGTATATTTAAAGGAACAATTTGCATCTTGGTTTCAGTGGCCACTGGCCGCTACTTTAACTTTGTCTTTGGCTCCTCTCAGAATGTATACGTGTTTCCTGTTACTTTGCATCTTTTCAGGTTCAAGATGAAGGGCGTAGTAAAGTCAGAAGTTCTCTAACACCGTTAACTATGCAGTTAGCATTACAAAGAATTTTACCTTTTCCATGCAAAAAACAATATACCGTGGTCATTCTTATGCCCCAGCAGTCTCACCTGAAGTTACTGAAGTCACTACGCATACGATCGGATGGATTTAGCAGAGATGCGAAAGTAAGATGATGCACTGTCTTTTTATAATTTTCTGTTGTATTACATTGTTGGCATTGGCGTGTATGACTAAAGTTAATCTACAAAATATAATGCTTTTTGCTTAAACTTCAAGGTTCCTAGTGAATCAGAATTGGAGTTGCTTTGGGCCTTTCCTAGTTTATTTTTTCCTTCTTATGACACTTGATGTTGAAAGGACTGGAATTCTTCATTTAAGCTGTGTAGGATACAAGTAAAATCATGCATGTGACTGATACGAAAGGTGACTCAGCATTCCACCTTATCTGATGAATTACAGTCTAGCAACCTGCCACATTATGCTTTAGAACTTAACTGGCTGTATTTCTGAAGTACTTTGTTGCTTCATGGGTAACATAATAGAACATCATAAACAATATAAACACCATTTGCCTTGTTTGTAGAAGGCATGACTATATCTTATTAAAAATTAAAATTAAAATATTGGGCAATTAGTTCTTCTAATTGAGAGCAAAACTAAAGCGGCCACAAGGAATTCCTTTTGTGTCCTCGATGTACCAAAGGAGGAGGATGTTTCCTTGGGGTCCTGATACTTGCAACTAGTGTAAATGATGAAATAACTGGAGGGCAGGTCTTTGGTTTTTCTCCTGATGAAGGAGAAAAACAGCAAGAACAATCATGAAGTTTTTAATATTTTTAATTCTGACACATTTGGAATTCTTAATGACAACTATTAGTTGCGTTACACATCTATCCCTTTTGGATGCATTATCTTGCCCTTGTGACAAATGTTGCATGAAATATAGAAGCTATTTGGAGTGGTACCCTACACCCCCTATGGATTCACTATCGGGATGGCACGACCTGATTCACAGGGAATTCTTGGGCGGCCGGATCGCAGAAAGCATCTACACGAATGCATGAGAAAAAAGTTGAAAAATCTAGTATTAACATAATATCTTAAGAAATATGTAACGGCCCGCATCTCTCTCTCTCTCTCTCTCTCTCTCTCTCTCTCTCTCTCTCCCCCCCCCCCCCTTTCTTTTCTTTCCTTATTTTTATTTTTCCCCGCCGCCCGCCCCAGGCCCAAGCCCGCAAGGGGCTTTTTACTTATTCCTTCTCTCTTTCGACGCCCGAGCCCAAGAGGGCTGCTTTCGATCGCATCCTCCTCTCCCGCACACACTCGCAGCGAACACCATCCCCCGGCTAGGCATTCGACGCGTCTCCCCCTCTCGCTCACACGCTCGCGACGACACGACGACTCGTCCCTTTCGTCCTTCACAGCACCCCCCGCCCCTTCTCTCGTCCTCTCCTCTGCCCCCCTTAACTCCCATTGCTCCTTTTTGCTTGTTGCTGAGCTTGGTGGCTCCTCTTGCTTTCGGTCTCTCCATTCCTCGCTAATTTGAGGCATGGAGGCTCTCCTCGCTCACGATCTGCCCCCTCCTTGTTGTTTTGGAGTTCGGCCCCTTACCTTGCATGTGGCCTGTCCTCCCTTGCTTGAATTGAGGTTTTGTGGCTTCTCATTGGTTGTGATCTATTCCTTCCTTGCTGATTTGGAGTTCGTGGCTCTTCTTGCTTGCGGTATGCCCCTTCCTTGCTTTCTTTTACTTGCGGGTTGGGTCATCTTGCTGATTGTTGGACTCTGGCTGTCTTTGGCCTGATGTATTGCGGTTTTTTGCTCTTCTCTTGCTTGCAGTCCGGCCTTTCTTGCTGTTTTGGACTCGGTGGCCCTCGTGGCTTGCAACATTAAGGTTCGACATGTCCCCTTGCTTGCGGTCTGAGATTTCCTTACTTGAGATGGGTTCGGCTGAATCTTTGTTTGTTGTTGTGGGCTTCGGATCTTACTTCTTCTGCTTGCGGTTTGGGCTCACTTTGCTGAGGTTCGGTGACTTCCCTTGCTTACGGGTTTTGGGGTTTTCTTGCTGTTGTGGGGTTCGTTGGTTTCCCTTACTTACGGCTTTGGGCTTCCTACTGGTTGTTGAGTTATGGTTGTCTTTTCTGCTGCTTGTTGGATTTGGCTGAATTCATTGTTGCTATTTTGGGGTTCCTGGATTGGATTGTGGCTGGCTCTCCTTGCTGGATGAGAATTGTGGCTGGCTTATTTACTTGCCGTTTTGAGTTCTTTGCTTGTTAGATTTGATAGCTTTCCTTGTGCGTTGTCTTGGGTTCATAGGTTATTGTTGGGCTCGGCTGGTTTCCTCGCTTGTGGTTTTGGGTTTCGATGTGGTTTACTTGGGATCTGATCCCTTTGGCCTAGTGCCCTCATAAGTTAGACTTACGGACTTTCTTATTCAAGCAATTATAATGTCTCTTCATCTTTTGGTTCATTGCATGGAACCGTTGGGTGTTTTCATATCAGTTTAGAGTTGGAATATATTGCCATGAGAAATATCCATGCCTTACTTTACCACTGGCTGGCTTTATTTTCATGTCATTCATTGTCTCTCTTGAGTTTACTAGTAACATGAAGTTTAATATTATTAAATTGCATAGTCTTGGGATGCTTCTTGTGATGATACGATACTATCTCGATATTGGATGACTTGTGGACTATCTTGAGGTTGCCTCTTGAGATGTCAGGTTACTATTACATGTACGGCAGAGTATCCCCCTTGACTACGTAGTTTACATAATATTAAACGTCATGACACTAAACCAATAATTGGTTAATTCTGCTTGACACATCGGGTTTTGGGTAACTTATGATTAGAGAGTGCGGGAGCAACTGGGACATGTCTTTCGGTCCTGTCTGGAAGGATTTCCATTCCACACGATACTATCTTGATACTATATTGTTCTCGATACTATTCCCGGATACTAACATTAGCGTATGGATCCTGAGTAATCTGTTATTCGGCCCGGGGTAGCGCCCTTGCGGTCTCAAGAGGGTCTTCTTATTGCACATCGTCTTTCCCTCATAAGTCACGGTCTAGAATTGGTTCACTTTAGCGAGTACCATCTTACAGTCGTTTGTTGTCATCATAACATGTTACTTTTATATACCTTTATTTCTGATGTCATATCTCCTTTTTTACATCCTTACTTTTCCTGTCGTATGGTTTGATATTGTCTACTTTATTGAACGTGGTGCGACTTCTGTTGCCCACTAGATACGGTGTACATGATCATACGGATGTATTTGAGCATGAGGTGTCAAACTTCCACAACAGGGCTTTGGAGGCTTGAGCTATCTGCAGGTGAGTGTTCTATTTACGTTTCGGGTGTAGTGTAGTTTTTACTCTTCTTACCTGTTTTGTTTAGAGTATTTTCATTCTTTCTACACTGCTCTACATTGACTTCACTGGCACATGCTGGACCTGCGCATTCTTGTTTTGATTGTGACGGCATCCGGGGAGCGGTGCGTTACAAAATAAGAGACAATTTTAGAGAAAGTATTCGGGAGAGTCAGTTTAGTTCTATCCTTGGAATTTATTATTTACAGCCTATATTGGTAGTTTTACATACAACTCATTAATCCCTTTACATAAAACATCTTAACATATATTATTCTCAACACTCCCCCACAAGATGGAGCTTATAAGCCATTCATGTCTAGCTTGTTACAAAAATAATCTACTCTCTTTTTTCCATAAGATTAATAAGCATATCTGCCAGCTGATTTACTGATCTAACATGTTTCATCTTTATCGTATTCTTATCACATTGCTATCTCATTATATGACAATCGATCTCAATGCGTTTGGTGGTCTTATAAAAGCTCGGATTATTAGTGACGTATAAAAGCGTGGATTATCGTATTCTTATCACATTGCTATCTCATTATATGACAATCGATCTCAATGTGTTTGGTGGTCTTATAAAAGCTCGGATTATTAGTGATGTATACAATAGCCCTGTCATTGCAATACAATCTCATACGCGTAGGTGTCATAAATCACAATACAAAAGCAACGGTTGAATCTATAACAACTCACAAGTAATGTTAGTTATGGTTATACACTTGATCGAGAAATGATTGATTCTTATTTTTTTAAGATACCAAATTACCTCCTACAAAAGCACAAACTAGCTGTCGATCGTCAATTAAAGGGCAAACATGTCCAATCTGCATCCGAGAAGATCGCAAATCTACAATAGCTACAATCAGAATATCAAAGATCTTTGTCTGATGCATTCTTCAAGTATATCAAGACTTGTGCCCTAGCATTTCAATGGTAGTCATCGGATCAGTCATGGACGAACTCAGCACACTCGCCAAAAATATAATATACAAACATGTCACAGGAAGGTTAGCTTTCCAATCATTTTTATGTATCATCCTGAACAATGTAATGGCTTTTCCCGATCCAATGTAAGGTTGAAGTTTAGATCCATATGTGAGGGCATAGACCTATATCTTGACATCCACATCTCTGACAAATCCAAATCATTCTTCCATTGAAATAAATAAATGCATTTCTTCGAGCATGCCGCCTCGACTCTAAGGACATATTTTAGGCCCAAGATCTTTCTTCCGAAACTTATTAAATAAGTTGATTTAACTCCTAAATCTCAGAATCATCTTCAGTGATAATAATGTCATCAACATATACGACTAGAAAGATCTGTGTTCCTTGGTAAGTCTGATGGAAGACGAAATAATCACGTTGACACCATTTGAGGTTAAATTACCTTATGAAATCTACAAATCACTTCAAACCAAGCCATCGGCGACTTCTTCAATTTGTACATGGTTCCTAACTCGTCCCTTGGGACAATGCTTGACGGTTTCTCTATGTATACTTCTTCTAGAATATTGTTAATGAATGCATTCTTTATATCCAATTGATTTTTAGCTGGTGCAAGATCTCAAGTTTCATTCAGCTTAAGTGCATTCATTTCTTCTAACATTATGACATGCCAGTCTTTATATGACAAATCTTTTAAAATAAACGAAGGAGTCTGGTAAGAATCAATGGAAGATGGAAAAGCTATGTATGATTGAGAAAGATGTGCATAAAATGTTTAAAGAGGTTGAGTTATGTAAGAACGAGTAACTTTTTTGTGATTACTCAAAATATCTAAATCAGAAACCAAATCACCTCTATTTGTGAAGATTCTAAAAGGACACAAGGAGGAAGATGACACATGGTCCTACTGTAAGGAGGCAAGAGCATTGGACACTACGCTGTGATTTAAAAGCCGAGTTTTGGTTGTTTCCGTCTTTGCTATATTTGTGTAATCTCAAATTTTCTTTGGGATAACATGGAAATTAAATACTTACTCAATGATGGGTCATTATCTTTAGGTGATAAAAGACAGTTGGGACTCGAAAATTTTTACTTCAGCCGATTCCGCTTGTAATCTTTTTATGTATGAGAGTATCTTAAAACATACTTTATGGAACATTGATTATGTAAAATAATTGTTTGTGCAACCTCTAAGAAATATTTATTTTTATGCTCCATCCTTTTTGTTGGGGTATGTATGCACATGAAGATTGATGAATAATTTCAAATTTTAAAATAGAAGATGCAAACTAATTACTGAAATATTCATTTGCATTATCACTTCACGAAATTTTAACAGAAATGTCAAAATGATCTATTTTTTTTGACAACCCAGAAAAATCCCCAACCCCCTCCCCCAGCCTTCGGCATAGGAGGGTAAGGCGAGAGCCCGGCCGAGACTATGTAAACTGGGGAGAAACCGCCGTGCCCTCAACGGCCCCCGGGTAAGTCCGAGAGGAGAGATGTAGTCCCAGGGTAAATAATCCCCCAACAAATACCAACCCATGTAGGCCATAGGCCTTGAACCCATGACTCTTGGTTTTAGAGTGGAATGACTTACCACCAGAGCACCCTCTCGTGGGCCAAAATAATCTTTATTTCAGCATAAAAATTTATAAAATAACAAACACTTTAGATCCATTTTTCATGAAGTAAGCACATGTTAAACATGAAAAAAAACATTCATAAATGTGATAAAATATCTAAATCTAGACATTGACTCAATACGACAAGATCCATATGCATACGAATAGACTACCTTAAAGGATTTTTGTGCGCATTTGTGAACTCGTGGTATGATAAGATACTTGGTGATGTTTTCTTAATTGACAAGACTCACTTTAGACTAGACAAACTATCAAACTCGGTTTTAAAGTTTTAAAACTTGGATGATCTAACTACAGCGCGTGATAAAGGGAGAAGTAATACTAGAGTAAGGCACTGATCCTATTAATGCATCCAAGTAATAGTAATAGAGATCTCCAACTTCATGCCATCTATCAATCATTCTCTTTATTCCAAGCTCTTAAAATACATAACAATCAGGAGAGAATGTTATGAAGCAATTTAAATAACGTGTCAACTGACTAATGGCAAGTAAATTAAATGAATTAAGGTAGAGTATAAGACAGATATCAAAGGTTAATAAACGACATTAACAGAGCCAATACTTGCGACAATAGATGTGTGGCCATTTACTAAGGTCACTATTTGTATACAATTAGATGGATAAAAAGATGATAATATACCTAACTCACTGGTCATATGATCAGAAGTTTCTGAATATAACATATAAGTCCAAGAATTTGATGTTTTAGTGCATGCAATTGGGTTACCTGAGCTAGTTAAAATTGTAGTGGTAGATGATGAATGTAACCAAGCTTTTTTGGCACTTCTAAAACATCTAATATTAGCCTCATTCATCATCTATAACTTTCATGGACCTCATCTCTGGCTTTGAATCTGTCACCTTAGCACCTTCATACTCCAAACATCAAATTATCAAATGCTAGACTCCCAAACTCCAAAAATCACCAAATGCCATGCCAAACAACTATCCAAACATTAAAAATTACCAAACACTAGAAATCGGGAAACACCAAGCTTCCAAACACCAAAAACTATTTAAAGTTAAACACTAAAATTTATCAAACACCACTCCCAAACTTTAGAGAACGTCAAACACCAAACTCCCAAATGCCAAACAACTAACTAAATGTCAGAAATTGCCATATACCATACATTAAACCTTCAGACAACAAATTTTCCAAACATCATCTATAGATCAACACATTAACGGATATGGGCAAGGAAAGTTTTCAGTGTATATTGTACTTACACGGTATGCCTCATAGTTTTTAAACCTAACCTATGTTTCATGTTTCAAAAAATGATACAGAGACAGCAATATCAGCAGTCGAAGTATGAGATGAAGAGTGCATCAAAGGAAGACGGCTTGATTGTCGTTAAAGGAGAACGACCGTCATTAGACATTCAGGCTAGAGATTAATGTAATCGGTGTCATCATTGATGAATCAAGAATATCAGATCAGATCACGGGCTACACCAACCACACCGAATCAAGCCGTAGGCATTGATAACAATGTCAGAGATGGTCTCAGGCAACGAGTTCGGTGCGATGTTGACATCAAATATGGCCTCGTGATGCTAACAACCTCTGATATGGCATCAGTCGGTGATGACGACCTCAAAGCTGGCCTCAGATAGCGATGGCGACCTCGGATCTGGCCTTGGGTGGCAAATGGTGACCTTGGATTTGGCCTCTATAATGGTGTGATGAGCTCAGATCTGTCTTCACTTGGCGACGGCAAAGATCAAAAGATGCACATGGCGATGACAATCAGGCTGTTAGCCACGATGACAAGATTTGATCAAGGTTCGGGTTAGTGTTTTGATTGAAGGATGGTGATGATAAGTAGTGTTTTAAGAGGAAATTAGGTTTAGGTTTAGGGTTCTGATACGATGAAGAAATCTGAGACGAAATTTTGGAAGAATGGTTAGGAAGAATGAGTTTATTTCTTCTTTCCATAGAATTTATTATTTATAATACTATATTGGTAGTTTTATATACAGGGCAATATGTAGCAGTGGACATGCATAGCTCTTAAGCTTGCATGCCCATAAAAAACTCATGTTTCTCTATTTTTTAACAAAATTTTTTGCAGTGTTATACGCATTCTAAAACACCAAAATCCCAAATATGTGTGAACCCTTGGGGGTATTTGACCCTCGACCACTTGTTGCAAAAAGTTCTATTGTTGTGAAACCATTGAATTTGTAATGGATAGATCTAGTGTCAAATAATATTGGGTTCACTTGATAACATGAGGTGTATGATGCGACTGATATTTGATGGGAAATCTCTATGCACATAACAAGTCATGGAGGAATTACTTTGCGCATAACATGTCATGGAGGAATTACTTTGCGCACAACATGTCAGGGAGATTGTTTTATGCACTACAATGAGGGTTTTCTTATTTAAACTAGGTCTAGCCGTCATTTAAGATTAGGCTTGATTATTGATATTTTGAGAGAATTCTTCGAGAGTTCTCAGGTAGATCTAGGAGAGTGCGGACGTCCTCGCTTACCGGTGTCTTGGGAGGGCAATTACCCCAATTTAAGTGTAATCATTATATCTTCTATTTTAGTTTTTATCTAATAAAAATAGTATTTTTCCTTGGATCCTATCAATTTGGTATCAGAGCACGTGGCGATCCATGACGGCGCTGACGATATTTGAACACATCTCTTCGATCCAGTGGGAAAGGATGCCACCTTGCAGATTGATGACGAAGGAATTAGAGGATCACATGCAATACTTTTCAGAGTCCAGACAACGGCGCCAAGAGATCATGCAAGGGATCGAGCGAATTGAGCTTCTCTTGGTGAAATGGGGAAACGACGGCAAAAACCCTAATGTTGGGCAAAAGGCGTCAACTTTGGACGAGAAAGGTCCGGATCTACAAATTTCAGATCTTTCAGATCCAGATCTGAAGGCGACAGTGAAAGACGAGGACGACCACCCAGAAGAAAAAACATAGCCGTCATATCAAGAAGGCGCGGGTCGCATCAAGAAGGCGGCGGGGCAAGATAGCCCATGCAGGGGCCTGCACAGGCCCGACAGCCCCTGCAGTGTCCTGCACGGGTCCGGCAGCCTCTGCATGGTCTCCCATGGTGGCCTTCGCCTCTTCAGCGGCGACGGCAGGCCCTCCGAGGTGCCGGACAGCAAGTTTTCCACTTTCTGGGCTCTAGACAGCGAACATTCGAGCTTTCGGGAGGGTGACGTGGGTCCCAAAGCCATTGGTTTGCAGTTCAGGGTCCTTCAGAGCGCCAACATTTCAGATTGGAGTATAGAGAACCTTCGATCTGACTGACGATGACCGTGACTTTCAACTGGGCGTCGTTGACGACGGTGGAGACCAATTGTATCCTTTTGACCCGGGAGGAGGCTTGCACGCACTTGGAGTATGGTCGCCGCGGACTTCATGCCCCCACCTTGAGGACAATGTGGATTTTCAGTGACGGAGTAGTGATGAGACTGATATTTGATGGGAAATCTCTATGCACACAAAAAGTCATGGAGGAATTACTTTACGCACAACAAGTCATGGAGGAATTATTTGGCGCACAACAAGTCATGTGGGATTGCTTTATGCACTATAAGGAGGGTTTTCTTATTTAAACTAGGTCTAGCCGTCATTTAGGATTAGGCTTGATTATTGATATTTTGATAGAATTTTTTGAGAGTTCTTAGATAGATCTAGGAGTGCGGACGTCCTCGCTTACCAGCGTCTTGGGAGGGCGATTACCCCCTTTTAAGTGTAATCATTTTATCTTCTATTTCGGTTTTTATCTAATAAAAATAGTATTTTTCTTTGGTTCCTATCAGTGTACAACTGAAATTTTTTGAAAGAAAATAAGGGAACCCTCTTTTTTGTGGGCATGCATAGCTAATTTAGTTGTGCGCGTCCACACGATCATTTTTTCCTTAAATAAAACTCATTAATCCCTTTTACATAAAAATCCTTACCATATATTATATCTCAACGATATATATCATAGAAATTGATGATTGAAGGAATAAACATTAGGGAAATGATCAAGATTTAAAAAAACTCTAACCAAAAATGGATCTATGTGCATATGTGCATGTATCATATACATACATGTACATCATATATTGATACACTCATAGTGGTCTAAGTGAACCACGACCCCTTGACCTGAGCGTACTGTGATTTGAAAGAGCGAACCGACGTCCTACCCCTTGTCACGTGTACCGCTTATGTTGTGTACCCGTACCCAAACCACATACCGAAGCATACAATGAACTTGGTAACATTGGTCTGCAGGCGGCATGTGCATAAAAAGCTTCCCAGCCAATGATAAGCTGTTTTGCACATGACCCATGCTCAACTAGTGGTTGGTTAATAAAGATTCATATGGTGCTTTGTTATATAGTTGTTAACAAGATTTAGCTCATTAATAAGGTTGATTATGTCTTAGAAGCATGTGAGAAATTCATGACCGACTTTTTGCTTGTGAGTAATGCTCTTGTGAAACTTAACATCATTGTGGCAGCCTTTTATCCTCTAGTAAATATTGAAATAGGCTAGGCAAATGCAAAATATGTCATGTCTACCATTCAAAAATATCAAATATGAGTCTGGTTTCTAAGAAACTTTTGCCTGTTGGTGAGGGAAATTAATTGCTTGATCTAGCATACGATGGCCTATGGTCTGAGGGTTAAGGTATCAGAGTGCGATGTTCCCAAGCCGTAAAGGTCATCTATGACTTTTAAATAATTATGTGATCAGTTGAGGTAGATGATGATTTCAAATCTGAAATGTATGTTTATTGTTTATCTTCAGTAGAATATAAATTGTTCAGTGAAAAAGGGCTAGAAGAGGAGGTTATATCTTTTCATAATTTCTCGACAAAGAACAAGCAAATAACATCCAATTCCTCCATATTGCGGTGGTCTTTCAGATTAAGAAAAGAGAGAAAATTAGGGCTACTTATCATTCTTGATGTTTCTGATTTGTAGCCTGCTGATGCATATTTAGGCATGCTATATGATACACGTGCAGTAAAATGTATTTGCTTGTAAACTTCTGAGGCTAATTGGAGCTCGGAAACATAGTAAGCTTTTGCCTTATTCCTTGCTGGTGTGTCGTTAGACTTGGTAAACCAGTGTTCTATGGAGATTCATTCTTCTTTAAGGAACAAAATGTAATATAAACTATGTAGACCAAACAATAGATTCCTTATCGAGTTCATAGTTACTGGCAGAGCCAGAATTTTTAAAGAAGGGCATCAACATCAATACTTATGCAAAATAATATTTTAAAAAGCAAAAATCTACTATTTCATATATTTGTTGTATGGAGAAGACGTTTTAAACAATGAATCCTAAACTGTAATAAGTTTGATTTTGCTTTGGCAGAATGGCAATCAATAATAATTATGTCCTGTGTTGCTTTGAAGGCAATTGTTTTTTCAAGATATAGCAGGACAAAAATTGTTTTTGGGACAATCATGACTAGATTTAGTTCGAACAGTTTAATGTGTTGTATGTCACATAAAATATATTAGTAGAATCTAGACTCAACTTTAATAGTGATGCAAGATAATACGTTTTGTAAGCATGAAGTTAATTGTATATTTTAAGTAGTGAATACATTTTGCCAAAACGGTCATGTTTATTCAAATTAAGCAGGGGCAATGTCTATGGTTATTATACTCGCTTGGAGGACCCACTACGTTATATAGAAAGGTTCAAGGGGTCAGTTGAGGCAAGTGCCCCAACTGACCCAAGTGCCCCGTTGCGCATAGTTATCCTTTTGGAACTGGACCTACTCGTTTATATGAAAATGCTTGTTTGCCTTGTTGAATCTGTACTAATATGAATTATAAGTCACATGTATTTGATGTCTTGACTTTTTAAACTTCTACCGTGTTCCTACTTCTGTTTGACTTTGTTTCCTGCAGATATTAGCTGGGATGGCGGGCGCGGTGGTTGTAGCACTTAGTTTGTGGAGATACTCTCGAAGCACTTTAAATTCATGAGGTTGATTCTTTCTCAGAGCCGCTTTCACAGAGTGAATGTTATAGCTGTTTCCAACATTGGTTGAAACTCGGGTTGGTTATTGCTCTTTCACGTTAAGGTACATGTCATTGATTTTGACCTAAACGATCTGAGCATTGGAAATGGTTCACACACTTGCGTTCATCGAAGGATCTGCTTAATCTGTTGGGTGTGTATGAATCGAGCTACCCCCATCAGGTGTATCATGTGTTTAAATGCCCGACACTGAATCTAGGAACACAGGCGAAGGCGATGGACAGGTCACTGACTCGCAGGGATGGGTGTTGGATAACCAAATTGGCAAAGCCCTAGTGACATGTGTATTGCCAGAATGCAGCCCTCTTCTTTACTCCTACCAAATGAACAGAAGTATACAGCACATCTTTAGCCTGGGACTTGATTCTTGATTTGTTCTGTAAACTGATACCGTGTGTCTGATGGTACAAAATTGACCGACATTCATATGTTAGTTTTTCAATCATTCTTCACTGTTCAAATGGAAAGGGCAATGTTCGAGATATCAAAGTTGGTTCTACTTAACCGAGCCAATTGGTTTAGTGGTATTCCCCCTTTCTTCTTTGGAGATGTCTATTCGATTCCTGTTTTTCAATGTATCAAGAAAAAATAGTTTGTTCTGCTTTAATGTTTCTTGTGGTTCCCACTGTATTTCATATTTGCTTGAATTTTTAAGTTTTGTTTATCTATGTGGATAAGTTGGTTCATTTGTACCCTGATTTTGATCTGTCTTCATGCAAGCCTTAAATCCTTCCAATGCTGACTTTTGAAGCGAAGGTTCGATCGCAGGCTTAATCCAGTGCCCACTGTAACTTGAATTCGTTGGATGCTTGGCTTTTGTAGATGAAAACTATTTTGAACAGTTGATCTACGCTTTTCATCGAAAATGGTTTATTTATTACTATTGTATTTGCGCATAAGAGAGCTAGCAAACGGTTACGTCACTGCTTAAAGCATGTACGATGAAATAAAATTCAAATATCATTGATCTATGTTTTGAGTAACAGGTCAGGGTGTCCAACGGGCCGGGCCGGCCCGGAGGAGGCCAGGGGGCGGAAGCCCGGGCCGTGCCGCGGGCCATCCGTGTTTTTTTTAAAAAAATTAAAAAAATTAAAAAAATGTATGAAAATTGGTTTAAAAAATCTAAAAAATCATTTAAAAATATTACAATATTCTACTTACTTACAACTTACCCTTAAGTAGATAATTAACCCTTAAGTAATAAAATTTAAGTAATAAGGTGAACAAGTAGATAATTAAGTAATAAAAAATAGACAATTGACCCTTAAGTAATATTCAAGTTTATTTGGAAGTATATAATTAAGCCCGAAATTTTCCTAACGTCCTGGGTTGAACCTTTAAATTTTATTAATTAAAATCTTTTTTGAAGGGAGGACGTACATCGGTCAACCTTACCCTTCATACAATGGCCAAAACTGAAAAATAATACAACTTAGACAATAAAAATTCATCACTCAGCTTCTTCATCGGAATCTTCAGAAAGGTCCTTCTTGTTCTGTGAGCGGCTTTCAGCATGGAACCAATACTTCGCACATACCGCAACTTCAACAATGTCTTCCTTCAGACGCGATCTCTTGTTGCTCAGAACGCGACCACCTGCACTAAAAGCAGACTCCGAAGCAACTGTAGAAATAGGTACAAATAACAAATCTCGTGCCATAATGGAAAGAATAGGATAAACAGATTCATATCCTTTCCACCAGTCAAGTGGATCAAAATATTCATCATCCATTGCTTCCTCCGAAAAGGGAAATGGATTAGCTAAATATTTGGATAGTTCACTAGTAGAACAATCCGAACTTACGATTTTTTGTTTCTTCTTTCCTAACATTTGGCGAATCTTACTAGAAGCCGAAACAGAAGCACTAGCAGAGACAGATGAATTAAGTGAAACATTACCATATTTAGCATCATAATTTGCATACATAGTTCTTAAACTATTTTAAGCAGCAGATACATGTTCAACATAGGAAAATCTCATGTTTTTAGAATATAGTTCTAATAAACCTAGTGCAGCATCCTCCTTGAAACGAGGATCAAAAACTTTAGATAAAGAGTAAAGAAGAGGAACCGGATTTCAATACTTAGCAAGTTTTGCAGACATTTCAAGTATCATATGCATTATGGCAGGGTATGTACTTTCTCTATGCCTAGATATCTGATCAGAAATTAAAACTAATTGTTCTAATCCTAAATAAGATGTTGGGTAGTAAACCCCAGAAAATATGTTTGAATCAGTAAAAAAACTTCTAAAAGATCATGCAGATGCTCTACAGTTAACCACTCTATATCAGTAATGTCAAAAGCAGGATCATGTGAAAGATATGTAAGTGCATAATCTGTAATCTGCTCTCTATTTTTAAGCATGGATCGCAGCATTAAGTAAGTTGAGTTCACCTTGATGCAACATCAAATTTAAATGCCAGGTATGATTTGTGTCTAGTACGACCCAGTTTGACAATTTTACAATTGCCTAGCTCATTCTAGTGGTTATGAAATCTACAATTTCTGATAATAACCGAAATGACGTCCTATCTTACAATTTGGGGTTATTTAGTACTGACCCCCTGTGTTTTCTCGGAAATTAGTAGTACCCCCCTATGGTTTCAATAATTAGTAAGACCCCCCTCCACAATTAGTATCACCCCCCCAGGGTTTCTCAAAAATTAGTATCACCCCCCTATGGCAGGGTGGTCTTACTAATTATTGAAACCATAGGAGGGTACTACTAATTTCCGAGAAAACACAGGGGTCAGTACTAAATAACCCTACAATTTGGTTACAAGATGAGTAATGTCTGTTCCAACGATAAATATAAACTGATATTCCAATGGTAATCTATTCAGCTCATATAATCTATATGCCTAATAATCATATGCTTTAATATCAGGATTTTTTTAACGATTTGTCAAAAAAAACTGTACATTTTGCAACCCCTATCTCAAAATATTAAAAACAAATAATAAATAAATAAAAGCATTTTGTTCATTTTTCATTTTCCATAACAGCCACGATATAACTTTATAAAGCTTCAAAGTTTTTTTTTTGAAAGTTTAAATTAGCTTTTTAAAATCAGCCCACAGCTTAAGGTAGTTTCTTGAAAATAAACCTTGCACTTGACATATTTGTCCCCAGCAGGCAGCGAACAAGCCAATCTCAACAACAGAATCCAGATGCATTCACTTGTCAATGGTCAAAACATAAGGATACATCTTCTATACAAATACAACACAAACATTCTCCACTGTCAGCCAGGATTTATAACAAAAGTAGCTCTTGAAAGTTTTTAGCAGCAACGTCCTACCAAGGAACTTTGCACTGGAATTAGCAAAGAACACAACGAGGGCAGAGTCCAAATGCTGGGTCAACATCTGCAGACGACAAAACATGACTGGGATAAAATCCAGCATTTGTTTGGATTTTAAATCTAAATAACAAGCATGCTACTGATGTTTTGTACAGACCATAGGCTGCTGGAATTTGATATCAGTGTGGCAATTTGGACCCAAACCCGTCCCAAATATTTGAGTATAGGGGAGCTATAAACGGGTCAGGTCGCATCCAACCAAACCGTCTGACCCGTTTGCTAATTGGGTTGGGTAAGGGTTTTACGCTATAACCCACATCAACCAGAATTCAATCCAATTTAAAAATAAAAAATAAAATAATTTAGTTCGTGTTAGAATAAAAGAGCAAGATGGCTCAGTGATTAGTATTGGTACTTCGCAACAAAGTGATAAAAGGTTTAATTCCTATGCTTTAGGTTGAATATCACTGGTTTTTTTATACTACTAGTTTCACAAACCAATGACTATAAGTAACAAAACATCCATCACTAAAATTTTGTATATGAATTCGCTAGCACGGTCCTTCCTTTGTAGAACCACTATGGCTCGACCCACCATGGAGCATAAAATTTTTGGGGAAAAAAGATATTTGTAGAACCCTTGATCCGCTAACCTAAACCTGACCTGATTGCAGAGAACGGGTCAAATGGGTTGGGGAACCTGACGCATACCGGATTTGGTTTGGGCTCGGGGTGGGTTATGGCCTTATTCAGGTCTAGGTCAGCCCGCCCATTGCCACTCCTAATTCCATTCCCAGTCTACCCAGAAAAGCTTGTCAAGAGTCAAGACAATATCGGACAGAATAAATTAAAACATAAAAAAAATGTTTTGATGAAAACCCTAGTACTTTCTGCATAACAGAAGGGTACACGAGGCAAAAATCTGACCTGATCTACTCCACGTGAGAAAGACCACCTCCGCCGGTTGGAGTCCTGTACATAAAACGGGGAATTCTTGCAAATCATTAATTTCTACAATGGAAGTAATAGCAGAAATAATAATAATCTTCTTCTTCATGTTAGCCTTCATCCCAAAAAATTAGGATCGGTTAGAAAGAACGTTGATCACATCCAATCGTGATGTCGGATACTCGTTTTCCACACATTACGATTTAAAACTTACAGCAGAACTTATAGCAGAAATCACAGATCAAAACAATGGAAATAGAAGGCAAAAGAGAAAATAACGTCCAAGACCACCCCCTCCATGGCGTACAAGGTCTAAAACAACTACTAAAGCAACAACGAAACAAAAGGGGAAAAAGAAAGATGTTAAATACAAGAAAGACTAAACGAGACATGTAGAGCACGAGGTTAACTAAGCTATTTTAATTAGTTCCGAGTAACAAGGCGGCAGCAAGAGCTAAAATCAGATCCAAGTTTGCAGAGGATGGCTCCAATTGAATCGTGGGTTCTCCTCATGGGAAAACAAGACTGCCCTAGTTAGTATAGGGTAATGCAAGGAACCCTTTTCCCCCTTATACGTTTGATCAGCTCGTCTACCCACAAAGATAAAACTACACCCAAAACTTTAATGTGCTTCAAAGCTGAGGTTGTGCCCCATAAATCTTGTTGTCAAAATGTGTGCCTAGCCTGAGTTACCTTTTCCTTAATTTTCGCTCTCCATCTTGTTCTTACCAAGAGTTGGCCAGACCATTGAAGAAGATGCAGAACAGATCATTGAAGCAGACGCACAACCCCCCCCCCCCCCCCCCCCCAAAAAAAAAAAAAAACAAACAAACAAACAAAAAACAAAAAACAAAAACAAAAACAAAAACAAAAAACCAAGACAAACGGGACCAAAAAAAAGCAAAGAAACAAACAAAAGCAAAGAAATACAAAAAACAAATTAATTAATTAAAATACCGACAAAAATAAAAAAACATGCACACTCACACCGGCGTGAACCCCGGGGCGCATGCATGCACGCAGATGAAAGATTTACTAAAGTGACTGCACAACAATGCACTCTTAGTCACAGAGGTAAAAGTGATTGTAATATTTAGCCTATGACTAACATCAGATGATTGATATATGATGTCTAAAAGTTACTCTCTAGCTTGCATATGTTGTTAACTGTAATAATAAGTCGTAAACTGAAATAAGTAGCATCCCTGACGACAAGATGACAATATTGCCAATAAATAGAGGTAAACCTAAGCAAGAAATACAAATTAATGCTAGAAAAGGAAATTGTCAATCAAAGAAAATATTTTAAACAGCATCCAAGTATATCTTACTTGTGATCAGATGGATTTGGCAGAACCTCATAGACAATCTTAGCCACCACATCCCTCCTCAGCTGCAAATATCATCATCGTAATAAATAACAAGCAACTTATACATAATTTGCCTATCACTGAAAATACAGTAGTCTGAAATACCTGGGTCGCTTCACCTCGCAAGCCAATGTAATAAATCTGAGTTGTTTCCGCACCGAAATTATCAGGAAAATGCAAGGTCAAATTAGCCACGCTCTGAAACCTTGAGTATCTGGCAAAATAAATTGATACGACATTATAAAAATAAGCATCCTAGCAGAAAGATGACAAAGCTGATAACGACAAGCTATTACTAGCAAAGGGTGGTTCAAAATAACAGCCAATGGTCTATCCAGAAAAAAACTAATAAATTTAAGGTTTTTAATTGGGAAAAATTAGGAATTCTAAATAGAGGAGGAATGATGAGTCTCTCACCCAGGACATCCTACATTTACACCAAATCAGCATGCTAAATATTTAGAGATCAAAGCTTCTCACCAAGACTCTCTCTCGCCCACTCCATCGCATCACAGGAAAAAATCAAAAGAAATATTTTTTCCAAAACAATTCTTATTCATTCATTCCCTAACTAGAAGAAAATACGATGGAGAAGATAAATAAAAGGTTTAAAAATTCAAAATATGGTAAAATTTTCAATTTAGCCAAAAAAAATCACTTCAAAAAAATTCAAAACAAAAAAAATTTTTCTACGATGTTGCATGTGATTTTTTGGTATTTTTCAAGATTATCTATGTGCTACAGTGACTTCCAAAATTTTCAGCAGATTTTTTGAGAATTTTAGAGTAATTTTTACACATTTCTTGTTTTGATGATTCTGAAGCCGCATCAAGTCCAATTTTCGATTCATTTGAAATAATGTCGAACCAATTCGAGCCACTACCTATCTTGAAGGTATTCTCATTAATTTAAATTTTATTTTAATGAATTTTTACAACACGTTTCCAGATACCTGTAATTTTACAAGGTGAGCATATGAGTATTACGCAGTATCATTTTTGAGAGGGGCCAATGGATACTATTGTATGGAGAATATTGTTATGAAGAATGGAAATCTGTCATGAAAGATTTCTTTTACTGCTGTTGCGATCTAACGGATGAGAATGAATTCTAATATGCCGGAGTACAAAGTAGCATAATTTTTTTGTTTTAAGAGATAAAAGCTTTATTGATCTTGGTTGAAGATGGAGCTTCTGTAACCATATCTCCCAAAACGTCAACAATCCAACAATCCAACAATCGTCTCAACCTTCAAAGCCTAAAAGAGTCACTAGCGGACTCTTGTGAGGAGATCAAAAAGTTTATAAGGGCTTCCGCAAGGTTCTGCAAATGAAGGAACAAATGAAGAAAAATTTCAAAATAAAGTCAAAAACATTTCAGTTTAGCCAAGAATTTCAACAATAAAAATAAAAATACCAGAAAAATTTGAAAAAATAAAAACCAAAGAAAGACTTGGTGAGAAACCTAGATCTCAAAATCCATGTCATGCTAATTTATTAGAGTCAGAGTTAATGCAGGATGACCTGAATAAGACTCTTAACATCATGTATCTATTTAAATCCCAATTTTTTCGATTTAGACCTAGATCTAGATCTGTTATTATTTTTTTTCCTTCTCTCTCTGTAGATCTTTTGTCCTGCTTCACCCAACCATTAAACATGGGTCTATTTTGGCATTCTTTTTCCTGCAGTGCATGGCTAATAAACCACAAATGGAGCCAATACCACGCAGGACAAGTCTAAGTGTTCCCAGCCATATCATTTGATAAGATATGGCAACTGTGTCCACATGCACCACATCCGTTTATAGGTTTCAATTGACAGTGAATTTTTAAAAATGGTGACAAAAAAGAGACTACATGGGACCCCAAAAACAGAAAAAGAGGAGGAATGTAGGAATGAAAGGAAGAGAAATGAACATGAACAAATCAAAAAGATGAAATGGGAACAACTATTTTCAATTAACTTCCTAATGCAGATCATCCACGACCGATAATCAAGATGTTACCATAACCTTTCTTTTTCAAAAGATTGTAATCACAGACCATATAATGTTAGCCATCAACATGAGAAGTGTGTGTGTGCGCGCGTGCGCATTTTAACTAGTTCTACGGGAATAGGCAAATCTAGGCATATATAACATTTTAAATTGTGTTCAAATAATATAAGCAACTATTAAAGTTTAATCATGAATTTCTTAAGCTTCTGTTAATGTTTCCGTAGCTAAATGTCTCTGAGTAGACATACGCACCAATATGCACACGGATACACTGGTGCTGTATGCTGTAAAATATTGTAATAAAGTTCCATCTCCAATAGCCATACCCATTATCACCTCCAGGCATCCATTCTTTGTAGGCAACCCTATTCTAGATTTAATAATATGATGTGTGTGGATGTTTCATAAGCCAGCAGAATAGTACTAAGCTTTTATGAAAATCTAATACCAGAGAAAAATTTCCCATATATTCCAGTACAATATACAAGATTAGATACTTTACACCTCGTAAATAATTCATGTTATTAATCACTAGAATGAAAACATAAATGATCTGATAATAAGTGAAAAGGAGCTCAAATAGCTATAAAAGTTCATATGCAGGTTAGGCAGGTCAATGTGGGCATTGATCAAGGCTCATGGCAAATGCAATTTAAACTGACAACAAAAACTTGCGTCCCCCGACTCTTTTCTCCCGAGCTTGATGCTGAAGTCAGTCGGAATTATTGAGGAAAAGCTGGATGGATATATAAAAGAAGGGATCTCGTCCAGGTTATGGAATTTCATTAACAAACACATCTCCCAGCTGCTCAAAAGATTTGCAGCTGGGAAAAGCCTGCCAACCCTAGAACTATTCCAAACAATCATGATAGATATGAATATATTACCCAATGATAGGCCTTTGGCAAGAACACAAGACAAATACTGGTGGTTCGTCACTCTGGATGATTGAAAAGATTTTTCTGGTAGCATGACTTCCCACATAGAAGACGGTTTTTACCAGGCAGCCAAATGGTGGAACCTTCTTCTGACATACGAAATAAAGAGTCCAAAACTTTCAAACTTTTAGCCACATGCATGAAATTTTATTTAATTATGGCACCGTCCAAATTATCATGATTAGCAGAAAATTTTCTTTTTTTTCACTTGAAACACTGGAGGGCTTTGAATGTTACTCTGTAGAACGTATAAGACCAAATTACATCAACTGAAATCTTCAGGAGATAAAAACGCTTAAAATTGCAACAAAATCAGGCACGAAGTTTTAATATAACAGACATAGATAATTGATGCACAACTTGCAAATATTTATTACATAACATGACATAACAGTAAACTTATTATAGTTCCATAATTATAATGTTGAGTATGTGTTACCTCGTCTGATATTCCAATACTCCTTGCAAATTCTCAGCCAATTCCCACTCCTAGAAGCATAAAGAGATGCTTAAGATAAAGTTAAATTAATGGACTTGAAGCCAATGTAGGATGATACATTTACCTGTACAGGCTTCGTATTTTGAGCATCAGAAAAGTCAATGTTATCCCGATTGATGAACCTGCATCGTTGTATGTAATGTCAGTAGAATATTCTTAATACTTCATGTTGCAACACATGCTAAGGCGGATTCAACATATATCATGAAATCGCAATTAATGGACCAGCAGAATCATCTAAGGAATGTGATGAAAGATTCTCAATGGTACACACATTGCATGAAATCATTTATCTGATTTGACACGCCAGTAATTCAGAAAACATGACTTGAGAAAAACAAACAAATAGAATGAAATATAAATAGAAACAACTTCAGATGTCATGTAATGATGTACTAATATACATGAGATGGTACCCACTGCAATGAATAAGTTGATTGTGTATCCAAGAAAGAACCAATGATTCAAATTATGGCCAATTTTTGTGTACATAGAATACAGTATCAGATTTAGAGGTGCCCAAGACGATACCAGATGGTAAGATGTTAATGTCTCTTATACCATTCTTAGTATCAGAGATGATATAAGGTTCTTTTCAGCCACATCAAACCTGATACAATTTGATATCACTCAATGATAAAGAGAATCTTAACATAAATCTTTTTTTGTAATTATTTGCAGCTTAAGTGACTTCCCCAACTTCCTAAAAGAAAAAGAAGACAACTGCAATGGATTCCCTCCATCTCACACCTTGAGAACTCATGATTGTCAAATCGCTCTTTTGGTGTTAAAATGTTAGCACATTAATCTTTATTTCCCATCAACCAAGATAGTACAGTGAAGTGATAGGAGAATCAACCTCAAAAACAGAAACAGCCTATCCATATACAAATTACTATTGCACCAATACGATGTTGTCGACATCAAATTACGAATATTTTCAAAAAAAATGTCCAAATGTTCCTAATTATCTAATTTTTTAGAAATAATATTTTTAATTATTTTTTGAAAATTAAGAAATGGCCAAGACTGCTAATTCTCAATGGCCAAACTGTTTATATTGACAATACTGATACCATAAGCGTTTGGCTGACTGTCGTGAATACTCAGATCTCTGACATTGGAAAACAATCTACAGAAACAGGCAGTACAGAACAATGGGAATGAAACAACTTCATATGTCATGCAATAAAGTCATTTATTTACATGGAACTATACCATCTGAAAATATTATAAAAACTTGATGATCAAATAAAATCAACATCATGATTTGGCAGATCTTATAACAGAAAACAGAAAAGTATCATGGAACCAAAATGTAGGCTAATATCGAAGTATGATCCATTTGAGATTATGTACTTCTATAAGGATCAATTTCCAGATGTGAGGCAGATTGTGCGGTTGTGGATAATAGAATAAATTCAAAAGGGATTCTATAAAAAATGAAATCACATTGTTATCTTTTATTCAGAAGTGTATTCCACTGTATATTGTATAAATTTCATTCTTGTCCTTTGACCAAGATGGGAGGGGGTTTGTGAAGAAGAATGTCCTGTAAGTTCTAGTTCTACAGGTGCAATCCTTAGCTCTCTGGTTTTTACTATATGGTGGAAGAAACAAAGACAAACTCTCCGGTTTTTTCCTATATGATGGAAGAAACTAACACCTATTGCCTGAGAATATTGTCGCTAAGGAATTCTAAGAGATCAGCAAACATAGACAATTAGACACTAATTGGATGAAGTGCTAGTGCCGGTGCTATTAAAAAAATCTGTATCTCCAGAAAGGAAGATATAATATGTGTGTTGCTGCAATCTTATTTAAAATAACCCCCACAATGAGATGGGTACTGTCAGGTAGGATAGACGAGGGTGTTCTCTTGATGAGGACTAACCAGGTTATCAGTGATGTTATATGTCCTCTTTGATGCACCTTCTTTTTGATATTTAAAGAGATAAATCAAACAATGTGCCAGTGCATTCTCTTCCGTGATCTAGGAAATATCAAATAATATGGCAAACACTGGTTACTACGCCTAATAGTAGGCCACACAAAACTCTATCCTGCATGAAAAAAGATGCAACATGAAATAAAACAATAATATATTGTTTGTACTGGTTTGATGATTCTTTTAAATCAAAGAATTTGATGTGACAGTAGGAGGGCTGGTGCTTAATGTTGGCAATTAATTGTATGGTGACAACAAAATCAACTAGAAAGCACATCTGGCATGCAAATCATGAATAAGAAAGCACGTAATGTAAAGGACAAAGCATACGCTCTCATTTTAGACGGGCTAGTTCCTCCTGCACCACCAATAATAGAAATGCTTTTGATCTTGACATCCGATGTAAACCTAATCTCAGAAAAGACAACAAGCACATCAATGTAGTTTGATAAAAACCTTTCCGAACAACGTAAATTCACAAGTGCGACATAACAGAATAAAGAGTGTTGCTAAAGGTTGACATGTATGAATATGAGCTTTCACACTTAAATTAGAAAAAATCACAATTGGCTAATGAGTGTCACGATCTAATTATTACTATGTGAAAGACCTAGCAATTCCACTACATTATTAAGCATCCATGCAGCCAACCATGTGTCCATGAATACATGAAACTAACAAACAACTACTATGGGCATACATGTGAGTCTGTATGTGGAAGCACATATCAGACAACTCAATGCAAAAGTGCATGTATGGATGTAAACGTGAACGTGAATATGGAAGATGGAATGTTTGTAGTACAACCGTAATATTCAGTGTATATTACACAATGCAAGTATAATAAAGTGTGTCAAAGGCCCCCAATTCAATGCCAAGAACCAAGATAACTCAAAGTATAGAAAGCGCATCACCATGAAAAAGAATGTATACATCAACAATTTTGAGCAGGGGAAAAGTATTTAGCAATACATAAATGGTACCTGCCACCGCATGATTCCACCAACAAGATCCTCCAGGAATAATAGCATTTCCATCACACTCATCATTAATCCTAGAATTTCCTTATAGATCATTGCGACATAGCATTGGGTATACCAATCTCGGGGATAACAGCTAATTTGCCAACCATCCTACTCTTGCGAGAACTAAGAATCCATAGATTCTTCCTTACACCATGCTGCACCCAGTGGAATTAGTTGGGATATATTTTTATACAATATATAGGATCAGAAAAGATTACGTGCTGGAACTTGACTGTGATCGGATGTTAAGATGGTGGTTGAGCTGCATTTCCCTTGCATCACAAGCTATTTAACACAAACGCCAACATGTTGACAAAGACAACACCATGTGACAGACAGACACAAATTCCACACATTACGCACAAGCTTTGGAGTATCATGTCGTGTCCTACACGTGCCTGGCAAAGATACAAGCAGTATGGGCAAAGAAAAAAATTACACTGTTCAAGTTTTAGAAGATTAACTACACATAACACATGCACATGCGCGCAGGGACACAAAATTATTGTGTTGAGGTCATGAAGCAGTGCACGTTTCCACTTGCTTGAAGCTGGTTCGGTGCTGCAGTAGATATGGTCGGGTCATGTAATACTTGAATTCGGGATTCATGGTAGTTGTCTCGTTCAATCATTGGTTCATATTACATGGGTTTAAGTTCAATCTACATTAGTTAAGAATGGGTCTACGCACGTGCCTGATAGTTTAGGGGATGGTGCTGAGTTCATGGCTGGCCTATACTTAGTTCATGCCAAACAGGGATTTGGTTTCAGCATGTCAAAGGAATTTATTCAGCTGACTGTTGGTAGGCCTTATTATCAACAGGCATTTATATGCATGCTGCCCAGTATACGTGGATGATGGTTAGGATGCACCCTAGTTTACTCTCCATGAGACTAAATGTTCAGTAAAATAAATGTTCAGTAAAGTATTCTGATGTGATCCGAGTCAACACAAGGCGGAAGCGGCGCACGGGTCCCACAACACCCGTTGGGTGACTTATCTTCTAGCTCATTAGTTTAGCTGTGTGTTTAGCAATTGGAGGGACTTATTAGTCTTTTATTATCTTTTGTGTTAGGAGGGGTTTAAAAGCCTACGAGCCGGCCCTAATTTGTTTATCGAAGAACGATCAATTGTTTAGAAATATTGTTAGGGTTCGTGGGAAATTAAACTTGTTCCATTAACACAAGTTAGGGAGAGATTCACTCCAGAAAAGGATCGTTCTATCTTCTATTTCCAATATAAAATTCCACTTTATAATTCTTTTCTTCTCATTAAATCTGATTTGTTATCTTTTAGAAGCAAATCGTATCATTTTGATATCAGAGCGTTCGATTCCATGACGAACACACGAACGGCTGCAACAAAAACTCTGGTGGAGCGGCTCGATGCAGAGATCTCGGGGTTGAGGAATGAGATGACTGATTTGAAGGACGATATGAAGGCAGATCTGAACACGAACTTGGAGGCGAGCATGAAGCGGATCTCGGAGCAACACTTGCGGGAAATGAAAGATGGATTTGCCGAGGAGGCGAAGATGTTTCAGCAGCAATTTTTTCAGCGAGATCCAGATCCGAAAACATCTGGATCTTCAGATCTGATCTCACAGAAGACCCCGGGCAACGACGACGGTGGACAGAAAACCCTAGGGTTTGCAGACGGGTTCCCCCAGGGGGCGACGCCAACGGCGGCATAGGCGGGCGGCCCCATCAGGGGGCCGCAGGAGGTCTGTCGCCCCCGACATGGGGCGGCGAGGGCAGGCGGCCTCATCTGGGGGCCGCTGGAGGGAATCCGCCCCCCAGCGGGGGGCAAAGGTCAGCGACCCCCAGGGGGTCGCCGGAGCAGATCTTCCCCCTCTGGGGGCGGCAGAGGAAGGCGACCCCTGGAGGGGGCATCAGGCAGTTTCCGCCCCTTCTGGGGGCGACGAAGTCTGGCGGGCCGACCCAGGGCCCACAGGAGGAGAACCGTTCCCTCCAGGGGCGGCGAGGGCTGGCGGTCCCACCTGCGGGCCGCGGGAAGCCTTCTCCCTCCCTGGGGGCGTCAATGGTTGGCGGCCCTATCGGGGGCCCACGAGAGGAGATGCGCCTCGTTTTAGGGGCGTAGAAGGAGGGTGGATACAAGGGGACTCCGACGAGAGCAGGTTGACGAGTGGGATGATGTAGACGAACTCGACAACGAGAGGGCCAGGGAGACGCAGTGGATAGCCGAGTAGCATCCTTACAAGAGACGCCAGGCAACGAACAGGGAGGGGCCACCACGAGGTACCGCCAAACCAGAGACTAGGATGAGGAAGTTGAAGGCACCCCTTTTTGATAGAAAGGACACTGATGGGTGGATTTATCAAGTAGAGTGGTACTTTGATGTCACGGGCTTCACCGAGACAGAGAGACTGAGGGCGGTAGCACTGAGCTTTGAGGGTGAGGCTCTTTCGTGGTACAGGTGAACCCAGAAGCAGATGCCTATACGGACTTGGAGGGAGCTGACCGAGTGTCTCATGGAGAGATTCTAGGATATCCATGGGGAGGGCTGTTTGAGCAGTTCTATGCCTTGAGGCAGGATGGGTCCGTACGGGACTATATTACGAAGTTCGAGACACTGTCGAGCAAAGTGGAGGGTGTATCTGAGGAATCGATGGAGGAAAACTTTTTGAAGGTGCTAAAACCGGCAGTGAGGGCTGGGCTGAGCTGAGAGTACAGGACCCTCAGGGGTTGACTGACATGATGCGAGTGGCCAAGAGAGTGGAGGACAGGTTGACAGAAGAGGAGAGGTCTAGGGGAGCTTGGGGCGGAGTTGTTGCATGCAGTCAGGCACCGACTGCATCACCCAGGATCACGGCAGGGGCCCAACGACTGAGGCTAGGCCAGTAGGGCAGACTCGTCGTATGACAGAAGCGGAGATGAGGGAGCGAAGGACGAAAGACCTTTGCTTCAAGTGTGACGAGAGGTTTACACCGTGACACCGGTGTGCTGGGAGGGCTATGCAGCTGGTGGTGGCACCAGAGGAGGAAGAGAAGGAGGTTGTGTTGCTCGACGGAGGCGAGAACGAGACAGAGCAGCCGTCACACTTAGACACCGTGGAGATTTCTCTCAACTCTGTGGTGGGGTTCACTCCATATCACACCATGAAGTTGGCAGGAAAGGTGGCCGCCCAGGAGGTTACAGTGCTAGTAGACAGTAGGGTAACACATAACTTTATCTCGCAGAGGGTGGTGGAGCAACAGGACCTTCAGCTTAGTGATATAGCGACCTTTCGAGAGATTTTGGGCACTGGTCGGAGAGAGGATAGCAAGGGGCCTGCCGAGGTTTGATACTGACTGTACAGGGGCACAGATAGTGGATGATTTTTACCCCTTAGAGCTGGAGAAGGCCGGTGTGGTGTTGGGTATGCAGGTTACAGAAACTGGGCGACACCAAGTTCAACTGAAAGTTGCTCAGGATGGAGTACCAGGAGGCAGGTAAGACTGTGGTGTTGATAGGCAATCCTAGCATCTGTTGTTGTGCGATATCCCTCAGATCCATGGCACGGACAGTGCTTGAGAGAGTGGAGGACTACATGGTGCAGCACCAGGAGATGGGAGCAGTAGCTGAGGAGCGGAGGGTGCCTGTGGAGGTGGAGGAGCTGATGGGCAATTATGAGCACGTGTTCCAGATGCCACCGGGGCTGCCTCTCCAGCATGATCACACCCACGCCATTGTCTTGCGTAAGGGAGCGTTGTCAGTTAGTGTCTGTCCTTACATGTACCCATATATACAGAAGGATGAGATTGAGAGGCTCATACGGGAGATGCTACAGGCGGGGGGTGATCCAGCCTAGTGCGAGCCCTTTTTCTAGCCTGGTCCTACTGTTGAAGAACGACGGGAGCTGGAGATTTTAAGTGGATTATCGCGCTCTCAACAAAGAAATGGTGCCTGACAGATTTCCGATACCGGTTATAGATGAGCTGTTGGATGAGCTACATGGGGCAGCAGTCTTTTCGAAGATTGACTTGAAGTCAGTGTACCATCAGATCAGGATGAAGGCTGAGAACGTACCAAAGACAGCTTTTCGAACTCATGAGGGACACTATGAGTTCCTAGTCATGCCCTTCAGGCTGACGAATGCTCCTGCTACTTTTCATGTGCTCATGAACAAGATCTTCAAGACATATTTGAGAAAATTTGTCTTTGTCTTTTTCGATGACATCCTGGTGTATAGCTGATCGCGCCCCGGCGTACACGTCCCGAGGCGACGGTTGTAGTTTTACCGCAAGCGCACGGTATAGCGGCGAGCGGGTATCGAACACAGGGAGGACGAATGACCGTGCTTGCTCCTAATCAACCTGGCTATTCAGAGGGATAATTGCCTTGGGCGATCCTGTCACAATCGTCAGACAAAAGTGCGAAATATCAAATCAAATAGAAAACGCCTAGGGAATGGGGAATCCCCACTACTCACCGTATTTCACAATTGTGGTTCGCCGGTATCGAAATCGCTAGGATGAGAATTTGGATGAACTAGTTGCAACTAAATGTGGAACCAGGCTCACGCTCTCGCGCTGTTGCCGGTCTATAGCTATCCTAGGTTTGGGTCCAATCTCTTGCAAACCCTAGCCTGGGGAAGCTAGCATTAGGATCAACATCATCGTCCAATTGCGCACCGAGCCCAGTCTCTTGCAAACTCGGTCCACAATCTAGATTAGGATAGTTCCTACCCGTCCAATCTCTTGCAAACGGGTATCGGCACGGAATTGCAACCGGAGATCCTAGCATCGGTCCAATTTCTTGCAAACCGATACTTCGAAAATCCGACTCCAACCCAATTCGGATTTCTAGATCTTCCTATCGAATTGGGATCCAATCTCTTGCAAATCCCAATTGATGTGAATACCTAGCTATCCGTAGTAATTCGATCCCAATCTAATCCCCAATAACAATCCTAGCTCAATTTCTACCAATTCAACACAAATACGAAATTGGGCTTGTAGGGTTCATCCCCACGCCCCAAGACGTGGAGACTACTCACTAATCATAGCAATAGCACAATAATTGGCAATGAAATAGACAATGGAATTCATCACAACAATGATATAAACAATAAAAATAGAGTTTTTGGGGAAGAGAAGTGCAAACCAATGTAGATCTTCAATCAACCCAACAAAAATCCAAGTTTTTCTCTTCTCCAATCACAATTAATAAAGCTAAAAGTAGACTTAAAAAGCTGCAAAAAATCTGAGAGGTGGCTCTAAAACTAGGGTAAAAACAGAGCTTAAATAGCCCCAAAAATCGTCTAAAAATCCTGACCAAAATGCCCCTGCACAGCCTGTTTTCCGCAAATTTCGCTACAGGCTGCGCATCGCACTCGGCCGAGTGACAAAAGTCGCTCGGCCGAGTGAAAACCCTGTCAATTTTCCAGTAAGTCGGGGACTTCAGGGGTCTTCAGTTCGGGGGCGGCTCGGCCGAGTGAGTTGTCGTCACTCGGCCGATGGCTTCACTTCACTCGGGCAGACGGGATTTGCCACTCGGCCGAGTGGGTCTTCTGAAGCTCAGATGGCCGAAAAACAGTAACTTCGATCTTTTTGAGGGCCTTCGTCTGGGCGCCACTCGGGCGGACGTGGTATCGTCACTCGGCCGATGTGGTCTCCGTCGCTCGGCCGAGTACACATGGAAGTCGTGTCTGAACGGGTCGGCCGAGCAGTGTCTCGCTGGTCGGCCGAGTGGCTCCTCCACTCGGCCGAGTGGGACACAAAAAATGCCCAAACTGGTCGTTTTGGCTTCCTCGTCGCTCCGGCGACGTCCATTCTTCTTCCGCTCCTCTCCAACAGCAAAATACCCCTCGGGGAGGTCGTCGGTGGCCGTCTATCGTGAGCGCATCTCATGATCACTCCAAATCGCGCCAAATCACCTGAAATGCGACAAAAACAACAAAGCGTGAAAAGCATCGCAATATCGTCGATATATCGTAAAAACATGATTTGGGCGATCTAAATGGCATGCAAACATGCGGAAAAAAGGTGTAAAATAAGGAGTGATCAAAATCCCCCAAGCTTGCCTCTTACTCGTCCTCGAGGAAGATAAGTAAAAAGCGAACCTGGTGGATTCGGGAAACGAAAACGGCGAAAAACGAAAAAAAATGAAAAACGAAGAAGAAGGAAAACCAAACGAAAATAAAGAAAGAAAGAAAGAAAGATAGGATGCTAGATCATTTTCTCAGGACGTGGGTTTCACCTACTCTTATAGCATGCACCGAGTGAGAGATACATGTCAAAGAATCTCATTTTGATATCATAGTAGAATAGTGCAAGTAGAAAATAGAAAACCCACGAACAACGGTATAATCATGAAAAACGGAATGATTTTAAAATTAACATCGCCTGAGTCATCTAAAGCGGTATACAAATCTCAGATCACACACTTTTCAATTGAACGCTTTCTATCTGGAGTATAAGAGTATCACATCATAGAATAGAGAGAATAGAAAAGTATGGATTTCATGAAATGAATGCTAGGCTTAGATTTCTGGATTTCGTAAAGCTGGAAACAATCTCACCGAGTATAGAATATTACTTAGCCTAGGTTGTCGTGCAATGTCAAGTAGTCGCTCTCTCACACATCAATGGATCTCCTCCCCCAAGCTTATCTATAAGCGTGGTGGCACAAAAATATTTACATCCCCATTTTTATATAGCTCCAAAGGCAAAGAAGGGAAAGAAGAAAGAAAGTAAGCGAGATGGGATCTTTTATTGAGGATTTTTCCTCTTTTCTCTTTTTTTTCTCTTTTCCATTTTTTTTTCTTTTGCAATAAGCAACATATATACAATGATCCCAACTCAGAGAGAGGTAATGATATACAAGAATGTTTTTCTCTCTTTTATTCTTCTCCTCTCTCCTTTTTTTATTTTTTTTTTCTTTTTTTTTCGTTTTTGAAATAAGAGATTTGGAGCTAGGAATTAATAGCGAGGGAAGTGCCATAAAATAGAATCACTAAGGGGAGATTCACCAATGATTTTAAAAGTAGAGAGGTGATGTTCAAGATTTGTGGAGAAAGAAATAAATATAACTCTCGGCTCACTCTATAAGACATGCACGACAACTTCAGCAGGGTAATCTAATCTACTCAGTTTCGATCACAAAAAAGCTAACTAATCCAGATATATCTTAGCTAATCATCATTCAATCATCCGGAAGTGAAGTGTACAATTCATGCATATAGAAGTGATAAAGGAAAAGAAGTCAGTACTCCAGATATAGGCATTCAATGCGTGAATCTTGGTGTGTTTTCTGTGATAGCATACATATGAATATTCAGGCTCAGCTAATAATAAAATTTCATCCATTTTCATGAGGAAAAAAATGTGGGTTACTATTTCTAAATGTAAAGCAAGTCATAGCATATGATATCAGAAATGAAATCTAAGACACGACAAATATAGCATGCATATAGAATAAGCTAACTCCACGTAGACATCATCACAGAAAATTCATCTCTAGCATGAGATGAAAAAGAAATAAAGATAAAGTAAAATAGAACTATGCAATGCGGCACACAGGAAAATAAGAAAAACGTGATGCATGGCAAGATAAATGAAAAATAAGTGCAAAAGTGAAAAACGGTGTGAAAAACTGAAAATAAAGGTGGCTAAACGAAAAAAAAAGGAAAGTGAGGACTCACTCCCCCAAGCTAAACGGCACAGTGTCCTCAATGTGCAAGGTGTGGCACACCGAGAGACAAGAAGTGTGAGGGGCTAGTGAGGATGCATGCATGGAAAATGAAAATAAAAAGAAAGAAATGAAAAAAAAAATATGATGCGGACATGATGCATGCACGGACAGGAGTGATATGAAAAGAAATATAGTACCAAAAACGCTCCCTCTCTCCCAAAAAGATAAATAAAGATGTGATCAAAATGAGAATCCCAAGTAGATATGATATGATATGCTCATAAAGATATGATCCAAAATATAATCCCAAAAATAGTGAGGTGGAGGGGGGGTGGACAAAAGTGCATCAGGACCCAGCAGAGACGGGCAGCACAACGGCAGGAATGGATAAAGGCATCAAGAGTGCCTAAGAAGGCGGTGCCGCGCCGTCTCCGTCCTGAGGCGGAGGTGGTGGTGGTGGTGGTGTGGGCTGCTGAGCTGGGGTGGAAGCGGAAGCAGGTCTAGTGTGTGTGGAAGTGTGTGTGGGAACCTGCTGGGTGTGCGGGGGTACGCGCGGAAGACGCTCTAGCACCTGTGTAAGGCAGTAGTGGATCTGTGGTATCAGGTCGAAGCGTCCAGCCATCGCAGAGACGGTGGAGGACAGGGTCCTAAGGTCTCCTCTAAGACCACTCACCGCCAACTCAAGAGCGCGTATGCTCTACAGTGTAGTGTCGGGCGGGGGTGGTGCAGAGGGACGCACCGGTCTAGGCTGCGCAGGGCGAGGCTGGCGTACGCGTGTGGAGTATGTAACGGGCTCAGCAGGGAATGGGACAAAAGGTGTCGTGCCTGGAAAAGTGGGCCTGGCCTCGGTGTGAGGCCGGGACACCGGCTGGCGAGAAGTGGAGGCAGCGGCAGCAAAGGAGGCGTGCAAAAGAGGCAACGAGGTGGCCAAAGAGGTCTGTGGCACAGAAGTGTGGACAGACGCCACGACACTCTCGGAGAAGACGGCGGCAGTGGAGACAGAGGACCCTCCCGCTGGGGCAGAAGTGTGCGGTCCAAAAGGTGTAACCCCAGCGGAGATCATGCTAACCATGGTCTCCACGACCGCGGTGAACGAGGGCTCTCCACTCTCAACAAAGGTCTGCGGGCGCTGGGGGAGAGCGGAGCAAAGGGGCTCCACAGACAGAGGGCCGGAGGTGGCAGCGGGAGTGGTGGGGACAGCCTCGGAAGTGGTGACAGTGGTGGAAGTGGTGACAGTGGTGGAAGTGGGCTCAGCAAAAGTACTCTTGACACAGGCAGATGTGGGGACAGAAGTGTCAAGAGCAATGGAAATGTCAGGAACAGGCGGAGAGGCCACAGGGTCGACGGGGTGGGCAGCAGGCTCGGCAGGGTGTGCAGCAGGGTCTGCGGGAGCAGCCTGGGCAGCGTGGGCAGCGTGGGCCTGCTCGGCCTCCTCGGCCTCGAGCACGTAGGCGGCGGGGATGAGGACATCCATCGCCGGAATCCAGTCAACGTGGGCTGGTGCAATCAGAGTCCGAGCAGGGCTCGGGAGAA
The DNA here is from genome assembly GCA_030789695.1 of Scilla litardierei. Taxonomy (NCBI): domain Eukaryota; kingdom Viridiplantae; phylum Streptophyta; class Magnoliopsida; order Asparagales; family Asparagaceae; genus Scilla; species Scilla litardierei. Next base: position 198,059,938 of record CM061136.1, read on the forward strand.
TCATGTAATCGGCCCCATAGGGGCCGTGCAACCAGACCCAGTGACGCTCACCATGCGGACGCAGCATCTTCATCCGGGCCATAACGTCTATCGACAAGGAAGTGGGGCCCGGAACGCGTCGCAGGTCGTCGGGTAGGTCCTCGCCGGTCATCATGGTAAGCAAGGTGATCAGACCGCCGCAGCATATCGGTGAGCGAGCGCCCACCGACACAATGATACGGTCTAGAAACCAAGCCGCAATGTCGATCACGACGGCGGGGACAAGCTCGAGTCCATCCCTAGACAGAGCTCTGGGACGTGTCATCGCGTAGAGCATGTAAAGCTCTGGCGTAGACATCGTGCCCGGCTCATATCTGGCCAAAAAGGTAGTCGCCATGAGGCGCTGGGCAATGCGTAGGCAGGGGTGGACTATGGCCGAGGCCTTGGCCCGACTAGGGTCAAAGGCAGCGTGGTGGCCAGTGATCCGGGCCCAGAAGGCGCCGGCGTCGAAAGAAGGTGGGGGGATGTGGGTAGGGACGTAACCGCGATCGGCTCCGGGGACTGCGGGCCAAGAGAAAAACGCTCTCATCATATCGAGAGTGACCTGGCACTCTCGATCCATGAACCGGAATGAGCATCCCTCATCGGTCCGGGCGATCGAACTCAAAACCTCAAGTGTCGGGCGGGTAAAAGTATCCGTCGACACTTGAAGGAAGTCGCGCCAACCCACGTTGTCGTACAACGTGAGTATCCCATCGAGTACCCCCAGGCGTCCTAGGTCAGCGAGGTGCGCAAACCTGGAGGGTACGATCGAGCGCTGGGAGATACGCTCGAAGACGGCGCGGTGTGCGTCGTCTCGGAACGTAATCCCGAGCGGCCCGACCAGTGGAGCCGGTGGTGGTGGCTGTGGATCGACAGGGAGAGGCTGTGCGGGCTGTGGGTGCGCTGCAGGCTGTGCGGGGTGTGCGGGGCCTGTAGGCTGTGCGGGGTGTGCGGGGGAAGGAGGAGGAGACTCTTCCGCCTCATGGGCGGGGCCGGCGTCATCCGACCTCTTCCGCTTAGCGGAAGGTCTCCTCGTCCGAGGCCGTGTCCGGGGCGGCATATCGGCCCCGAGCGCGCCGAAAAGTGTAAAGTGCGGCGTGTGCACAAAGAGTGGAAAGAGTTTACCCAAACACGCCGCGAGTGCTAAGCAGTGGAAGCGTGCGAAGTCCGCGCCTCCACGAAGTCCTGAGCAGCCCGTAGAAGCTCCCCTGGCCTCCCCTAAGCTCCAAAAAAACAACCTGCGCATGGAAAAGTGATATCAGCGGGTAATAATCAAAATGTATGGAGCAATAGGGGTATAACAGATAGATATGGGAATTGATTCGGGTTAGGGGTTCGATTAATACACGGATCCTCAAAAACTACGCAAAAAGAGAAGAAAATGTTGAAAATAAGCGAACCGGAGGTGATCGGAGACGGGGCTGCCGGCGGCGACTCGGGCGGGGTGCGGCGACGGTCGGCCGGCGGTGGCAGGCCGAGCGGCGGCGCGCGCGGGCGAGTGGCTGTTGGGCGAGGCGAGATCGGGTGAGGGGAAGCTGAGGGGGCGCGGGCGAAGGGGTTTTTTCGTTTTCGAAAACTGCGCCCCCCCCTTTGGCTTTATATTAAAAAGTTACGACTCGGCCGAGTGACGTGATCACTCGGCCGAGCGAGGCAAATAAAAATTTCTCCCCGATATCGCTTCGGCCGAGTGGCTTTGCCAGGCTCGGCCGAGTGGAGTAAGTCCATTCGGCCGAGTGACTCAAGCTACTCGGCATGACTCGCCCAAGGAGGGTATCCGTTTCACTCGGCCGAGTGAATATATATACTCGGCCGAGTAGCAGTTATAATGAAATGAGGAAAATAAACAGAGAGTTGGGTACAGCAGACTTCCCTCGTTCGTGAGCGGCTCGGCCGGACGAACTTCTGTACTCGGCCGAGTGACTAGTATACTCGGCCGAGTGAGCCTTGCATTCTGCTGTTTGTCTTCGTTTAGGCTCTAAACTCCGTCTTTCTTCCTCCAGTCGATTTCATGCTCCTCCTAAGCGTCGAACGCCTTCTTAGGGCGCTCCTCATCGTCTCGTTCAACCTCCTCATGATGATTTACCTATCTCCTCTCCTGTCAAGAAAAATAGGACCCGTTATCACAAAATTTTTGGTCGGATGACTCAAAACACTAAAAACCTCTAAAACGAAAATAAAGAAAAAGCAAAAATAAAGCAAAAACCGTCGGGTTGCCTCCCGACAAGTGCTCGTTTTAGGTCGTGAGCTCGACCCCCTATAATTTTCAATCAATGCGGGATGTTTGGTGCATATGAGATGCACCCGTCAAACTTTCCGGGGAGCGCGCTTGGATTCGAACGTGGCGGCGTAGCGTTCTCCCGCGGTAGTCTCCTATCTCGAATAGTGTTGGGGGGAGGCTCCCCCAAGCTAGCATTTGCCCCGGCCAACGGCTTGACCGGCGGTGCCGATTTCCGTGCCGGCGGAGCTTTCTTTGGAGACTTTGATTTCGAGAGCTTGCAGAGCTCTCGAATCCTTGCGACATCAGCGTCGCCTTCATCTTCATCAGCGGAGAAGTCGGGGGCTTCATCATTAATCTTTTCATCTTGGCCTAAATCCGGGCCTTCATCAAATTCTTCATCAAAAAGGGCACCAATTGAGTAAGGAATCGCCTCCTCTATCACCTCATCAAGGAGGTCCGAGAGATCATCCGGCCGCTCTTTAAGCAAATATACTCTATTGATTTCGCCCGTCGGGATCCCCTCGGAATAGTGCTTTAGCCTTTGCCCATTTACTTTGAATGTGGTACCTTCCTTGCTTTCCAACTCGAAAGCTCCTCCCGGTTGTATGTGCTTGATGGTGAAAGGTCCCGACCAACGTGACCTCAACTTACCGGGAAATAGTCGGAGTCGGGAATTGTAGAGCAAGACCTTGTCTCCCACCTTGAAGTCCGTGACAGTTATGCGGGCATCGTGGAAAATCTTGGTCCTTTCCTTGTAAATTCTCGAGCTCTCATAAGCGTCTCTCCTTATTTCATCAAGTTCGTTGATGTCCAAGAGTCGCCTCACCGCCGCACTCTTATAATCGTAGTTAAAGGTCTTGATGGCCCAATATGCGCGGTGTTCCAACTCTACCGGCAAGTGGCAAGCCTTCCCATAAACTAGGCGGAACGGTGTGGTACCGATGGGGGTGCGAAAGGCCGTGCGATAGGCCCATAGAGCATCGTTTAGCTTCATTGACCAATCCTTTCTAGACCGATCTACTGTTTTCTCGAGAATTTGCTTGATTTCTCTATTTGAGACTTCTACTTGGCCGCTTGTCTGGGGGTGATAAGCCATTCCAACTCTATGATTTACCCCGTACTTCTTTAGCATGGCTTCAAACTTGTTCTCTATGAAGTGGCTTCCCCCGTCACTTATCAAGGTACGCGGCACTCCAAAGCGCGGAAAGATATTTTGCTTGAAGAATTTGGAGACGACCCTCGCATCATTAGTAGGGGTGGCAATAGCTTCCACCCATTTGGAGACATAGTCAACGGCCAATAGGATGTACTTGTTGCCATTGCTCGACGGAAAAGGGCCCATGAAGTCTACTCCCCAACAATCAAAAAGCTCAATCTCCTGGATGGGTCTCATCGGCATCTCATTGCGCTTGGAGATATTCCCGGTCCGTTGACATCTATCACAACCCTTCACAAAAGCGTGAGTGTCTTTAAACATTGTGGGCCAGAAGAATCCGCTCTGCAAGATCTTAGCGGTTGTTTTAGAGGCGGCATGATGTCCCCCGCATGGTAGACCGTGGCAATGCAAAATGATAGACGTTGCCTCCTCTTTAGAAACACACCTACGAATGACACTATCTTTGCATATCTTGAAAAGGTAAGGATCTTCCCAAAAATAGCTACGGACCTCATGCATAAATCTCCTCTTTTGTTGCGTGGACATCCCATGCGGTTTGATTCCGCACGCCAAGTAGTTGACGAAGTCCGCGTACCAAGGTACTTCCTCGGTCCTTACCGCATATAGCCTCTCATCAACAAATGTGTCGTCAATAGGTAAGCTCTCATCCTCCTTGTCGCGAATGAGCCTAGATAAATGATCCGCCACGACATTGTCTGTACCCTTCTTATCTCTGATCTCTAAGTCGAATTCTTGCAACAAGAGTATCCACCTAATCAACCGGGGTTTGGCCTCCTTCTTGTTTAAAAGATACTTCAATGCCGCATGGTCGGTGTGGACAATCACCTTGGAACCGAGGAGGTAGGAGCGAAACTTCTCTATGGAATAGACGACCGCTAGAAGCTCCTTTTCGGTAGTTGTGTAGTTTTTCTGCGCGTCATCCAATGTCTTGCTTGCGTAGTATATCGCATGAAGCTTCCTATCTTTCCTTTGTCCCAATACCGCTCCAATGGCTTGGTCGCTAGCATCGCACATTAGCTCAAAAGGGAGGCTCCAATCCGGCGGTTGAATGATGGGCGCTGAGACTAGCGCTTCCTTCATGGTGTTGAAAGCTTGCAAGCATTCTCCTGAAAAGTCAAAAGGAACATCTTTAGCGAGTAAGGAAGTAAGTGGTCTGGCAATCGAGGCGAAATCCTTAATGAAGCGGCGGTAAAACCCCGCGTGACCAAGGAAGCCTCTAATGCCCTTAACATTAATAGGAGGAGGAAGTTTTTCGATTACCTCAATTTTAGCTTTATCTACCTCGATTCCTCTTGAGGAAACAAGATGCCCGAGGACTATACCTTCCGTGACCATGAAGTGACACTTCTCCCAATTGAGAGTGAGATTGTTTTGTTGGCACCTTTTTAGGACTTTAGTGAGATTTTCCAAGCAAGAGTCAAACTCACTTCCGTAAACCGAGAAATCATCCATAAAAACTTCCATAATATTTTCAATATAATCGGAAAATATGGATGTCATACATCTTTGAAAAGTGGCGGGAGCATTACAAAGGCCGAACGGCATCCTACGGTATGCGTAGGTGCCATAGGGACAAGTGAAAGTTGTCTTTTCTTGGTCATCTTCGTGCAAAGGGATTTGGAAAAAACCCGAATACCCGTCTAGATAGCAAAAGTATTTATGGTTCGCTAGGCGTTCAAGCATTTGATCGATGAATGGCAATGGGTAATGGTCCTTTCGGGTGGCTTTATTGAGTCTCCTATAGTCAATACACATTCGCCATCCCGTGACAGTGCGCGTGGATATTGGCTCACCTTTGTCATTTTTTATGACAGTCATCCCTCCTTTCTTGGGGACGACGTGGACGGGGCTAACCCATCTACTGTCAGAGATAGGATAAATTATACCGGCTTCAAGCAATTTTAGGATTTCCTTTTTAACCACCTCCTTCATGTTCGGGTTCAACCGCCTTTGAGGCTCTATGGAGGTGGCTTCGGTATCCTCCAAATGGATCCGATGCGTGCAAAGCCTAGGGCTTATTCCCTTTAGATCGGAAATAGTGTATCCCAGGACATCTTTGTGGCTCCTAAGAACGTCTAGGAGTTTTTCAAGTTGATCTTGTGTGAGGTGGGAATTGACTATCACCGGAAAAGTCAATTTATTACCCAAAAAGGCATACCTTAGATTCGGCGGTAATTGTTTAAGCTCTACCTGAGGTGGCGCTGCTTCCTCCACTTTATCAGCTCGCATGAATTCGGCTTCTTCCTCGTCATCCAGGTTTAGCTCATGTTCAGATGGCATGGTTTCATGTGACAAGTCGGACTCGCTGCTTAGTGAGGATGAGGCATCGAAGTAGGCGCCCTCTGATTCAGTGCTAGCATCGCCAAAACCTTCACTCTGCTCCAGTTCGTACCTGGAATCAAGAAACACATCAGACGATTCATAAAAACAAGAGTGAGCGTCATAAAGTGTAACACCCGGAATGTCGGTTTGCTCGAAGGGTTCTTCGGGAGCATAGTGCTCTTCGACATTTGCTCTATTGTCTTCGAAATACAATTTGTCGTCGACCACGTCAACTCCGACATTGCCTCCGATAGTTCCTTCCGGGGAGATTTGGTCCATCACAAAGCTAGCAAATAGTTGTTCGTCGGGGTCCGTGATATTGATAGCAAATGCTCCGGTAGCGTGGACCTCGTCGACAAGCTCCTTAAGGAGGTCTGTGAAGGTGTCATAGTCTTCTCGACTGAGTTCTATTGTTGGCGTTGCATCCCCCATTCTCCCTGTTAAGATCTTATGTGAAATGCGGGGAGAATATGCAAATAGGGCTACGAATGAAGTTAGGATAAGATAGAGAGGGAAGTAAAGAAAGAAAGTAAGAAGAGATAACCGGGTGGTCGGTGCCGAGCACCGTCAAAATGCCTTCCCCGGCAACGGCGCCAAAAACTTGATCGCGCCCCGGCGTACACGTCCCGAGGCGACGGTTGTAGTTTTACCGCAAGCGCACGGTATAGCGGCGAGCGGGTATCGAACACAGGGAGGACGAATGACCGTGCTTGCTTCTAATCAACCTGGCTATTCAGAGGGATAATTGCCTTGGGCGATCCTGTCACAATCGTCAGACAAAAGTGCGAAATATCAAATCAAATAGAAAACGCCTAGGGAATGGGGAATCCCCACTACTCACCGTATTTCACAATTGTGGTTCGCCGGTATCGAAATCGCTAGGATGAGAATTTGGATGAACTAGTTGCAACTAAATGTGGAACCAGGCTCACGCTCTCGCGCTGTTGCCGGTCTATAGCTATCCTAGGTTTGGGTCCAATCTCTTGCAAACCCTAGCCTAGGGAAGCTAGCATTAGGATCAACATCATCGTCCAATTGCGCACCGAGCCCAATCTCTTGCAAACTCGGTCCACAATCTAGATTAGGATAGTTCCTACCCGTCCAATCTCTTGCAAACGGGTATCGGCACGGAATTGCAACCAGAGATCCTAGCATCGGTCCAATTTCTTGCAAAACCGATACTTCGAAAATCCGACTCCAACCCAATTCGGATTTCTAGATCTTCCTATCGAATTGGGATCCAATCTCTTGCAAATCCCAATTGATGTGAATACCTAGCTATCCGTAGTAATTCGATCCCAATCTAATCCCCAATAACAATCCTAGCTCAATTTCTACCAATTCAACACAAATACGAAATTGGGCTTGTAGGGTTCATCCCCACGCCCCAAGACGTGGAGACTACTCACTAATCATAGCAATAGCACAATAATTGGCAATGAAATAGACAATGGAATTCATCACAACAATGATATAAACAATAAAAATAGAGTTTTTGGGGAAGAGAAGTGCAAACCAATGTAGATCTTCAATCAACCCAACAAAAATCCAAGTTTTTCTCTTCTCCAATCACAATTAATAAAGCTAAAAAGTAGACTTAAAAAGCTGCAAAAAATCTGAGAGGTGGCTCTAAAACTAGGGTAAAAACAGAGCTTAAATAGCCCCAAAAATCGTCTAAAAATCCTGACCAAAATGCCCCTGCACAGCCTGTTTTCCGCAAATTTCGCTACAGGCTGCGCATCGCACTCGGCCGAGTGACAAAAGTCGCTCGGCCGAGTGAAAACCCTGTCAATTTTCCAGTAAGTCGGGGACTTCAGGGGTCTTCAGTTCGGGGGCGGCTCGGCCGAGTGAGTTGTCGTCACTCGGCCGATGGCTTCACTTCACTCGGGCAGATGGGATTTGCCACTCGGCCGAGTGGGTCTTCTGAAGCTCAGATGGCCGAAAAACAGTAACTTCGATCTTTTTGAGGGCCTTCGTCTGGGCGCCACTCGGGCGGACATGGTATCGTCACTCGGCCGATGTGGTCTCCGTCGCTCGGCCGAGTACACATGGAAGTCGTGTCTGAACGGGTCGGCCGAGCAGTGTCTCGCTGGTCGGCCGAGTGGCTCCTCCACTCGGCCGAGTGGGACACAAAAAATGCCCAAACTGGTCGTTTTGGCTTCCTCGTCGCTCCGGCGACGTCCATTCTTCTTCCGCTCCTCTCCAACAGCAAAATACCCCTCGGGGAGGTCGTCGGTGGCCGTCTATCGTGAGCGCATCTCATGATCACTCCAAATCGCGCCAAATCACCTGAAATGCGACAAAAACAACAAAGCGTGAAAAGCATCGCAATATCGTCGATATATCGTAAAAAACATGATTTGGGCGATCTAAATGGCATGCAAACATGCGGAAAAAAGGTGTAAAATAAGGAGTGATCAATAGCCGCACGGTGGAGGAACATTTACGAAATCTGGAGACAGTCCTACAGTAGTTACAGGCCCATCAGTTGTATGTCAACAAGAAGAAGTGTGCTTTTGCACAGCAGAAGGTATAGTACTTGGGACATGTCTCCGCAGAGGGGGTAGTAGCAGACAGTGGGAAGGTAGAGGCGATGCTAGACTGGCCGCGGCCGGAGACAGTACGAGCACTGTGGAGGTTTTTGGGGCTCACTGGTTACTACCGCAGGTTCGTACAGGGGTACAGTACGATCGCCTGGCCACTGACTGAGCAGCTAAAGAATGATAGTTTTCAGTGGAATGAGGAGGCTACGAAGGTATTCGAGGCATTGAATCGGGCGATGACTAATGTCCCCGTACTGGCCTTACCGGATTTCGACAAAGCCTTTGTGGTAGAGACGGATGCCTCGAGGTACGGCTTGGGGGCAAAACTGATGCAGAAGCAGAGGCCGATAGCCTATTTCAGCCAGGTATTGTCAACACGAGCTAGTCTGAAATCCGTGTATGAGCATGAGTTGACGGCGATTGTGTTAGCAATCCAGAAGTGGTGGCCCTACCTCTTGGGATGGCAGTTTGTAGTGTGCACGGATCAGCGAAGCCTGAAGTACATGTTGGAGCAGAGGATGGTAGCAGTGGAGCACAAGAGGTGGATCTCCAAACTTGTGGACTACAAGTTTGAGATTCAGAAACGTCTCGGATTGGAAAATAAGACGGTGGACGCTCTTTCACGTAGGGAGGTGAACGCGGGCATTGCAGCACTGTCGGTACCTCTATTGACCGGTTGGGAACCCCTGTGGAGAGAGATAGAGGCAGATGAGGAGTTGGCTCGGTTATGAGAGGATCTTAGTCAGGGAACCGTGGACCACCCCGGTTATTGCTTGTTGGTAGGAGGCTACTATTTCAGGGCAGTTTAGTGATACCACGGACTTCGGTGCAGATTCCCTTGATCTTTCAGGAGTTCCATGGAAGTGCAGTTGGGGGCACTCGGGTGTTTATCAGACCTATATGCGGATGTCGAGGGAGCTGTTCTGACGGGGCATGAAGAAGGACATTGCGAGGTTGGTTGCCAGTTGCGACATATGCCAACGTCACAAGTACCTAGCCATGGCACCGACGGGGCTATTGCAGCCATTGGCTCTTTTAGATCAGGTGTGGGAGGGCATCAGTACGGACTTTATTGATGGGCTTCCGAAGTCAGATGGATACACTGTGATTATAGTGGTGGTTGACTGATTGAGCAAGTACGGGCACTTTATTTCCTTGTGACACCCTTACACTGCGGTGACGGTAGCAGCGGCATTCATACGAGAGGTGGTTCGCTTATATGGATTTCCCACGTCCATAATATCATATCGAGACACTATTTTTATGAGCTAGTTCTGAAAGGAACTGTTCCGCTTGCAGGGGACAGCCTTGGAGGAGTACTGCCTACCAACCACAAACGGATGGCCAGACGGAGGTCATCAATAGGAGTGTCGAGACGTACATCCTTTGCTTTACTTCTGAGTGTACGAGGAGTTGGCATAGGTGGCTCTCCTGGGCAAAGTATTGGTATAACACATCCTATCATTCCTCTGCTCAGACTACACCATTCCAGATTTTATATGGACGAGACCCTCCCACCTTGGTCCACTACAATAAGGGAGCTACTCCAGTTTCGCAATTGCAGCAGTATCTGAGCGAGAGGGATGGCATCTTGGAGTTATTGAAGAAGCATCTTACTAGGGCGCAACAAATCATGAAGGCGAAGGCCGATGGGCACTGTAGGGAGGTACACTTTGAGGTTGGGGATCGTGTTTATTGAAGCTGGGGCCCTACAGACAGAAATCCCTAGCCAAGCGAAGAAATGAGAAGCCGGCGGCCCGTTACTATGGGCCTTATGAGATTCTATCGAGGATAGGCTCAGTTGCTTACAGGTTGGATCTACCTGCAGAATCGACGTTGCACCCAGTGTTTCATGTATCACGGTTAAGGCGGGCTATATGAGATCACTTGACCACATCCACTATACCACCTACTCTGACGGCAGATTTGGAGGTGTTACTGGGCGACGTGGGAGCGGCCGGGGTACTAAGATGCCGATACGATGGCGGGGGCTGCCGGACTATGAGACGACTTGAGAGGGATATGACACCATCCTTTCGCAGTTTCCTGATTTCAACCTTGAGGACAAGGTTCGTCTTTTGGGGGAGTGATGATGTGATCCGAGTCTACACAAGGCGGAAGCGGCGCACGGGTCCCACAACACCCGTTGGGTGACTTATCTCTGGCTCATTAGTTTAGCTGTGTGTTTAGCAATTGGAGGGACTTATTAGTCTTTTATTATCTTTTGTTTTAGGAGGGGTTTAAAAGCCTATGAGCCGGCACTAAATTGTTTATCGAAGAATAATCAATTGTTTAGAAATATTGTTAGGATTCGTGGGGGATTAAACTTGTTCCATTAACACAAGTTAGGGAGAGATCCACTCCAGAAAAGGATCGTTCTATCTTCTATTTCCAAGATAAAATTCCACTTTATAATTCCTTTCTTCTCGTTAAATCTGATTTGTTATCTTTTAGAAGCAAATTGTATCATATTCATCGTCCAATCAGCCTATGCATTAATAAAAACATTGCAAATCTTTAGTCCATCAGACATGACAACAAGGTACTTGGCCATATCCTTTCACATGGGTCTGATCAATGTTTCTTCCGAAAGGATGACTTCTTACCTTGGATATGATGGGGAATCTCAGAGTTGACTATTGATTGCCTAGTATGTTAGCAAAAAAGTCGTAAGCCGTATCCACGACGACTTTTTTTACAAGAAATCAACGCGTGGTTCCGATACCATTTTAGAACTAGTTTGAGGTCCCACGATGAGCCAAACCAGTAAAGACATAATCTGAGACAATGTAATCCAAAAATTTAAGCTATGGTCAGGTAGTGGCCTAACTTTGAATACACGTCATTTGCTTTTTCTTCTCTTTTTCTTGTATTTTCAATGTGGGCATAATCTTACAACGTATGATCTCTTAACAGAGGACACATATTTTTTTGCTTACTTGAACTAGGTTCAGTAAAGACAATAACCATGAATAAACGGCAAGCAAAAATTAGTTTATTTCTCTCATTCCTATCTGAAACTATATTTCCATGCTAATTGTGGTTTCCCATGCAATCACAATGTAATGAGAAGTAGGTGTGAGCATCGGTTGGTTTGGTTCGATTTTTGACAAATTTGTCAAAACCGAAACCGAACCGAACACACGGTAAAACCGACCGAACCAGCCGATTTACTGTTCCGGCCCGAAACCGAGCCGCACCGAACAGTTTGTTTCGGTTATGGTTCGATTTGACCTTTCTGTATTGACAAAGATAGGCGACTAATGCTTAAGCATTAATCGAGTAATCAAAGAAAAATTTGATTTTCATTTTTTATTTCTGGTAGGCTACGAATTAGTCGACAAATACTCCAATCCATGTATATTTCGGTTCGGTGGTTCAGTCGGTTTGGTTCGGTTGGCTGAACCAAATCGAAAATCAAACCGAAACCAACCATTTACTCCTCAAAACCAGACCACCCCGACCGTTTTCAATGGGTTGGGTATGGTTTCGTGTGTGGTTCGGTTCGGTTTTTCAATTGGGTCGGTTTTCGGTATTTCTTCTCACCCGTAACGAGAAGAATGATGAAATCCAGAAAGCAATTGAGAAGGATATTTGGAAAAGAATCTTAAGATCTAGAACGAATACAAAAGATGCACATACTATGAAGAAGCTAAAAATACCACATGAAGACACAAACCATATGCTTATGAAGAATATTGGATGTATTTATGGCATAACCATAGTCATCAGATTAATTGATCAATTGATAAATTCAAACAACAATATTTGTAGAAGTTATAGGATCAGCTACTTACGGAATGTAAACAAGCAACTCAGGATCACCTTCATTGCTCTCCAAAAAGCCCTGACAATATAAATAACGAACATAAATTGCCGATTAATTGTGAAAACTGTAGATAAGTCAGGCAAGTATTATCTGCTTACTCAAACCGATAAAGCCTAGTTTAACTCGGTTATTGAAGCTGGAGTCTCATTTTAAGTTAAAATGAAATGAAGGTTGTATGACAGTTTCTCAGGGTTTGTGAGAATCTAATTATGATTGGATTTTCCAAACCCCAGTTTTACAATGCTTTGGAGCTTCCAAACCTCGGTTTCAGATGCTCTATTTTGTTGCCCATTCAGAGCATCAGAAACCTCAGTTTGGGCTCCAAAATCCACCGAACCATTCCACTTCTGAAGTAGATTTGTTTGTACATTCAAAATATCATAAATGATCTAGGAAAAATGAAGGTTGATTTCATAGCTGAACAGATTTCTTGACAACATGGCTAAAATGCAAATGTGCAGGATGCATTGCAACTGTCGACGCATGTCAGGATAAAGGGAAATATTCACAAATGTAATGGTAGTGCATGTACATCTTTACATTTTCAAGCTGAATGATCAACTAAATCACGTCCAATCTAAACCCCAGAGAAACGTATAATTTGGTCTTGACGGGTTTCAATCCGTCTCAATCAGTGCTCTACCAAAACATAGACCAGATATAGTCAAACTGGTTTCCATCGAGAAAGATATATGATATCCACATATTAATCCTTATTTTTCAGCTGGTTATAGACTTCATTTGTGAAATTGATCTTTCACTTCAAATGCAAATTGGAACCCATTTGAAGCTTTTCGAAAGTTTTCTAGCTTGCAGATAGATTTGCAAAAGGTACAGCATCCAATTACCCAACCCATCTCTTTATCAGCAAGGTGAATTCTAATCAGCAAGAAAGATTATTGAAAACTTGAACAAAATGTTTTGTACAATCACATGATCTCTCTTGTGTGCATACCATCCTAGCTAAGATAAAATGTCGTTGTTAGACAAGCCAAAAGTTTTTATAGTTTTACTCAAATTTTTAAACATTACGGTTATTAGCATCCACTGAGTGCCAATGCATGTGTGCACACATGAATACAAGGTGATGGCAGAATGAACGAAAAATCTCTCTTTTAATATGGAAGTTTGCCATGTCACAATAAGAAACTTGAACGCTGGGTTAAATAACAGAAACTGTCAAAAATGTAACTTGCAAAGAGGATACAAAACAGAAATCAATCCATTTTACTTTGGTCTGAAGGTGTTCAATACAGTAAAAAGAATATCATTTTCTATCAATTTCTATCTCGAATTGTTTATTTAGCTTATTAATATTGATCAAACTAAAATGAAGAGAAATGTTTGTGCTACACATGCTACACATTACTTGTCTTTAGGAAAATCCTAATGTTTGACCGGTAAGAGAGACTACACTTTTCACAAAATAAGTAATAGTCTAAACTTTAAGAATTCACATAAAGTCTTTTGCTAGAAAAACACTTCAAATTATTAAAATAGTACAGCAGGCATTGCCATTTCAATATGCATCATGATGTGTATTGATCTCAAACTCTCCTAAATATTTAGGCATAACATACATCAAGGGAGGCATGTAGCAAGTAGTCCCAAGATAAGCATTTCCAAAGCTTCTGGTTCCACGAATACAGAGGAAAATTATAACCTAGATCTGGATGTGTGCTGGATGAAAAGAGATGGGCCAAAAAGGAATGGACAGAACACATAACAGAAGATAAAATTCTTTATGAAATTCCACTAGGAAAGAACATCTGGATTGAGAACTGTTTAACTAGTTTTTGCTTCTACTATATCGAACTGTTTATCTTGAGCATGTGCATGGTATGTAGTACATCAACTTTTATGATCGTGTGAAAACCGAGATGATGATAACTACCTTGATTCATGTCCAACGGTTGAAAGGAGTTAACTTATGATTAAGAAGCGAGAACATGGATCAACAAAAGAATGTTAAAAAGAAAGGGGCAAATGTACCTCTGTGTTATTCAAGCGATGCTCCCATGCTTTAAAAACAGACTTCACGCTTCCTGCAACTGATTCGTTCAAGGCCTTAACCTAAACACCAGGGAAGATGCTAAAGAAATCATGTAACAAAATGCAGACGGTATAATACAATAAATAAGTAAACATATTGATCATGCAAGAACAGCATATCCCCCATAGATGTTAAGCATATCATTCCTAATAATACACCAAGAAGTACTAAAGGCGTATGCTTAAAACTTATATTTGAGAATGAGGTGAATTTATGTAAAAAATTATCAAATCAGTGAATCACAAATATAACAAAACGATATGTGACGATAATTGAGACAGAACATTAATAGCTTAAACTAGCAGCCTAACTCCTACGAATTGTTTAGGGCTAAATTTGGAGATGGATCAAGTAATACATTTTCATGATTTTCCGCTGCACTAAGATATAGAGTGAGACAGGAGAAGAAATATCGGACAGGCCAATAAAATGATTGAATATGGTGTAAGTCCTGTAGCCACTTTTGAATCCATTATCCGGCCCGCGGGTGTGTTAGGAACTGCATTAAATGTTGGCATGATAAGGCAGAAACAATACCATTCAACCAGTAAGATAATACCACATAGATGATCAGAACCTCACGCACAACACTCGCATAATAAAAAATACCACATTATTCCATGCTCAGTGGATACATTCCATTCATATGCAACTTACAAATGGATCATCTTTGACTATCCAATATTAGCTTTGGCAGCATGATGTGATTGAGTACAAAACACAAAACCATTAGAATCTGCATGTTTATAAGCAGGGACTCAAATATTACTTATTTCAACATGTATCGTGTACATCATATCAGACATCGAGGTACTCAAGATGACACACTCTGAGGCAACAAATAGCCACGAATATCGCGAACCCTTTTTAGTATCGGGGTTGTATCAGCTAAAAACAGTGATAATAACACAATACCATGGGATATTATTGTATATTGAGCATCATAACCAATCATAACCAACACTTTGTTTTCCACACAAGTGTTTTTACCAAAAATTCCTAACCAAAGGAAAAAAATAATATAACTGCGCCCCCCCCCCCCCCCCCCCCGGGGGGGGGGGGGGGGGGGGGGGTTTGAGGTTGTACCATGCCTTGACAACCCAATAAAATGAAAATGAACTCTTCTTAGGTGTTAAGTAGTTGACTCATTAGGCCTCATCGGTGTTAAGTAGTTGACTCATTAGGCCTCATCCCCATCAGCCATTAAATTATAGTGTATACATGGGACAATTCTAAGAATTTTTTAAGCTATAAACCAACCCCAAAAATCTACATATCTATTGACACTGTTACTGCCCCAACTGCCATGTTATACAACATTTTCGCAAGAATTTATTAAAAATTCAATCAATTTTTCCCAAATAAAACATGTTGCAATGACCTTAACTGTTGCACTAATTTATTTTATAAAAATAAAAAATATACAATGTAGTGTAGCTAATACTGTAACTCTAAAATGACTAGTATTGATGTTATTGATTCTATGCACCTTTGGCCTATATCGGTACCCGCGGCAAGAATCTCGTAGATAAAAAACTTGAAGATAGCCCAGATTGCATAGTTTGTGCTAAGTAATGAAGATGATGACTAACATATCTGACAGCTCATTTGATTCATTTGCAGTGACAAAGTTTGTGATTTCATAACTTATGGTCCTAACTCCAAACATTGGTTCACAAAAGGCTGGATGATTCTTGATTAAAAATTATTCATAAATTATACTCTTGTGGACAACTTACACGTGTCACTATATTGTCGGTTCACTCCGGATCCTAAAATTGTGTTAACAACCAAAGTTTTGGTTTTTGTAATGTTTTAAGCATCAAGATGTTGTCGTATTCTAATAGGTTCGTAAAAAAAGATTTACAACATTTGAAATATCAACGATAATTACGCTTTATTTTCCTTTTCTATTCTTTTTTCTTCAAATTTTCCTTGAAATGATGCAGCATGATACGCATGCCAATTATTTCATAGTTGAATTAAAATAAAAGTATTGTTGCCTTTACAAATGAATTATGTAACTAGGCCTCAAAAATAAGCAACAAACAATCCTTATCTAATCCTAATGAGAAATGTAAGAGAACAAAGGTGAAAACAAGAAATATTTTTTTCTAGAATCAATATTGTGTTGGATGGTTTATACATTATTTAGTGATCCATACCATATGTAAAAGTTTGAAGTGAAAATTTTGTCCATTTGCAATTTCGACTATACTTTAATAAGTAATATTATCCATCTCCGCTAATAGGTTTTATACGCACAATGACTGTCATCAAGCCAATTGAAATAATATGATACATGAAATCACAAAAAGCTTAATTGTACACGTTGCTTTAAAATATCTTGTGGCAAAAGTTGTTTTATTCCATAAACAGTGTAAGGGTCTACTTAATTCCTCGAAAAATCAGGTTCCAATGCAAACGCTTCATGTGAATTTTTTTAAAGGAATAAAGTGAACAATCACATATCTAACAAGTTCTATAAAAGAGTCATCTAGTCCGAAATGCAAAACACGAAATGGCAGAATAAAGATTGTTCTAATCGAACACATCCAGCATTTTCTATCATATCGTTCCCCTTTTTTCAACAACAAAAAATCCTAAAATAATACCCTTTTGTACTGGAATCTAAAACCTAACAATTTGACAAATAAACAAGGATAAAAGTGCACCAACTACACTGATTATTAGCTGTATATACAGCTATTTCCAATCATTACAAGATCCAGAGATGACAAGCTAAGACGATGATGAATGAACCTTAGTTATGTCGATGTGTTGGAAAAGGGACCAATCCGACGAGCAGTTGTGCTCCTCGCAGCTGTGATCGTGCAAGCACGCCATTTTTGCTCTACTTTCCCTGTGGAGCAAAAATGTGGTTTTTTGTGCCCTTTTAAACCCCTTTGCTTGTTGCTGCCGGTGGTTCCTTGCAAAGGTGCGGTAAGCCGCGGAGCAGAATAAGAGAAGGGATGGGTACGGCAGCCCGGTTCCCGATGGTTCACGGAGCAGCTCGCGGGGGTATGATTTCGCGTACCCGCTCGTAAACCCACTCGCTAGACGTGGGATCGGGCAGTGTGGGCTCCAAGTGGGCCCAAATGTCAGACACTGGGATTTGGATGTGTAGATCAATTTTGGTGCTTCTTATCCCATTGATTCTTTGTGCGTTAATGAGTCACCAAATGGACGGTCAGAATCAAATCCCGGCGGTCGGCTGATGCATGTCCTTCTATCTTTATCTATTATTTTATTTCATTTTTATTGTGGCGATGATTAAATTTATATTTTTTTAATGTTTGGATAAAGGATGTTTAAAATAAGAGTGTTGTTAGATGTACGGAATATAGAATATGATTTTACCGTAATTACATATTTTTCGAAATTACAAATTTAATCTTAATTAGATTTTAATTATTACCCTTAAATTTGTTAATTAATTACAAACTTTGTCATTTGATCTTTGGATATCACCGCAAAATTTGATTTCTTCTCTTTTTCTTTCTCACGCCCCAATTTTCCTCAATATCATCAAAATTCGCATAAAAAATTGACGATGTCGGATATATGAAACCCAGTGATCTATAAAAGGCCAACAAGATTCGATCCAGTGATCTATAAAAATCTGTTGCAGACTTTGTTGTACCTTGCAGGAACTTTACTGTGGAGATAAAATTGCAGACTTTGCCTCGAAGAAAGGCATCTCGGAAATTACTGATAGTCTTTTTGATTGTGAAAATACATGTTTGATTGTTGATGGTCTTTTGTTGAAGCAACTCGGAAATTCTTGCAAGCAGCTCGGAAATTATCTTTTGTTCATGCAAGTAAGAAATATCTTTTGTTCGGTGATCCTTCAAATCTTGTTATATGAAACCCCTGCAAGCAACTCGAAAATCAATTATTGCAGCCATTGATTTTTGTTTTAACGGAATTTTCATTGGCTGCTCCCATTGTTTTTTATCGGCGGCAATAATTGATTTATATATAGGGTAAAAATGAATTAAATAGTGGTGAATTAATAAATAACATGATTTTGGTGCGGTTAATTCAACAATGTGGTGTAATCATAAAGTTATGTGATGCAACTATCAGCACTCTTAAAATAAGGGTTAATTGCATAAAAATACCCTCACGTTTGGGCCATTTATACGTAACTACTATGATATTTATTTTGTGACAAATTGATACCATGTAGCGGAAAATGAGCTGACTGTGTTAAATTGGACCGTTTTGCCCGTCCTCTCATCTCGCATCTCTCTCTCTCTCTACCGGTTCTCTCTCTGTCTCTATCTCTCTCTACTAATTCGCTCTCCTCTCTCTACAGTCTCTCTCTCTCTCTCTCTCTCTCTCTCTCTCTCTCTCTCTCTCTCTCTCTCTCTCTCTCTCTCTCTCTCTCTCTCTCTCTCTCTCTCTCTCTCTCGGGTGGGATGGTGCCTGGGGTGGATGAGTGGGTGGGTGTGCGTTCGTGCGTGGGGTGGGTGGGTTGTGTGTGTAGGGTGTGTGTGCATTGGGGTGTGTGTGTGAGCATGGTGTGTGTGCGCGTAGGTGGGTCGGTTGTGTTCGTGTGTGTGTGCGCGCGCGCGCTGGGGGGTGTGCGCGTAGGTGGGTGGGTTGTGTTCGTGTGTGTGTGTGTGTGTGTGTGTGCTTGGGGGGGTGTGTGCGTGCTTGGATGGGTGGATGGGTGTGCGTGGGGTGGGTGGGTGTGTGGGGGTGGGCGTGTGATTGGTGTGTGCGTGCTTGGGGTGGGGGTGTGTGCATGGGTGGGTGGGTGTGTTCTGTTTTGGTTTTGGCAGACCCTCGAAGCTCAGATCTGTGCCCGTCCTAAGTCGGACAGACCACAGAGGCATAAAATGCAACGGAGAATAAAACTTGCTAGCTAAACGTTTTAGCTAGGCCCTGAGAGAGCCAGAACCTAGCCCGATCTATGTCAACTTGGGGTAGGTCCAGCCCACCCCAAGAGGGATCTATCCTACTGCGACGAAATTAAATTACACTAAAAAACTTAAAGAACATACCCGGAATCTCAACACTGGGACGGGCAAGATGTGCCGCACCTGCTTCTTATGCTCCTCGTAGCCAATCCTACTTGCACCCTTGACTCAATCCACCCGAGCTGCCTTGCACCTTCGAACCGATCCACCCGAGCCGACAGCCACCTCCGAGCCGATCACTTGCGGTAGAATGATGCCCTCAAGGCCATTTATTCCTGTGTGAATAGCACAAACATCTTGTTCGAAATAACAGTAAGCTGTTTGGTAATAATTTATCTAAGTTATATTGTAATGTAGTTAACATTAGATATCAACTTAGGTAAAGTCCTGAGACTTTATGCAAGGTCAAACGGGTATCGAGATGAGTATCTCGATCATGGAGAAACGTTTGACCGTCTGTAGCATAAGTCTGAAATGGTTCGTGGTCGTAGATGTTCCGAGACAAGGATATCGAAACATCGGACAGACCATTGTGTCTTAGTCTTCACCGTTTAGCGGTGGCGATGATCTCATGATCGCTTGACTTGGCGAAGTCGAAGACGAGACACAGGTGCTCATTAGAATGAGTTCACTGAACGATCCACTAGAGTTATCATATGGTTATATTGACCAATCTGTCAGTGATAACTCTGAGTGATGATAGGATAGTTGGTCTTTTGACTTGAGGTCATTTTGACGGACCTGTGCGTGAACGGTGCCACTTAGATCAACTGACCTAGCTTCGAGGCAAGGCCTGTCGAAAGGTCTTTTGATTGGGTGTCACTTGAAACGTACGAGGCGAGTAATGACCAAGAGAGGATTCGTCTCTCCCGGTCAATGGGAGTTAGTGTCGTAGAGTTAGTTCGGTCTTTAGTAAAAACTCTGCGCAGAGTATGTTGGAAGAAGTCCAACATTAGTTGACTAAAGATCGATGGAAACTAACCGGAGTCAAGTTATTGGGGTTGACAGTTTGACCGTACCCTAGACTTGATCTGCGCGACATAGTTTAGACGAAAAGACTATAACTACGGAATTCATCACGGAAACAGTCAGGTGGTCCCGACAATACTCATGTCAATGAGTCAACCACATAATGATGATTCCTGAAGCAGGGACGGCAACCACTGCTCGTGGTCACTGCCGTATAGGGCTTCGAGCCCAACCTGTTGTAAGGGTCAGGCTGTAGGGTCTCACACAGAGTGCAATGCTTCGTCTAGTAATAGGTAGAAATTAGTTGGGGAGAATAATTGCATTTGATGCAAAAGAAGAGAAAATTGCATTTGATGCAATATGGTAATTTAAGCTTAGATAGGGACTATTTTGCATTTGATGCAAAAGCGATTAAATACGTATTAAATTGTTTAATAAAATATTTAATAAAATAAACGCAAGGAAAAGTTCACGGGTAAGACGGGAATGTCCCGGTCTACGCCCAGGTTCGAACGGCGTCCAAATCGGACACCAAATGACTCAAGATAGAGCCAAAACAGCCAAACAGATCAGACCGGGTCAGACCAGGCTGACCCAGACCAGACCAAGTCTGGCCTGGGTGCCTGGCCAGACCTGGCTGAGCCAGGAACCCAGGCAGCCAGGCCTGGGCACAGGCCCAGGCGCTGGGCGCCTGGGCCTGCGCCCAGGCGGGCCGCCCAGGCGGGCCTGGGCGCCTGGGAGCCCAGGCGCCCTGGGCGCCTGGGAGCCCAGGCGCCCTGGGCCGGGCGCCTTGGGCGCCCGGCCCAGGCGCCCGCCTGGCGCCTGGCGCCTGGGCGCCCGTGCCAGACCTGGGCGCCCGTGCCCAGGTCTGGCAGGCGCCCAGTCAGCTTGGTTTTAAGGCTGTGGGACCCAAAGGTTGGGTCCCACCTCAGGGTGCTGAACCCTAGGTTTGATGGCAGATTTGACGGCTGGTTTTTGCGAAAAACTAGCCGTAGGCTGATCTTTGGACACTCAATTGGAGGGTCAAACGAACTCCGATTGACGAACGGTTTTTTCCTATGCGTTCACCGTTGAACGCTTGTCGTATTGATAGGTTGTATCGATCTTGAAGCTCAACGGTGAGTGAGTTAAAATTCACGGAAGTTTGCACTTTTGAAGTGCAAACTAACCTGATTTTAAATTAACTCTATTTTTAGTCCCACATCGGATTTTGAGAAAAGGGGAGAGTCCGCCGCCTATATAAATAGGGGTCTCTCCCCTTTCTCAAAACTCGTCCCAAGCTCTAGATCTGAGCGGCTCTCGTAAATGTTGGAGCACGCTCGGATCTAAGCTTAAATTAATATTTCTCTTCTCCCTAAATTTCTGCCTTACTCCTGCGGGCTCTAGCAAAGCCACAAAGGAGTTCGGATTGTGGATCCGAAATCTTGGCGGAGGTTTCACTCACGTGAAACTTTCTTCGGCGGTTGGTTGGCTCGGCGGCACGGGGATTGATCGCCTCGGGATGCGGAGCGGTTCGAGGAGCGGTTCGGGGAGCGGTTCAAAGGAGCGGCTCGGCGTGGGACGGGAGCAGCTCGGAAGACGGCGCGGAACATCTCGCCTGCTCCAGGGCTGAGATTCCGGGTATGTGGTTAAAGTAGTTTATTAGCATTAGTTTAATTTAATCGCAGTAGGCTAGATCCTTCTTGGGATGGTCAGACCCATCCCAAGTCGGCATAGATCTTGGCATAGGGTCTTGGACCTTAGGGCCAAGTTAAAATTGTTTTAACTTGCATGTTAATTAGTTAACATAGGTTTTTCTTCCGCTGCTATGTTTTTCTGTCTATGTTCCGTCCGACTTAGGACGGGACTAGAGTTTTTGTGCCCTAAGGGAACGCCCAATATCCCTACAGTGGTATCAGAGCTTGTTGAGCTTGAGTACGGGTTCTCGGGTTAGATATCAGAGTGATACCCTACAGTGGTATCAGAGCCTATGTTTGCGTAGCGATCTATGTACTGCGATTTGATTAAACGTGTTAATTCTTTTAAATACTTTCAAAAGTTTTAAAGTTATGAGATAATATTTTAAAAATGTTTTAGATGTTCAAAAATTCTTTTTGATAAATTTTGAACATGGAAATTTTTTAAAATGACATTTTAAAATTTATGTGATAATTTTTTAAAACCAATTTTAAATCTTTTAAAATTTATGCGATAAGTTTAAATTGCCTAAAATTTTATTTGATAAATTTTTAAGCTTGAAAGTTTTAAAATGATGTTTTAATTTTATGAGATAATTTTAAAACTGATTTTAAAGATTAAAATTTTTATGCGATAAATTTTTTTAAGTAGCATGCAAATTTATGATTTTAAAATTAAGTTTTTATGAGATAAAAATAAAATAATTTCAAAATCATATTTTAAATTTAATTGTTAAATTTATGTTTGCATGCAAAAATAGTTTATGCGATAAACTTAGTATATTTAAATGTTAAATAGTTGTGCACTATCTTTATGCGATAAATTAGTGTAGCTTTATTTTTTATGGCTTGTTAATCGTGTCCCTTATTTGATAACACAAGACAACCTCTTAGGTTAGCCATTAAAAATGATTAAAATTTATTACTTGAATTTTAATGACATGCTATGTTTTAATAAATCATTAACAACAATATTAAGACCTAATTCCTGATTAGGGTAGTCCTTTAAATGAATTTTCAATTCTAATTGTTATAATTAATTTTCATTAAAGGACTTCGCTTCTAGCGTTGTTAATAAAATTTATTAAAATCTTAATAACGATTAGGGTAGCACGTGAACCTTATAGTTGATAAGGACTTAATAAAAGTTATTAAACAAATCCTAAAAATTTTGAATTTAAGGATTCAACTAGTTGATAGGATTAATTAGTTGTTAATAAAAGCTGTTTAGTCTATGGCATACATACAAAAATGACAAGCTTCATTCAATGGACCATGATCCAGTCAATGTGCTTGGCTAAGAGTTCTGGGTCAACCCTTGCTAGTCCAAGGGGTAGTGATCCTGGCTTAGTCAATTCCCTGGCTGAGTTCCGCTGGACCGCAATGTCGCGAATCATGATTGTATGACACCCTGGACTATATCTAAGTCAAATACGTTAATGATCTTTTTCAAGATTAGCCGTAGCCCTCCTTGTTTTAGGGGTTAGCAACTATAGGGCCCGTGTTATAGTTGTTGAGATACACTCAAGCTGTGACACGGCAACCCTGTAGAAACTAACTCCTTAAATACATACGATGAAATCTTGACTAACCCTAACCGTCGTCTCGTACCCCGAGCGCCGGCGTAAGTTAAGTCAACGATGTAGTCTGACTAGATGTAGTCTAAGACCTGACCCAAACCGACGTGTCGTGCATACACCGAGCTGAGGGGTAAGTCAGGCTAGACATGAAAACAAGGGTCCGACTAGACTAGACATGGTGATTTGGATGAGCACACTCATGATCACGAATGGCTAGGGGCAAAAACCGATTAAGAGAGTCGTATCCGATATGATCGATGAAGAGTCATCTTCCGATCACAGAGTCAATCAACTTGTTGAGCTACACTCAAGGTTGTTTAGACTCAAGGTGATTGGAACTCTTACCCATTAATTTTAATTCGATTAAATCGTTCGTTGTTAAGCTTTAAAACGTTCGTAAAAATAGTGGGAGGATATAGATAGATAAAAGCCAATCTACCTATATTTAATATTGAACATATGCTAAAACTAGGGCAAGACTATGTTTACCGAAAGAATCAATTGATAATATTTTTAATAAGTTAAATGGTCAAAAGTTGATTAATTGAATATCAAGTTAAATTCTAATTGATATAATTAAACTATATTCTCGTTGACATTAAATGACCTTCTAAAGAACAGACTTAAGAAATGTGATTTCATTAAGTTCTGGGTCCAACAAATAAATTAAAGCTACATGTCACTCGTCTCTATATGAGGCAGCTTGAACATATAGGACATTCAAAGTATGTTTCTCCCTACAACTTGTCGAGCTACCCTCAAGGTTGTATGGACAAACAATTTTGATCCGCAAAGTTCGAAAATTCGATCAAACCGTTTGAGTCGAATACGAGTGCATGGGCGATGCAAGACTATGTATCCCAACCGGATCTTGAGACAAACAACTTCTTGAACTACACTCAAGATTGCAAAGCTCAAGCGTTTGGATACATAAGTTGCTTGCAAAGCTATTTATTTATGTTGATATCTAAATATGATTTAGAAAAGGAAGAAGGCACTTCGGAAAGTCAATTGAGAAAGTTAGTTTAATTTATCATTAGTACATGCATAAGTAGGAGGAAATGAAAATGTGACATATTTTGATGTCACGATTTCAGAATGAATTGTTATACAAAAGACGTTTAACACATTTTGACGAATGTCGTCACATTGCTTCTGAAGTAATGTTTTGCGTTAAGTAATTTGTAAATAACTAAATATATATTAAATGTTAATATATAAATACACAAGATAGTAGCAAACTTATATGGTAAAATTAGACTAGGCCGTATCTAGAGATTAAGCTTCACAAGTCACATAAAGAGGGGTCTGACCTCTCGTATTATGAAGTCTACGGACACTTGTGAGTCTTAGCCTCTTAGATACAATGGCCGAAACCCATCTGTGAGACAGTGGGAGAATGAGTTGTCGAACTCAGTCTAGTACATACTGATGTACCTGAGTCTAGATTAACCAAAATAAGTTATTCGTATATTTTATTAAGACACGTGTTCTTGTTGAAACACAAGTCTGATAAAATAAAGAACGAAATGACTAAAGTATTTAAACTGATTCGATTAGATCGAATGGTCAAATACTTAGCTAAATAAAATCTTGTGTAATTAAAAGAAAATGTGATTTTCTCTCAGATCAAGTCTGTTAACACATCGGTGTGTTAAAAGGTATGAATCACACTTAATTAGATTTAGTGTGATCCATTGTAAGTGACTCTGAGTTAAGTCCTCCCTCTGGGTTAAATCCCAGATAGTAATGCCTAGGTTTTGATAATGTTCTATAAGGACATTATCAATAATATATTCAATAAATCAATCGTAAGGAAGGTGTATTATTACTCGAATCTCGTTAGACGAAATGTCGAGTTAAACATCATAACTGATGATGACTTAGTCAACTTCTAGGATGAAATTTGGAGTAGTAACTCCGATTTAAAACTTGATGCAGGTCCGTGTGCGTAAATTAATTGAGAATTTAGTTTACGTGCCCAAAGAAAATGTTTCCTCACTTTCTGCAAGTAAATCTTTAAGTTGAAAGATTGGTGCAGAAAGAAAATAGTGAAGTACAATCTTGTTGGACGAGAACGGTTTTCATCCTAATTTCTTTAAAACGGATTAGTTGAAACCGTCTCGCCAGCAGATGTGTACAGATCTACTCGGACCAAGCTCGATGTAAAACGTTCATGTTGACCATGAAAATTCGAGCATTCACTTATAAGTTCGTTTTTCTAAATATGATTTAGACGGACCAACTTATATGAATTGGCCAGAGAATTTTCAAGGTCAGTGGGAGCGTGTAAATTACATGCGAGACATCAAAGAGATGGAACATGTATTTTGATTAAGTAATCAAAGAGTTTGCTTATTTATCAGAAATGGATATGAACCATTTGAAATGACCAGTAACTAATTTAAAATTATTATCGTAAGATACGATGAACTGGATAAGATCCAGTGAAATAAAGTATTATAGATTCCGATAGACCAAGTGAATTATTTGAATGAGATTCAAATGGTTGGTCTAACATAAACATAGAAACCCCTTAAGTCTATAGTGTAGACGGTTTTAGCAGATCCACTCACGAAAGCTCTACCACATGAAGTCGGAAAACTTATGTGTAAAAACAATATTAGATATCGAGATAAATGGGCCTGAGTGCAAGTGTGAGATGTAGGAATATGATGCCCTCAAGGCCATTTATTCCTGTGTGAATAGCACAAACATCTTGTTCGAAATAACAGTAAGCTGTTTGGTAATAATTTATCTAAGTTATATTGTAATGTAGTTAACATTAGATATCAACTTAGGTAAAGTCCTGAGACTTTATGCAAGGTCAAACGGGTATCGAGATGAGTATCTCGATCATGGAGAAACGTTTGACCGTCTGTAGGGAAATTGGGCGTTGATACCACTGTAGGGAAATTGGGCGTTCCCTTAGGGCATAAAAACTCTAGTCCCGTCCTAAGTCGGACGGAACATAGACAGGAAAATCAAAAGCAGCGGAAGAAAAACAGTTAATCTAAATTAACATGCAAGTTAAAACAATTTTAACTTGGCCCTAAGGTCCAAGACCCTATGCCAAGATCTATGCCGACTTGGGATGGGTCTGACCATCCCAAGAAGGATCTAGCCTACTGCGATTAAATTAAACTAATGCTAATAAACTACTTTAACCACATACCCGGAATCTCAGCCCTGGAGCAGGCGAGATGTTCCGCGCCGTCTTCCGAGCTGCTCCCGTCCCACGCCGAGCCGCTCCTTTGAACCGCTCCCCGAACCGCTCCTCGAACCGCTCCGCATCCTGAGGCGATCAATCCCCGTGCCGCCGAGCCAACCAACCGCCGAAGAAAGTTTCACGCGAGTGAAACCTCCGCCAAGATTTCGGATCCACAATCCGAACTCCTTTGTGGCTTTGCTAGAGCCCGCAGGAGTAAGGCAGAAATTTTAGGGAGATAGAGAAATATTTAATTTAAGCTAAGATCCGAGCGTGCTCCAACATTTACGAGAGCCGCTCAGATCTAGAGCTTGGGACGACTTTTGAGGAAGGGGGGAGACCCCTATTTATATAGGCGGCGGACTCTCCCCCTTTCTCAAAATCCGATGTGGGACTAAAATTTAGAGTTAATTAAATCAAGTTAGTTTGCACTTCACAAAGTGCAAACTTCTGTGAATTTTAACTCACTCACCGTTGAGCTTCAAGATTGATACAACCTATCAATACGACAAGCGTTCAACGGTGAACGCATAGGAAAAAACCGTTCGTCAATCGGAGTTCGTTTGACCCTCCAATTGATCGTCCAAAGATCAACCCACGGCTAGTTTTTCATAAAAACTGAGCCGTCAAATCTGTTCTGCCCTAGGGCAGAATTTCTGCACAAGCGGGACCCACCAGACCAGCCTGGGTGCGCCCAGACCAGGCTGGACCTCAAGGCCATTTATTCCTGTGTGAATAGCACAAACATCTTGTTCGAAATAACAGTAAGCTGTTTGGTAATAATTTATCTAAGTTATATTGTAATGTAGTTAACATTAGATATCAACTTAGGTAAAGTCCTGAGACTTTATGCAAGGTCAAACGGGTATCGAGATGAGTATCTCGATCATGGAGAAACGTTTGACCGTCTGTAGCATAAGTCTGAAATGGTTCGTGGTCGTAGATGTTCCGAGACAAGGATATCGAAACATCGGACAGACCATTGTGTCTTAGTCTTCACCGTTTAGCGGTGGCGATGATCTCATGATCGCTTGACTTGGCGAAGTCGAAGACGAGACACAGGTGCTCATTAGAATGAGTTCATTGAACGATCCACTAGAGTTATCATATGGTTATATTGACCAATCTGTCAGTGATAACTCTGAGTGATGATAGGATAGTTGGTCTTTTGACTTGAGGTCATTTTGACGGACCTGTGCGTGAACGGTGCCACTTAGATCAACTGACCTAGCTTCGAGGCAAGGCCTGTCGAAAAGTCTTTTGATTGGGTGTCACTTGAAACGTACGAGGCGAGTAATGACCAAG
Organism: Scilla litardierei; assembly: GCA_030789695.1. Classification (NCBI taxonomy): domain Eukaryota; kingdom Viridiplantae; phylum Streptophyta; class Magnoliopsida; order Asparagales; family Asparagaceae; genus Scilla; species Scilla litardierei. The sequence continues at coordinate 198,087,767 of CM061136.1, forward strand.
AGAGGATTCGTCTCTCCCGGTCAATGGGAGTTAGTGTCGTAGAGTTAGTTCGGTCTTTAGTAAAAACTCTGCGCAGAGTATGTTGGAAGAAGTCCAACATTAGTTGACTAAAGATCGATGGAAACTAACCGGAGTCAAGTTATTGGGGTTGACAGTTTGACCGTACCCTAGACTTGATCTGCGCGACATAGTTTAGACGAAAAGACTATAACTACGGAATTCATCACGGAAACAGTCAGGTGGTCCCGACAATACTCATGTCAATGAGTCAACCACATAATGATGATTCCTGAAGCAGGGACGGCAACCACTGCTCGTGGTCACTGCCGTATAGGGCTTCGAGCCCAACCTGTTGTAAGGGTCAGGCTGTAGGGTCTCACACAGAGTGCAATGCTTCGTCTAGTAATAGGTAGAAATTAGTTAGGGAGAATAATTGCATTTGATGCAAAAGAATAGAAAATTGCATTTGATGCAATATGGTAATTTAAGCTTAGATAGGGACTATTTTGCATTTGATGCAAAAGCGATTAAATACGTATTAAATTGTTTAATAAAATATTTAATAAAATAAACGCAAGGAAAAGTTCACGGGTAAGACGGGAATGTCCCGGTCTACGCCCAGGTTCGAACGGCGTCCAAATCGGACACCAAATGACTCAAGATAGAGCCAAAACAGCCAAACAGATCAGACCGGGTCAGACCAGGCTGACCCAGACCAGACCAAGTCTGGCCTGGGTGCCTGGCCAGACCTGGCTGAGCCTGGAACCCAGGCAGCCAGGCCTGGGCACAGGCCCAGGCGCTGGGCGCCTGGGCCTGCGCCCAGGCGGGCCGCCCAGGCGGCCCTGGGCGCCTGGGAGCCCAGGCGCCCTGGGCCGGGCGCCTGGGAGCCCAGGCGCCCTGGGCCGGGCGCCCGCCTGGCGCCTGGCGCCAGGCTGGCGCCTGGGCGCCAGGCGCCCGCGCCAAGGCGCCTGGGCGCCCGTGCCCAGGTCTGGCAGGCGCCTAGTCAGCTTGGTTTTGAGGCTGTGGGACCCAAAGGTTGGGTCCCACCTCAGGGTGCTAAACCCTAGGTTTGATGGCAGATTTGACGGCTGGTTTTTGCGAAAAACTAGCCGTAGGCTGATCTTTGGACACTCAATTGGAGGGTCAAACGAACTCCGATTGACGAACGGTTTTTTCCTATGCGTTCACCGTTGAACGCTTGTCGTATTGATAGGTTGTATCGATCTTGAAGCTCAACGGTGAGTGAGTTAAAATTCACGGAAGTTTGCACTTTTGAAGTGCAAACTAACCTGATTTTAAATTAACTCTATTTTTAGTCCCACATCGGATTTTGAGAAAAGGGGAGAGTCCGCCGCCTATATAAATAGGGGTCTCTCCCCTTTCTCAAAACTCGTCCCAAGCTCTAGATCTGAGCGGCTCTCGTAAATGTTGGAGCACGCTCGGATCTAAGCTTAAATTAATATTTCTCTTCTCCCTAAATTTCTGCCTTACTCCTGCGGGCTCTAGCAAAGCCACAAAGGAGTTCGGATTGTGGATCCGAAATCTTGGCGGAGGTTTCACTCGCGTGAAACTTTCTTCGGCGGTTGGTTGGCTCGGCGGCACGGGGATTGATCGCCTCGGGATGCGGAGCGGTTCGAGGAGCGGTTCGGGGAGCGGTTCAAAGGAGCGGCTCGGCGTGGGACGGGAGCAGCTCGGAAGACGGCGCGGAACATCTCGCCTGCTCCAGGGCTGAGATTCCGGGTATGTGGTTAAAGTAGTTTATTAGCATTAGTTTAATTTAATCGCAGTAGGCTAGATCCTTCTTGGGATGGTCAGACCCATCCCAAGTCGGCATAGATCTTGGCATAGGGTCTTGGACCTTAGGGCCAAGTTAAAATTGTTTTAACTTGCATGTTAATTAGTTAACATAGGTTTTTCTTCCGCTGCTATGTTTTTCTGTCTATGTTCCGTCCGACTTAGGACGGGACTAGAGTTTTTGTGCCCTAAGGGAACGCCCAATATCCCTACAGTGGTATCAGAGCTTGTTGAGCTTGAGTACGGGTTCTCGGGTTATGAACTGACCCGAAGTAATCGCTCTTACTGTACCAAGTCCCGATAAGATGGGGATCTTATAATGGGTTGGGCATTGTCGAGAGGCATGCCGTAAAACAAGTTTCTGAGGTATCTTGTGACGGGTCTAGGGTGCCATGGATGATGGGCCTTAACAGTGTCGCAATGATATCAGAGTGATACCCTACAGGTTTCACTTGAGCAGACCCACTTGGCCCCTTTGAGCTGTTTTTGCATTTTCGGACTCGTTTGAGCTCCGTTTTGGACGCGGTTTGAGCCTGCGTTTAGACCGGGACGATCCCGTCAACCAGGTAACCCTTTCCAATGTGTTTGTTCCTACAAATATTGTTGTAACCAATTTATGACACGTTTAATATTGTTTGCATCGAATGCAACATTGTCCACATCTACAACTTAGTCTCACAACTAGCGTGTGAACTTAACTATTCCATTTCATCGAATGAATTCCTCTTATTTATCTTCCTATTACTAAGACACGAATATTACTCGGTGTGAGACCCTACAGCCTGACCTTACTACATATTGGGGCTCGAAACACCTAGACGACGGTCACCACGGGCAGCAGGCGTCGTCCCTGTTTTAAAATCATTATAACGTGATCGACCCATTGACAAAAGTTTCGTCGGGTTCACTCTGACTGTATCAGTGATGAACACCACAGCTTTAGTCCATTCGTCAAGACTGTGTCTGTAACGACCCGCTTTCCGGGGCCCGTTACTTTTTTTAAATTTGTGCAGGTCCTGCAGTTAACCAGTGAAAACAAAATAGCCACGCTGCAGAGATGTACAAAAATACCCAAATAGTGTCCAATTATTACATCCATATTGTACAAAAATGGTCCAACAATCGTACATGAAGGAAAGTAAATACAACTGGAAACAACTCTGAAAGCTACAGACTCATGGTCAAATGTTGGCGCTATTAACTCTAGAGCATCTGCCTCCATATGTACGTCGTCTGTGGTGCCACAGAGATGGAACCGTAGGTAAGTCACAACAATTCTAGCAATAGAAATAAAGTAGTGCAAAAGCATGGAACAGACTATAGTAAACAAAAGATGGTCATGCAAGTGCAAAAAGTAAAGTATGTGCAGACATGTATGTAAGAGAATAAGTAAAGTACTGGTAACTGCTCAGGTGTGGTAAGTAAAGTGCATGTAATGCATAAAAGTAAAGGTGACTGTGTAAGTGTAAGAGTAACAACTGAGAGTAATAACTGTGGCATGGAATATGGTAGCAACAATATTTTGACCAACAGACAATGTGATGACGATGGTAAGACATCTAGGTAGATATAGCAACACTTAAGAAAAGATTAGCGTCGTTTGGCTATCTAATAGTGTATGCGGGCCTAATAATAAGAAGTCTAGCTTAACTCCCAAATCAGCCAGGCAGTCAGGGCTTGAAGGCACTGTTTACTTCAAAGACCGCATGAACAAGTCCCTTGGTTGACCAACCCCATTCCCATTCCTTTCTAGACACTGATTCGGTAGTAATTTAAGACCGCTCATTATTATACCGTCTATCACGTTCGAGTAGTCTCGACTTAGTCAATAAAGCAGTCGTGACAAAAGCAATGGTATCAATGAATTATCAATTAGTGCAACATCAATCTAACTAGTGCATCAGCCTTGGCTCGAGTGTGCGATATGCAACCAGAAGTGCACCCATCCCATGGAGCAACTCGTGGAATATCTACCTATCATTCCTGCAGGGTGATGGTACAGCTTAACTAATAAGGGTGGACCCGGTCACTCCCGCACACTTCGTAGCTCAAGACTACCACATATCCCGTGTATTGTCATAGTCCAAAGTTCATATCAGCGTTCGTATCAATATGGCCTCATGGGCTCTGGTATCAATTATGCTAGTGCAACAGTCTTAGCTCGAGTGTACGATATGCAACCAGAAGTGCACCCATCCCACGGAGCAACTCGCGGAATATCTACCTACCATCCCCTGCATGGTGATGGTACAACTTAACTAATAAGGGTGGACCCGGTCACTCCCCGCACACCTCGTATCTCAAGACTACCCCCTAACCCGTGGTGTATCACATTACACATTTACAACCGTATCTGTATTCGTATCTGTATCCATGTCTGTATCTGTATCTGTATCCGTATGGCCTCATAGGCCCACCATTTCGTACATCCACCAATGTGTACAACAATGCATCCAACAATGAGTACAACACATACATATATACGGTATTTACTTGCTGAAAAGTCAATGCAGAAGCCTCAACAGAGAATATCAGTCCTGAGCAATGCTTTGAAGTCCAACAACTATGATATTTAATTCCATAAAAGTGCACTATCTCAATTTATTCCTTTGGTCTTTCCACTATTGATTAGTTCTATAGTTAATTAGGTCTCTAATCATTGGTTCAAGTTAATAGCTGTTCTGGGAATATATATGGGGTCCTAAGTTCATACGAGTACACAGGCTAAATTTCTAATGTTAGAATTAGAGTGACTTACCTTATTTGAGATCGTCGTGGTAAGACAAGGTTGGAGCTAGAGCTTCTAAAGACGCTGGTGCATGAAAATTGGTACCTGCAAACACCAGAAACCATTAGTTACAGGCTACCCTATTTTCCATCTACTTAACTTGATCGTTTCGATTTTATAATCGATTGAAACGTCGTCAAAAACTGTTCTAAATTTTTCTATAGGCTAGATATGATAAAAATAATTTTACTGTAGGAGAAAATATTTTCCTGAAGCTGATAGTAATTTTTATAATTTTTAAAATTTCAAAATATATTTAAAAACTAATTTTTAATTAAGTACGTAATTATTCAATAATTTCTCCTGTATGCAATCTGTATCGGAAAGTCACAAATAAGCTGTCAAAATGACCGTCTCGAAGAGTACTTTAACATATATTTTATTTTATTTTTATTGTGGCGATGGTTAAATTTATGTTTTTTAATGTTTGGACAAAGGATGTTAAAAATAAAAGTGTTGTTAAGTGTACTGTACATTCTTATGATTTTATCGTAATTACATATTTTTCGAAATTACAAATTTAATCTATTTTAATTATTACCTTTAAATTTGTTAATTAATTACAAACTTTGCCATTTAATCTTTTGATTTCAACGCAAAATTTGATTTCGTCTCTTTTTCTTTCTCACGCCCCAATTTTCCTCAATATCATCAAAATTCGCATAAAAATTTGACGATGCCGGATATATAAAATCCAATGATCTATAAAAGGCCAACAAGTGATCTATAAAAATCTGTTGTAGACTTTGTTGTACCTTGCAGGAACTTTACTGTGGAGATAAATTTGCAGACTTTGCCTCGAAGAAAGGCATCTCGGAAATTGCTGATAGTCTTGTGGGAATATCTGTTTGATTGTTGATGGTCTTTTGTTGAAGCAACTCAAAAATTCTTGCAAGCAACTCAGAAATTATCTTTTGTTCATGCAAGTGACAAAATATCTTTTGTTCGGTGATCCTTCAAATCTTGTTATACAAAACTTCTGCAAGCAACTCGAAAATCAATTATTGCAGCCATTGATTTTTGTTTTAACGGAATTTTCATTGGCTGCTCCCATTGTTTTTTAGCAGCGACAATAATTGATTTATATAGACGGTAAAAATGAATTAAATAGTGGTGAATTAATAAATAACATGATTTTGGTGCGGTTAATTCAACGATGTGGGGCAATCATAAAGTTATGTGGTGCAACTATCAGCACTCTTAAAAATAAGGGTTAAATTGCATAAAAATACCCTCGCGTTTGGGCCATTTATACATAAATACTCTGATGTTTATTTTGTGACAAATTGATACCATGTAGCAGAAAATGGGTTGACTTGTGTAAAATTGGACCGTTTTGCCCATCCTCTCATCTCTCTTCTCACTCTACCAGTTCTCTCTCTACCAATTCTCTCTCCTCTCTCTACAGACTCTCTCTCTTTCTCTCTCTACACCGAATCTCTCTACCAATTCTCTCTCCCCCCATCTCTCTCTCTCTCTCTCTCTCTCTCTCTCTCTCTCTGTGTGTGTGTGTGTGTGTGTGTGTGTGTGTGTGTGGTGGGATGGTGCATGGGGTGGATGAGTGGGTGTGCGTGCGTTTGTGCGTGGGGTGGGTGGGTTGTGTGTAGGGTGTGTGCATTGGGTGGGGGTGTGTGTGTGTGCGCGCATGGGGTGGGTGCATATAGGTGGGTGGGTTGTATAAGTGGGTGTGTGTGCTTGGGGGTGCGTGTGTGTGCTTGGGTGGTTGGATGGGTGTGCGTGGAGTGGGTGGGTGGGTGTGTGTGTGTGCTTGGGGGGTGTGTGCTTGGGGTGGAGGTGTGTGCATGGGTGGGTGGGTGTGTTCTGTTTAGGTTTTGGCGGACTCTCAGAGCTCAGATCTGTGCCCGTCCTAAGTTGGACGGACCACAGATGCATAAAATGCAGCTGGAAAAAAACTTGCTGTAACGGCCGGTATTTTTAGCCGTGCTTTAGTTCGTCTGTACTGGCATTTTTTTCCCTCCAGTCGTCTGGTTGACATTTCGTTCGCACATTTCGTATTGCGGAGGGTGCGAATCTGTATTTCGTTTTTATCATATCATCGTTAATTAACTATCACATTTAATTAAAAACTTTAATTTAGTTATCTTGTTAATTATTTTTGTTATTTTTACCAATTACTTTTTGTTAACTTAATAATTACATTTTATTACTTAATTAACTAATATTCTTCACTCAACATTCACGTTTATCAAACAAGGAGAAGAAGAGAAACACATTCGTAGCCAGATACATTCCCTCCTCTTAAGTCAACAAAATCATTAATTTCAGTCCATCACAACCTACACACACGTTTACACGTTCACTGCTCTTCTTTGACTAATAATGAGGGGGAAGTGTATCACGTTGCTTAGACAGATTCATTTCCCGATTAAGTCAACAAACATCATTTAATTCCATCCCAATCTAACACCTAATCGAATTAAAATGGTTCCCCAGCTAAATTCTTCTTAAGGCCACATCTTCTTCCCTGCAAGCAAAATCCCCAATCTGCCAAACCCATCTCTCTGCAATAAAATCCTACGACAACAAATATCTCAAACCAAATTTCTCCTTCCAAAACCTATACCTATGATTCATTACAGAATCAAAATGAGAAACCAAGGAGTTGAAATCAAATGAAAACTCAAATCTGAAATTCAAACCCTTTCTATTAAACTCCTCAAACCCAAACAAATTCAGATTCAAAACTCAAAAGCAAATCTGAAAATAAACTTCAGATTCAAGCCCAACAAAACAACTTCAGATCTGAGATTGAAATCAAAGAAACCCAAACCCATCTTCCCTTCATCTTCTTCCTCCCCTCTCCTCTAGGCCAGCCCCCTTCCCCTCACCTTGCGTGTCACGGTCACTTTTCGACCGTACGTATTTTTGTGCGTATGTTGATTCGTGTGCGTATTTTCGTATTTGGTTTTATTATTGCATTTACGTAGTTCTGACACGCGACTGAACCCCGTATTCACAACCCTCTCGGAGGCGCGAGCGGCCCTGTATTTCCTTGTAATTTTTGATTGTAGCGTGATCAATCTACCTAACTCATTACAACTTATAAATATTTATATATAGATTTACATTTGAAGTTCTGTGCGTTCAAATTTATGGGAAAACAAACTTATTAATTCTTAAAACGCACTGGACTTGGAACCCAACTAATATATATTATTTATTTTATGTCTAAAGATTAGTGATAACTACATACTGTTAGTTAGCTTCTTTTAAAGATTCAAACCATGCCAAATAAAGGGGATATGTTTTGAAGGTTTCAAACTAAAACAGAGCCACAAATCAAATTCTTTAACAACAAAATCAAATCTTTAGAGCCCAACGGACTCCCCCACGTTCCAAGCATCAGCCTCAACTCCATCATCCCATTATCCCACGTTTCATGTCATCTCCTAACACCTCTACAAAAATGTTAGCAGGGAACGTAGTCCCTAGACTCTCATGCAAACAAACAAAAAATTAAAATCCAGGCCTCTCTCTCTCGTGTACACACCAGCTGTACAGAGCCTCTCCCCTCTCCAAAAGCCCCTAGTACTACCCTAAGCCCTATCTTCCAGCATCCGACCCGGGGCTCTCCATCTCCCACAACCTCGCACAGACCCGTCCCCTGTCTCCGTGCGGCCACGCCGTCGAAGCCCTCCTTCCACGCGCAACACCCCGGAACCCCCGAGACCGTCACCTCGCCGTGGCAGCAACCCAGCTCCTCTAGTCACCGCCGCCGAACACAGGCCTCGCGACAGCCCCACGGCTAAGCACCACCGACCTACCTCAAACACCCACACCGCCGTTCGGGACAGCCCGTCGCCGAACCTACAGGAGCGCGCCACCCGCCGGTCGTCCGCCCTCCTTCCCTGTCGTCGCGCGAGGTAAGCCCCTTCTTCGCTTTGTTTACGCATGAGCACTTGCGCTCTGACTTGCCTGCAAGTTTTAAGATCAAAAAAAAGAATGAAATAGAAGAATAGACAAAACAGAGAGGAGACAGAGGAAAGAATGTGTTAGTATTGACTTAATAAGATGATGAGGGGGTGTCAGCCTTAAAGGAACGAATGATAGTGTTAAGAGATAATATATTTGATAAGAAATATTTTTTTAAACATGCTGAATACATGAAAGAGAGTAATATTTGCTAGACATTTGACCATGAGCTGTGGATTCTTATAGTTAACTTATATGCAAAAATAGTGTACTACATATGTTGCAGCCACACCCTTGTACTTGAGTGCTCTTAAAGCTTTGAGTTGAATGCACTGATAAGTCTGTCATGAACAGTACCTTATAAGTCTTAAACTTGTTAGCACACATAGGTTAGTACCATGGACATCATTTTCAGTACCACTTTTGGTTGCCTAATAAATAAAATTCTGGATTTTGAAATATATAGGTTAGTGATGTAGATTAGCTACTTTGTTAACGTATACAGGTGCAAGTTAACCTCGTAAACCAGGTGCCTTATAGGATGAACAGTAACTTTATTTGGAACATTATAATACCTTGTACCCAAGAATAATAAAAGGTAGGTTATTACACACATGTTATCTTAGTAGGTTAGTATCATTAATAATATGATATGAACCCCGCCTAGGATAGAGAACCTAATAAAATTGAATCACTAGACGTCGTCAGGATTGTTTAATATTCTAACTATGTCGTAACGAACCTAATTCAGACACGTGTTTAATCAAACAGAGAACCAGTCGTTCCATAGCGTAACGCTTGACGAGACGAACCCACGACAACCGACATCATCGGAAACAGGCAAGTGATACTTGCCAGCTTTCTATTTAGGCCACGTCTTGGGCCATTTTGTACAGTAGTGTAAAAGAGACTAGACAGTGAAATGATAGCTGCCTAGACGACACTTTTGATCTAGCTTGACAACGAAGCTAGATCCGTCACTTTTTACCATGCTTGCGTTCATACTACCATGCCATGTTTAATTTCAATTAACAGTACGCAAATTATCTGCTCATTGTCATGTCATTGCATGCATCAAATGTTTCATCGTGATTGAGTAGCACACGCTACACTTATTGTAATGATTGAGGCTAGGCACCTGCTTTTGCGGGCACAATCCTATGCCAAAAACACTTACTGGCTCGTGATCCAGAAGCGAGCTCATGTACTTGGGAAACCCTGGCTCGATACACGTGGAGGGGTAGGGTTAAGCTGCCACACAGCGTAGAAGGATGCCTGATCCGCTCCTTCAGCTGTAAGGGGAAAACTCTGTGCACAATGTGATAGGATAGAGATCGTGATTGTGAATTAATGTTCTCATAATGCATGCCACCATGTCTTCTTTAAATGTTGCATCCTTAAAATGTCATTTCAAATTATTGCACCATTTTAGAACTGCTAGTCGTCTTTTGTTATTTATATCCTTGCACAAAAGCTCTCCGCTTCTTTTGGGAGACTTTTGCTGACATGTGCCCTTTTCTCTTTGGGTGTCACATGTCAGGTTCTGAGTTAGAATTACCAGCTGGGGACGAGCAGTTCGTGGACGTTGAGTTCGAGGCACCTGCTGAGACCGAGTACGAGGACACTGGTGACCAGTCCTAGACTCACCTGGGTCTTCTTAGTTGTTATACTTATTAGTTGTTGCAGTTAGTTTTCGGTGCGTAGCACCAGACTATCCTTTCTTTTGTTTCGGCCATATTTTAGGCCTATTGTTCAGACTTATTCTTTTGTGACTGTCTGGGATGTTGGATAAATTGTTGGATGTTATTGAGCTAGTGGATGTCTCTTTATCCGCTGTGTTATTGTTGTTGTTGTTTCCCGCGATGCAAAGAACCTGCAAATCATTTGAAATTTTTATAGACGCTTATCAGACTGCAGCTTCACAGCTCCACATCTGAGCGGACCTCCTCATGTCTCGTCTTCCATTTTAGGGAAGCGGGGTGTGACAGGTTTTGTTGGTGGCCCATGCAGGTCTACTTTGCATCCGCAAATTATCGAAACAACAAGAATGATAAATAACATCCAATTAATTATTTATAACATTCGAGTCATAATAAAGTCTGATCTGAACTTTTCTTATTTTAGATGGCCGGTAGACGCGTTACTCGAGGAGCTGGTAGTGGACCTGGAGCTGGTGGTGGAGCTGGACGTGTTGCAGATGCTGATAGAGAATCCACTACAGCTGAGATGATGAGGATGATGCATCAGATGATGCAGGTTCAGCAGGGGATGCTACAGAATGCCCCTCGCTTCGAGCCGGGAGCAAAGCAATTTCGGGAGCTGGGCCCGACATATTTTGATGGGACAGAAGGACAATTAGCTGCAGACGAGTGGATGAAGAATACAGAGGACACTCTGCTTCTCTCGAAGGTTAACCCTGCTGGATGGGTTGACCTGGTGAAGAAGCAACTGAAGGATAATGCTCGTAGCTGGTGGGAGTTTGAGGAGCAGATGCTGGTGAGGCCTATTCCCTGGGCCACTTTCAAGGCGAGATTTGATGAGGAATATTTCCCTAAGGCTGCGAGGAGGGAGCTGATGCAGCAGTTTATTAATCTGAAGCAGGGAAATATGACGGTGGATCAGTACCACCAAGAGTTCATGAGATTGAGTCGCTTTGCGCCGAAGATGGTGGAGACCGCTGAAGATCGAGCTCAGAGATTCTTGCAGGGTCTATCCTTGGAGCTGCAGAGTCTGATGTCCACTTCGGACTTAGATTCTTATCAGAAGTTGCTGACCGCTGCCAAGAGGCAGGAACTGATTGCCAATCAGAGGAGAGGGCAGTATTCTGGTGCTGGAAAGAGGCCTATGGAGCAGGCCAGAGCTGTGGTTAGGCCAGTGCTGAAGCCTAATCAGTCCATGCAATTCAAGAAGCCAGGAGGGTCTGTTCAGAAGACGTGTCATTTTTACGGCAGGACCGGCCATGTGAAGGACAAGTGCAGGAGATTTCTGGGCCAGTGTCTACTTTGTGGCGACCCTAAGCATACAGTGAAGGATTGCCAGCTTACCAGAAACCCGCCGAAAGCACAGGTAGCCGCTGGACGTGGAGCGCCTCTCATTCCCCAGAAGCAGGCATTCCAGCAGGCTGTTCAGCCTAGGAGGCAGGCTTTCACGATGACCGAGGTAGAAGTCGAGGCTGAGGATAGCGTGATTGCAGGTAACCCTCAGACTAGTCTTTACTTTTCTTTAATTGATCTTGCATGTTAGATTAGAAATTGTTTGCTAGAATAGGTTTTGATTGCGAGTTTGCTTGTTAGGTGTCATTTTCGTTTGTGCTTGTCCCGCCCGAGTTCTTTTCGACTCCGGTGCATCCATGTGCATCTTATCCCGGAGTTTCGTGGACAAGCACTCTCTGATGACTTCCCCTCTTTCCAAGAGTTGGGATATCGTTACAGGGAATGGAGTGATCTCGGTGTCCCTTGGATGTCAATCTTGTTCCGTGGTAGTCTGTGGACTCGATCTCTACGCCGATTTTATCGTCCACGATATTACCAACTATGATGCAGTTCTTGGGATGGATTGGCTTAGCTGCTTATTCTCTACGATCGATTGTCGACGGAAGAAGGTGGTGTTCGAGATTCCTAGATATCCGACTTTCGAGTTCAGTAGCGGGAGCAGTTCGCTTGGACCGGTCAGATTTCGGGCTAAGCCGGTGGTGAAGCTTGTAGCCATGCAGATGGAGGTGACTAGACCAGCTGTGGTGAGAGATTTCGATGACGTCTTCACCGAGGAGATTTCAGGACTGCCGCCCGATTAAGCTCTTGAGTTTTCGATTGATCTTATTCCGGGAGCGCAGCCTATATCGAAAGCACCTTATCGTATGGCTCCGGCAGAGCTGGAGGAGTTACGTAGACAGTTGGATGAACTCCTGCAGAAGGGTTATATTAATCCGAGTGTGTCTCCGTGGGGAGCACCTGTTCTATTGGTGAAAAAGAAGGACGGTTCGCGTCGGATGTGCGTGGACTACAGAGAGTTGAATGTTGTCACCATCAAGAACAAGTATCCATTGCCGCGGATTGACGACATTTTCGATCAGCTGGGGGATCGAGGGTATTTTCTAAATTGGATCTCAGGAGTGGGTATCACCAGCTGAAGGTGAAGAAGGAAGATGTGCCGAAGACAGCGTTCAGAACAAAGTATGGACACTACGAGTTCGTGGTTATGCCGTTCGGTGTGACCAACGCACCCGCAGTTTTCATGAACCTGATGAATCTGATATTTTATGATTTCTTGGATAAGTTTGTCGTTATCTTTATTGACGACATCTTGATCTATTTGAAGTCTGAGGAGGAGCACGCTGAGCACTTGCGGACTGTTCTGGAGATTTTGAGGAAGCATCGGTTGTATGTGAAGTATTCCAAGTGCGAGTTCTGGCTGGATAGAGTGGCTTTTCTTGGGCACGTGGTGTCAGGAGATGGTATTGCTGTGGATCCGGAGAAGATCAAGGCTATCAGAGAGTGGCCGGTTCCACAGTCAGCGTCTGAGATCAGGAGTTTTCTTGGACTGGCAGGTTATTATCGGCGCTTCATTAAGGATTTCTCTCGTATTGCAGAGCCGATGACCAGACTGACGAGGAAGGATATACCATTTGTTTGGTCCGATTCTTGTGAGGGGGCCTTTACTATTCTGAAGGAGAGGTTGACGACTGCCCCTGTTCTTGCTGTGCTCGATCGGAGTGGTGGATTTGAGATCTTTTGCGATGCTTCTGGCAAAGGTCTCGGATGTGTTTTGCATCAGCATGGGCACGTGGTTGCGTATGCTTCTCGTCAGCTTACGGCTCGTGAGAAGAATTACCCGACGCACGACTTGGAGTTGGCTGCAGTCGTATTTGCGCTCAAGATTTGGAGGCACTTATTGCTAAGTGAGAAGGTGAAGATCTTCACCGACCACAAAAGCTTGAAGTATATCTTTACGCAGAAGGAGCTCAACATGCGACAGCGTCGATGGTTGAAGCTCATGGCCGATTATGAGATTGATTTGCAGTATCACCCTGGCAAGGTGAATGTGGTTCCGGATGCGCTGAGCAGACTTCCAGCGGTGATGATGTTGACTTCGCAGTGGAGATTACAGTAGGATTTTTGTGAGTATGGTATTGAGGTTGTTCTTCCTGGAGAGGCTTCTTCGTTGATGTGTATGCAGATACAGTCGACGATTGTGGATCGGATCAAGGCAGGTCAGGCCGGAGATCCGAAGCTAGTGAAGATTCGGGAGCAGGTAGAAGCTGGTCTGCGGACTGACTTCTTGATTCATGGAGATGGTTCGTTGAGATTTAGAGCCAGGTTGTGTGTGCCAGCTGGAGATATTAGAGAGGAGTTATTGATCGAGGCACAAAGTTCGCCGTACTCTGTACATCCTGGAGGTACCAAGATGTACAAAGATCTTCGTCTGAACTATTGGTGGCATGGTATGAAGCGGAGTGTGGCTCGGAGTGTAGCTAAGTGTTTAGTATGCCAGCAGGTAAAGGCAGAGCATCAGCGTACGGCAGGGTTGCTACAACCGCTTCCGATTCCGGAGTGGAAGTGGCAACACATCACTATGGATTTCGTGACTGGACTACCTCGGAGTCCAAAGCAGAATGACGCGATTTAGGTGATCGTGGATCGGTTGACCAAATCTGCGCACTTTATTCCTTTCCGAGTAGGCCAGTCTACTGAGACGCTAGCGATGAGATATATGGAGGTAAATTCTTTTACTCTCTATTTTTATTTCCTTTTCCTAGTTTAGATAGTGATGTAACATGAATCGTGCAGGAGATTGTGCGACTTCACGGAGTCCCCGTGAGTATCGTGTCGGACAGAGACACGAGATTCACATCTCAGTTCTGGCAGAGTCTGCAGAAGAGTCTGGGTACGAGTTTGAGTTTTAGTACCGCGTACCACCCGCAGACGGATGGCCAGTCCGAGAGGACGATTCAGATTTTGGAGGACATGCTGAGAGCGTGCATGTTGGATTTCAAGGGATCTTGGGAGGATCATCTTCATCATGTGGAGTTTGCCTATAATAACAGCTATCAGGCGAGTATTGGCATGGCGCCATTCGCCGCGCTATATGGGAAGAAATGTCGATCGCCACTGAGCTGGGATGACATTGGAGACAGGGAGCTGTTAGGACCAGAGATGATCGTGGAGGCAGTGGATGTTGTGAGGAACATCCGGGAGAAGCTGAGGATCGCGCAGGACTGTTTCAAGCATTGGGCAGATGCTAAACGGCGACCGTTGGAGTTTCAGCCTGGAGATCTCGTCTTTCTCAAGATCTCTCTGAATCGAGGAGTTATTCGATTCGGAAAGAGAGGCAAGCTGAGTCCAAGATACATTGGGCCTTTTGACGTCCTGGAGAGAGTTGGAGCGGTGGCTTATCGCTTGGCATTGCCGCCGTCACTGGAGGAAGTTCACGACGTGTTCCACGTATCTCAGTTACGTCGATACGTCAGTGATCCGTCCCATGCTGTGGATTTCTCGAAGATCACGGTTCGCCCGGATCTTACCTATGATCAACAGCCCGTTGAGATTCTGGATCGATGGCAGAAGCAGCTGAGGAATAAGACCGTCGACTTGGTCAGAGTGCATTGGCGTCATGGTTCCCCTGGAGAGTCTACCTGGGAGCGCGAGGATGATATGAGAGAGCGCTTCCCGCACTTATTTCAGAGCAGTGGTTGATGTTGATTCCGAGGGCGGAATCATTCATAAGGTGGGTAGGATGTCACGGTCACTTTCCGATCGTACGTATTTTTGTGCGTATGTTGATTTGTGTGCGTATTTTCGTATTTGGTTTTATTATTGCATTTACGTAGTTCTGACAGGCGACTGAACCCCGTATTCACAACCCTCTCAGAGGCGCGAGCGATCCTGTATTTCCTTGTAATTTTTGATTGTAGAGTGATCAATCTACCTAACTCATTACAACTTATAAATATTTATATATAGATTTACATTTGAAGTTCTGTGCGTTCAAATTTATGGGAAAACAAACTTATTAATTCTTAAAACGCACTGGACTTGGAACCCAACTAATATATATTGTTTATTTTATGTCTAAAGATTAGTGATAACTACATACTGTTAGTTAGCTTCTTTTAAAGATTCAAACCGTGCCAAAGAAAGGGGATATGTTTTGAAGGTTTCAAACTAAAACAGAACCAAAAATCAAATTCTTTAACAACAAAATCAAATCTTTAGAGCCCAACGGACTCCCCCACGTTCCAAGCATCAGCCTCAACTCCATCATCCCATCATCCCACGTTTCATGTCATCTCCTAACACCTCTACAAAAATGTTAGCAGGGAACCCAGTCCCTAGACTCTCATGCAAACAAACAAAAAATTAAAATCCGGGCCTCTCTCTCTCTCTCTCTCTCTCGTGTACACACCCGCTGTACAGAGCCTCTCCCCTCTCCAAAAGCCCCTAGTACTACCCTAAGCCCTATCTTCCAGCATCCGACCCGGGGCTCTCCATCTCCCACAACCTCGTACAGACCCGTCCCCTGTCTCCTTGCGGCCACGCCGTCGAAGCCCTCCTTCCACGCGCAACACCCCAGAACCCCCGAGACCGTCACCTCGCCGTGGCAGCAACCCAGCTCCTCTAGTCACCGCCGCCGAACACATGCCTCGCGACAGCCCCACGGCTAAGCACCACCGACCTACCTCAAACACCCACGCCGCCGTTCGGGACAGCCCGCCGCCGAACCTACAGGAGCGCGCCACCCGCTGGTCGTCCGCCCTCCTTCCCTGTCGTCGCGCGAGGTAAGCCCCTTCTCCGCTTTGTTTACGCATGAGCACTTGCGCTCTGACTTGCCTGCAAGTTTTAAGATAAAAAAAAGAATGAAATAGAAGAATAGACAAGACAGAGAGGAGACAGAGGAAAGAGTGTGTTAGTATTGACTTAATAAGATGATGAGGGGGGTGTCAGCCTTAAAGGAACGAATGATAGTGTTAAGAGATAATATATTTGATAAGAAATATTTTTTTAAACATGCTGAATACATGAAAGAGAGTAATATTTGCTAGACATTTGACCATGAGCTGTGGATTCTTATAGTTAACTTATATGCAAAAATAGTGTACTACATATGTTGCAGCCACACCCTTGTACTTGAGTGCTCTTAAAGCTTTGAGTTGAATGCACTGATAAGTCTGTCATGAACAGTACCTTATAAGTCTTAAACTTGTTAGCACACATAGGTTAGTACTATGGACATCATTTTCAGTACCACTTTTGGTTGCCTAATAAATAAAATTCTGGATTTTGAAATATATAGGTTAGTGATGTAGATTAGCTACTTTGTTAACGTATACAGGTGCAAGTTAACCTCGTAAACCAGGTGCCTTATAGGATGAACAGTAACTTTATTTGGAACATTATAATACCTTGTACCCAAGAATAATAAAAGGTAGGTTATTACACACATGTTATCTTAGTAGGTTAGTATCATTAATAATATGATATGAACCCCGCCTAGGATAGAGAATCTAATAAAATTGAATCACTAGACGTCGTCAGGATTGTTTAATATTCTAACTATGTCGTAACGAACCTAATTCAGACACGTGTTTAAAAAAATAGAGAACCAGTCGTTCCATAGCGTAACGCTTGACGAGACGAACACACGACAACCGACATCATCGAAAACAGGCAAGTGATACTTGCCAGCTTTCTATTTAGGCCACGTCTTGGGCCATTTTATACAGTAGTGTAAAAGAGACTAGACAGTGAAATGATAGCTGCCTAGACGACACTTTTGATCTAGCTTGACAACGAAGCTAGATCCGTCACTTTTTACCATGCTTGCGTTCATACTACCATGCCATGTTTAATTTCAATTAACAGTACGCAAATTATCTGCTCATTGTCATGTCATTGCATGCATCAAATGTTTCATCGTGATTGAGTAGCACACGCTACACTTATTGTAATGATTGAGTCTAGGCACCTGCTTTTGCGGGCACAACCCTATGCCAAAAACACTTACTGGCTCGTGATCCAGAAGCGAGCTCATGTACTTGGGAAACCCTGGCTCGATACACGTGGAGGGGTAGGGTTAAGCTGCCACACAGCGTAGAAGGATGCCTGATCCGCTCCTTTAGCTGTAAGGGGAAAACTCTGTGCACAATGTGATAGGATAGAGATCGTGATTGTGAATTAATGTTCTCGTAATGCATGCCACCATGTCTTCTTTAAATGTTGCATCCTTAAAATGTCATTTCAAATTATTGCACCATTTTAGAACTGCTAGTCGTCTTTTGTTATTTATATCCTTGCACAAAAGCTCTCCGCTTCTTTTGGGAAACTTTTGCTGACATGTGCCCTTTTCTCTTTGGGTGTCACATGTCAGGTTCTGAGTTAGAATTACCAGCTGGGGACGAGCAGTTCGTGGACGTTGAGTTCAAGGCACCTGCTGAGACCGAGTACGAGGACACTGGTGACCAGTCCTAGACTCACCTGGGTCTTCTTAGTTGTCATACTTATTAGTTGTTGCAGTTAGTTTTCGGTGCGTAGCACCAGACTATCCTTTCTTTTGTTTCGGCCATATTTTAGGCCTATTGTTCAGACTTATTCTTTTGTGACTGTCTGGGATGTTGGATAAATTGTTGGATGTTATTGAGCTAGTGGATGTCTCTTTATCCGCTGTGTTATTGTTGTTGTTGTTTCCCGCGATGCAAAGAACCTGCAAATCATTTGAAATTTTTATAGACGCTAATCAGACTGCAGCTTCACATCTCCACGTCTGAGCGGACCTCCTCATGTCTCGTCTTCCATTTTAGGGAAGCGGGGCGTGACATTGCGCGTGCACCCAGCTGAACCCGTCGCCGCCGCCGGCCAGCGCCCGTCGAACCGCCGCACCCTGCCGTCGATGAGCTGTCGGCGGTCGCCCCTCCCTCGTGTCGCGTGCGTATGTCCCTTCCTCCCCTTTGCGTGGATACCTGCTGGAAACAAATTGAAATGGAACCAAAAAATAAGAAAGAAAGAAAATGAAGAAAGAAGACAGAGAGACATGTGACAGAGAAAGAAAGGGAAGAGAGAGTAATGAAGATGGAAAGAGAATGGGGGGAGTTAGATAAAGTTATTTATTAAATAATGATAAATTTTACCATGTAACTTTTTTTTACCCATAGTCAACTTGGTAAATAGCCCACTTATTGTATGTTAAACCATGTGATTAACTTTGTTAATATCAGTTAGTTGTAATTAGTATTATTTAAGTGTTATTAGTCATTTCAGCATGTTGTTGACTGTAAATAATGTAAGGGTATTAAACTATTAAATTAATAAGGCGTATCCTGTTTATATAATCACCACCCTAGTCAGTGAACCCCATGAGATTAGACAAACCCAATTTAAGGGCTCTACTTAATTTTGTGCTTATCTTGCAATGGACATTATTCGTTAACTTGGTTTACCAAACCAGAGAATCAGTATCACCATTGCGTAGTACCCATCAAAACAACCCAACAGCATATAATTTAATATATCTTAATTTAGAACTAAAACAAGAATAATTAACTTTCTGATCAAATTTCGTTAATTCCCAATTCAGCACTTTTACTCATTATAATAAATGTTATTATGACGCAGATACGATGCAAACTTTCCTATAGTTACTCGGACAACCTAAACTGTCACAGTCAGGCAAGCGTGCAGTTATTTTATGTTTTTGTGATATCTGATGTTGTACACTTAATTGCTGACACATACACACTTTTTAGAAATGTTAGACTTAAACTCGTGTGCGTGTGTGGACCCCTTAACAATCAAAATAAACACACTTTGTGAATGGTAATGTTTCTGGACATGTATGATTAATTTTAGAACTGTTGATACTTATAGAATGTTAAATGCCGTTGGCTATCAGTTGCCGTTGGCTATCAGTTGTCACATGCCGTTGGCTATCAGTTGTCACATGTCGTTGGCTCTCGTTGTCACATGCCGTTGGCTCTCGTAGTTAACTGCCGTTGGCTATTAGTTGACTAATCTCGTCGGACGCATGTGACTATGTAACATGCGACTAGTCTGGACTCGTGTTTCAGTATATGACGGATTAGCATCCTTGCTCGTGATCTAGGAAATACATGTGGGTGGGGTTGGTTCCCGGGCACTAGCCGGTAGTAAACGAGTCGCCTTCGGGGGCACTTGAAGGTGTATTTATTTACTATTCGTCTAACGGCGGGAGTCTTAGTCACGGACTTGCACACACAGTTAAATAATTGAAAAAGAAAGTTAATTACAGACTGATGTTCCCTTGCTCAACTACCATGTTAATCTTTATAACAGAATTACCATGCTAATGTAACTTTTTTCTTTAACTACCATGCCCGTGTAGCTTTTCATAATTGTTTTAATTGCTTCAATTCATAGAAATGCATGCTAGTGTAAATTGCTTTAACTACTGTAAAACTGCCATAAATAACTTGTTATATATCTTGCATTGGGTCATCTGACATCTACTTGCAGACCCTTGCTGACATACATTCATGTTGTTTGAATGTATGTCAGGTTACGAGACATGTTATCTGGAGGACGAGTTGCTGGATCAGAGTGATCCAATTGACAAGGATTCTGCTGATCCTGAAGTCCACCCTACCGTGGACTAGTTGCTGAATTATCACCGCTGTAGCTATTTACTTTTCACCGCTGTTGTTTGTAGGGTGTGTACCCACTTTATCTGTATCGCTATCGTTGTAGGCCATGCTTGGGGCCCTTTTATTATTGTGTACTTTATCTGGATGTTGGCTTTAATATTTCTGTTGTTCTGAGTTGCATGCAAGTTCCTGCGAAAGGTGTTTTCACAGACGCTTATTGGGTTCGAGCTTCACCGCTCCAACCTAAGCGGGCCCGCTCGCGTCCTCGCCCCAAGTATAATGGGAAGCGGGGCGTGACAGGTTTTTGTGGTGGCCCATGCAGATCTTGCATTAGCGAAACTTCAGTATAATGGAAATACTAACAATGGCCAAAAATGTCTAGATTTATCTCGTACACAACTTAACCAAGTTCGTTTCTAAGCATGGCAGGAGGACACCACACCAGAAATGGAAATGGGACCGATAATGCAGCTAACGGAAGTGCTGATATCAACATAGTCCTCGGAGTTATCAGGGGAATGCTGGAAGTTCAGCAACAGCTGATTCAGCAAGGACAGCAATCTGCTCAGAATGCACCACGGCCACCCTCTCGAGCTGAACCAGGAGCTAGACAGTTCCATGAGTTGCAGCCCAAGAGCTTCTTTGGAAAAGAAGGGCCTATAGGAGCTGATGAATGGGTTCAAGCGACTGAAGATAAGCTGAGTGCTGCAAGTATCCCACATGCTGGATGGGTTGACGTGGCAAAACTACAGCTGACCGACAATGCCAGGAGCTGGTGGCAACTGAAGGAGAAACGTCTGATCAGACCGATCTCTTGGGGTATGTTTAGGGAAAGGTTCGATGCTAAATACTTTCCCAAGGCAGCCAAGAGAGAGCTTCAACAACGTTTCGCTAACTTGGTCCAAGGAGATATGACCGTGGATGAGTATGAGGCTGAGTTTGCCATGCTTAGCCGTTTTGCACCTCATATGGTAGAAGACCCTGAAGATTGTGCGTTTCAGTTTCGCAAGGACCTGAACCGCAAGGTCCAAGCCTCGATGACCTCGGCGAGACCGACGACACTTCAGGATGTTCTGGATTGTGCGCGTGAGCATGAGCTTGTAGAGAAACTCCCCGAGGGACCTTCAGCTGGAGGAGGCAAGCGTCCTATGGAGCCACCGAGGATGGTGCCCAGAGGAAACTTCCGACCTCTGCAAACTACACCGTTCAAGTGGCCATCCACTTCTGCCGATCGATCGCATCTGACTTGCTACTTCTGCGGCAGGACTGGACACCAGAAGAAAGATTGCAGGAGGATGTTGAACCAGTGTCTGATTTGCGAATCACCTGCACACGCTGCGATAGACTGCCTTCACGACAAGAGCCGTCGAGCACCTACTGGAGTACCTGCACCTGTTCAGCGTGCAGTGCCTGCACCTGTTCAGCGAGGAGCACTGGGACCTGCTCAGCGTGGACCACCTCTGATCCCTCAGGATCGAGCTTATCAGCAGGTCCACCAGCCGAAGCGCCATGCATTCACGATGACAGCTGCATAAGCTGAGGCTGAGGATGACGTGATCACATGTAACATTTATACCTAGTATTTATCTTTTACTATATATTAATGCTTGTTAGTTAGATTTCCTTGCTAAGTATATTATTTTCGTCTTAGGTATTATCTTAGTGGCCTCTCACCCAGCTCTGACTTTATTTCATTCCGGAGCTTCCCTGTGTGTTATATCCCAGAAGTTTGTAGTTAAACACTCGATCCTTACCTACTCACTTCCCAAGAGATGGAATATCACAACCAGAGGTGGCGTAGTGAGTGTTACCTTGGGATGCAAATCATGTCCCTTAGTGATTTACGGGACATGAACTTTATGCAGACTTCATGGTCCTGGATACACCCAACTTTGATGCTATTCTCGGCATGGACTGGTTAGGGACTTTCTATGCTACCATCGACTGTCACAAAGAAGAAAGTAGTATTTGAAATTCCAGACCATCAGGTGTTCGAGTTTATCAGTGGTAGCCGTTCGCTCGAGCCTATCAGATTTCGGGCTCAGCCGAACGAAGCAATCTTCGGATCTATACAAGTCGAACCAGAGAAGCCTGCAGTGGTTCGAGACTTTGAAGATGTATTTCCAGAAGATATTTCTGGATTGCCACTTGATCGAGCTTTGGAGTTCAGTATTGATCTGATGCCAAATACTCAACCAATCTCGAAGGCACCTTACCGTATGGCTCCAGCAGAACTTGACGAGCTACGAAAGCAGTTGGATGATCTGTTGCAGAAAGGATTCATTCATCCCAACGTATCTCCCTGGGGTGCACCTGTACTGCTGGTCAAGAAGAAGGACGGATCGAGAAGGATGTGTGTGGATTATCGGGAACTGAACAATGTCACTGTGAAGAATAAGTACCCGTTACCTCGCATTGATGACATTTTCGATCAACTCGGTGGATCACGAGTTTTCTCGAAGTTGGACCTTAGGAGTGGATATCATCAGGTGAAGGTCAAGAATGAGGATGTCTACAAGACAGCTTTTCGGACCAAGTATGGACACTACGAGTTTGTTGTCATGCCATTCGGTGTGACCAACGCTCCTGCAGTATTCATGAATATCATGAATCTCATATTCTATGATTTTCTGGATAAATTCGTAGTGATATTCATTGATGACATATTGGTCTATTCGAAGAGCGAGGAAGAGCATGCTGAACATCTGCGGATGGTTTTGGAGACACTTCGCCGTCATCAGTTGTATGCCAAGTACAGCAAATGCGAGTTCTGGTTAGACCGGATTGCATTTCTTGGACATGTGGTATCAGGCGAAGGTATCTCAGTTGACCCATAGAAGGTTACATCAGTCAGGAATTGGCCTACTTCTCGGTCAGCATCAGACATTCGGAGTTTCCTAGGATTGGTGGGATATTACCGTCGATTCATTCAGGATTTCTCGAGGATAGCAGAGCCCATGACTCGACTGATGAGGAAGGACGTCAAGTATGTTTGGTCAGACATTTGCGAGCATGCATTTGAGACTTTGAAAGCAAATCTGACATCTGCACCAGTTCTGGCTATACCTGATAGGACTGGAGGATTCGAGATCTTATGTGATGCCTCGGGCAAAGGTCTTGGATGTGTTCTACATCAGCATGGTCATGTAGTCGCGTATGCTTCTCGGCAGTTGAAGATTCACGAGAAGAATTATCTGACTCACGACTTGGAGTTAGCCGCTGTTATCTTCGTTTTAAAGATTTGGAGACATTTCTTACTGAGTGAGAAAGTGAAGATTTTCACTGATCACAAAATTTTGAAATATATTTTCACTCAGAAGGATTTAAATATGAGACATCGCATGTGGTTAGAGCTGATGGCTGATTACGACATCGACCTTCAATATCATCCAGGGAAGGTTAATGTTGTACCTGATGCTTTGAGCAGACTTCCAGCTGTTATGACTCTCACAATTCAGTGGAGGTTACAACAAGATCTGTGCGAGATGGGCACAGAGGTTGTGTTACCTGGAGTCACATCGTCGTTGATGAATATGCATATTCAGTCGACGATAGTGGATCGGATCAAAGCTGCACAGTCTGGAGATGCTAAACTATAGAAGATCCGAGAGCAAGTTGAAGCTGGACTTCGGACGGACTTTATCATTCATGAGGATGGTTCCTTGAGATACGACAGTAGGATCTGCATACCTTCAGGTGATATCAGAGATGAGCTGATGAATGAAGCTCATAGCTCTCCCTATTCCATTCATCCTGGCGGTACCAAGATGTACAAAGATCTCCGTCTGAATTTTTGGTGGCACGGTATGAAGAGGAGCGTAGCTCGTAGTGTCGCCAAATGTCTTGTGTGTCAGCAGGTGAAGGCTGAACACCATCGCGTTGCTGGATTACTTCAACCTCTGCCGATTCCGGAGTGGAAGTGGCAGCATATCACCATGGACTTCGTAACTGGACTACCTCGGAGCACCAAGCAAAATGACGCAATTTGGGTTATCGTTGACCGATTAACCAAGTCTGCGCATTTCATACCTTTCTGAGTAGGACAAGCTACGGAGATACTTGCGAAGAAGTATATGGAGGTAAATATCTTTCTCATACCTTTATAGCTTCTCTCTAGTTTACGTCGTGATGTGATCGATAATCGTGCAGGAGATTGTGCGATTACATGGAGTTCCCGTGAGTATTGTCTCCGACCGGGACACAAGATTCACGTCTCAATTCTGGAAGAGTTTGCAGACTAATCTGGGTACCAGTCTGAAATTCAGTACTGCGTATCACCCGCAAACTGATGGACAGTCGGAGCGCACTATCCAGATATTGGAGGACATGTTGAGGGCTTACATGTTGGATCTCAAGGGTTCGTGGGAGGATCATCTGCATCTAGTGGAGTTCTCCTACAACAACAGCTACCAGGCGAGCATTGGCATGGCGCCATTTGCTGCTCTCTATGGAAGGAAATGTCGATCCCCGCTGAGTTGGGATGACGTTGGTGATAGAGAATAGTTGGGACCAGAGATGAAAGTTGAGGCTGTGAATGTTGTGCGTGATATCAGAGACAAGCTTCGGATTGGTCGGGACCGTTATAAGCATTGGGCTGATGCTAAACGGCGTCCACTGGAGTTTCCGCCAGGAGATCATGTGTTTCTGAAGATCTCACCAAATCGAGGAGTGATTCGCTTTGGGAAGCGAGGCAAGCTTAGTCCGAGATACATTGGACCTTTCGATGTGCTAGAGCGAGTCGGAGAGGTAGCTTATCTCTTAGCACTACCACCGTCTTTAGTGGGAGTACATGATGTCTTTCATGTGTCCCAGCTGCGTCGTTATATTAGCGATCCCTCACACGTTGTGGACTACTCAGAGATCACAGTTCGACCAGATCTGACGTACGAACAGCAACCAGTGGAGATCTTAGATCGACGTCAGAAAATCTTCAGGACCAAGACAGTTGATCTAGTCAGAGTGATGTGGCGTCGCGACTCGCCAGGAGAATCTACCTGGGAGCGGGAAGATGAAATACGCGAGCGCTATCCATATTTATTTCCTGATTCTTAGTTTATAAGAATTCCGAGGACGGAATTTTCTTAAGGTGGGTAGAATGTAATGGCCGGTATTTTTAGCTGTGCTTTAGTTCGTCTTTTCTGGCATTTTTTTCCCTCCAATCGTCTGGTTGACATTTCGTTCGCACATTTCGTATTGCGGAGGGTGCGAATCTGTATTTCGTTTTTATCATATCATCGTTAATTAACTATCACATTTAATTAAAAACTTTAATTTAGTTATCTTGTTAATTATTTTTGTTATTTTTACCAATTACTTTTTGTTAACTTAATAATTACATTTTATTACTTAATTAACTAATATTCTTCACTCAACATTCACGTTTATCAAATAAGGAGAAGAAGAGAAACACATTCGTAGCCAGATACATTCCCTCCTCTTAAGTCAACAAAATCATTAATTTCAGTCCATCACAACCTACACACACGTTTACACGTTCACTGCTCTTCTTTGACTAATAATGAGGGGGAAGTGTATCACGTTGCTTAGACAGATTCATTTCCCGATTAAGTCAACAAACATCATTTAATCCCATCCCAATCTAACACCTAATCGAATTAAAATGGTTCCCCAGCTAAATTCTTCTTAAGGCCACATCTTCTTCCCTGCAAGCAAAATCCCTAATCTGCCAAACCCATCTCTCTGCAATAAAATCCTACGACAACAAATATCTCAAACCAAATTTCTCCTTCCAAAACCTATACCTATGATTCATTACAGAATCAAAATGAGAAACCAAGGAGTTGAAATCAAATGAAAACTCAAATCTGAAATTTCAAACCCTTTCTATTAAACTCCTCAAACCCAAACAAATTCAGATTCAAAACTCAAAAGCAAATCTGAAAATAAACTTCAGATTCAAGCCCAACAAAACAACTTCAGATCTGAGATTGAAATCAAAGAAACCCAAACCCATCTTCCCTTCATCTTCTTCATCCACTCTCCTCTAGGCCAGCCCCCTTCCCCTCACCTTGCGCGCGCACCCAGCTGAACCCGCCGCCGTCGCCGGCCAGCGCCCGTCGAACCGCCGGACCGCCGGACCGCCGCACCCTGCCGTCGATGAGCTGTCGCCGGTCGCCCCTCCCTCGTGTCGCGTGCGTAAGTCCCTTCCTCCCCTTTGCGTGGATACCTACTGGAAACAAATTGAAATGGAACCAAAAAAAAGAAAGAAAGAAAATGAAGAAAGAAGACAGAGAGACATGTGACATAGAAAGAAAGGGAAGAGAGAGTAATGAAGAGGGAAAGAGAATGGGGGGGAGTTAGATAAAGTTATTTATTAAATAATGATAAATTTTACCATGTAACTTTTTTTTACCCATAGTCAACTTGGTAGATAGCCCACTTATTGTATGTTAAACCATGTGATTAACTTTGTTAATATCAGTTAGTTGTAATTAGTGTTATTTAAGTGCTATTAGTCATTTCAGCATGTTGTTGACTGTAAATAATGTAAGGGTATTAAACTATTAAATTAATAAGGCGTATCCTGTTTATATAATCACCACCCTAGTCAGTGAACCCCATGAGATTAGACAAACCCAATTTAAGGGCTCTACTTAATTTTGTGCTTATCTTGCAATGGACATTATTCGTTAACTTGGTTTACCAAACCAGAGAATCAGTATCACCATTGCGTAGTACCCATCAAAACAACCCAACGGCATATAATTTAATATATCTTAATTTAGAACTAAAACAAGAATAATTAACTTTCTGATCAAATTTCGTTAATTCCCAATTCAGCACTTTTACTCATTATAATAAATGTTATTATGACGCAGATACGACGCAAACTTTCCTACAGTTACTCGGACAACCTAAACTGTCACAGTCAGGCAAGCGTGCAGTTATTTTATGTTTTTGTGATATCTGATGTTGTACACTTAATTGCTGACACATACACACTTTTTAGAAATGTTAGACTTAAACTCGTGTGCGTGTGTGGACCCCTTAACAATCAAAATAAACACACTTTGTGAATGGTAATGTTTCTGGACATGTATGATTAATTTTAGAACTGTTGATACTTATAGAATGTTAAATGCCGTTGGCTATCAGTTGTCACATGCCATTGGCTATCAGTTGTCACATGCCGTTGGCTCTCGTTGTCACAAGCCGTTGGCTCTCGTTGTCACAAGCCGTTGGCTCTCGTAGTTAACTGCCGTTGGCTATTAGTTGACTAATCTCGTCGGTCGCATGTGACTATGTAACATGCGACTAGTCTGGACTCGTGTTTCAGTATATGACGGATTAGCATCCTTGCTCGTGATCTAGGAAATACACGTGGGTGGGGTTGGTTCTCGGGCACTAGCCGGTAGTAAACGAGTCGCCTTCGGGGGCACTTGAAGGTGTATTTATTTACTATTCGTCTAACGGCGGGAGTCTTAGTCACGGACTTGCACACACAGTTAAATAATTGAAAAAGAAAGTTAATTACAGACTGATGTTCCATTGCTCAACTACCATGTTAATCTTTATAACAGAATTACCATGCTAATGTAACTTGTTGCTTTAACTACCATGCCAGTGTAACTTTTCATAATTGTTTTAACTGCTTCAATTCATAGAAATGCATGCTAGTGTAAATTGCTTTAACAGCTGTAAAACTGCCATAAATAACTTGTTATATATCTTGCCTTGGGTCATCTGACATCTACTTGCAGACCCTTGCTGACATACATTCATGTTGTTTGAATGTATGTCAGGTTACGAGACATGTTATCTGGAGGACGAGTTGCTGGATCAGAGTGATCCAATTGACCAGGATTCTGCTGATCCTGAAGTCCACCCTACCGTGGACTATTTGCTGAATTATCACCGCTGTAGCTATTTACTTTTCACCGCTGTTGTTTGTAGGGTGTGTACCCACTTTATCTGTATCGCTATCGTTGTAGGCCATGCTTGGGGCCCTTTTATTATTGTGTACTTTATCTGGATGTTGGCTTTAATATTTCTGTTGTTCTGAGTTGCATGCAAGTTCCTGCGAAAGGTGTTTTCACAGACGCTTATTGGGATCGAGCTTCACCGCTCCAACCTAAGCGGGCCCGCTCGCGTCCTCGCCCCACGTATAATGGGAAGCGGGGCGTGACACTTGCTAACTAAACGTTTTAACTAGGCCCTGAGAGAGTCATAATCTAGCCCGATCTATGCCAACTTGGGTAAGTCCAGCCCACCCCAAAGAGGGATATATCCTACTGCAACGAAATTAAATTACACTAAAAATACTTAAAGAACACACCAGTAATCTCAACACTGGGACGGGCAAGATGTACCACACAGGCTTCTTATGCTCCTCGTAGCCGATCCTACTTGCACTCTTGACTGGATCCACCCCGCCTTGCACCTTCGAACCGATCCATCCGAGCCGACACCCGCCTCCGAGCCGATCAGTTGCGGTAGAAGGTTTCACTTGAGCAGACCCACTTGGCCTCTTTGAGCTGTTTTTGCGTTTTCGGACTCGTTTGAGCTCCGTTTTGGATGCGGTTTGAACCTGTGTTTAGACCGGAACGATCTCATCAACTAGGTAACCCTTTCCAATGCTTTTGTTCCTACAAATATTGTCGTAGCCAATTTATGACACGTTTAATATTGTTTGCATCGAATGCAACATTGTCCCCATATACGACTAGTCTCACAACTAGCTTGTGAACTTAACTATTCCATTTCATCGAATGAATTCCTCTTATTTATCTTTCTATTACTAAGACACGAATACTACTCGGTGTGAACCCCTACAGCCTGACCTTACTACATGTTGGGGCTCGAAACCCCTAGACGGCGGTCACCACGAGCAGCAGGCGTCATCCCTGTTTCAGAATCATCATAACGTGATCGACCCATTGACAAAAGTTTCGTTGGGTTCACTCTGACTGTATCAGTGATGAACACTGCATCTTTAGTCCCTTCGTCAAGACTGTGTCCCTCCTGGCCTAGGGTACGGTTTACTGCCAACCCCATTAGTCAGCATTGGTCAGTATACGACGGTCTTTGTTGTATTCACGTTCTACATCTTACAACCTATCCCGGCCGAGGATTAACACAAAGACTGTACTGAGCCTATGACACTAACTTCCCTTTAACGGAAGAGACGAATCTCATCTTAGTCATCTACTCGTCGCGAGAGCTTCAGGTGTAACCCAACCTAAGATATTTCGGCAAGCCTAGTCTCGAAGCTAGATTATAGGTCTAAGAGACATTGTTCACTCACATATTCGCACAAATGACTTCAGGTCTTAAAGACTAGCTTAACTATCATCACCCAGAGTTATTATAGACAGTTTTGTTAAAGTTAACCATTTAATAATTCTAAGTTGGTCGTTCAATGAACTCATTCTCCAATGAGCACTTGTGTCTCGTCTCCGACTTCACCAAGTCGAATGACTATGAGATCACCATTACCCTAAGGTAAGACAAATACACAATGGTTTGTCCGATGTGCCGATATCCAGTTCTCGACACATCTATGACCACGAACCTTTTAAGACTTAAGTTTCTGTCTGGTCGCTTACTACTCATAATCGAGATCTACATTTGGATACGTAAGGACCTAACTATAAGTCTAAGGAAATTATCTAAGTATATGATTCAACGAATTTATACTTAGGCTAATGGATACCATATTATATCTTAACAAGACGTATACTTAGGATAAATCGCCTTATGACCATATATCCTCCTACATTTCACACTTGCACTTAGGATATTTATCACGGTATCTCTTACCGTTGTAGCATATCTGTCACATTGGACTGCACATGCCAATCCTAATAGTGGATTTACTAACGAGTGTCTATAATACATTTTAATGTATTTTTATTCATACATCTGTTGATCACACAAGGTTGATCCTCGAAAACTGATTTGGATCAATTTTCCTTTCTATGTATAGCTAACTATTGGCTCAAACAATCTTGATGTGGGGTCTAACTTTTCTATAAGTCAGTTTTGGCTCATTCCAATTATATTGTGTCATTATGTCAAGTACATAAGTGACACCTTAAATCTCTATATATTCGAGTAAATCAAAACTAGTTTGATTTAATGTCACATATAGATGATTCAAATTTGTTGGAAACCTTTTTACTTAGTCCGAGAAACCCGGAGCTTAAGAATTAACTGATTAAATACTTCTACTATATATCTAAATCATATTTAGAATAATATGATAAGCATAACCAATTGTGAAGTGCTTAGATGGAACGTAGCAGTGTCAGGTTGGGTTTGACGAATGAATCATATCAAGACCGGTTTAAGGAATCTTGATATTGACTTACTCAGTCAAACGTCCTACTTAGTACTTTTCCCTTAACTACATTTAATAATAACTCTTAAGAATAAAATGTAGTTTGAATCAAGAATAAATCTTAATATGCGTATAATTGTGATCATATACAATTATACGCTCCTGGAACTTATATTTAACTGTTGACTGGCTATAAAATTAAGTAAGCTCCAAACAATCAAATTATTCAGATGCTCTGTTTGTCATCACGAGAATCAATGCAACTAGATCAGACAGCCACATTCACAGAAATGTAAGCCATTCGCAACAAATTACAATTTCAAAAAGAAGCACATTTTTCGAGACATTTTATTAAAGCAATGGATTCATAAAAATGAATCATAATGTGTTTATCATAATAAACCTTGAGCGTTAAACACTCAATCATTGTTTTAACTTAAGCAACGATACATTTTATCCATAAAAAGAAATAAGTATCTGTACCTTCTTCTTCACGTCTCTTGAAGTCCTCGCACGGCCCCATCAGTAACTATTGCTCAGATGCTGACCGTCCTCAGAACTTCTTCCATACTCTGCTTCATATCAGTCACCTGTATATATTACACAGATGTCTTGGTATTTCATACTATGTGATAAAGCATTTATGGAAATAATTATGCTTTATTAAATTGAATTTGTTGTAGCTGAGGTAGAGGCATTTGTATGCACCTTCTTCTTTTCTGCAAAGTAGACCTTGCAGTTCCTCTTCCAATGGCCTATCTTATGGCAGTGAAAGCATTCGGATTTGGACGGATCCCCCTCTGCCTTCTTCTTTCCCTTCTTCGCCTTGGCTGATTGTGGGACCTGCCTCTTCTTACCCTTGCCTTTCGGCTGGTCTGAAGAAGCAGAGCCAACAGCCAACACAGCCGGTTTCTTCTCGATCTCCTCAAAATGTCTAAGCTTGTTGAGGAGACCGGGAAGATCCATTTCAATACCGTTCATAATGAAACTAGTAATGAAAGGTTTGAAGTCTGTGGTCACAGACTTAAGGATGATGTCCACAGACATCTCAGTGTCCAGTACAAAATCCAACTGGGCGGCGTCTTCCATTTACCCGATCATCTTAATCACGTGATCTTGCACGGGGCCCGTTTCCATCCTAGCTCCCCAGAGGTTGCTCGTGGCTTCAAATTTGGCAGCTCTTGGCCGCTTGACAAACAATTCCTCTGCATTGAGAAACATGCTTTGAACATCCAGATGTTCATGCTTTCTCTGCAGATTGTTGTTTATTGAAGCCAGAGTAAGGCACATGGCCTTCTTGGCATCTCTATGGTACTCATTGTAGGCTTTCTTCTCCTCAGGCGTTGCATCTTCGTCCGGCTTTTTCAGAGGGTCCTCGAACAACACGTATTCAATCCGACTAACTTAATGTTTCTAAGCCAATTCTTATAGTTTGTTCCATTGAGCACAGTCCTCTCTATCATATACTTTAGACCTGAATCCATTCTGTAATTTAGTAGATACGTAGTCAGTATATGTTTGTTGTATAGTTTCAATGGTTTTTAATAAAACTATATTCTCCCACTAAATTTATTAAGCCATAATAATAAACAGTTTATTATACAATAACATTTGTGGGAGAGGGATCCGACTACCATGAGTCTGACAACCTTGAGTGTGTCTCAACAAGTTGTCCGATTCTGCAGTCGGTAGACGAACTCATCGTCAATCATGTTAAATATGATTCCATTTCGATTTTTATCCCTAGTCATTTGTGATCATGGGTGTGCTCATCCAAATCACAATGGCTAGCCTAATCGGACCCTTGTTTGCGCGTGTAGCCTGACTTGTCCGGCGCTCGGTGTATTCACGACGCGTCGGTTTGGGTTAGGTCTTAGACTACATCTTTGGTTTGACTTACGCCGGCGCTCAGTGTATGCATGACACGACGGTTTGTGTCAAGTCAAGATGTTATAAAGAAATCGGTTCTATAAGGTTGCCATGTCACAGCTTGAGTGTAGCTCAACAATCGTAACACGGGTCCTACAGTTGCCAACTCCTAAAACAAAGAAGGCTACGATTTATCTTGAATAAGATTATTATCGTATTTGACTTAGGTAAAGTCGATGGACTTACACAGTCATGATTCGACTCTTTGCGGTCCAGCGGACGCGGCCAATGAATTGACTAAGACATGACCACTTAACCCCTAGTCTAGTTAGGGTGGTTCAGCAAACTTAGCCAAGCACATTGACCGACATCATGATCCATTGAAGGAGACTTATCAATCTTATGTTCATCTATCAACTAAAAGGCTTTTAATTAATACTAGTTAATCCTTATCACCTAGTGGATCCTTAAAATTCGAAATTTTATAGATTTGTTAAATAACTTTTATTAGATCCTTATCAACTATAAGGTTTGTTCGTTCATCGTGTTACCCTAATCTTAATTAGGATTTTAAAAAAATCGATTACAACATTTTACAAGATTAGTCATTTAATGATAATCATTATCGAAACAATATAAAATAATGATAGTCTATAAAAGGGACTACCCTAATCAGGAATTAGGTTTTGATGTCGTAATTGTTCAGTAAAACGCAGCATGTCACAATATAAAATTTTACCTCATACGATTTTAAATTAATGGCTAACCTAAAAGGTTCATGAATAATCTGATTATACATCATGGCCAATAATGTCAGCCAACTAATTATCACATGAATTAGGGTTCAATAATGTGACATATTAAGAGAACATGCAAGTTAAAATTATCTACCACATAAATAATAAACTTGCTAATCTACAATTTAACACTTAAATTTAAAATTTAAACATTTTATCACATAAAATTTGGTTTATAAAAAATTATCAAATAATTTTAAATACAAACCTAAGCTAGCTTTAAATTTAATGAAAACATTTTAAGATTAAATTATCTCATAAAATAATCTTTAAAACTTTATGTAACTAAAAGAAATGAATTTTTAATTCCATCTAATGAAAAAAATTTCCTTTATGTTACATATACTACAAAATAATTTTAAAACATTTTTAAAATCGTTTGAAATCAATTTTAAAACTTTCAGATAAAGTTAAAAATATTTCAAATTTTATGTAACTAAAAGAAATTAATTTTTTAATATCATCTCATGAAATAAAAATTTTCTCAATGTTACATATACTTTAAAATATTTTTAAATGCTTACTAAAAGTACCTTATCTTATAAAATAAAGTTTCAAAAGCATTTTTAATCATAAGAGGCTCTTTAAACTTTATCGTATAGAATTTAAAAGTCTCCAAAAATTCTTTCATGTCATAAAAACAATTTTTAAAACATTTAAAAGAAAGGTACAAAATAATTTTAACATTATCAAATAACGTTAAAATCTATATGTTCAAAACACGCAATTTTAATAATTTAAAATCGCCGCATATCAAGATCTAAAAGCATAATCGTGGCTCCGATACCACTGTAGGGTTTTGGCGGACCTTCAGAGCTCAAATCTGTGCCCGTCCTAAGTTGGACGGACCACAGAGGCATAAAATGCAGCGGAAAATAAAATATGCTAGCTAAACGTTTTAGCTAGGCACTGAGAGAGCTAGAACCTAGCCCGATCTATGCCAACTTGAGGTGGGTCCACCCCACCCCAAGAAGGATCTATCCTACTGCGACGAAATTAAATTACACTAAAAAACTTAAAGAACATACCCGAAATCTCAACCCTGTGACGGGCAAGATGTACCGCACCGGCTTCTTATGCTCCTCGTAGCCGATCCTACTTGCACCCTTGACTCGATCCACCCGAGACGCCTTGTACATTCGAACCGATCCACCCGAGCCGACACCCGCTTCCGAGTCGATCACTTGCGGTAGAAGGTTTCACTTGAGCAGACCCGCGGTTTAGACGTTTGGATCTGAATCCAAAAACCCCTTCGTAGTCTTGCTAGGACCCGTCGGGAGAATATGAAGAAGAGAGGAAGAATAGTTTAAGTCGTAGATCGAGCTAGCTCAAAAATTCGGAGGTACTTAATCGAAGACTTGGTGCACTCTACAACGAAGGAGGGCACCCCGATTTATATAGGGAGTCGGCCTATCCCTTTTCGTTACGAGCAATGTGGGACAAACATTAAAGAAGATGGATTTAATTTGGCTAATTGAAGTTAGTAAGCCTTTCGCAAATGCTTACTTCAACAAATTAAATCTCTTCATCCATTAAACTTTAGACACCAAACAAGTTATCATTTCGAAGGGTTTGGAATGGTGAACGTGTAGGAACGAACGACGACGAAATCCGACCTCGTTTGACCCCTCAAACAATTGCCCAAAGATGGACAAAAATCAGATTTTCGTAGCCGTCACATAGGGTTTCAAAAAACCATATTTCAACTTAAGTTAAAATGCGGGCGCGCCCGCTCTCCTTGCAGGCGCACGCCTGCAAGGGTGCAGCAATGCCCCCTGCCTACATGGGCAGGCCGAGTCATAGGGCGGGGCGGGGCCGCCCGCCCGCTCAGCGAGCGGGCGCCCCGCCCCTTTGGCAGGTGAGCGGGCCGCCCCGCAAGGAGGGGCGGGCGCGCCCGCTTTCAGAGCGGGCGTGCCCCGCCCCTTTTGCTGTCGTGCTTGGGCTTTTAGTTGGTCTAACCCACTTGGCCCCTTTGAGCTATTTTTGCGTTTCCGGTCTCGTTTGAACTTTGAGCTCCGTTTTGGACGCGGTTTGAACCTGCGTTTAGACCGGAACGATCCCGTCAACCAGGTAACCATTTCCAATGCTTTTGTTCCTACAAATATTGTCGTAACCAATTTACGACACGTTTAATATTGTTTGCATCGAATGCAACATTGTCTTCATCTACGACTCAGTCTCACAACTAGCTTGTAAACTTAACTATTCTATTTCATCGAATGAATTCCTCTTATTTATCTTCCTATTACTAAGACACGAATATTACTCGGTGTGAGACCCTACAGCCTGACCTTACTACAGATTGGGGCTCGAAACCCCTAGACGACGGTCACCACGAGCAGCGTCGTCCCTGTTTCAGAATCATCATAAGTGATCGACCCATTGACAAAAGTTTCGTCGGGTTCACTCTGACTGTAACAGTGATGAACACCGCATCTTTAGTCCATTCGTCAAGACTGTATCCCTGCTGGCCTAGGGTATGGTTTACTGTCAACCCCAATTGTCAGCATTGGTCAATATACAGCGGTCTTTATTATATTCACGTACATCTTACAACGTACCCCGACCGAGGATTAACACAAAGATCGTACTGAGCCTGTGACACTAACTTCCCTTTAACGGAAGAGACGAATCCCATCTTAGTCATCTGCTCACCTCGAGAGCTTCATGTGTAACCCAACCTAATATCTTTCAGCAGGCCTAGCCTCGAAGCTAGATTATAGGTCTAAGAGACATTGTTCACTCACAAGTTCGCACAAATGACTTCAGGTCTTAAAGACTAGCTTGCCTATCATCACCCTAGAGTTATTATAGACAATTTTGTTAAATTTAACTATTTAATAATTCTAAGTTGGTCATTCAGTGAACTCATTCTCCAATGAGCACATGTGTCTCGTCTCCGACTTCCCCAAGTCAAATGACTATGAGATCACCATTACCCTAAGGTAAGACAAATACACAATGGTCTGTCCGATGTGCTGATATCCAGTTCTCGACACATCTATGACAACGAATCTTTTAAGACTTAAGTTTCTGTCCGGTTACTTACTAATCATAATCGAGATCTACATTTGGATACGTAAGGACCTAACTAGAAGTCTAATGAAATTATCTAAGTATATGATTCAATGAATTTATACTTATGATAATGGATACCATATTATATCTTAACAAGACATATACTTAGGATAAATCGCCTTATAGGCATATATCCTCCTACATGCTCATGGGTGGGGGGTGGGTGTGTGCGTGTGGGGTGGGTGGGTTGTGTGTTGTGGAGGGGCGTGTGAGTGGCGTGTGTGTGGAGTGTGTACCTATGCAAGCACCCACACGCCATGCACATACCCACCCACTAATGCGCACACACACACCTATGCACACAACCCACCTCACCTATGCACACACATACATGCAAGCACCCATCCTCATGCATTCACCGACCCACCCATGTACACACCCGTCCCATGCACACAAGCCACCCCACGCACACACCCAATTCATACATGGTTGACACGGAAGGACGCGCAAGTACACGCCTTCCACTCCCAAGCGTAGGAGTGTCAATGCAATAAATTTATATCCGGTGAGTACCGGGTCGGATCACAGGGACAAGTCGTTCTATATTCACAAATTTGATTGATAACGAAAAATAAAGCGTGAGACAACCGTCTCGCTAACGGTGGATGTGTGTGGGAAAAAGTGATGGTGAAAAAAAAAATCTTAACCTAAGTGGGTAGGGTTGGAGAACCAAATGGGGATTTAGGATAGCAAGGCGAGAAAGCATGGGTTGTGGGTTCATTAAGATTGGTGTTAATCAAGTTCTAATTACCCGCATATAACTCAATTGGTCATCCGGCTAAGGAAGCCAAATCAGGAAATTTAACATTCAAGCATACAATAGTTTGCAATAGTGATGAAAGTATTATCATGGCACTAATCAAATTAAGATCATTGTCTATTCTCTAAGAGTGCCCACTTGGGTCTTAGCCAATTACAATGTGCCCTAATAATCACCCAACATCAACATTTAAAATGAGCAAGAGGAAATTAAAGCTAAAATTAACAACAAATCTAGATGAATCATAACCCAATCCAATCAACAATACTCAATCATACTAAACAAAATGAGATTCATTATCAAATTCAAGTCAAGTTTAATACAAAGAGAGAAATGCAAAATACACAAGGAAAAGGGGAGATTTCACCCAAAATCTCTCTAAGATTAAGCCCCCCTCTCTCTTGAGCACCTTCACCAATCTTCCATCATCCTCCAATGGCCTTCTCCCCTCCCAGCTCTTTGGGGAAGAAGAAACCCCAATAAAAACCCTCTCCTGGCTGGAAAAACAGCTCAAAAAAAACCGAAGCCCCCTCTAATTTTCGCAACTGGGAACATTATAGGGAGAACCGGGCTTGCGGGTCGGGCGCACGGGCGCCTGACCCGCCCGCATCAAACGGACAAAGAGGGGGAAGCGGGCACGCGCATCGCGCGTGCACGCCCGCTGGGCACTCTGGGCTTCGACGTTTTTTTGCTTTTTTTTAATTACTTCCGGCCCGCTCCCACTGAGCCCGCGAGAAAGGAAAGCGGGCCGGCCCGTACATGGGATTTTTATTTATTTTTCTGTTTACCAAAATTCCAGAATAGCCATTTAAGCTCCAAAAATTCCCGAAAAATAGTTCCGAGCTCGAGAAAATTCTGAAAAAATTCCAGAAAATCTAGAAAAATCCCAGAAGTACCTGAAAAATACGGGAATCAAAACTTAGTCCATAAAAACCACATTTCATGTATAAAATATGAATAGGCTTCAATACTACACAATATCTCGAATACGCATGTATCAAAGCCAAAATAGACACGATATACACATAAAATGTCCAGAAATAGGGGGGAAAATATGCAATTTATATCTCGAATCACACCCCCAACTAGGTTTTTGCTAGTCCCTAGCAAAATATGCGATAAATTCGGATAAAATTGAAAACCATGCACCAAACTCAAGATATTTTCATGGCGTACACAAAATAGTATTTCCACTTGATTTCAAAGCCAATATACCCAATGTATGAAAGTAAACAACAAATGAAACTCTCTTCAGTCCAACTCCAAGAAAAGTGAAGTAATAAGCCCGTATCACATTCATTAGGATATATCACGATGTCAAAATTTCTAACTTTCATGGAAATGGCTAAAACAAACGAAATTCCTCTAAGTGGTGGGAGATGAGATTGCATCACTCATGTTGCTTATTCTTTCATGTATTCATTCATTTTTTCTTTTTCCTTTTCTTTTTCTTTCTTTTTTTGTTTTTTTGTTTTTGATGGTTATGTTTTTCATTCACGCGATAACGCTATGAAATACAAACACGGCCATATTTGCATACACGCGATAACGCTATATAGGCAAAGGGATGGAATGATCCCCTAAATCTCATCTTTGGTGTCCTCCCCAATGTTTCGTGGGGCACCGGCTACTCGATTCGATTAGAAAGAAACATTCACTTAAATTAGCTCTCTCTTTCTTATTCCAACATGAATTATCAACTCATCCACCCACTCCTTAGAAGTAAACAAAACATAACCAAATGGCCACGCCCAATCCAATTAAAAAATACATCATTCATCCCAACGTAAGATTACTTACACCAAACTTTTCCCAAATTGTTTCAAAGAGAGCATCACGACATATGAAATAGTTTCATACATGGCATATTAGCATTTGACTCCAAATTGAAAAAGAAATGAAAACGTGCCAATCAAACATCGAAGAAGTTGATACCAAAATGATAATCCGAAAAAATTGCATGGCATGAAAGCATGTAGGGACTACATAAAGCAAGCGGCGTATGGACAAGGAGGCCAAATAAGATATGCAATAAAGATCATGTATGAGAGCAAGATGGAGGTATCTCAAAAAAAAAATTTACGCTAAACATCAAATCCTAACGAATTTAAAGATTATAACACTCTCCCCCAACTTAAAATAAACATTGTCCTCAATGTTGGGAGAGTATTAGATCTCGGCAAAAGATCCTAGAAAAGAAAAGAAAAGCATACGAAAGCACTAAAATAAAATATTTATTTATTTACACTATTGGAAAGAACACACCGTGGTAAAAGGCGGATCCAAAATTTCCATCGGCGGTGGCAATTGTTCCAACGCTCCTTTCATTTCCTCCGCCAATGCTCCTCGGCCGAACGTGGCAATGGCGGCCACGTACACAACCCCAAACACCTCCTCAAAGTGTGTACCTATATAAGGAAGGAGACGGGTTGTTTAAGAAAGAGATGGGGACGCGTTCCCAAAAAATGACATCCACACATAATCATCAATATAAAATACGGAATGAAAAGTATGATGAATGTGTGAGAAGACTCCCTGGATGGTTGAAAATGATGTGGTTTGAAGTTCATCCCTACGGCATTCAATATCAATCGGGGGAGGAAGTGCTATCTCTATAGAAACTACCGAAGGAGATGGAAGCTCGGGATCCATGATAGCATGTGGTATATGCTCACCCTCGCTTGCCTCTTCTTCGGGCACATCAACAAAAGAACACTCCCCTCGCCCATTTCGCTCCCAAGTGTGTGCACGATCGGCTCCTCTATCTCCACCATGTCAACAACCAATTCCTCAACAACTAATTGACACGGCCCAGCAGAAATAGGAGATGTCGTCATGACAGTTTCCTCCACCAGCTCAACCAACTCCTCCATGCCAACACTTGGTTCCTCAACTACTACTTGGCATGGGGCACTTAATTCTTCAACTACCGGTGGGGTGAGATCCATAAGAACTTCTTCATTCTGGGCTTGGTGGACCAAAACATCATGGCTGGGCTCAGTTGGAGTCACAACCAATGTGTGATCTTCCTCTTTATAGGACTCCAAATAACGCCAATCCGCATTCTCATCTATGTCCAAAAAGTGGCCGTTATCCAACATATCCACAAAATCCTGCGTCTCCTGAAGCAGACCCTCCAAGAAGAATCCAAGAAGACGTACCCTGTCAAATCCATGATGTGGACAACCGTACACCAACTCTGAAAAACGCGTCCAAGCCTGAAAAAATGTTTCACCGATGCGCTGAGCAAAGTTCACCATTCTTCCTTGACATGTTTTAGTCCTGTAAGATGGAAAAAACTTCATACAAAATTTGTGCTTTAGTACAGGCCAAGATGGAATAAGATGTGGGAGATAAACTTTAAACCATTTTAATGCACTACCATCCAAAGAATAGGGAAAGAATTTAAGATAAAACTTTTCAGCACAAGTGTTCCCATCAAAATGAAGCTTGCAAGCACTCTCAAACTTCTTAATATGTAGGTAAGGGCTCTCCGCATCCTTACCAAGGAATCTCGGTAGGGATTTGGTCACCTGCATGTCAAACCCAAGAGAGTTTGAAGTACTTGCCATGTTGGAAAGGAAAATAAAAGCAAACAATCAAAAAGACTCAATAAGCGTAAAATAAACAAGGATGAAAAATAAGTGAAAAATAAAGAATCGAAAGACTCACACTAAGAGATAGTAGTATCACACTAAAAGTTTCAAAATCAATAAAAAATTGCTAATAATAGAACCCATTGTCCCCGGCAACGGCGCCAATTGGTTGACACGGAAGGACGCGCAAGTGCACGCCTTCCACTCCCAAGCGTAGGAGTGTCAATGCAATAAATTTATATCCGGTGAGTACCGGGGCGGATCACAGGGACAAGTCGTTCTATATTCACAAATTTGATTGATAACGAAAAATAAAGCGTGAGACAACCGTCTCGCTAACGGTGGATGAGTCTGGAAAAAAGTGATGGTGAAAACAAAAATCTTAACCTAAGTGGGTAGGGTTGGAGAACCAAATGGGGATTTAGGAGAGCAAGGCGAGAAAGCATGGGTTGTGGGTTCATTAAGATTGGTGTTAATCAAGTTCTAATTACCCACATATAACTCAATCGGTCATCCGGCTAAGGAAGCCAAATCAGGAAATTTAACATTCAAGCATACAATAGTTTGCAATAGTGATGAAAGTATTATCATGGCACTAATCAAATTAAGATCATGGTCTATTCTCTAAGAGTGCCCACTTGGGTCTTAGCCAATTACAATGTGCCCTAATAATCACCCAACATCAACATTTAAAATGAGCAAGAGGAAATTAAAGCTAAAATTAACAACCAATCTAGATGAATCACAACCCAATCCAATCAACAATACTCAATCATACTAAGCAAAATGAGATTCATTATCAAATTCAAGTCAAGTTTAATACAAAGAGAGAAATGCAAAATACACAAGGAAAAGGGGAGATTTCACCCAAAATCTCTATAAGATTAAGCCCCCCCTCTCTCTTGAGCACCTTCACCAAGCTTCCATCATTCTCCAATGGCCTCCTCCCCTCCCAGCTCGTTGGGGAAGAAGAAACCCCAATAAAAACCCTCTCCTGGCCAAAAAACAGCTCAAAAAACCGAAGCCCCCCTCTAATTTTCGCAACTGGGAACATTATAGGGAGAACCGGGCTTGCGGGTCGGGCGCACGGGCGCCCGACCCGCCCGCATCAAACGGACAAAGAGGGGGAAGCGGGCACGCGCAGCGCGCGTGCCCGCCCGCTGGGCGCTCTGGCTTCGACGTTTTTTGCTTTTTTTTAATTAATTCCGGCCCGCTCCCACTGAGCCCGCGAGAAAGGAAAGCGGGCCAGCCCGCACATGGGCTTTTTATTTTTATTTTTATTTTTTTGTTTTTCTGTTTACCAAAATTCCAGAATAGCCATTTAAGCTCAAAAAATTCCCGAAAAATAGTTCCGAGCTCGAGAAAATTCTGAAAAAATTCCAGAAAATCTAGAAAAATCCCAGAAGTACCTGAAAAATACGGAAAGCAAAACTTAGTCCATAAAAACCATATTTCATGTATAAAATATGAATAGACTTCAATAATACACAATATCTCGAATACGCGCGTATCAAAGCCAAAATAGACACTATATACACATAAAATGTCCAGAAATAGGAGGGAAATATGCAATTTATATCCCGAATCAACACACACCCCAATGCACAAACACCCACACACCCTCCCCACATGCACACCCACCCACTCTAAGCGCACACACACCCCCACGAACGCGCGCGCGCACACACCCCAATGCACACACACCCACTCCAAGCACCACCCCCCGCGTGCACCCCCCGTGCACACACACACACACACACAACCCACCCCACCCATGCACACATTCCACCCCATGCACATACACACACCTACTCCACATGCACCCCCATGCACACACACCCATGCACCCCCACCCACCCCAATGCGCACACACACCCCATGCACACACACAGCCATTCCAAGGCACACCCCCCGCGCGTGCGCACCCCATGCGAACGCACAAGCACACACCCATGCACCCACCCACCCCATGCGCGCGCGCACACACCCCAGAGAGAGAGAGAGAGAGAGAGAGAGAGAGAGAGAGAGAGAGAGAGAGAGTGAGAGAGAGAGAGAGAGAGAGAGAGAGAGAGAGAGAGAGAGAATGTGAGGAGAGATAGAATATGTAGAGAGAGAGAGAATCTGTAGAGAGAGATAGGAGAGTGAGAGTGAGAGAATTGGTAGAGAGAGAGAGAGAGAGAGATGGCTGGAATAAGGGGAGGGGTATTTCCGTCGAAATTTATTGTTTTTTGGACGGAAAATAAACAAAGGTATCAACTTGAAACCGGAGCCAAACGTTTGTGTATATATTTTGACCAAAGTAAACCTCTTGGTATTTACTTAAAATGGCACACACGTGTGGGTATTTTTATGCAATTTACCCTTAAAAGAACTAATACTTTTTTATGTTTGGCAATATAAATACAGACCATTTTTTGGGTTTAAGACAAAAATTAAAAATAATTATAAATTCAACCTAAAAAAACTTAGCATTTTCGATCATTTTTGCCACGTCAGTGATGAGGGACGCTGACTGGCGCCCCCCGTCGCTGATGGGGCGATTTAGGGTTTTGCTACACTTGCCAAGTGCGGCAACTTCTAGCCGCACTTGGCAAGTGCGGCCAGTATGGTCATCCACTTGTAGCCCATTTCAAGTGGCACATGCCTCTAGTCATGGGGCAATTTACTGGCCGCACTTTGCAAGTGCGACCATATTGTTACTTATTATCGCCAACTCGGGCCAGAGCTGGCACCTGTGTGAAAAAAATCCCCAAACTCGGCCAACCAAACCGACCGTGCCCCTATTCGGCCGGCCCGAAGAAAGATCTCCCCTAATTGGCCGCCCCTTTGAATGTAGACATAACAACGAAGCCTGTCAATCCCCCGCACTCAATCTCGTGCGTATTTCTTCAATTCGTGAGCTTTTAGTTATGGTTAGGGTTATGTATGTTTTGATTGTTTAAGAGATTTTGAGATGTCATTTAATCAACTGATTTTATGCCTGAATATTAATAGTGTAGGTAGCTGCAAATGATTCAATTTGGTAAATTTTGTGAAGTTTAATCTTAATTTATGAGAACTAATTTGAAATCTTTTATATGTATGAGCAATTATGAATCGATACTTCTGTCAAGAAACCACCTGAAATTGAAGATTCTCACGGATTTTGAATGAAGTTAGTCTAATAAAGGAGCTTGTGGGCAATCCGAGGAGGTTGGATTTGAGAGCGGAATTGATTAGAGATGTGTCGAGGACTGTGAACTGAGAGAGGCCATGCTTGATGACGAGAGTGTGGATTGATTTCAGATGCTTGGGGGAATGGAACTGTGAGTATTTGAGGAGCTGGGAGAGAGTGTATCCAGTGAGGTTATAGAAGGGTGGATGCCATTTCATTGTGGATATCCAATAAAGGGGTAATTTGGATCCGAGATGGATGGAAATAAAGATGTTTTAAATTCGGGTTCGGGTTAACTCGAGTATAACCCAGCTTAAACTACACCCGAGTTAAGCCTTGTAACAGAATCCGTCCAAAAGGACTCATTTTCGAGTGTCTTAAAAGATTTGAGGACCAATTAGCAAATGCTATGATTTGTGAGACTATTTTCCATTAACCTATTTTTGGGGTCCGAATTCTGAAAAACCTAACATTTTTTAATATATTTTTTTATTTTTTATCTTAAACCCAAAAAATTGTCATTTATAAATCGACCGCCGCAGCGTGTCCCCCCTCCATGCATCTGCTGATGGATGGAACTCAAGACAACATCT
Source organism: Scilla litardierei (assembly GCA_030789695.1). Classification (NCBI taxonomy): domain Eukaryota; kingdom Viridiplantae; phylum Streptophyta; class Magnoliopsida; order Asparagales; family Asparagaceae; genus Scilla; species Scilla litardierei. Next base: position 198,132,037 of record CM061136.1, read on the forward strand.
TAGACGCAATTTACGAAGACGAGGAATTCGATTTGGAAACCCTAGAAGACGGCGATGACGACATCGAGATGGTCGACGTCGATGCCGGAGGAGGCGGAAGCGGCGGAGGCGGAGGCGGCGAAGAGGCGGCGGAGAGCGGCGGAGGATCTCAGCAAGCGAACCAAAATCGCACCGCGAGCAAGAGGAAGAAGAACAAGAAGAAGAGGAGGAGGAGAAATAGCGGCTCCGCTCCCAATATAACTGATATCAATCGGTAAATGCCGAAGCGTTTTTTATCGTAATCACTTGAAAATAGTCAGATTTACTGTAATATTTTTGAGACTGGGAGCATTAAGTTACGTGTTTTTAAAAAAAACTTGGGTTTGCAAGACGTTGCATTTTCTTTTGGAAAGTTAGGGCTAGCTTTTTGCTGCTGCTAGGAAACAATTCAGTACTTTTGTTAGGGTTTAGCAATGAATCTTATTAGTTCGAGAATTCAATTCATCTTTTTGGGGGAAATAAAAACAACAGGACTTTTGAAGGTTAGTGCTATTCACATGCTTACTAATTGGCTGCTGGAAATTATTAATCACTATCATTTTCATTTCATCCGCAACGTAACTTTTAGATCAGAGGATACACATGGTTTATTATACACATGCAAAGATTCTTCCACGATCAATTGATTAACTTTTGTGATTAAATTTGGCAATTTTAGCATGGCCTCGAATTTTCAATTTTTATTTAACTTAGAGGCAATGTGAATTTAAGTATCGTTTCCCTCTTCCATTTGTCTAACGTTTATTGTGTCTTGTTGGCATCTATTTCAGTTGACGTATCAGTTCATGTGTTTAAAACGCTTTACATAAATGTCATTTTGTTTATACCATTTCTTTTTCCTAGTGGTGCTGATCCTTTGATTTATATATCCTGCAGATTTGTTCTAGATACATGCAGACGCTTAAAGGAGAAGAAATCATACTTAGTTTGGAATGCTATAGGTTGTCTTGGTGTGTCGGCCTTTAGCGATCTGGTCAAAGAGGTATGCTTAAATATCCAGTAACAAAGTTAATTTCCACGCATCCATGTGCATATCCTCAGAGATTTTTTGGCTTGTAAAATGTGGTGGGCAGTGAAAGCACATCATGCTATTATGCATGCCTTAGATATTACTATGATCACATTTCCTTTATTTAAATCGTTGGTCACTACTTCACTATCTAGAAATCTTAACCAATTGGAAAAGGGTCACCGATATTTATCAGAAGTGGGAATGTTTTCCTAGGTTTGAACCTTGAAAGAAATAACTGTCTGCCATTCTCCATACATTTCGTGTTTCATATGAAAGTTGAATGATGTCAAGTGCCTTCATAGAGCAAAGAGCACAAAATCTTGGGGTTGTGTAAATTGTTGCCCTGCTGCATATAAGCATATGATTTTGCGCAGTGACATTGGTAGCAGTTAGACATCCATTTGCAGCAGTGTGCAATTACTCTTCAAAACTTCTTTAGGCTTAAGCATTTATAACACAGAACATTGCAAGTTGCAATTGGTTCTATTCTCTGGTTTTATGCCTTTTTGATTCATCGTATTATAATTTGTTATCAAATTCGAATAAAGGTCATCGAGTACTACTTGTCTATGATCAATTGAAAAGGTTGATCTCTATCTGTTGTCTGTTTGCATGCTTGCGTGCTGAAATTGACACCTTTAAATCATATGGCCCTTTGATTGCAGGCAAATCAGTTATTTATGACATAATGAGATAATGTTTTGTCAGTTTGAGAAACAACTGTTATTCATTTTATTCTTTAAAACATACAGACAAAACAACCATGAAACCCATCATTTCACATGTCCGGGAAGAAACACGAAAGAAATTACTTCTCAAAAAGTGCTAATTTTCTTGGGGTTATTAATAGTGTGCCATCTACCACTACCCCTTTCTTTCCAAAGCACTTCGGCCGAGCCTGAAATGACTATCAGCTGCTACCCAGCTTAGTTGAAATTATTTCTGCCAAGTCCATCAACTCATGCTTTTGATGTATCCTTGCATTCATAAGTAGAACTCCAAATACTTAGTGAATGGACTTCCTCATTGTTGGGGTTATATCACAATGAGTACATATTTTACAACTTGCTGTGCAGGACTCTTTCTATTTGTTCGATTCTTTCCTCATAATGTGTTTTTCTCTTGTACATATTACTATTCTCAAAGTGCTTCTAAATGCAATTTGAGTTCATTCACATGTTTTATTGTTGATTTGGCTTTCTTCTCCATATCAGTCACCTCAGCTGACCACTGTAAGCCAAAATGAGATCTATCTGCCGCATCAATAGGAGTGCCCTCTACCTTTTAGAAAGAAGAACCTTTGAGACTTATGAATGCATGTGACGCTGAGATTCAAATCTGAACTTTATCCAAATGGGTTCACACCATCTCATCTACCGAATCAAGTATATTCCTAGCAGTTTGTAATATCTATTTTGTTAATTTTGTTATTAATATTGTTGATCATTGTGGATTCTGTTGCTCATTATTATTAGACTATTGGAAGATCGAGGTAAACTGAGCATACCGGCTAAGTGCTTTAATGAAAATGGAAATAACACAAAGTTTTTAACTCCCTTGAAGTGGTAGAACATGAAGAAAAAGATGTGCTTATCCCTTGATTTAATGTCTCAAACTGTGTGTTGCCTTAAAATCAGTCTATTAGAACTACACATGGATGGTTCCACATGATTTTGAGATCCAAAGCAGAGAGCTATGTTCTCCAACCATGCAGATTATGTTAAGCTTTGTCAGTGTTTAAGGATCTGGTCTGTTCTTTATGTATATGTTGGTAGTAATGTTAATGTGACCCGAAAAATTCAATAAGATGTAAAAATATGTTAAATGGCCTGGAAATTCCAATAAAAGATAACATCATGCTTTATAATTCTAAAAAAAAAACACACAAAGATAATATCATTATTAACACTCAGTTCTCATATACTACTTTGCGCCATCTGCTCATGGTAAGATACCTATAGTCTTTTGAAGCTTGTAATCCTACAATTGCTATCCAGACATTACACTTGACAGCCCAAATTGCTAAATCATAGCAACCCTAAATATCTGTATCAACAATAAATCCATAGTAAATGGAGGGATTAATGTTCTAATTTTTCCGTATGAATTCTAGCATACAGTATTATTATGCCACCAATTAGATGATATGTGTGTTTTGTTTTCTGGTAATATTCATTTTTCCTGCTACTTGTATAATCAATTATTGTATAATTGAGAAATACCTGGAACAGTATCTCAAATCATTACTGTAATTCTTTTGATAGGGCTATATGATATCTTGCTATTATAATGCAAATTTTTTTGAGGTATTCCATTTGACAAAATTTGGTCGCGTCATTAGGGTTATCACTTTGTTTTTTTGACCTTCTTAAGAAATAATAAAAATGTATGTATTTAGTAAGTCTCTAATTATTATAAAGTGTAGTTATACATGTTGCCAACTTGCATGCGCCAAAAGATTTTGTCTTGACTGGTATTGTGTGTGGTAAGTCTGATCAAACTATGTAAATGTATAGAATTCTTTGTACAGATTATGACTTAAATTACCCACAGAAGGGATGATTTAGGTTGGATTTAGGGATTCATAATGGGTTGGCAAAGGAGAGTAACCAATTATTTTTGCACGAGTTTGGAAGACAGGGAACCGTTTACTAGTAACATTATGCATGAAAATTCATATATGTGTAACGAGTTTTGTGTAACGTTTGTAAACTGTGTGTGCTGATGATATATGTGGGTAAGAGTGAAACCACTAATCTCTCTAACCTTTCTCCAAATCTGTCTTCTCTAGATTATAATGGTATCTGTTTTTTATCATCACAACTATGTATGAAGATATTTCCCATGGATTTCTTGTTTTATTGATCAACTTTTCTCAGAGACAAGACGGTTTAGAACTTGGATTACTCATAAACACTGATACTTTATAATTTTTTTGCGAATCTTTAAAATTTCTCTTTAAAGTTTCTATTTACTTTCTATTCTTTTGTTTAAATGCTGTTTCAATTATTGCTTTTGCTGCACTTCTCTATCAAAGGGAGGCTTTCCAGAACTGCCACAATGTTCCATATTGGTAATAACATGTGTGTATGGTAGAGCAACTGCCTTTTTGGAAACGTTACTTCCCCAAAAATACATCTTAATACTTTGATTTAATTTTTAATATTTCATTTATTGGTCCAATGGAATCATGTTGGCATTGAAAGATCTGATCACTAGTCCTCTTAAGTCTTACCAAAGAAACATATTTCTACATGTTGAAATATTTTTTCTTTCTAAGGCATTTTTCTTGTCGGTGTTATATTCAGTGTGCAAAATATGTTGCATTAAAATCTGAAATAATGCAAAACTAATTATTATTTTGACATTGTCAGTTATTTTCTTTTCAGTGTGCAAAACATATTTCTACAGGTTGAAATATTCTTTTCTTTCTAAGGCATTTTCCTTTTCGGTGTAATGTTCAGTGTGCAAAATATGTTGCATTAAAAATCTGAAATAACGTAAAACTAATTATTAAAATCTGAAATGTAAAACTAATTATTGTGATACCGAATGTAGTTTGTGTCTCATAACAACTTAAAAGAGCACAAATTAGAGGAATACAATTTCACAAATATTTTGGAAAGAGCACAAATTAGAGGAATACAATTTCACAAATATTTTGGCTGACTGATTAATCCAGTCTTTACATGATTAGACGATGACCGGAATAGTATGCAAATGTGTTTATCTTTATCCATTGATCTTTTATATGTCTGATGCCTCCAAATACTTATAATTACATATAAAAATATATTCCAATAATGAATAAGTATAATTCAAGGATAAATGAAAAGCTAAATGTCTTTATAGTCTTTGCAGGCAGCTTAGTAGAATTTACACGACCTTTCTTTGGTGTTTGATTGTTCAACATGAAAGCTTGAAAAGTAGAATTGGAGCTGCCAATGATTGTTGTTAATGTTTACATCGTCTAAACATTTTGAGCAGTTGGACCAGAGCCAGAACCTTTAAGATCTCAGCTAGCTGATATATGAATTACAAGTAAAAACAGCCTTGTGCTAAGGGTCTGAATTTGTTTCATATTGTCTTTTGAAATATCTATATGAAACTTATCATGTGATTCTACTATTCTTTAGTCTTTCTCTTCTTTTGGGTTTTCATTTTGCAGTTTATTTTTGTATAATGCATAATGTTCTTTAATATAAGTTCTGGGTGTGGCCAGCTCAAAAAGAAGGAATATTGTGTATATTTTATTTGGAAATTCATGGGAATATTTTTTTGCATCTTTCTTCACCTCAATGAAATAGATAAATAAATCAAGTAGAGGTTAAGTCAAATCAAGGGCTAAGGAATCATTCCTTGACTCAGCCTGTTGAGGATTTTACTCCACAAAAATTTGACCTAAAAGGATTAAAATAAAATTTGCATGAACTAACTCATATAAGCCATATTAGTCTTGGATTGCATACAAATATTTAGCAGAAATTTAGTCAATACGGTTGAACTGTGCTGCCAAAGGCATGCACTCAAGTCTCTGAAAGTTTGAAATTAGATAATCCCTGGCCATGTGACCCTTTTATTCTGGGTCAGGGATTTAAATGGAATGACTTGACCGGAATTTGATTTGTTATTAATACAATAGTTCCTTTGATTAGTTCAATTATGCAGCATTTGTGAATTGTTCTATCTTACAGTTTTTTCCAATGCAGGTGGATGCTATTCAGAGCTGTGGAGGGCAGAAGACTGTTGATGGAAGTCGCTTCCGCACGGGTGGTGGAATTCTATGGAATATTTTAAAAACACGCGAACCTAAGGCATACAAAGAAATAATGGCGAAGGGAAGAGAGTTTGAGGTATTTAGCACGACATTCTTCATACAATGACATTTACTTGTGCTATGCATGGCATTCTCAATTGCATGCTATTTTAAATTTTGTAACCAAGGCATTCATCGTTGTTTTGGATACTAAATTCAATGGACGCTGTCTATTACTACCGTTTCATCATTTTCTTGGTACACTGTATTAAGGAAATTGTCACTTATCAGCTGTTCAATATTAACATAGATTTAATTTTCAAAGAAGGATATTCGATTATGTTAAGTTTCCAACCATGAACATGTCATCAATTTCTACTGCATTCTATTGATGAAGGGAAGTTCTGAAAAGCCAATAGCAATTCAAGTCTTCTTTCCATGCTAAATTTTCAAATCACTAGCTGCTACTGGACTGTTGTTGTTTGATATAAACCCATTTTACTGTCAATAAAGAAGCAGGATCAACCAACTTAGTGGTTGATATTGAGGTTGCAATTGGATGTGGTCCAGTTGATGTGAATATTGCTTTTAAACTGCATCAACCTCAATTGAAGAGGTTGTATTAATGTGCGCTTGTGTGTACAGACGTTTGTTTGTGCTAATGCAACATCTGCTGTAACTGACTCTTCGTCTATTAATAATAGTCTAGGTGTGTTGGAAAGTTTTATAATTATTTAATATTAATTCTTAATTTAGTATTAAGTTCCATTCACAAGCATCTTTGCAGAGTGGCTACTCTTCTTTGCATAAAAGATATTTAATTGGGAATCTTGAGATTAAATCTTCATTCGTTAAAGTCAACCTTTCTAAATTACTTTAGGAGGCTACTGAAGGGAGTAAACAAAAATATCTTTCTTTGGTCTATCTCGGATTGTTGCAGCTCTTCACGCTTGTGTAGCTCAAGAAACAGTTAAGCAGAAATTAACATGATAGTGAGTTACGTGTTAGCTCATGCCTGAATGTTATGTCATGATATCAGGTTAAAGCATGTAAGGATTGTATTTTTACTCTTTATATGTTTAGGGATATATCATTCCATGATTTCTTGTCCATGTTATTTGACTTAAAATGATTGACAATGTTATTTGGATTATATGGTCTCTATTTGAGGTTGGAACTGGATCACCAACTAGTGAAACTGCATTAATGGTTGGCAATTTTAATGATTGTTGTTGTTTTACATTGTTACAGAAGCAGCTATGGCAGCCGAAGAAGCGTAAGCCAAACGAGAATGAATCAGCAGTCTCCCAGAATATCTCTGCATCCGATGAGGCAGCAGGGGGAGAAGTACTCAACAGTTCCGAATGCATGCCAGAAGTAGAGCCTGCTCCTGAACCAATAGATTCCATGAAAGAACGCACATCAGTGAAGGATAGAATGAGAGTCCCAGTTTCATATGATGACCTGTTTGAAGAGGGTGAGATACAATGAATGAATTGATCATGGTATCTGTCAGTCAACTGGAAGTTTATTTTGAGAAGCAATGTATAAAATAACTGATTCGGCCAACCAAACTGGTCACAGAGAGGAGATGATGATGATGATGAAAAGAAACGAGCCTTCTATTGTTTTTGTTTGCTATTTAGTTGGGTGTTGTAACATCCGCGGAGATTTTGATACCAATACTGAAATGTATTTTCTTCTATATGTTTCTTTCTTCAGATTACGGTCATCTATTCTGCATGCACGGCTTTACATTGTGTTTGGACTGGCTAATAATGTGCATGACCGCATCACTGTATATATATGTTACAATAGCTTGAATCAAGTGAATGTGTCCTTATTTTACGTGATGTTGGAACAATGACTTAATGTGTTTTCACATAATCATGCAAGCACAACCTGTGCCTATTAAGAAGCAATAGAAATGAGGATTGAGATGCTTATAAAAAATTCAGTACTATTTATCACCCCAAAATTTAACTGCATTAGTGTCTTAAATTTTTTTTTAATCAAGTAAATTTGCTTAAACATCCGTGTATTTTCAAAGGATCTAGTTTATCACCATATATACTATCCGTTTCTTTTTTTTTTTTGGGTACTTACATACTATCCGTTTCCACTATAACAACGGGATGACATTCGATATTCTGTCAAAATAAGAAATGTTCAACTAGATGTTGATGCAGAAAACTTGACGACCATTGGAGTGAAATCATAAGCAGAATATTCATTAGGGAATTGTTATGTGCACATACAGTTTTGCTCTGAACACACCTGTTTTAATTTTTACTCTGCGCACGGCAAATAAAATAATATTATTTAAGTTTCTGCTCAGTATACGACCTGCAATACAGAAAATATCCATAAGTCAAAACATCGTAAAATCATGTTAAAATCATTGGAAAAAATTTCGAATTTAATCACAAAAAAAGTATTACATATACATATCGTCGACTGAAGGATGATCGGAATCATGATAGCTCGAAATCTGTCGATTGAGCAGAAAATCCCGAAATATGACGATTGAGTAGGAAAAATTTAGGCGAAAGAACAATGAATTTATTGAATTTTTTCTGCAAAAATGATTTAGAACAAGAACTATATTTTTTCAGAAAAAAATTAGGGCAGAAAACGAAAAAGATACGATTGCATTAATTTTTACTCAATGTGTACATCAGGCAAAATTTTTTGCCAATTTTGTGCGATGAGTAAATATTGAAGCATAAAACAAAATTACTCAATGCGCATGACAATCATAATTTTTGTATGTTGTAAACGATGCGTAATTTTGTTGTCGGCATCAATTTTACTAAACGCGCACAACAAGCCAAAATCTTGCATGTTGGGCGCCATGAGTAAAAATTATTGAATAGATCAAAATTACTCAACGCGCACAACATGCAGAATTTTGACTGTTGTGCGCGGTGGATAAAATTAAAGCATCGAACAAAATTACGCACCGCGTACAACATGCAATTTGTCTGTTCTGTGCGGTGAGTAATTTTGTTTGATGCTTTAATTTTTACCCACAGCGCACAGCATGCAAAATGTTCACCAGTTGTATGAGGTGAGTAATTTTGTTCGCGCCTTTAATTTTTACTCATCGCGTATAACATGCAAAATTTTGGACTATTGTGTGCAATAAGTAAAAATTGATGCACATAAGATATGGAGATGATTATTTATTAATGATGCAATATTTTGCACATAAGATATGGGCTAATGATGCAACTATTTGTAATCTTTTTGACAAAAAATAATGGTTTTGTTATGAATCAACTACTGGGGGAGGAACCCCCAGACCTTTATTTATAGGCATGGTAGGAGAGTAGATACATCGAATACATAGATATGGGCGTATCTATAAGATATCCGCAATCCTAACCGACTCCGGTTATTTCCATTCACAACACTCCCCCTTATCCAGCCATAGGTGTGGACTCTGCTCAAGAGTACTTCGGGATTCTGAGCGTAATAAGAGTCTCACACGGGGTGGATACTTCGGGATCCTGAGTTGGTGAGGTTTGCCTCGTTAAAACCTTTAGCTATGGAAAACCCAGTGGGTGAAACCATAGTTAAGGGAAAAGAGTACAAACGCTCTTTAACTCCCCCTGATCTGTGCAAGTGACTCTGCTCATGAATACTTCTGGATTCTGAGCGTCACAGAGGGGTGGATACTTCAGGATCCAGAGTTGATGTGATTTGCCTCGTCAAAACCTTTGGCTATGGAAAACCCAGTGGGAAAACCCATAGCTAAGGGAAAAGAGTACAAATTCCCTCAACTCCCCCTGATCTGTAAAAGCTCTTACGCTTTCAGATCTCTTAGGCTTATCTCATCACTCCTATTTACAACATTCCGAAAATATACACAGATTACAAAGTTATTGCAATTAAGTGGCTGCTGAATCCAGAAACTCTGGAGAGGTGTGCTAAGTATCGTCGCCTCTGATGATGCCTTCAGACTATGTGGTTAGCTCCACAATACCCGCTTCAATCCCAATCGTCATTGGGATGTGATGTACCAGCAGGCGCCCTCAAGTACACCATTGGTGTGGTGAGGATCTCGGAATGATAGGAAGATGTCGCCTTCATAAATTGATTTGCAGATCTGCAGGGGATGGCCATCCCACCGTGGGTACCCGTTCTGTGATTTCTCAGCATAGGGACTGGACCTGAAACCTGCATTTGCATGAACATTGGAGGATGATACTTCATTTTGTAAGCCCGAATCTTTTGACCCTTGGAGGGAGCGCAGAAGGCTTAACTCCGGTCTAATGGCCCTTTTTAGGTGCCAACTATCTCTGACTAATAAGTTTACTGCAATTGCTGTATCGGGACGCATGCAGTTAGCCAGGAGTGCCTGATTGCACTTATGTAAGGGACTTTGGGACCAGTTATATCCTCCCCCTCTTCCAGCGATCAGAAGGGTTCTTTTTTGTACATCCATTGAGTATACCACCGTAGGTGTACTTTGGATGACAGTGGTCCTTTTAATTTCTCCAACGCACTTCTGGGCGTTTATAACAGGATTCTATGAGCCATGAATTTATATTTGCCTAGGTCTTTTTATTTCATGTTTAAAAGTCAGGCTTGTACATTTATTTCGGTTTTCTCTTCAGGAGATCCGATGAGATGTTAGTTGTCTACAACTAAGATCTCTAATCCTGTTCTTTGCACAGATGCAAAGACAACCTTCAGTAGGAATCATTGACTTGTCAAGTGATTCTCTTGGTTGTACATTTATTTATTATACTTATTGTTTTTCTTGAATAGACGTCCGGAAGTCTATTCAGGCATTTTAAGGAAATGTGGAAATTATCTTTACAAGATATCCACGAAGGTATGCCGTCACAACATCCAATAACAACATATCCAAAATTTTCCTTCGCCAAATCGTAAGATATTCGCTTTTAATAACTTAGGGAGACTGATGCATCATTTATGAGACATGCTCATTTGAATTTGTTCGATCCCTAGTTTCAGCGAAATTTTCCTTGGGCTATAGGTTGTACCGTATAGCATACAATTTTGTATTTATTTTTCTTATGTTTGCAATACTTTATTTTATCCACAGGTTTGACACCTTTTGGTGTCTGGACTTCAGGTCCGAACATTTCACGTTTCATAAGTGAGTCCAGCTCATCTTTTATTGCCACGTTCCACGTTTTGCCAATCTCTACGTTTACCTTCTAGAAACGGAGTATGGAACGATAATTTATAAACATCACCGCCATTGCGATGTATATGGCAATATGATACGTGAATACATTGTCGACAATTTATGTTCTATCTGTCCAACACCTCCCCAGTACGTACAACATTTACTTAATTTCACTTTTTCCCGGCAATTCCTCTGCAGTGGATTCCGGGAAGGGTGATGGTGTGGACAGGAGCTCATTGTCCTGTGGTAGTATTGTCTTAAGGTCTCCAGGAGTTTCTTGTCCTAGGAGCCTGGTGGTCTGCCTCTTTTCTGTTGAGGATCAGCCACTTCTGCTGCTGGTGGATTGCATCCATTCTCGGGGATGTTAATCATAGCTGGAGTTTTTGCAGCAGGGATGTGTGATCTGACAATCTTCTGGTTGTCAATAAATGATTCCGGTAATTGGTAAACAGTGTTCTGTATGTGGAGGATCTTCGGGATCTCATCTACACATTGTATTATTACCGGATCATAGTAGGTCAAAATTTTTGTATCCCACGTTATAATTTTCTTCGCGCCAGATTTTCTAGTATCTGGGCCTATTTTTGGGAAACTCGTCTCATCGAAATCACAGTCTTCAAGATGTGCCTTAAATGCGTCCCCCGTTTGGGGTTCTAGGTATCTTATAAGTGAGGGTGAGTCAAATCCTGCATGGATACCTAGGCAACGTTGAGTACTGTTTTGGTCCTCTTTGGTGGTGCAATGGGGATTTAAGACTGCGCGACCGAAGATTCTCAGATGAGAAATGTTCGGTGGCATTCCATATGCAAGTTGCATTGGAGACTCTGACCTCCAGAGGGTCTTATTTTCATATACGATGCAGCATGCAGAGTTTGCATGTCCCCATGCATCCATAGGCAATCAGGATTTAATGGACGTTCAGTCCATTGGAGTCTACTTTTCAGTGACTCTGCCGACCCATTTTGGGTATGAGCATGCAACACTTGTATGTTCATTTTTAATTCCCGTTGATTGGCAGTACTCTTGAAAAGACTGGGAGGTATATTTCCCAACATTAACCAGACTTATTTACAACATTTTATTGTCTGGGAAATGTGCCCGCAATATTTTTATTTTTGTGCCAATAGCTTTGGAAAAGCTAAGTTGCGGGTCTGTAGTAGACACACGTACGAATATTCTGAGGATGCATTTATCAGTACAGTGAAGTACTGAAATAGCCCACTAGGGATGGTGGATTTTATCCACATCTATCTCCTTGTATTCTTTTTGAGGAAGCGTGAAGATTCTTTTTCAACTTATCGTGGAGATGGCCTTGCAATTAGTTTTCCCTTATAGTAAGGGATGCGAGGGATTTTTTCCCTTCTGAAGAATCTTCTGGTTCTTCAAGTCATACCCATAGGATAAGATGCGATGCATCATCACAAATCCAGGGTGGCCAAGTCCATCATGCCGGAGTAAAAACTCGGCTGATGTCGGGCACTTCAGGTGCTCCGTTTAATTCTGCTTCCTTTCTCCGAATCTTCGTATGATGGAGGCCTATAAGGCTCTCAAAACGTTCAAGTGTGGATTTTACTCCTTTTTCTTGAGACGTTGCATACAATAATTTTTTTTCATTTACATTTGCTGTTTCCAAGTGGAATCTGTTGAAACGGATGTCCTTGAAACTTAGAAAGTTTCTTTTGGAATTCGGAGGGATTAGTGCATCCTTTATTTTTGTGTCGTTTGGGGGCAACAGTGTTGCATTCCCTGGATCTTCAATATAGCCCTGATATTGGGCTTTGTATTGAAAGAGATCGTACGTGTTTATTGTCTACTAATTATTTATGAGAGCAGTTTCAAAAGATGAAACATAAAGGCACATGCATATTCAGATAGACATATTCATTTATTGTTTACTAAAATTTTTCAATCAAGACAGATTGCGTAATACAAAAGCTCTCATAACGTGAGATGTTCTAAACAATTTGCTAAGATAAAAGTAAAGGCTAGTCAAGCATGTCATTATTTTCGAAGTCGTTAGCTGAAAAACTTAAAGTGAGCATCAGATGTCATGAGGTTTGTTTCAGCTTTATTTTTCTTGTTCTCTTTATACAAATCCTGGAGATGATGCGGAGTTCGGCACACTCTGGACCAGTGGCCTTTCATGCCACAATTTTGGCACTGGTCTTCCCATTCCCTCTTGGGTGGGGGTATATCATTTCTATTTTTGTTATTTCTGTGCCTCGTGAACTTCCGCTTACTTTCATTATTTCGCTGTTGTTGTTCATGGCCCTTGGCTTTTTTTCTGTTGACCCCCCTTCTGTGGTCTTTCTTTTCTTTTATTATCCCTCTTCTTTTTGAAGGAAGAGGAATGGTGAGCTTCTGGTAGAGGGGTAGTGCCGGGAGGGCGCATATTGTGAGTGGCGAGGAGAAGCTCTCTGTTTTGCTCGGTCATGAGTAAACATGACAGCAGCTCAGAATACTTGGTGAACTTGCGTTCACGGTATTGCTGCATGAGTATCGCATCTTTTTCATGGAAGGACGTATACGTCTATTCCAGCGTGCGATCTTATGAGACTTTTTCACCACACAACTTCAGGCGTGAGGTGATACTAAAAAGTGCTGAGTTGTACTCAGCAATGGACTTAAAGTCCTGTAGTCTCAGGTTCTCCCACTCATATCGTGCCCTTGGGAGTATAACATCTTTCTGATGTTTATACCTGTCCTCAAGGACAGTCCATAGCTCAAGTGGATCTTCGACCGTAAAGTATACAGCCTTTAAGGTCTTGTCCACATGACGGCGAATATAGATGATGGCTTGCACCTTCTCTATATCGCTAACATTTTCTTTTTCAGTCACAGCAGCGATGAGTGAATTTGCCCGCAGGTGAAACTTTACATCTAGCTACCAGCTTAGATAGTTTCTACCTGATGCTTCCAGTACTTCGAAATTAACGCTTGCAATATTAGCCATTTATCTAGCAGAGCACAAACATGCATGAATTAATAATTAATCAGAGAAAACATTTTCATGCGGAGGCAATATTTAACGAAAAACTAAATGTGTGGATCGGCCAGTCCCACAAGAAAGAGTCCAAAAGTCCACAGTCCAAATTATACAAATTTGCAGCTTGAATAAAGTGAAAATACAACTTTGGAAACCACGTGGGTCCCATATGATATCTCCATCTTCAAGCGTGGCCTCCGTCTCCATGGAAGTTGGTCTTCTTTCTTTGACATTTACATAAATTCCTCACTACAATTTCTCTCAAAAATAAAAGAAAAGTGCGGGAAATAAACTGTGGGACTAAACGGCCGATCCAAAAACCACATTTAGCAATTCATGCAGAAATATTGTGCTCATCAACATTTTCATCAGACATTTTCATCACAGGCATCACATGCATTAAATATTCGCAGAGATGGATAAATAATTTAATTACTTAATAATTATTGGACCACTGGGCAACGTCATACACCGTTAGCTTAGGTTACTAATGGCAGAGCGGTCGCAGGATCTTCCTAATTATTAAGTTTTAAATACAATGCACAACCACGCATATAATATCCAACAGAATATACCAGAGATGCAAAGCATGTAAATATGATTTTTGCAGAAAAAATCATTACAATGCAAATGTTGTAAATTGAATGGGTTTAATCAATTAAATTGATTAGGAGCCCAAAATTAACATTTTCTTTGAAGAAGGAAAAAGATTTTTCCTTTTGGAATCATCCCAAGTATCCCCCCTAAGAACCCCAAAAAGGAGCACTAGTCAGTCAGGTAATCGCCCTATAATTTACCGTGATTTTTCACGAATTTAATTGCCCTTGGATGCCCTTTAAAAAAATGGGTTTTAGCCCAAAATTTTCCTTAAGGGTTATTTTTGCCCTTCCCCACCCCTTTTCTCTCTCTTTTTTTTGAGTATAGAATTCGGCCTGTGGGCTTCGGGCCGCATGCCAAAAACCTTTTTTTAAAAGGGGAATTTGGCCTGCGGGTTGCAGGCCGAGAGAATATTTTTTTTTGTTAAATAACGAATTTGGCCTGCGGGCTTCGGGCCGCAGGCCGAGAATTTTTTTTAAATGGGCCGTAAGCAAGCCCAACTGGGCTTGGGGGGGCGGCGGTTTAGGGTTTAGCCGCCGCCGCCGCTGCCCCCTTTGTTCCGCCGACGGCGGGTAGGTCGCATGGAGGCGGCGCCGACAATCCCCCCTTCCGCTGCCGGGGGGGGGGGGGGTCGCAGGGCGGGGCAGCCGCCCTTGTTCGGGCGGCGGAAACAGGCCGCCCCCGCTTCGGGCGGGGGGGGGGGGGGGTGGGTGGGGGGCGACGGGGCGGGGCGACCGCCCTGTTCGGGCGGTGGGCGACAGGGCGGGGCGACCGCCTTGTGTTCGGGTGGCGAAAGCGGGCCGCCCCTGCTTCAGGCGGGGGGGGGGGGGGGGGGGGGGGGGACAGGGCGGGGCGACCGCCCTGTGTTCGGGCGGGTGAAAGCGGGCCACCCCCGCTTCAGGCGCGGGGGGGGGGGGGGGGGGGGGGGGGGGGGGGGGGGGGGCGACAGGGCGGGGCGACCGCCCTGTGTTCGGGCGGCGGGGCGGGCTGAGCCGCCCATCCGGGCGACGACGGCGGCCCCCCCCTCGCTTCAGGCGGGGGGGGGGGGGGGGGGGGGGGGGGGGGGCAAGCCGCCGTAGGGCATAACTAGGTTAGGCCCTAAAAATTGCAATTTTTGGGATGAACGATCCGTCGTTTTCAAGGCGACAAATGATCCCTATAACGATCTTTTGAGATCGAGGGATAGAGCAATCATACGTATGATAAAAATATCGTTTTTTAGTGTGTTTACCTCTATATCCGTCCTCCGGATATAGCGACGGTTGCGCGAAGCCCTATGCGGATGAAGACGCTCGATTGAGGAAGCCTTGCACCGCGCTCGTGGATCTCCCGTCTCGCCTTCGCCTTCGCAACGAACGGAGAAAGAATTTTTGTGGAGAAAAATATTTAGAGGCTCGTGCTGATAACGTGTTATGAATCAACTACTGGGGGAGGAACCCCCAGCCCTTTATTTATAGGCATGGTAGGAGAGTAGATACATCGAATACATAGATATGAGCCTATCTCTAAGATACCCGTAATCCTAACCGACTCCCGGTTATTTCCATTCACAACAGGTTTATAATGGTTTGGCATCTTTCATGCTATTCTCAGTCTTAATTTTTATCAAGGGGTTAATGTAGAGCAGGTGGTATCTGATCCAATGGATCAGATGCAAGACGCAAAAAGGTGGGACCCAGCGTGTACAAGTCCATGTGAGACTTGTACTTCTCACATTTTATTTTGTTTTGCCACCAGATTTATTAGATTAGGTGGCAGCTTTTCTACATTAAATACTTTTATCAAACACGGCACTTTCAGCTTTCATTCTGAAGAACCATTTATTTTGGAGTTGATGATCCCCCTGGACTGTAGGAAAAAAGGCCACAAAATCGTCCAGAATTTCTTAGGAGGGTTGCTTCGCGTACCCACCGTTTTACTCTCGTGCACAATTGATATTCACATGGTGTTGCCCTCATAGACGCAACAAAAAGGCCCCAAGAAACAAAAATGCTACCATTGTCATCTTTGGTTACCATGGTGTTGCTCTCATATTACATTATTACATTATCTTGTTACAGTATACATCTTGCTGGACTTAAATTTAATTTGAGAAGTATAATGCTAATTTAAATGGACGCTGTTGCAGTTTTCGTGTGGTTAAAATATGTTTTTCATGTTTAAGCCAAGTTACTTGGATATATTTTTTGTCAATTCGTCTTACATGAAATTCTTTAATCATGTTTGCCTGCTGTATTTATTGAGTAAAACTTGATTGACATAATGTAATTGCTCACAGTGCATAATAGACAAAATTTTTGTCTGTTGTACACGGTGAATAAAAAGTAAGCCAAAGAACAAAATTATTCATCGCGTACAACAGTCAAAATGTTTGTCCATTGTGCTCAAGCAAAAACTTTGACTATTGTGTGCAATGAATAAAAGTGAGCCATTGAAAAAATTAACCACCATACACAACATGCAAAGTTTTTGTTTGAGCACAACAGGAAATTTTTTTTGCCAACAACTTATTTTATGCCGGGATATTTTTAGATTTTTCTGAAATGTCATTTTCGTAACTATTTGAAAGTGAAAGCGGTCGTGCGCAGAGCAAAACGGTAGGTGCGCGTGGCAATTCCCTTTCTCAAAACGTCTCTATCTGCACCACGATTCTTGGTTGGTGATTTTGGGAGGGAGATGAGATGCAGCAGTTAACGAGAAAATGGTGGAAGCTTGGCCGGCGAGTCCAAGGGGAAGGAGATGATGTCGACAGATTTAGTCTCCCAACTCGCGATGACTTCCAACCCCTCGACACTCAAGGTATTCATGTATGATCTCCCCCTTCTTCCTTCTCTAAACCCTAACAATCTCTCTAAACCCTAACCCTAACGCTAATAATCTCAATTTATCTTATGCGTTTCTTTTGTTCAGAGCAAGAGGAGATGGTTAGGGCTTTTGAGAAGGCTCATGATCGACACAGTCGCCTCTGGAGGGTATCCCATTCCCCAAATTTTTACTTTTCCCCCCGCCAAATTTAAATTAAAAAATAATTAATTTTACTGATAAAAAGATGATTCATTTATTTATTTTATTGTTATGTTCTTGTAGTGCGTTTTTGGTGGATTCCTCCTTGGCTATGTGGCTTTCTTGGTATATTCAATATTCCAACAAGCTTGGTACCCCTGGGAACTGGTAATTTGTTTATTATTGGCAGCAAGAATTTATATCATCGATTACATTGTTAACTTTGAATTACTACCCTTTGAATTTGATTTATATGCAGCTTGTTGACATAGATAATATGGAAGATCTTTTCACGCGGTATATAAATAGATGCTTATCATCTAATTTACGTGACACAATAAAGGAACCTGCTAGGTTGTTAGTGCCTTAGTGTGCATGACTATGTGGCAGAATATTTTAGCATGTAGCTATTGCATGAATTACAGAGGATTGATACTTAAGAATTGTAAAGGATTTATAAAGATGAATTGACAAATGATTATGGTAGGAATTAGAGCTCTCATAAAACTATAGTTGGGCCGCCATGGGAAAACTTAGCTTTTCAAATGCACGAATTCCCTCTTCATAAGAGGTACATCACCTAGAAATCAACGTTTAAGTTTTGTTTTTCTGAGACGTGTGTCATTTTTTTAATTATGGGAAGTCATCAGCTACGTCAGTGGGTTGTTGGTATCATCCTTTTTGGATCTTGTTCTAGCTCAACATTAAGTTAATCTATTGAGATCCTGTTTGGGAACAAAGTTAAGATAACCAGAGATATCTTTTAAGTGGAGTTCTAGGTTAGGTTATGCAAACTCTAGTTTGCAACCCATTACATCCACTTTGGATGCAGAGAACAAAAAATCCATAAGGATTGAATTTTTCATTCATCTAATTTTTCTCATGTTTGAGGCAAGATAACTAGAGTTACCTAACCTCTAAAATGGTTCCCAAATGCACCTTTTGTAGGTAAGTTAACTTTGGAGGCATGATAACTTACTCATTTCCCAAATGGGTTGGAGGTTAGCCAGTTAGGTTCCTTAGGTGGATATGTAATGAAAAGTTTGGTTTATTGAGAACTTCTTTGAGAGATTTTACTTTAGAGATTTGTTGGCTCTAGAGTGTATGGCAAGATTGATGTCATTGTTTTTATAAAGATATGCTAATGTCGTATAAGTCTATTATAATCTTATATGGTGATGACTATCTTTTGATTCTTAATCTACTCCAACTTTGGATAAAGTTTCTAGAGAGCTTTTGTTATAGTTTAGATGGTTAAGGTTAATTTGGTCACAGTGTAACTTAGAGGGGCTTCTTTTCTTAAAGATTTGGACATTGCACTTGTAATGTTTTGGGTTCATGTTAAATTGACGAGGAACATTGCACCATAGAGATTAGTAGACTGACAGATCCTAGAAAAAGGACACACCATCATGCCGCACCCACCCCCACGCACACCACTCCCCAACATAAACCCAGCTACCAACCCACCTATCCGCCCTAAGCACACACACACTACCTTGGCCTTGACTCACCGATATATACCACCACATCCACCAAAGGAGATGTGCCAATGTGTACCCTAAGTAATGTGTGATTGTTTATCTATTTGTGATCCCCACACATTCTGATACTAGCAATAATGATCAGCGCTAGGTTCCAATGCTGGCATTGCACTTGAATATTTTTCATTTGGCTAACTTTTATTTTGGATCAGAATATGTATTGCTTTTGCAGCCCAACAGCTCTGAGGCATACATTCAGTTTTAACATGATTGCATGTAGTATTGAATAGCTAGTTTCCTATATGATAAACATTAGCTTACATATTGTTATTTGTCAACGATAAGCAACAAAGACTTATGATCAAATGTGACACTTTCTAAATAATTTACTACCACATTGGATTGGGTGGCATGGTAGTGCTACATATCTGGATAAATATATTGGAACAAAAAATAACTTTTGAGTTGATTTGTCGTTTATTTGGAGGAAAGAAAATCATATATAGACTAAACATATGTCTTTGTTACCCAGACAGTGGACACATGTTGAAATGTGCGAGCATCCTGTCCTAAAGCATTTCTTGCAGCAAATTATAGTGGGGTACACAGACAACCATTTATAATTGGCTTCATTTTAGGGGAGGGTAGGATCTCTTTAGAAACACTTGTTTATCTATCATGAATCCACATATTTACAAGAAAAATCAAACACGCATAACTTGAGTTTGGATGTTGTGTGAGTAAAAGAGTACATGTTAATACGTGTTTCTATTCTTTTATCATGGATCCTTAAAAACTTTCTAGATGTTATTTCTAATCCTTTTCTTCCATTTAATACATGACCGCGCTCGCTCCACCCCCTCTGGTGTGAACCCATTAAGGAGGGGGAAAAACCACCGACCTGCGTACCCACGTTCACCCTATCCGCATTCACCAAACAATGAGCTATGTTTGAGTTGGGTGACATGGGTGTCCAAGTGAAGCATCATCATGCCCACTTGTCCGCATGCTAACATTTTATAAAAATGGCTCATCAGAGCACCAGCCCTTTAGCCTAGTGGTGCTCCCCCCCCATTGGTAGGCCAAGGGTTCGACGCCCTCCTTTGTAACCGAAAAATGGCTCATCCTGATAACTCTGCTAAAACCTGATAACTCATGAATTGTTGGACATGAACGGTAGGATCAACGAAGATATAACATGGCATATAGCTGCATGAGCCCTTTAGCATAAAAGGAAAAGGTACAAGATCTTATGTTATGGAAAAACCCAATTATTCTAGCTTTCTAGTATGGACAATATGTCTGTACCCATCATAAAGTCCCACATGATGATTTTCATTTTCAGATTTTTACCTGTCAATTGACAGCAGTTCTTTGCTCATGTCCTTTATCCTCTCTGCACCGGTCTTTTGGCATTTTCTTTGGCATTCCTATGTTTCAATTGCAACTCTTGGCATGTTTCTTTCTAGTATTTTTGGGTTATTTTGGCCATTACCTAAAAATATGATTGTTTCAAGTGGGTTTCTGACATTATGTTTGGGCTTCTGAGCAGCGATTCCATGCTTACTTCATGTATGAGATACCCCCATGGATGGTTATAGCTGCAGGTTTGCCACTGTTCTTTATTCCCTTTTCTGCATGTTTTCATTAGTTATTTTGCATTTAATGATACAAGGAGAATTTTGTTTGCAAATATGATGGTTAAAACTGTGTGCTATTGACTGGATCATGGTTAAACCATTATTTAGCTTACAAGTATCATTCATGCACTAAGCCTCGGATGAGTGGGTCCCTGTTCAATGCTTTCCGAAGAATTGCCTTGGGTATAACACAAGACACAAGAATCATTGGATTCTTAACTGATGTCATGCATATTACAGATTGGATGGCTGTACTCACCTGCCTATTGGCTGTCAAAGGCCTTCTACAGAGTTCAAGATCTTCTCAGCGGTGGATGTGGTATTCATGCTATACCGGCATATTGTTGGCCGGCTTCTGGTTATATTACATGATGAGGTAAATATGATCCACATAGTTTTTAAGTGTTTCTACATACTCTGAAGTTCCATCCAAACCGCAAATTTAGCGTTCTTCTTATCTCGGATGTCTTTAACAATGGCTTTGGTAAAGAGTGTAGTTTGTTATGAAATTATTTCGGTAAGCTACTTGTTGCGGGGTAAGATCCGCGTACAATGAATTTGTTTAGTCGGGAACCAAGGGCACGGTGGTTACACGTTGGATGAGGATTGGGTAGGATGTTTTACAAGTGATGAGTGGGGTGATGAGGCTAGGTGTGCAACGAAGATCGATCTCTGGATCAATCCTGCGAGTACGCAGCTTGTTTGCCGCACACCTTGAGTTGAATGCCGATTGCTTGCTGCTATGACGAGCTCACCTGCACACAGAGCAGCTCGTCAAAAAAGTCGGGTTGGGTTCCAACCCTTAGCTTCTCCGATGCCTAAGTTAGAATTAGGACTTAGAAACGGGGGCTAGACACGTAGGTCAGATTAAAAGTGAGTCGATCTTGCGTGGCGAGCTATAGTGAAAGAACAAAGATGTGGGGGACCTTTGCTCTTGTGTGTGAGTAATGAGAATCAATTAGCCAACCCCCTCTCATAGGAGATCGAGTGGTATTTATAGCCGATGGAGGCGGTTAGGCAGGGCTGACCTGTCATGCTGAGCTGTCGTGCCAGACAACGGAAGCTTCGGCCGAGGGTGTCAGATCTATGCATGTCAGCCATATCTTTGTCAGACGGCGCAACAGACAGGGGTGCTTTGTCAGAGTGTCAGAGCCGAAAGCACCAAACGGTCAGACGGCGCAGCGGCCAGGGGATGCTTTGTCAGGTTGTAGAGCGGCGGAAGTGTCAGTTGCTTTCTCGTACAAGGGCGTTTGTCACGTTCGATGGGCCGAAGGATCATCGAGGTGCGTCCGAGGAGCTGGGCCGCACATGGGTCATTGGGTCGACCTTGTGGACGATGGGCGAGCTTATTGTACGCCTGGCGAGCTTGGAGGGAAGCGGGTGTCCAAAGGGCGAGGTGCGAGGTGAGATGCGCCCCTCCACTAGTCGAGGTAGACATTGCAGAGTAGGGGCGAGCTTGCTGTGCGCCTGGCGAGCTCGGATAGAAGTTCGGAGTATCACGATCTTTAGGTCGTAACAATTGTCCCTGTCATTCGAGCTTGAAGCGGAAGTCCGGCCTAGTTCGGATGACGCACCATCTCTCCATCTGTCTGGAAGGGACGTGGCTGTTTTCGTTCCGACCTTGTGGACGACGGGCAAGCTTATTGTACGCCTGGTGAGCTTGGAGGGAAGCGGGTGTCCAAAGGGCGAGGTGCGAGGTGAGATGCGCCCCTCCCGCTAGCCGAGGCAGACGTCAGGGACGATGGGCGGCTAGCGGACTAAAGGGGGAGCGAGCGGCCAAAAGGCGAGGTTGGGGCAGAGGGCGCCCTTCCACTAGTCGAGGTAGACATCGCAGAGTAGGGACGAGCTTGCTGTGCGCCTGGCGAGCTCGGATAGAAGATCGGAGTATCACGATCTTTAGGTCGTAACAATTGTCCCCGTCATTCGAGCTTGAAACGGAAGTCCGGCCTAGTTCGGATGACGCACCATCTCTCCATCTGTCTGGAAGGGACGTGGCTGTTTTCGTTTCGACATTGGAAATGGCGGCAGTTGCTTCGAAGATCCCGCCCATCGTTTCGCCATCATCATTTTGATTTGAAAGACGGGAAGAAATCGAGGCGTCCCCTCCATCCAAGACGCAACGCATGGCTGATGCGACCGCGGGTGGCAGTCGAGGCGCCAGAACCGCTTGGATCGGTGCCGCGTGGCGGAGCTTCGACGGTGGGGATGGTCCATCGCTTGCTATAAGTAGGGAGTGAGAGGATTCTGTGAAAGTTTCTTTTTTGTTTGTAGGAGTTTTGGCTGTTTTGGCGGTGTCGACCTAGGTGGGGCTATTTTTTGTAGGGTCTGCACCCGGGATATACGTGTAAAAAAATTTTACTCAATGAAATTTTTTTATGGTCCGAGCTTAATCTTATCGACTAGTGGCTTGGTTCCCCTCCTCGGATTGCGACTTAGCGTGGCCCGGATGTGTGTTACACCCGACATTCGGGGCGGGCGAGAGCTGGGGAGAGGCCGTGCCGGATGTCGAGAGTATAGACCGTTGTTTGGCTTTCGGAGTGTGACGGGGTGGAGGGTGCGAGCCCGTAGCTCGGCCCTAACCCTTCTCCGGTTTGGGTGGCGAAGCTTCGTAAGCTTGCCCCGGAGTCTTCATGTGAGCGGAGGGTGCGAGCCCGTAGCACGGCCCTAGCCCTTCTCCGGGTTAGGTAGCGAGGACGGATACTGTCCCGGAGTCTTCACTGCAGGGGAGGGTGCGAGCCCGTAGCGCTGTCCTAGCCCTTCTCCGGTTTGGATGGCGAGGACGGATCCTGCCCCGGAGTCTTCACTGGAGGGGGTGTGCGAGCCCGTAGCTCGGCCCTAGACCTTCTCTGGTTTGGGACGAATCCTGCTCCGAAGTCTTCACTGGAGGAGAGGGTGCGAGCCCGTATCTCGGTCCTAACCCTTCTCCAGTTTGGGTGGCGAGGACGGATTCTGCCCCGGAGTCTTCACTGGAGGGGAGGGTGCGAGCCTGTAGCTCGGTCCTAGCCCTTCTCGGGTTTGGGTGGCGAGAACGGATCCTGCCCCGTAGTCTTCACTGGAGGGGAGCGTGCGAGCCCGTAGCTCGGCCCTAGCCCTTCTCCGGTTTGGGTGGCGAGGACGGATCCTGCCCCGGAGTTTGAGAGTGTTTGAGGAGAACTGAAATTTTCGAGTGGAGACGTCAAAATTTGAAAATATGCAGGAAAGGAAGCTAATTTTATTAGAACTCACGAAGTTATTGATAGTATTTTAGCAAGTGTTCCGCATTCCACGGGTGGGCCAACTCGCCACCGTCCATGGTTGCCAGGATGTAAGTGGCCGGGGCGATGTCGATTATTTCATAGGGTCCCTCCCATTTTGCCGCGAGCTTCCCTCGGCGAGCGATCTCCGGTTTGAAGGTTGCGTCCCTGAGGACTAGGTTGCCGATTCTGAAGCTCCGTTTCTTCACCCGGGTGTTGTAATGCCGAGCCATCCTCTGGCTGTGCTTGACAAGGTTGGTCAGAGCTCGGTCCCTCACTTCGTTGATGAGCTCGAGGTTGAGGTCGAGGCCCTCCATGTTGATGTCTTCATCGAAGTATTTGAGCCGGAGTGTTTCTTCTACCACTTCTACGGGGACGACTGCTTCCGCCCCGAATGCAAGCATAAACGGGCTCTCCCCGGTCGACGCTTTGTAGGTCGTGCGGTACGACTATAGGATGCCCGGCAGCTCGTCCACCCAAGATCCAAGTGCGTCGCCGACCTTCTTCTTCAGTGGGCCCAATATGCATTTATTCGCCGCCTCCGCCATCCCATTGCATTGCGGATGCGCTACGGAAGCGAAGTGGAGTTTGATCCCCCACTCCAAACAGAAGCTCCGGAAGCCATGTGAAGTAATCATATCATTCCCTCTTATTCTCTCTTAGAGAAGTGATCATATCATTCCCTCTTATTCTCTGTTTGGTTATTTATTTGCTGCTTTTTTATTGCACTTTATTTGGATGGATGGATGGTTTTTATGATCCCTGACATCTGTAATCCCTCTTCCGACGTTCTAAAATTTGCTCTCTATGTTTTCATATGGACAGCCAGTCTTGTAACGAACCTTGGATATTGGTTCAGTTTTTCCCTGTATATGACTCTGAAATGCCTCTTCATTTTATATTGCAGATTGTCGACGTTTCATTGGGACGTAATATGGCTTCCATTTGGCCCTTTGTGGTAAATTCATATTACCCATTACTAGTAAACAAATGGAAGTAAAAATGACCGTAGATACTAGATAGAGATCATATTCATATACTTGAACAGTATATCTATTTGGCTTTAACCATGTTAAAATTCTATTAAATTGGGAAATAGAGATTTTGTGGATACTAATTGGCTGAAAACTTGCAGCGGCCCTGGGATCTGCCTCTACGTGGACCACTTGCTGGATGAGTCACTGGAAGACATTAGAAAGCTGAGGAGCTGTATGTATAATTACAAAGCCATGTAAAGCTTTTCACCGTGGCACACATTTTCAAGGGCGCCACTCTCTCATTTGTGTTGTATTGAGATTTTGAGGCCTTGCTGTTTTGTCAGGTATGTGAAGTTGATGCTTTTCCATCATCGTTATTGTGTTGTTTTGGACGTTGGGGGGTTTTGCATCGTAGATGGCTAATTGGATAGGTTGAGAGACGGATTTCGCAAAATAGTCATGGCCTATGTCGATGTATTTCGTATCCGAATACACGATTTACTATTTGGAGTTGCAACGTCACCGTGTAAATGAAAACAATAGATTTAAACCTGAAATCTTACAAATCGAAGAGGGCATGAGAAATTCTGGGTTAAAGAAAGGTTTTGATTTTCGTCACACACTGTTCATTTTGATCATACTGGAAACCTTCTTATCACACAGTACCTTGCTGGATGAAATTATTCTGGCATGTTTAAGTTCCTTACAGTCCCATTAACAAGTAGAAGTTGACACTGCGCCCGAAAACAGAACATATTGCCACGGATTTTATCTCCCTATCAACATGAGAGAGCATCTTTGCTTTCTAACAGAGGAAGATATCCTATGCAAAAGCTTTGTTGGTCTCGGGCTTAAGCAGGGCACCCCTGCTCCCCATCTTTGCTTTCTAGCTTCTTGCAAGCCACATTCATTAGCTTCTGCATCTTCTGTTGCGCCGAATTGTAGATGTTCATCGAGTGGACTCGAGACGGATACATCCTGAGCTAATCAATGTGGTGATCGCTTCGTCCGTGGAAGCCATTGGTTATCCACCGTGTGCCACAGAGGCGATATGGCAGTCAAATATTCTTCCGGATGCACCAGTTTAATCTGTTGAAAAACACATCGAAAAGGGTTGTCGCACAAACATTGTAGCATACGAAATTTTGCGTACGAAATTTTGCGTAACAAGGGTCGTGCACATACATGGATTGTATGGCTGCCTCCCTCCCAAGTCTTTCGGCCATGAAGGGTTTCCCATTCTTGTCATGCTTGGCCCGGATTGAGTTGATGCAGGGGCCGTAAACCAGAGTGGTCGATCTGATTCCGCTGTGGCCTCCGTCTTCCCACAGAGTCCCTCCCTCGCATCCCCATGGCCCAGCTTATATCCTCCTGCTCGCCCCTCCCTCGCATCCCCATGGCCCAGCTTATATCCTCCTGCTCGCCGTGGTCACCTTCTGTAGAGATTTCTGTTTAATGGTCACCTTCTGTAGAGATTTCTGTTTAATGGTCACCTTCTGTAGAGATTTCTGTCATTAAACTGCAAAATTTATTGAGGAGTTACTTTGCGGAGCGCGGCCATTTTGCTCAGCACACATACCGCTAAATTTTTTTTTGAAAAACAACGAAACTGTAATTCTCAAAAAACCGAAATACCATCACAAATAATTACTCAATTCCCATACCAAATTACTCATCATCGCACACAGCAGACAAAAATAATTAACCCACACATATATCAAATTACTCATCGTGTATATAACAAATTACTTATCGCGCACAACTCGCTTAAAAGCATACTCACGATGAACATCCCACTTCTTTTTAAAAAAAAAAAATATTTTGCTCATCTTATCTCTATCAAATAAAAAAGACAATCAAAGAATACATGCTTAATTTTTTTTGCTTAATGGTAATCAATGCAGTGCAGGCAATCAATTGTCTTCTTCTTCTCATCTATCACCTTCTCTCATTGCTCTCTTCTTCTTCTTCTTCTCTCTATCAATTTCCGCCAAGCACCCCCCCTCGTCCCTAGCACCCTCCCCCCTCTGCCCGCCACTCCTCCCCGCTCCCCAGCATCCTCCCCCTCAGCCTGCCCATCCGCCCCCCTCCCTGCCCATCCTCCCCGCTCCCCCTCCAGCCCCAGCCCCTCCCTCATTCGCCTGCTCTCATCCCCGCTCCCCAGCCCCCCTCCCCCTCCCCCTCCGCCTGC
Organism: Scilla litardierei; assembly: GCA_030789695.1. Lineage (NCBI taxonomy): Eukaryota > Viridiplantae > Streptophyta > Magnoliopsida > Asparagales > Asparagaceae > Scilla > Scilla litardierei. The sequence continues at coordinate 198,159,119 of CM061136.1, forward strand.
CCCTCCTCCCCAATCCCCCTCTGCCTTTGGCCCTACCCCCTCCCGCCTCCACCTGCTCCATCATCCACATCACCCTCCCCTCCCCTGCCCATCCTCCACATCACCCTCCCCATCGCCCTCATCTAATCACTTAATTAACTAATATCACTTAATTCTACTTAACTAATTGAAGATTTAGGGGTTTATTAGTTATATGTTTCAGAAACATTTAAAAATTAAGTGATATGAGAAAACTGAGTGATTTTGAATCAAGTGATATGTGAACTTAAAGACATTTTCGGTAATCCGGTATGTGCATTGAGCAAAAACTTGTTTTTTTTTCAAATTTATAAGGTATGTGGAGTAAAAAATTAAGCGGTATGTGTGCCGAGCAAAATGGCCGGTTCACAAAGCAACCCCCAATTTATTGGTTGCATGCAAGAAAGATTTAGGGGAGTGAAATGATTAATTGCATATATCATCACCATTGTGAAACCCCGTGTGCGCGCAGAGGCAAAGTGAGAAGGAACAATGAGGGCAACAACTTCACATATAAAGTGCAATGGATGCTAAAAGTTGAAGTTAGAATTGAACTCCTCTTTTTTCTCTTCTCGAATCCCACAACAAAAATATGCCTCCTAAGTCCTACATTTTCAGTAGCCATTTCGAAAAAGCAAAGGCAAGGCACAACAAAGAAGAAAATCACTCCCATTATATTCTGTTTCCAACAACAGTTTCAGTAGAAAGAAACATGATTACCATGGTTATAAATAGCTCATGATACATTTGATTTGGTTTACATAACTTTCTAATTCAATCTTGATTCATACAGAACAAGTTCTTCACATATGCATATATATCATGATGTGCAACTAGCACAACAAAGTTATTTGCTTCGTAGCAGTCAGCAGTGCAGCGGCCTCAGAATCCCAAGATAAATTCCTTCCCCGTCCATCAACGTAGTAGTCAAGATGAATGCACTCCGACTCCCAATTCTCTCTCATTTATGCTTCACTGCAGCCAAGGGGAAGAATCAACCACCACTTAATACAAGCTATCTACTTGTCTTTCACCATGAATTCAGAGCATAGTGTGCGGAAGTCGACGCACAGATCCAATAGGAGGTCTCTAGTCTTGGAGCAGTAAGTTTCATTCTCATATGGTAGACAGTGATCCTCAATAAGGGTGGAAGGCCAACATCTTATCTGACGACCAAACTGGTAGTCCCCATAGATGAACTTAAAACAGTTTGCTTCATCCTGGGGCGTATCACCTGGAACTAGATAACATGCAGACAATTGTAAGATCTCACAGGTAAACACAACGGTTGCTATGTATGTAAATGGGTTGGATGTGTGTTTTATCTATTGTATCTGAAATCGTTTTCCGATTATGGAAACGGATAGTATGCGAAAAGAGAGTTTAGTATCCATGTCCGCAAAAAATAGATACGGGTATTGATTGGATATGATTTGGATATGAACAAATGACTATATTTGATAAAAATGATGCATACCAAATCCAGATGTTTGGATGAAATGGATACAAAATGACAACTATATTTTGTTTGAGTTCGTGCTAATTAAGTTTTTAATATATATGGATATATGATCGAGGGTAAATAGGTACAAATGAATCATGAGCAGTATTTTTCAGCCTATCGGATATCTGTACCCATTCAGAATCACTATCCGAATCTGTAGCCGTATCCGATCGGATAGAAAATTTTGATATCCTTATCCGATCCTTATCCGCATCCGAAAGGATACAAATGCGGATCCAATTCGGATAATCCGAATCCGAGTTTCTCTAATACATATTATTTGATAGGCTATATGATGTGCATGTTGTGAGAGAGAGAGAGAGAACTGACAACAAAATGATGACATGGAATAGAGAATCTTGATCTGCAATGCAATTGCCTCACACCAAACACCAAACCATTGCTTATCCTATCTGAAGCATGCGGAATAAGAGTTTTGATAAAAGGATAAACATGTTTGACGATGTTTATCAACTGGGAGCATTCAAAACAATGTTTTTTGTTTGGATGTGAGGCCCACTGTCAATTCTACTTGATAATTACCAATATGTCCCAAGTGAAAGCTGCTATGTGCATATTATTTTAGCTCCCAGCCTTATTCAATTCTTGCTACTTCTCATCCAATATTGGGATAATAACAATACAATTACTGCCACTCAATTATGATTTAATACCAGTCAACTATTATCAGTTGTCATATGAGATAAACACCTGCACCATGAATTTATTTATGTCCATGTTGATAGAACACAAAGATAAGCTTAAACTTGAGAATGATAGAAAGAAACACAAAAAGACTCTCATGTGAGATTTAACAAAAACATTTGTGAACAACTTTGTTAAGCTAGATATTACAAAACGATAGGCTTCCATGCACAATAGGTTGGTAGCTGTGCACACATGCATGTGTGTGCTTTCAGTTTGATGCTATAAAAAGATGCGGGGAACAAAAACATTAATAAAAACAAAAGTCCCTGTGTGAGCACTTGCCAATCCCAATCTGACGTGCACAACTTGGCCATAGCATTCATTCTATTGTATTTCTGGGCACGTGCAAATGCACTTTTAATAAATTGATTTACCAAATGATTTACAATGAAAGAATAATATTCACCATGTTTAAATTATTCAACGAAAAAATGTCTTCGAAAATTGTCGGTTATCTATCTATTTAACGAGGATAAGCTCATTAAAAGTTTAAAATTGAATTGTTAAATTTGAAAATCAATTTTTTTTACATTTTAATGAACATGCCTAGATAAATTATTTTTAATGTGGATGCATGTATAGTTTGATGTGCATGTACGAAAAAGAATATCAAAAGGATAAACAATCTTTTGCAATATTTTTTCTTCGTGTTTAAATATTGATGTGTATGTCCTCTTGCCTGTCCTAATATAATCGAGCATTTATTTCAAATTGTTAGTTTTGAGTTGTCCATAATTTAAAAAAAAATAGCAAATATAACAATACAAGGATGATTAAGCTAGCTGATGAGATCATCACTTACCAGATGAGACGACGCAAGACGGATCGTGGGCCGAACAATTAGGCCAAGGGCATTTTTGTGAAGTTTTGGGAGTTTTTCAAAGTTTGGGGTTTTGAGGGGGTTAAATATAATTTGGGCCAAATCTGCCTTTATATGTTTGGAAAGGGATTGCATTTGGGTTTCATGCTTATTTTGAGAGAAAACCCCTAGATTAGAGAATAGAACCCAAGTGCAAGTGAGAGTAAGCTTTCTCTCTTAGTTTCAAAGCTTGGAGAGTTGGTTTTCTCTTGAAAGAAACACATATCTTGTATTTCCTCTTCTCAAAATATATAAAAATCTCATCTTTTATTCTTCAAACCCTAGAATTCTCATCACTAGCCTAGAAAAGTAATATGGTTTAAGGATAATTTCAATGAGAAACATTGAAAAACTTGTAATTTCAACTAACTTTTTAACACTGGTGAAGTTGTAGTTTCAGGCAACTTTTCATCCATTTTGAAAATTTCAGCTACACTTTAGGAGTTGGGCTAAAATATCCTTCTCCCGTTATAATAGTAGAGATACCACTTTACCATGAAAATATTACACTTCAGCACTCCATTAATTGCAAAGCCGCAGATTGTCTCGCGGACGGCTAAATTTCATTAAACTATTATGAACTTTGGCCTTGCTTCAAAAAAGTACCATGTATACTTATTTAAAAAAAAATACAAAAAAACTGCAGTGAACTGTTCTTTTTTTCCCAAGAAAATTACCACATGACAGTTAACGAAGTTTTACAATTTCCATTCTAACCTTACATTTACATTAATAACTAATAAGGATAAAACATTTTGCAAAAACCCCTTAACCATCATACAGTGTATAGTTTTTAAAGGTCTTACCTTGTTACATTTGAGGTATCGGCCGATACCAACTGCTATCGGCAGTATCGGATCGGTACCGCACCCTACCGGTACCATAACTACCACTCAGACTCGGTTCCAGCCGAAACCCTGGCCTTAGGGTTCCGGCCAGTTTTGTCCTGTATCGGCCGAAACTGACCAAAACCCTATGGTTTCGGCTTGAAAAGGATGAAGATGATGATCCAAAATTGTAGATTAAAGCGAAGAAGAGGCAAAACAGAAAAAATTGCAAGAAAGAAGATGAAAAAAAGAAGTGAAAAATTTTACTCACCGATGAACTCCCGCCTCGTCGCCCTGCCTCGCTACTTGACAAATGCCTCTCCCGCCCTGTCGTTTCCCCGCCTCGTCGTTTTCCCGTCACGAAAAATACCCCATTGCCCCGCCTTGGTGAATGCCTCACCGCACCGTGAGAGAGAGAGAGAGAGAGCAGAGAGAGAGAAAAGAGAGGACGATGCGCTCTGTGTGAATGAAAGATGACCGCTATTTTTAAAGGGAAACTTGTAAATAAGTGGCATGTGCGCATAGTAAAATGTTGGGTGCAAGTGCAACAGATATTTTAAAGGCAAACTTGTAAATAAGTGGCATGTGGCACAAAAGCAAATCCCCATATTTTAATGGCAAACCTGTAAACAAGTGGCATGAGCACAGAGTAAAATGGTGGGTGCACAAAGCAACTCCCCATTTTTAATGGCAAACCTGTAAACAAGTGCTATGTGCACAGAGTAAAACGGTGGTGCGCAAAGCAACAACCCCATTTGATTAGTCATGGCAAACTGGTAAATAATTGAAGGGATAGCTGCTGATTTTTTTGGAACGGCAAACTTGCAAACTAATGGCAAACTTGTATATAAATTATATATACAAATTTATAAATATATATTAGTAAATATAAATTTGATAGTATTTGATAGAATATGATTATTTAAGTATTTGATAGTATTAGATAAGGTTTTAAGTATTTAAAATCACCAATACGGACGAAACCGAAACTTGCTTCTGAAACCACCGAAACGGGAATACCGATAACGAAACCTAAATTTTGGGAGGAGCGATACCGAGACTGAAACCGAGACCTAAAACCTTGGTACTTACAACTATTCTTCCAAACTTTTCTTTCCCTAAACCATTAATTTTTCTTCATAACAAAACCCAAATTATTAAATTTTGAAATTTTCATTCTCCCAAACAAGATTTTCATCCATTTACTTATAATTTGCATTCCAAAAACCTTTTTGAAGAAAACATGTGTTCCAAACCCTTTTTCCCCTTTAAGTTGGTTTACTTCTTTCTAATATAAAATAAGACCTCAAAACTTCTTTGTCCTAACAAAGATCTTAGTAAATTTTAGAGTGTGAGATGGGAGGTGGCGACGGCGGCAGACAAAAATAGAGTTACTTTGGACAATTGGACTGTAAAGGCGATTCGGGTTGGAATTAAATATATGAATGAGAAAGAAGAAGAAGAATTATTTAAAAAGGAAAAACAAATGGAGAAGAAGAAGAAGGGTCGGAAGAAAATTTGGTCATAAATAGCTCACATTCTAGTCATGTGTTAATTTTATAAGATGCCATGATGGAGGGTAGTGAGTGAAAAAGTGGAGGGAAGTTCATGGTAGTTTTTTGAATTTCTCAAAGTATATGGTAAGTTTTGAAACAGGGTCAAAGTTCATAGTAAAAATTTTACCCTGATGGATTCTACTGTCTTGTCTGAAACCCTGATTTATTCCTTTATTTATTTAATGGATGCTCCTATGACGTCAAGCGGAGTGTTGTTTACCACCCATCTGGCTGAATCGACATATATAAATGTATGATGTCATTCAAGAGTCGCAGTTAAACATGAGACCTACATCTTGGTTGTAACGGTAATGAAGAACAGAAATATATTAAATGGAATAGTTATTTCTACCTTTGTGGCAGTTTTTTGAATTTCTCAAAGTATATGGTAATTTTTGAAACGGGGTCAAAGTTCATATTAATGTTAAGAAATTTTGCCCTCAGGGAATCTACTGTCTTTCCTGAAACCCTGATCTACTCCTTTATTTATTTAATCGATGCTCCTACGACGTCAAAGGGAGTGCTGTTTACCACCCAACTGGCTGAATTGACATATATAAAAGTATGATGTCATTCAAGAGTCTCAGTTAAACAGGAGACCTTCATCATGGTTGTAAACAGTAATGAAGAACAGAAATATATTAAACGGAATAGTTATTTCTACCTTCGTGCCACCTAACGTTTGCATGTATCTAAACTGAAGTGAGAAGAAATTGTTAACATAAAACCAACAAAGAAATATTAAACTTTACAAGCCAATGCAATGCAGCTTACGTGATATAAGGAAAATATCCTAGCACTTTCACATTTTAAGGCTGCCGGTTCACTTCACCGTTCATCAGTTTTCTGGACATCATATGTTGTTTGGATAAGATTTCTGCTACAAGCCAATGCAATGCAGCTTACGTGATATACGGAAATAATCCCAGCACTTACCCATTTAAGGCAGCCTTTTCACTTCACCCGTCATCAGTTTTCTGGACATCATATGTTGTTTGGATAAGATTTCTGCAATAAGATGCTTCTCACCAAAAAGGTGAGATTTTCTGAGGAGCAAGTTCCTTGATGAAGAGTCCACAGCGTAGCCCTGTCCTGACATCCATTGCAACAGTTGCAAAAGCAAGTCTTTCTTTTCTGGTTTTGCAACATAACGTGAAATAGCTATCCGGAAAACCTCCTAAAGAAAACCAACATATGACATGAGACATGTACGTAATAAAAATGAAAGAATTTTTTAACAGCTTATCGATGAGGGTGCCTATGTGTGGAATTTTTTTCCCCGCGGTGGTTAGGTTTGAATTGATTATGTTTTTTAAATATTAATAATAAACAATAAGATTTCAGTATAAACATATGCTTTGAATTGATTATGTTTTTTAAATTTCGCAAAATTCACAGACCAAAAAAGAATAAAACAAAAAGAAAGAGGAGCTCGTTTTATAAATTCGGATGAATTTCTTGTTATATGCAAAAAGAATCAAACATGAATTCCATCCTTTACATTAGATGGTTCACGTAGAAATTATGATGCAGATATCAATTTGCAACATCAGGTTGATATAAAAATGTTCAATTTTGGTTGAGAACTTTTAAATCTCAATTGCAAATTAGATAGATCAGACCATGTAGGGGATAGGTCAAAATGGCATGTTCAAAATATTGTTAGTGAGTCCAAGTGACGACAACTTCCACAACTTATCCTACTAATAAATGCGCTGATCATTTATGTAAAGAGAGACCAGGAAGCATGGCTAAACTCCCTGATATGGTAAGCACATCAGTCTTGTATATGTCCACTGACTCCACGCATATCTAGGTTCAACTGATTAAGCACATGACCCATTGGCCTTAACAGAACTGATACATGATTTGTTTAAAAAGATGGATTTACGTTATATAATAAGCATTGCAGAAGCAATATCAAAATTAAAAGAAAGTTTTTTTTGATCAAAACAAGATAGATTGACAAGGTGTTAGAGTTGTTAAGTACAAAAAATAGATTAAGAAGATGTTAGATCCGTGCGCGGCTAAAGAGGGGAGGAAATTACTTTGCGCACAACAAGTCATGGAGAAATTACTTTGCGCACAACAAGTCATGGAGAAATTACTTTGCGCACCACAAGGAGGGTTTTTCTATTTAAACTAGGGCTAGCCGTCATTTGTATTCATGCTTAATATTGGAGAGAATTCTATTGAGCGTCCTAGGAGTAGTTCTAGATCTAGACGAGTGCGGACGTCCTCTAGGCGTCTTGGGAGGAGGGCACACCTCTTTTGTGCTCAAATATCTTATTCTTCTTTATTATTTTGCTATAAAAATCGGATCTTTGGTTGGTTCCTAACAATTTGGTATCAGAGCGCGTGACGATCCATGGCGGGAATTGAAGGGGTAAAGAAATCGGTTGACGATTTGGTGGAATACATCGAGCACATGAAGGCAAGACAAGTAAAGAACGACGAGCAATTTGCAAAAATCATGGAGCTATTGACGGCGCGCATCCACGACGGTAAAAACCCTAATTTTGGGCAAAAGACGTCACCTTTGGAGGAGAAAAGCCCAGATCTAGAAATTTCAGATCTGAAATTTTCAGATCTAGATCTGAAATTTTCAGATCCAGATCTGAAGGCGACGGAGGAAGACGAGAAAATTTTTAGATCTGAATCTGATGGCGATGAAAATCCAGATTTAAAGGCGGCGGCGGAAGACGAGGATGAGCCCCCAAGGCGAGCAAACCCTAGCCGTCGTCTCAAAAAGACGGCCACGCCCCCTGCAGAAATTCTGCAGGGCCCTGCAGCAATTCTGCACGGCCCTGCAGGTCTGCGCAGAAATTCTGCAGGAATCTGCAGAATTTCTGCAGGAAATCTGCAGAATTCTGCAGAGGCCCTGCAGAATTTCTGCAGGGCCCTGCAGGCCTGCAGAAATTCTGCAGCGGCCCTGCAGGCCCCGGCAGGGGCCCAGGAGCTCCTACAGGGCCTTTGTTGGGCTCTGCAAGGCCCGACAGCCCCTTCAGCACCGACGAAGGGCCCTCCGATGCAGTGGACAGCGAGTTTTTGACTTCCTGAGCCCAATACAGCGAACATTAGAGCTTCCGGAAGGGCGACGTGGGCCCCAAGGCTCTTGGTTTTCAGTTCAAAGTCCTTCAGAACGCCAACATCTCAGTTTAGGCTATAGATGGCCTTCAGATCTGACTGGTGGTGACCGTGGCTTTCGTCTGGACGTTGATGAAGGTAGTGGAGACCTATCTCATCCTTTCGATCCGGGAGGAGACTTGCAATACGTGGAATGGATGGCACACACACTCCATGCACCACCTTGAGGACAAGGTGGATTTTCAGGGGCGGAGTAATGTTAGATCAGTGCGTGGCTAAAGAGGGGAGGAAATTACTTTGCGCACAACAAGTCATGGAGAAATTACTTTGCGCACAACAAGTCATGGAGAAATTACTTTGCGCACCACAAGGAGGGTTTTTCTATTTAAACTAGGGCTAGCCGTCATTTGTATTCATGCTTAATATTGGAGAGAATTCTATTGAGCGTCCTAGGGGTAGTTCTAGATCTAGACGAGTGCGGACGTCCTCTAGGCGTCTTGGGAGGAGTGCACACCTCTTTTGTGCTCAAATATCTTGTTCTTCTTTATTATTTTGCTATAAAAATCGGATCTTTGGTTGGTTCCTAACAGAAGATTCACACCTCCAATTGTTAATTCGGATATTTCAACATCTCTAACATTGGATAGCACACCCAAGATGCATCATATGCCATATACTTCAACAGAGGAAAAGTGCATTCACTATTAATTGGTAACCATCCTTCATTAACGATCTTTTGTTAACCATCGACATCGACATCGACATCGACATCGACATCGACATCGACATCGACATGATAAAGATACAAATCAACAAATGCAGTCAAATAAGACTCAAGTCAACATATAACTCTTAGAAACACGCATTTGTAGTGAATGTAGAAATAGTGGAAGTGTATATCGTAGCGCTAGACCTACTAATAATGTGAAGCGTAAGAAGCGTACCACATAGCATACACCACATGATTTTTTTTCCTTTTTATTAAAAGAATATGAAATTATATCTGATATTGTTTTAATAAGTAAGATATGTATTAGAAAAACTTCAAAAAAAGTGAGCCCATCAAACAATACAAATCTGAGCCCCTCGAATAAGATAAAATGCTTTCTCTATTCTCAACCATTCAAACCAAGCAATCACCCAACTTCTCTCTTCACTGTCCTCTCTATACCCAACCACTTGTACCACAAAATACCCAGTTCTCTCTCCTCCCCTCCCACTCTCAGTCAGTCAATCTCTCTTTTTGGTCCTGGTGATGCAAATTACATGATAGCGAGACCACAGGAGAGGATGGCAATCGATAGTGAAAGCTGAGAGACATATCAGTAGTTTGGATGTAGGTGTGATGCCATTAGCAAGTTGGTTGATGTTGATGATTTCTCAATACAAGAGGCTGATTGAAAAACTTATTAATCTTACTGTTATCAGACGATGTATCACCACTGTGGTTGGCATGATCAGTCAGTTCATGCATAAACTTATAGAGGTTCATTGAAGAGCAGCTTTACCGATGTATGTCCAATGTTTTCTTGATAAATATTTATGATATCATAAGAATGTGCAATTAAAAATAAAAATTTTCTGACTATGGTTATGTAGGAGATAAAAGAGATAAAGGCCTATTTTATAATATCACATGTATGTCAAAGGTAATCCAGTTAGAGGAGCAATAAGAAAAATGTTGTAGCTCGCTCTAGTGCCAAAGTATAAAGCCAGCTCTAGTGCCAAAGTATAAAGCCAGGAATCATACGACTTTGTGATATGATGTGTCTAAAGATGTTACTGTGAGAACTTGATTTTTGGCATGATGACCACATGCTTATGTATTGTGATCATTAGGTAGTAATTAGGTAGTAATCTACATAGCTAACAATCTGGTGTTCAATGGATGGACCAAATATATCCAAGTAGATAACCATTTTATTTGTGCTAATGCGTATGCACCCGTGATTTGTACTCCTTTACCCACACTTTAGAACTGGCAGATATTTTACCCAAAGCTTCTTTTCAAGATTGTTTTCTTTTTTTGAGTGACAAAGATGTGCATTATCAATATCTATACTCCGGCTTGCGGGGAAGTGTTCAGAACAAGTGTTAAAAGTTATAATAGAATTGTGCAAGTTTCCAGTTTAGATATGTCCTAGTTTTAGTATTAGTGTCAAACATGAATCTTAGTTCTATTTGTATTTGAGTATTTGTATCTTTTCATATATATATCAATTACATAAATAAAGAGGAGAGGAAAAATCAATTCTCTTTTTCTCAAAATCTAATTCTAACACACACATGAGAAATAAGGTATATAGACTATTCTTGAACGAACTGCATCTTATGCCCTCGTTAAAAAAATCAACTCTCTAATATTTGTTGGATAATCAGCATCATTCATCATTCAATTTAATCCTCATATTCTAGAACCCGAGTACACCAGACATCTCTTTAACCCAAAGTGATTTGCTTGTTGATCTAGTTAGTTACAAAAAGTTCTATTACAATGAAACCGTTAAATTTGTAACGATTAGATGAAAAAGCAAAACACCTTAGGGTTCACTCGATCTTGATGTATTTATGTATTAAAATATGAAGATAAAAAGAAATAGAGTCGATCATCTAAAATAATTGTAGCAAGTGGCCTTTTGGCAAGTACATAGGAAGGAATTCCCCTTGGTAGACGACACATATATTACTCTATACACACACATACACATATATAGAATAGTGTATATCAGTTGTCCGGTAGAGGAGAGAATTCATTTGATGGCTCTCAAAAGTCCACTCTCCTCTATCTTTTTTGATGATCAGCATTATTTGATTTGAGTTGATTTTACATATTCTAAATACAAATAGATAATGTATCGAGTGAACCTTGAGAGTTTTGGTTGTTGATCCAGATATTGCAGAATTCAACAATTTTGTTGTAATAGAACATTTATTATATATAGATCAATGATAAAAAAATTCTTAGGGTTCAATCGCAACATTATCTATTTATGTTTTAGAACATGATACACAACTTAAACGTCACCGATTGTTAAAAATAAAGTAGACTTTTTTCGGATCAGGGGAGGAATTTCCTCCCATGGACAACAGATATCCATTATTCTCAAACAGAGAGAGAGGGGTAAATCTTCATGTGAGAACATTTCGCACGGTGCGAAAAGAATTTATCATTTTTTGAGGAAAAATTTCAAAAAAAAAAAATCCCACCTTCATTATGTGTTGTTATACACCCCTCAAAAAATAATCATTGAGAAATAATGTGATTTGGCCTTCGATCAAGGCATTTCAACAAATTCGCACGTTTTAAGACCGTTAAATTTGTAACGGGTGGATGTGTGCTCTAACCCCACTAGAGTTCACCCATTATTTTCCTCGAGGTATATAATTGTATGGATTAAACATAAAAAAAATTTGAAAAAAATATTCAAAAAAAATAAAAAAATCTTTTCGCACGGGCTTTTGCACCACTTTTTCGAACTGGAAGATTTCTATATATATAATAATAGGTATCATATGCCATATGAGCCACCCCTCATATGCCCTCACATAAATGGGACAAGTACAAGCCCCACATGGCTTGTACTTGTTGTACTTGCCCCCTCTATGTGAGAGTGCAAATGATGGGATGCTTCATATATCATATGATACTCATTATCCTCATATATATACATATATACATACATACATACATAGATATAGATATATAGATATAGATATATAGATAGATAGATAGATAGATAGATATATATATATAGATATAGATATATAGATATATAGATAGATAGATAGATAGATAGATATATATATATATATATATATATATATATATATATATATATATATATGAGGAGGGATCAAATGACCCCCAAAAATAACTCCCTATCAAAAATCCTATGCCCCCCCATTTTTTCGGGAGATCCAAACCGTTCATCTTGATCTCCACCCTCTAAATACCCGACCCACCAATTTTCAACCCGATCCCATGTGTTTTGCCCGTTCATCCATCCGACCCAAATTTAACGGTTTCGCATGAACAGAACTTTTGCGAATGGTTGATGAACGGGCAAAACACATGTGATCGGTTTGAAAATTGGTGGGTCAGGTATTTAGAGGGTGGAGATCAAGATGAACGGTTCGGATCTTCCGAAAAAATGGGGCGCATAGGATTTTTGATAGGGGGTCATTTTTGGGGGTTATTTTTGGGGGTCATTTGATCCCACCTATATATATATATATATATATATATATATATATATATATATATATATATATATATATATATATATATATATATATATATATATATATGAGAATAATGGCTATCATACGCCATATGAGATATGCTCTCATACGCCCCTCTCACATAAAGCAACCAAGTACAACCAAGTACAAGCCCATGTGGGCTTGTACTTGGTTACTTTATGTGAGAGGGAGTATGAGAGCTTATCTCATATGGCGTATGATACCCATTAATCCCTATATATATATATATATATATATATATATATATATATATATATATATATATATATATATATATATATATATATATATATATATATATATATATATATATATATATGCCAGTCATAACCCGTGCCAGCGGACACGGTTCATTTAAGATTTTCCCTAGCGAAATCTTTGTTCCCAAAAAATTATTTCTACAGCTAAAATTTAAAAGAACAAATTAGCTTAAAAATATTTAGCGGTACGGACACCTTCGAAAACCGAAATGAAACGACTGGAACCAAGTGATTTCGGTCAACGCATCATTCCTTGATTCTGATATACCTTTTTTGATTAATGTGTTGAATCAATTCGTATCTGATCCGAAAATTACACATTAAGATAATAGGACACATGGCTTGAGATGTGCCTAAAGATGCATCATGTAAATATATTCTGTACTCTGATTGTGACCATAGCAGAATTACAACCTTCTCATATACAAATCGAGTTGGTTTACCTTTGATCAGCGATTGATGACGTGTTATTGTGTCTTCACATAAGGCAATTTGATTTATTAAAAAATATGAAACAACTAGTTGTTTCTTGATCCAGTACAGAATTAGAGTATAAAACCATGTCCAACATCTCAAATGAATTGATGTGAATTCAACAGTTACATTTTCATATGGTTTGTGACACCAACTCATGTGAGGTTCTATTGCAATAATACAATTATCATTTACATCGCCATCAAGATCGACTCTCACATAATGATGAAGTAGCAATTGATAAAGATGAAGATACATTAGCTGACGAGTCTACTTACCAAACCTCTGAAAAAAGAAATAGTGAACTACATTTGTGACAAGCTGGACATGTGACATATATGCGCTAGCTTGAGAGTAAGTGTTGCGATGTAATATACAATGTGTAGAAGGGTTTTATGTAAAACCACAAATATAATACTATAAATAATTTTCCCAAAAGAGATGAGAAAATCTTACTGTCTCTAACCCTTTCACCAAAAAAACCAATATTTGATGATATTAAATTATTAACCATTCCATTTGCACTTGTTAATTGGCAGATAAAGGCTGTCCTCGTGATGACCTTAAAACTTGGAAGGTTTAAAACTAAAAGTAGCTATGAAGAATCTTATACCGTGTCCATTGTGCATCTGGAGCGATGAATTGCTTTCAAAACATCATTTATCGAATTTATATTGCCTGACTTCATAAATGCTATTGCGAACTTCTCCAGAGAATGCATAGGTAGCAGCTCTGCATTATCCTGCCCATCAATAACCACTGGAAATTAAACAGAAGGGCTTTATAAAATGAAGATCATCCATAAAGCAAAATTATCATACCTTCATAACAACATAAGCCTCTTTTAGGAGCCCTGCAGCAATTAAAATGTCCAGTACCTTCTCATGTAGAGATTTACATAGCCTTCTTTTGCTGTATCTCAGCATATTATAAACAGAAAGTGCTTCTGATGGGGACCCAGCCCGTCCCAATTGCAATATTAGAGATGTACATAATTCCTGCAGACAAAAGATACCTAATAATGCTTCATTAGATTACAGATGCATCACAATCATCCTCTATGCTATATCCAATAGCAATGTAAACAAAAGACACAGGTGCGATAAAAGAATAATAGGAAAACACAAGCTAATGCATCACAGGTTAAATAATCATTGCTTATAGTCGATGGTATGATCTAAACAAAGAAATATGTAATATTAAATAAAAATACGTAAATGTGCTTTCTAGATTTTGTTCTGGTGAGGATATGAAACTATACACAAATTGGGCATGGCAGAGAAAACTTCCACAAAATTATAAATGCAGTTTCAATATTTTAATATACAATTAATATGCATCAATTTCATCTTATATTTTACATAAATATTTTTTATTGAAACATTGAGACAATTATACACGATGGTGTTCTCTAAACACTAATAACATTGATACATTTGAAATCATGTGCTTGTGCACGTGCGCATACAGAATAACGGGTATCAGCAGAGGAAATTTCCACTGATGTTGGTTAAAAATTCACTCTCCATCCCTTGATTCAAGGAGCGGCAACCTTTGTATTGATCTTCGAGTCCTGAAACCTAAATACATCAATATTCTTGGGAATTCAGTGCTCTTTGCTGATGAAACAAAATGTGGAAAAAGTTCAACTGCTGAAACTCTATTATTTGCATGGCCAAAACCACAAGATTTTTTTTGTATCAATGTTTAAGAACATAGAGATCATTATTAGGGCTGCAAATAAGCTTGAAAATCTGGAGTATTAGCTCAAATAGGCTCAGTAAAAGCTTCTTAAACTTGTTGTAATCTAAACAAGCTTGTTATCTCATGCATATATTTTTCCATACGTTTAATCTTTAAGATCATCTTTTCAATTGTTGGTTATCTTTTCAATTGTCTTAAATGAATCGCTTGCTCCTAATAAATTCTTCATAATTAGTTTCAATTAAATGTTTGTCTCCCTAACAAATACAGTGAATAACATAATTCTTATTTTTTGACGTCATTCTCCTCTTATGGCTTTAATTATATAATGAGTTTGGGGAAAACTCAAAGCTCACCTCGGGCTCGTTCCAAGCTTGCTCGAGCCCGTTCATTTGTTAATCGAACCAAGCTTGAGCAAAATTTTGGGATTATTAAATAAATGAATGAACACAACAACCTAAAGCTTAACTCAGATTTAAAGCTCAAATCAAAGTGAGAAGCAAATAATGAACATTTTAACAACCATAGGTAGAAATTTCTTCATATGGAGGCAAATACCCATTACCCATGCATGCACACACAAAAGAGTGTGTGTGGATATATGCTCACATCGTAGAAAATTTCATTAGGTTGCACCCGAAATAGTCCACCTCGCTTCTTATTATAAACAAACCCTTTTATGTTGATCCACATGTACAAAAACCCAAAAACATCAAAGATCTAATGAATTCCAAGCTCTTTGACCATTCTCCTCTTATGGCTTTAATTATGTAATGAGGTTGGGGAAAACCAAAGCTCACCTTGGGCTCGTTCCAAGCTTGCTCGAGCCTGTTCATTTGTTAATCGAACCAAGCTTGAGTAGAATTTTGGGATTATTAAATAAATGAATGAACACAACAACCTAAAGCTTAACTCAGATTTAAAGCTCAAATCAAAGTGAGAAGCAAATAATGAACATTTTAACAACCATACGCGGAACTTTCTTCATATGGAGGCAAATACCCATTACCCATGCACGCACACACACAAGAGAGAGAGTGTGGATATATGCTCACATCGTATAAAATTTCATTAGGTTGCACCCGAAATAGTCCACGTGCTCATTGATTAGGGGTGGAAAAAATTGAATTTTGAACAACCTGATGCATGAGCAAACAATATGAAAATGATTGGATTTTTAATGTATCTATGTTTTATTTTAAGATGTAGAGATCAACATGAATGGTTTTGATCATCAAAGAAACGAGTGGGTTTTTTGTGGTGCATCGTGAGAATTCTCCTACTTTCGAATTTTCCTACATTATTGGCATATATACATTACACGCATATGCATATAAAAGAGAGATTGACTAGGATCCACTCATGCATACAAAACATGTTGATTGACCCCACTCATTTAAAATTGGGCAACCCTCATGAAAAATTCATTCCATTATATAAAATCTAACATATATAATCTACGTACAAACAAGATTTTAAATGATTTATATATATATTACATATGTACCGAGTGGCAACAAATTAGTCGGATTTATGATAATACTAAAACCTTGATTTTGTGATCCTATTTTGGATGTGTAAAATAAAGTCGAATAATTTGAAATTTTATTTGTAAGTAGTCTAAAGTCTAAACGTATTGAATCACACCTAACGAAATAGATTTTCTTTTTAGACTTTTCATTTTTAACTTTGAATGTATTGGATATACATGTGTGGTCCACTCGAATGGATCCTAGTCAATATACATGGTAAGTTACACTCGGGTACCTTGTAATATAGGGGGTATGTGACTAATAACTCCCAATGTATGAAACTAACTAGTAATGAGACCCCTAAAACTAGCACTGATACTCCATGTATTAATTGATTAATAATGGGATAAGTTGCACTTGGACCCCTGAAACTAGTATTTTGGGGGAAATTCCATAGTCTCGGTACTAGTTGCATGCACTATAGGTTATTAATTGCATGCCCCATAGAACGTAAGATCTAAGCGCAATATATTTGTGTGGAAAAATGGGGCCTACAGTAACATTCAAGATGGTACTCTATTGTGTCATTTTCAACCATTGAATTTACTTTAAGGTAAGTGCATTAACATTTTGCACTAATAGCAAAGCAAACTCAATGGCTGAAAATGGCCTCATTGGAGGTGCCACCAGCAGTTGTATACTATATATGCAAAACAGGTCATGCAATGGATGGCATGTCAACCAACGTTGGTTTTTCGTATAGATGATATGCTCCATTCCTCTTGATTTACATGTTTGTTTACATGTGTATGCAGGGGCGGACGCATGCCAAAGGTGGGGGGGGGGGGGGGGGGGGGCGCCCCCCCCCCCAATTTTTTAATTCCCTAAAAAAATCTACATTCATTTCTCAGGGCCCATTGGCTAAAAGCCTAAATAATTAATCAAAGAGTATTAAAAGAAGTGGTGAGGCCCATTTCGTTAGGGCATGACTGCACTGCAAATCAAAGCGAACCAAACGGCAACATCGCAGGCGCCTTCTCGCAGGCGCCGCCATCAAAGCGAATCAAAGCGAACCAATCCCAAAAGGCACCTTCTCGCAGGCGCCGCATCGAATTGCAAAAAAACACCCGAAGAGAAATTAGGGCAAAAGCTTCGTCGCCGTCGCCCGTCGTCAAGGTCCAAAACTCGAACCAGCTGCTCCAGTCCACCACGCGCATCCCGGCAAGAGCTGAGTCTCCAGGTCCACCGCGCCTTCCGGTAAGAGCTCGACATCGCAAAATTTCTACCTTCAATTAAAGTCTTCGCCTTTTCTTCATTTGTTATCAAAATTTCCATGACAACCTGAAGAATTCTCAGTGACAGTCAGGGGCGGAACCAGGATGAGATGACGCGGGGGGGGGGGGGGGGGGGCAATGTCAAAAAATATAAAGCATCAGATAAATATATTATATTAATTCATGTGGAGTATATTACATCAAATAACATTTAAACTCTGATTTAAATATATCAAAATAAGCCATTACATTCTCACCATGTTAAAATGCAGAACGTCTTTCTTCCATGTCACGAAAATCAACTATAATTGAATCCACACTAAATTTTTCAGCAATTTCTCTCTCAATGTACACAAGCAAACAATCAGACAAGAAATCATCTCCCATCTTGTTACGAAGTGTAGTCTTGACTATATTCATCGCTGAAAAAGAACGCTCTGTAGTAGCTGTAGAAACTGGAAGTGTGAGAATAAGAGTTATCACTCTATACACAAGAGGATACACTTCTGCTTTTCTAGTTTTTACCAACCATTGACATAGATCAGAAATTGTTACCAATGCTTTAAAATCTGGAAGTTGTCGGACATGATCAAAATGTTGGAATTGCATGCGCAACTGTGTCATCTCATATTCTGTAAAGTCTTGTTGGTAAAATTTCTGTACCAATTTGCAAATATCATCAATTCTAAATGATACACGCATCTCTCTTGGATCTAAAGCTGAACTGAGAATGATCAATTCCACTGTGTTATCATTGAATTTGTTGTTCAATTCCTGCAACTGAGAGTCTATCACTGCATTGAAAACATCAACTTTATAATAATGCTCCACTGTAATTTCATTTTGTTGATGTCGAGCTCTTCCTCTTCTTGCAATATGTATATAATGCATTCCGAGGAGCTTTATCCAAAACTGCTGCTACTTGATCATTATAAGAGGCGATGAAACTCAACAATTCTAAAAAGTTTCCACGATTACTTGATGACTTAGACTCATCGTGGCCTCTAAAAGAGCAACCTTGAAATGCAAGCCACCTAACCGTCTCAATTGAAGCTTTCAAACGAAGTCTGTTTTCCATGATTTCCTGTGATGTGAATTTCTCAAACCTTCTCGCGATATGAGATGATTGATTCATAAGGTCTGCACATGCTTTCTCAGCATTTCTATGAGGTGAATTGAGATCTTTTCCAATATGAGCCAAAAGTGCACAATTTTTTCCATCCTTTACCTTTTTCCATGATCGAAATCCATTAACAGTGAATGCATCGGATCCAGAAGGTCTATTTTGTTTATGAAATAGAAAGCATGGTAGACAAAATATAGCATCTGCTGTTGGAGAATATTCTAACCAAGAAGGAAAAAGCTTAAACCATGCTACTTGAAAACTTCGTGAGTGTTTTTCACCTGATGTTGGATACTTAGAAAGTGTACACTGATAAGGACCAGCTTTAATATAAGCTCTTCGAACTTCGTCGTGCTTCTCAACTGGATACTTCCATATTTGTGGCCGTAATTCTGGATCACGCTCTAATGTGTTGATGTCAAACTCGTTATCGATTTCAACTCTTTGAACTTTTGGAGCATGATCCTCAGAATGCACATGACTCTCTATCGATGGACTTTCAATACTTTTTCTTTTAAAGAATGAATCGATTGTTGTTGACTTTTTCATCTAAAAAATAGGATAAAGTATGGATAAGTCGATCTGAAACAACAATCAATAATCAATATCATAGTCAAATGACAACAATACTTGGTCTTAAATATTTTCGTCCAAGATTTACGATAGCTCACAATTCTAGATTCCTACACAATTGTTAACTATAACAACGACATCATTCATGTAAATCAACACAAATCAAATACATACAAAAAACTAGTTTGACATGTAAAGTATAAAATCCAACCATGTAAAGGCCAAGAGAATTTTCTATTTTCTATTTTGAAACCAGTTGCAAACACAATTCTATTTTTTCCTACAAAAACAACAGATTTTGATGCCATTGACAATTTGATGTTGTTATTTAAACATGAAAGATACACAAGACTTTGAGCATAATCATAAGTAGTTGGTTTACTAATCAGAAATAAAAAGCTAAATCAAAAAAATGCTCACCGAATTATAGAGAGATGAGATCTCTTAAGGTAGCAGCCCAGTAGATATTCCAAAGACAGAATCAACCCAGGAACGAGAGCATGTCACGACAATAACGTGCCCTAATTTTGTCACGACCCGCTTCCCTAAAATGGAGGCGAGACGTGAGAAGGTCCGCTCAGATGTGGAGCTGTGAAGCTGCACGCCCGATAAACGTCAATTTAGTATAAGCAGGTCCCTGTAATCGCAAAAAGGAACAACAACAATAATAATAATAAAGAGACGGATATGAAATACCAATCCCAAGTTTGTCCACAAAATATTCAACATCACAGAAAAGCCACCAGGCTAACAGGAAAGAGTCTAAGGACCAGAACAAGGCCAAACAAAAGCAACACAAACATAACAGAGTATCAAACTAGGTGCCACGCACCGACAACTAGGCAGTCTAACAAAAGAAGCTAAACGAAAACACTAAGACTGATCCCCAGTGTCAACGTAGTCCTCGATCAACGCGGGTCCTGACTCAGCGTCAGCGAACACAACGTCCTCATCAAGTAACTCGGGCTCGGGCTCTAACATGTGTCACCCAAAAGAGAAAAGGGGCACATGTCAGCAAGTCGGAAGACTTGTGCAAGGAAACGAAAAGAAAGGTAAACTAACAACCTAGCAGTTAAAGTATGGTGCATGGCAAGTAAAGTAAGGTGGTAACAAGTAACGTAAAGGAGAGTACAAGTGGCAAGTGGTTGTTGTGACATATAATGTCAAGTAACAAGTACAAGTACAAGGGATCACTCAACGAGTGCACTATTGCCCGCAGGCTGTGTTCAAGTATCAAGTACAAGGGACCACTCAACGAGTGCCCCATTGCCCGCAGGCTGTGTTGAGCTCGTCTTCTGGAACACGAGCCAGAAAGTGTATTTGACATAGGATTGTGCCCACGCAAGGTGGGTGCCTAGCCGGAACAAATAGTACAAGTATGTAGCGAAGCTACGCAATCACGATGAGTATTCAAGCATGCAATGACATGAGCAAATATTCGCGTACCGTTAATTGTATTTAAACGTGACAGGCAAAATGCAATGACATGAACATATTCGCGTACCGTTAATTTAAATTAAACATGACAGTTAAAATGCAATAGTAGTTAAGGATGCATGGATGACATGAACAGTTAATACGCGTACCGTTAATTGAAAATAAACGTGATATACAAGCATGATGAGGGTGACGGACCAAGCTTCGTTGTCAAGCTAGGTCAATGGCGTCTAGACGGCTATCCTTTCACCGTCTAGTCTCTTTTACGCTAAAGCAAGGAAATGGCCTAAGACATGGCCCAAATCAAGAGATGCAAGTTTCACTTGCCTGATACCGGGATTGACGAGCAATGAAGATCGTCACACAAGCTAACTACGGAATGGATCACTGTTATGGCAAAACAATTATTAGCACAATGATCCTAAATAGGTTTCTCATTAGAACCCTAATCATCTAACAATCCATTTTATTAGGGTTTCACAATGTCAATGTGGGTTATGCTAAAATTAAAGGAATCGAGTATTACCGCGTAGGGAACGGGAGAATAACGCCGAGCAACCACGGCGACGGAAGAAACGCTCCGGGGAACCTAGGGTTCAGATCTGGAAATGATTGGAGAAGTTTGGAGAATTAGGGTTTTGGGGGATTTTGGGGATTTGATGGTGATTTGGGGAAGATGAGAGGTGGAATGAGTTGAGGGAGGATTTGGATGGAGGAAGAGCTTGGGATGAAGGATTAATGGTTTGAGGGAGATGAGGGCTCAATGGGGGAGAAACTAGGGTTTTGGGTCGAGTGGAGGAAGAAGAAAACGTTTGGGAGGGGTTTAAATAGGATGGGCTGGCGGCTGCCCAGAAATTAGGGTTTTAACACAGATGAGTCGGTCAAAGAGCAACCACTGACCGACTAGTTTGGCAACTAGTCGGTCGGTCGACCAACGCAGACCGACTAAGTGTAAACAGTAACTTCTGAATGAAAATAGGATTTGGATTTAGTCGGTCGATGAACAATTGCTGACCGACTAGTTTGGAAACTAGTCGGTCGATGAACGTTCTTAGACCGACTAAGAGTGAACAGTATTGATACCAAAAATTATTTGAAGAGTTAGTCGGTTAAAGAAGCATTGCTGACCGACTAGTTTGCAACCTAGTCAGTCAACCAACGTTCTTAGACCGACTAACGATAAACAGTAACTCCAGAATAATTTAGAAAGCCAACTAGTCGGTTCAAGAAGGTTTGCCGACCGACTGGATCGTCATCTAGTCGGTCGGTGGCCCTTCTTACACCGGCTAATTAGCACCAAAAGTTCCGATACGGAGCGCGGAGCTCCGGGATCGATTCCTAAGACTCCTATGCTTGATCTAATAGTAAGATACGACCGTTATGAAGCCCGTCACGAATGACATACTTCGAAATCGACGATCCTAAGGAAGAAACGAGAAAACACGACGAAATGATCGAAAATGAAAGTTACGGAGACGAAAACCACACATGAGGAGAAAATCCACCAAAACATATATTATAATATAATAAATCCAGATACATGAAAACCAGTCGTTACATCCTCTCCAACTTAAGAAAAATTCCGTCCTCGGAATTTCCAAACACTCACGTGTCCGGAAACAAAAGTGGGAATCGCTCTCGCATCTCATCCTCATTCTCCCAAGTAGACTCTCCAGGTGAGCCGTGTCGCCACATCACTCTCACAAGATTGACAACCTTGTTCCGAAGCGATTTCTGACGCATGTCCAGAATCTGCACTGGATGCTGGTCATACGTCAAATCTGGGCGAATGGCGATCTCCGAGAAATCCACGACATGAGATGGATCGCTAATGTATCGACGAAGCTGCGACACATGGAAAACATCGTGAACTCCTTCCAAAGATGGTGGCAAGGCCAAGCGATAAGCTATCTCGCCAACTTTCTCCAGAATGTCAAACGGTCTAATGTATCGCGGGCTCAACTTCCCTCGCTTCCCAAAACGAATCACACCACGATTCGGGGAAATCTTCAAGAACACATGGTCGCCCGGCTGAAACTCCAAAGGACGACGTTTAGCATCCGCCCAATGCTTAAAACGGTCCTGAGCAATCCTCAACCTCTCACGAATGTTCCTGACGATATCCACAGCCTCCACAATCATCTCAGGTCCCAACAACTCCCGATCACCAACGTCATCCCAACTCAATGGCGATCGACATTTCCTCCCATAAAGAGCGGCGAAAGGCGCCATGCCAATACTCGCCTGGAAGCTGTTGTTATAAGAAAACTCCACCAAATGCAGATGGTCCTCCCACGAACCCTTGAAATCCAACATGCACGCCCTCAGCATGTCTTCCAAAATCTGAATCGTCCTCTCGGACTGGCCATCCGTCTGCGGATGGTACGCCGTGCTGAAACTCAGACGAGTACCCAAACTCCTCTGCAAACTCTGCCAGAACTGAGACGTGAACCTCGTGTCTCTGTCCGACACGATACTCACGGGGACTCCGTGAAGTCGCACAACCTCCTGCACGATTCACGTTACATCACTATCCAAACTAGGAAAAGGACATAAAACGAAGAGTAAAAGAATTTACCTCCATATATCTCCTCGCTAGCGCCTCAGTGAACTGTCCCACTCGGAACGGAATAAAGTGCGCAGATTTGGTCAATCGATCTACGATCACCCAAATCGCGTCATTCTGCTTCAGACTCCGAGGTAGTCCAGTCACGAAATCCATAGTGATGTGTTGCCACTTCCACTCCGGAATCGGAAGCGGTTGTAGCAACCCGGCCGTACGCTGATGCTCCGCCTTCACTTGCTGGCAAACCAAGCACTTGGCTACACTCCGAGCCACACTTCTCTTCATACCATGCCACCAATAATTCAGACGAAGATCCTGGTACATCTTGGTGCCACCAGGATGCACAGAATACGGCGAACTGTGTGCCTCCACCATCAACTCCTCTCTAATATCCCCAGCGGGCACACACAACCTGGCTCCAAACCTCAGCGAGCCATCCTCATGAATCAAAAAGTCAGTCCGCAGACCGGCTTCCACCTGCTCCCGAATCTTCACCAGCTTCGGATCCTCAGCTTGGCCAGCCTTAATCCGATCCACGATCGTCGACTGTACCTGCATGTACATCAACGAAGAAGCCTCCCCAGGAAGAACAATCTCAACACCAGACTCGCAAAAATCCTGCTGCAATCTCCACTGCGAGGTCAAAATCATCACCGCCGGAAGTCTACTCAAAGCATCTGGAACCACATTCACCTTGCCAGGGTGATACTGCAAATCAATCTCATAATCCGCCATAAGCTCCAACCATCGACGCTGTCGCATGTTGAGCTCCTTCTGAGTAAAAATATACTTCAAGCTTTTGTGATCGGTGAAAATCTTCACCCTCTCACTCAGCAGGAAGTGCCTCCAAATCTTAAGAGCAAACACAACGGCAGCCAACTCCAAATCATGCGTCGGGTAATTCTTCTCATGAACCTTAAGCTGACGAGACGCATATGCCACAACATGTCCGTGCTGATGCAACACACAACCGAGACCCTGGCCAGAAGCATCGCAAAAGATCTCAAATCCACCGCTGCGATCAGGCACAACAAGAATTGGGGCAGTCGTCAACCTCTCCTTCAGAATACCAAAAGCATTCTCACAATCACCCAACCAAGCAAAGGCAACATCCTTCCGCGTCAACCTGGTCATCGGCTCAGCAATACGGGAAAAGTCCTTAATGAAACGCCGATAGTAACCAGCAAGTCCAAGGAAACTCCGAATCTCAGACGCTGACGACGGAACGGGCCACTCTCTGATGGCCCTAATCTTCTCGGGATCCACAGAAATATCATCTCCAGTCACCACATGCCCGAGAAAAGCAACTCTATCCAGCCAAAACTCGCACTTTGAAAACTTAGCATACAACCGATGCTTCCTCAGAATCTCCAATACCGTCCTCAAGTGCGATGCATGCTCTTCCTCCAACTTCGAATAGATCAGAATGTCGTCAATAAAGATAACGACAAACTTATCTAAAAAGTCGTAGAAAATCAGGTTCATCAGATTCATGAAAACTGCGGGCGCGTTAGTTACGCCGAAAGGCATAACCACAAACTCATAGTGTCCATACTTCGTCCTGAACGCTGTCTTCGGAACATCTCCCTTCTTCACCTTCAACTGATGGTAACCACTCCTCAAATCCAATTTAGAAAACACCCTCGAACCTCCAAGCTGATCAAAAATATCATCGATGCGAGGCAACGGGTATTTATTCTTAATGGTCACCGCATTCAACTCCCGATAGTCCACGCGCATGCGACGCGAACCATCCTTCTTCTTCACTAACACCGGTGCTCCCCACGGAGACACACTAGGATTGATATAACCCTTCTGCAAGAGCTCATCCAACTACTTACGCAACTCCTCCAATTCAGCGGGTGCCATACGATACGGCGCCTTCGAAATCGGCTGCGCTCCCGGAACAAGATCAATAGAAAATTCTAGAGCTCGATCAGGTGGCAAACCAGACATCTCCTCGGGGAAGACGTCGCCAAAATCTCGCACCACAGCTGGCCACTCCAACTCCATCTGCATAGCCACAACATCCACCGGTCTGGCCCGAAATCTGACAGGACCAAGCGAACTGCTACCACGACTGAACTCAAACACCGGATGTCCGGGAATCTCGAACACCACCTTCTTCCTCCGACAGTCAATCGTAGCATAGAAGCTCGCAAGCCAATCCATCCCAAGGACCGCATCGTAATTGATGATGTCGTGGACAATGAAATCAGCACAAAGCTCATGTCCACAAACCACCAACGGTCAAGAATTTCACCCACGATGCACCGAGACTACACCGTTCCCTGTGACGATATTCCAACTCTTAGGGAGAGAGGACGTCGACAAGAAATGCTTCTCCACGAAGCTCCGGGCCAAAATGCACATCGACGCACCAGAGTCAAAGAGGACTCGTGCAGGAAATGTGCAAACCAAAACCACACTTAGCAACCAATCTAACAATCAAATCCTATTCTAGTAACAAGCATGAGCAAGCAACCCACAAAATCAACAATCAAACTAAGGAAGAAAAATAGCTAGAATGAGCGTTACCTGTAATAACCTCATCCACGGCCATGCTCTCCTCCTCGGACATCAGGAAGGCCTGCCCTCTCGGCGGAACAGCCTGCCGAAAGGCCTGTCTCTGTGGAACAAGAGGCGCTCCACGTCCAACGGGCACAGGAGCTCGCTGCTGCAACGGCTGTGCTGCAATAGGAGCCTGCCAAGGCTGCTTCGACTTCGGACACTCCCTGATGGTGTGGGCAGGATCTCCGCAGACAATGCACTGTCCTAGAAACCTCCTACACTGATCCCTGAGGTGTCCAGTCTTGCCGCAGAAATGGCAAGTCTTCAGAATATGCCCTCCTGGCCTCTTGAACTGCACCGGATGATTAGGCTTGAAACCAGGCCTAACCACCGCCCTGGCCTGTTCCATAGGCCTCTTCCCAGCACCGGAAACATGTCCCTTCCTCTGGTTCAAATTCAACTCTTGCCGCCTCGCAGCAATCAGGACCTTCTGATATGTCTCCAGGTCAGAAGAGGTCACAAAGCTCTGAAGCTCCAAGGCAAGTCCCTGAAGAAATCGCTGAGCTTTCTCATCGGCATCTTACACCATCTTTGGTGCAAACCGACTGAGCCTCGTGAACTCCTGGTGGTACTGGTCCACCGTCAAGCTCCCCTGCTTCAGATCAATGAAGCGCTGCAGCATCTCCTTCCTAGTAGCCTTCGGGAAGAACTCTCCATCAAATCTGGACTTGAAGGTAGCCCAAACTATCAGCTCCACCAGCATCTTCTCTTCAGCATCCCACCAATTCCGAGCATTATCCTTGAGTTGCCTCTTCGCCAAATCAACCCATCCAGCCGGGGTGATCTTGGCCATCGTCAGGTTATCCTCAATGTTCCTTATCCACTCGTCGGCAGCCAGAGGACCCTCAGATCCATCAAAATATGCGGGACCCAGCTCCCGAAATTGCTTTGCTCCTGGCTCGGAGCGAGGGACATCCGGAAGAGCCCGGGCAGCTCGAGCATGTGGAGCATTCTGGACTTGCAGGAGCACGCCCTGCTGCACTTGCATCATCTGGAGCATCATCCGCATCATCTCACCGTTGGTGGGTTCCCGCTCAGGCTCCTCATCATGAGGGAGCGCACCACTACCCCCACCACGGGTGAATCGCCTTACTGCCATCTGATGACACAGAAAACGAAGCAGATTAGACTCATAGCTTATGACTCGGACGTCGAATTTATTTGTTGGACAATCTTATATTATTATTGTTATCCCTGATAATTGCAGTTACAGAGAGACCTGCATGGGCCACCACTAAAACCTGTCACGACCCGCTTCCCTAAAATGGAGGCGAGACGTGAGAAGGTCCGCTCAGACGTGGAGCAGTGAAGCTGCACGCCCGATAAGCGTCAATTTAGTATAAGCAGGTCCCTGTAATCGCAAAAAGGAACAACAACAACAATAATAATAAAGAGGCGGATATGAAATACCAATCCCAAGTTTGTCCACAAAATATTCAACATCACAGAAAAGCCACCAGGCTAACAGGAAAGAGTCTAAGGCCCAGAACAAGGCCAAACAAAAGCAACACAAACATAACAGAGTATCAAACTAGGTGCCACGCACCGACAACTAGGCAGTCTAACAAAAGAAGCTAAACGAAAACACTAAGACTGATCCCCAGTGTCAACGTAGTCCTCGATCAACGCGGGTCCTGACTCAGCGTCAGCGAACACCACGTCCTCAGCAAGTAACTCGGGCTCGGGCTCTAACATGTGTCACCCAAAAGAGAAAAGGGGCACATGTCAGCAAGTCGGAAGACTTGTGCAAGGAAACGAAAAGAAAGGTAAACTAACAACCTAACAGTTAAAGTATGGTGCATGGCAAGTAAAGTAAGGTGGTAACAAGTAACGTAAAGGAGAGTACACGTGGCAAGTGGTTGTTGTGACATATAATGTCAAGTAACAAGTACAAGTACAAGGGATCACTCAACGAGTGCACTATTGCCCGCAGGCTGTGTTCAAGTATCAAGTACAAGGGACCACTCAACGAGTGCCCCATTGCCCGCATGCTGTGTTGAGCTCGTCTTCTGGAACACGAGCCAGAAAGTGTATTTGACATAGGATTGTGCCCACGCAAGGTGGGTGCCTAGCCGGAACAAATAGTACAAGTATGTAGCGAAGCTACGCAATCACGATGAGTATTCAAGCATGCAATGACATGAGCAAATATTCGCGTACCGTTAATTGTATTTAAACGTGACAGGCAAAATGCAATGACATGAACATATTCGCGTACCGTTAATTTAAATTAAACATGACAGTTAAAATGCAATAGCAGTTAAGGATGCATGGATGACATGAACAGTTAATACGTGTACCGTTAATTGAAAGTAAACGTGACATACAAGCATGATGAGGGTGACGGACCAAGCTTCGTTGTCAAGCTAAGTCAATGGCGTCTAGACGGCTATCCTTTCACCGTCTAGTCTCTTTTACGCTAAAGCAAGGAAATGGCCTAAGACATGGCCCAAATCAAGAGATGCAAGTTTCACTTGCCTGATACCGGGATTGACGAGCAATGAAGATCGTCACACAAGCTAACTACGGAATGGATCACTGTTATGGCAAAACAATTATTAGCACAATGATCCTAAATAGGTTTCTCATTAGAACCCTAATCATCTAACAATCCATTTTATTAGGGTTTCACAATGTCAATGTGGGTTATGCTAAAATTAAAGGAATCGAGTATTACAGCGTAGGGAACGGGAGAATAACGCCGAGCAACCACGGCGACGGAAGAAACGCTCCGGGGAACCTAGAGTTCAGATCTGGAAATGATTGGAGAAGTTTGGAGAATTAGGGTTTTGGGGGATTTTGGGGATAAGATGGTGATTTGGGGAAGATGAGAGGTGGAATGAGTTGAGGGAGGGTTTGGATGATGGAGGAAGAGCTTGGGATGAAGGATTAATGGTTTGAGGGAGATGTGGGCTCAATGGGGGAGAAACTAGGGTTTTGGGTCGAGTGGAGGAAGAAGAAAACGTTTGGAAGGGGTTTAAATAGGATGGGCTGGCGGCTGCCCAGAAATTAGGGTTTTAACACAGATTAGTCGGTCAAAGAGCAACCACTGACCGACTAGTTTGGCAACTAGTCGGTCGGTCGACCAACGCAGACCGACTAAGTGTAAACAGTAACTTCTGAATGAAAATAGGATTTGGATTTAGTCGGTCGATGAACAATTGCTGACCGACTAGTTTGGAAACTAGTCGGTCGATGAACGTTCTTAGACCGACTAAGAGTGAACAGTATTGATACCAAAAATTATTTGAAGAGTTAGTCGGTTAAAGAAGCATTGCTGACCGACTAGTTTGCAACCTAGTCGGTCAACCAACGTTCTTAGACCGACTAACGATAAACAGTAACTCCAGAATAATTTAGAAAGCCAACTAGTCGGTTCAAGAAGGTTTGCCGACCGACTGGATCGTCATCTAGTCGGTCGGTGGCCCTTCTTACACCGGCTAATTAGCACCAAAAGTTCCGATACGGAGCGCGGAGCTCCGGGATCGATTCCTAAGACTCCTAGGCTTGATCTAATAGTAAGATACGACCGTTATGAAGCCCGTCACGAATGACATACTTCGAAATCGACGATCCTAAGGAAGAAACGAGAAAACACGACGAAATGATCGAAAATGAAAGTTACGGAGACGAAAACCACACATGAGGAGAAAATCCACCAAAACATATATTATAATATAATAAATCCAGATACATGAAAACCAGTCGTTACAAATTTTCAATTTAAATTCAAAGAGGGAATTTGAACGAGATTAATCACCAAAAGTAAACAAAAGGAAAAATAAGAAACACAATGAGTAATCAGGAAATTGCTCACCAACATTTCAAAGAGATGAGAATAGCTGAATCCTAACGCGATGCAGGAAGTCGTGCAGCGTCCCGTAACCCGTTGATGTAAGCTTAATCCTATTTATCTTGCCTCTCCAACTCCAAGCAACTTGATGTTATGCAGGAAGCCTGTTGAACAAGGCATTATATCAAGAAGTAACTCGTCTCTTCCCAATTCCCATTTTGTACTTATGAAAAACAAATTCCCAATTCATTTACCAATTCTGTTACTTAAAGGCATTATTTTAACAAGCATTTTAACAAGGCTGTTACTTAAAGACATCGCACTCTTTTCCCAATTCCCAATTTGCACTTATGAAAAACAAAAACACATTCCTAATTTAATTAGCCCTGATTACAGTTGATGAATTGCATCATCAGTCTACAATCACTTGACACAATCAAATGAATCAATTAAACCCCAATATAAATTAAAATACCCAATTCCCAATTTGTGGGTTCTATCTCTCATGTGCAAATCTTCTCTCCTTTGCTTCATGTTTACGGGTACAATGCTGAATTATTTGAGAGACAATGGGCATTATGATTGTAAGCACACTTGAGATTTGATCATCCCAACTGCCTCAATGTTGGTATCTATCATTGGCCAAATACATTCGACCAACATTGTCATACTTGATACTTGCACATAAAATAGCATAACATTTAAAATACATCATCCGACCGCTTGAGTTCTTCAAAGGGACCACAGTTTGTATTTCAATTATCAATCAGCCCTCTATTCCCTAAGTTTAATCAGCAAACCAATTAAACTAAGTTTAATCAGCAAACCAAATATTAATGAAGACAATGAGAACTGATTTTGTCTTATATCATGTCCCAAACTGAAGGATTTAGCTTGCTCTAACACATGAATCATGTTTCGGTTTACAATTCAAACAGCTCATATTTGACCATATAGATTTCAGATGACAACCTGAAGAATTCTCTATATGACAACCTGAAGAATTCTCAGTGACAGTGTCTGAAATCTATATGGTCAAATATGAGCTGTTTGAATTGTAAACCAAAACATGATTCATGTGTTAGAGCAAGCTAAATCCTTCAGTTTGGGACATGATATAAGACAAAATCAGTTCTCATTGTCTTCATTAATATTTGGTTTGCTGATTAAACTTAGTTTAATTTGTTTGCTGATTAAACTTAGGGAATAGAGGGCTGATTGATAATTGAAATGCAAACTGTGGTCCCTTTGACGAACTCAAGCGGTCGGATGATGTATTTTAAATGTTATGCTATTTTATGTGCAAGTATCAAGTATGACAATGTTGGTCGAATGTATTTGGCCAATGATAGATACCAACATTGAGGCAGTTGGGATGATCAAATCTCAAGTGTGCTTACAATCATAATGCCCATTGTCTCTCAAATAATTCAGCATTGTACCCGTAAACATGAAGCAAAGGAGAGAAGATTTGCACATGAGAGATAGAACCCACAAATTGGGAATTGGGTATTTTAATTTATATTGGGGTTTAATTGATTCATTTGATTGTGTCAAGTGATTGTAGACTGATGATGCAATTCATCAACTGTAATCAGGGCTAATTAAATTAGGAATGTGTTATTGTTTTTCATAAGTACAAATTGGGAATTGGGAAAAGAGTGTGATGTCTTTAAGTAACAGCCTTGTTAAAATGCTTGTTAAAATAATGCCTTGTTAAAATAATGCCTTTAAGTAACAGAATTGGTAAATGAATTGGGAATTTGTTTTTCATAAGTACAAAATGGGAATTGGGAATTGGGAAGAGACGAGTTACTTCTTGATATAATGCCTTGTTCAACAGGCTTCCTGCATAACATCAAGTTGCTTGGAGTTGGAGAGGCAAGATAAATAGGATTAAGCTTACATCAACGGGTTACGGGACGCTGCACGACTTCCTGCATCGCGTTAGGATTCAGCTATTCTCATCTCTTTGAAATGTTGGTGAGCAATTTTCTGATTACTCATTGTGTTTCTTATTTTTCCTTTTGTTTACTTTCGGTGATTAATCTCGTTCAAATTCCCTCTTTGAATTTAGATTGAAAATTAGGGCATGTTATTGTCGTGACACGCTCTCGTTCCTGGGTTGATTCTGTCTTTGGAATATCTACTGGGCTGCTACCTTAAGCGATCTCATCTCTCTATAATTCGGTGAGCATTTTTTTGATTTTGCTTTTTATTTCTGATTAGTAAACCAACTACTTATGATTATGCTCAAAGTCTTGTGTATCTTTCATGTTTAAATAACTACATCAAATTGTCAATGGCATCAAAATCTGTTGTTTTTGTAGGAAAAAATAGAATTGTGTTTGCAACTGGTTTCAAAATAGAAAATAGAAAATTCTCTTGGCCTTTACATGGTTGGATTTTATACTTTACATGTCAAACTAGTTTTTTTATATGTATTTGATTTGTGTTGATTTACATGAATGATGTCGTTGTTATAGTTAACAATTGTGTAGGAATCTAGAATTGTGAGATATCGTAAATCTTGGACGAAAATATTTAAGACCAAGTATTGTTGTCATTTGACTATGATATTGATTATTGATTGTTGTTTCAAATCGACTTATCCATACTTTATCCTATTTTTTAGATGAAAAAGTCAACAACAATCGATTCATTCTTTAAAAGAAAAAGTATTGAAAGTCCATCGATAGAGAGTCATGTGCATTCTGAGGATCATGCTCCAAAAGTTCAAAGAGTTGAAATCGATAACGAGTTTGACATCAACACATTAGAGCGTGATCCAGAATTACGGCCACAAATATGGAAGTATCCAGTTGAGAAGCACGACGAAGTTCGAAGAGCTTATATTAAAGCTGGTCCTTATCAGTGTACACTTTCTAAGTATCCAACATCAGGTGAAAAACACTCACGAAGTTTTTAAGTAGCATGGTTTAAGCTTTTTCCTTCTTGGTTAGAATATTCTCCAACAGCAGATGCTATATTTTGTCTACCATGCTTTCTATTTCATAAACAAAATGGACCTTCTGGATCCGATGCATTCACTGTTAATTGATTTCGATCATGGAAAACGGTAAAAGATGGAAAAAATTGTGCACTTTTGGCTCATATTGGAAAAGATCTCAATTCACCTCATAGAAATGCTGAGAAAGCATGTGCAGACCTTATGAATCAATCATCTCATATCACGAGAAGGTTTGAGAAATTCACATAACAGGAAATCATGGAAAACAGACTTCATTTGAAAGCTTCAATTGAGACGGTTAGGTGGCTTGCATTTCAATGTTGCTCTTTTAGAGGCCACGATGAGTCTAAGTCATCAAGTAATCGTGGAAACTTTTTAGAATTGTTGAGTTTCATCGCCTCTTATAATGATCAAGTAGCAGCAGTTTTGGATAAAGCTCCTCGGAATGCATTATATACATCACCAAAAACGCAAAAACAAATTTTGCATGTCTTGGGTACTAAAGTGAGGAAGTACATTCGTGAAGATATTGGCGATTCAAAGTATTGTTTAATTGTTGATGAAGCTCGGGATGAATCTAAAAAAGAGCAAATGTCAATTGTCTTAAGATTTGTTGACAAAGATGGCTATATACAAGAGCGCTTTTTTGGGCTTATTCATGTCAAAGATACTGCGGCATTAACTTTGAAAGAAGAGATTTTTTCGATGCTCTCTCAGTACAATCTTGATGTTCAATCTATTCGCGGCCAAGGTTATGATGGAGCAAGTAACATGCGAGGAGAATGGAACGGTTTGCAAGCTTTGGTTTCAAATGAATGTCCATATGCTTATTATGTTCATTGTTTTGCTCATCGTTTACAATTGGCATTAGTTGCTGCATCCAAGGAAATTGTTCATGTCCATCAGTTTTTTACCAAGTTAAATTCCATTATCAATATTGTTGGTGCATCATGTAAGCGTAATGACCAACTAAAAGCTGCTCATGCTTCAAATATTGCTCATTTACTTGAGATTGATAAGCTTCAAACTGGAAAAGGACTTAATCAAATAGGTTCTCTGTAAAGAGCTGGTGATACCCGTTGGAGTTCTCACTTAAAATCAATTTCTAGTTTATTGAAGATGTTTAGTGCACCATGTGAAGTTTTATTGAACATCATAGAGGATGGAGCTACTTCTGCTCAGCGGGGTGATGCAGATTCAGCTTATGAGGCAATGACTACTTTTGACTTTGTTTTCATTTTGCATCTTATGAGAGAAGTTTTAGAGATTTCTAATATACTTTGTCAAGCTTTGCAACTCCAATCTCAAGATATCTTAAATGCAATGCATCTTGTTTCATCTACTAAGATGCTCATTCAAAAGTTAAGAGATGATGGCTGGGACAATTTGGTTACAACTGTGAAATCTTTTTGTGAAGCAGTCAATATACCTGTACCAGATTTTAGTGCTCGTCATATTGCAAGAAGAGGAAGAGCTCGACATCAACAAAATGAAATTACAGTGGAGCATTATTATAAAGTTGATGTTTTCAATGCAGTGATAGACTCTCAGTTGCAGGAATTGAACAACAAATTCAATGATAACATTGTGGAATTGATCATTCTCAGTTCAGCTTTAGATCCAAGAGAGATGCGTGTATCATTTAGAATTGATGATATTTGCAAATTGGTACAGAAATTTTACCAACAAGACTTTACAGAATATGAGATGACAGTTGCGCATGCAATTCAAAATTTTGATCATGTCCGACAACTTCCAGATTTTAAAGCATTGGTAACAATTTCTGATCTATGTCAATGGTTGGTAAAAACTAGAAAAGCAGAAGTGTATCCTCTTGTGTATAGAGTGATAACTCTTATTCTCACACTTCCAGTTTCTACAGCTACTACAGAGCGTTCTTTTTCAGCGATGAATATAGTCAAGACTACACTTCGTAACAAGATGGGAGATGATTTCTTGTCTGATTGTTTGCTTGTGTACATTGAGAGAGAAATTGCTGAAAAATTTAGTGTGGATTCAATTATAGTTGATTTTCGTGACATGGAAGAAAGACGTTCTGTATTTTAACATGGTGAGAATGTAATGGCTTATTTTGATATATTTAAATCAGAGTTTAAATGTTATTTGATGTAATATACTCCACATGAATGAATATAATATATTTATCTAATGCTTTATATTTTTTGACATTGGCCCCCCGTCATCTCATCCTGGTTCCGCCCCTGTGTGTATGAATTATCAAGTGACTTTGATATCATTTACATGTGCACCAACTGCATCAAATTCCTTGTAAAATGAACTCTATTTCAGCCATTAAAAGATGAAACAATTTGCATTTCTAGATATTATCCATGTTTAAATTCATGCATCCATGTCACCATCTGCATTGCTTGATAGAGAGAGAGAACAGATAATGCTGGCAAGTGTTGGAAGCATGAGATTGGCATGCACCGATAGCTTACATGGATAGATGAAAGACCATAAAGTAAATTTAAATGAAAATTTACCTCATCGAGTTGGTGGCCTTTCCTATGCATGTCCTCAGCAGTTTGATATGCAAGGTGATAAAGCCTCTCTCTACAGAAATATTTAATAAGAATATGAAATGTGTTCCAATCAGGAGATATTTTTAACTCATCCATTTTTCTCAGTATCTGCATAGCACTATCCATATCACCAGCATTGCAATACACCCTAAGCAAGGTATTTAACATAACCAAATCATATTTGGCATAGTTAGCTTCAAAGTCCTTCGCTAGTTGCCTTGCTTCTTGAAGTAGCCCATTTCGACATAAAGCAGAAATCAAGATGCTGTAGGAATACCCATCTGTAATAATATAAAATAAAATACTTTTTATGAAAAACAGGAATCACTTAGCACGGGATCAAGCTAACATTACCAAATCCATAACAATTCGGACAGAACAAGAATTTGTTAAGAGATATCGTAATATTCAGTCAGAACTTTAAAAAAGCCTTTATGGTCCTCCATGAAATAATCCTGCTATAGAAGCAACCATGCATAAGCGCTTTGATCTCTCACATCCTTGTATTATTTTTGGTAAAATTTGCAAAGCACATATCCTAGATCAATAGCAGCGCATAGATGTGTAGTTAGAGGAATGCAGAAATTATGTGCCAACCAAAAGGTAAAACGGGTTTGAGTGTGTAAGCATCCTACATGTGAACATTTCATTTTCTTTGCCTCCGTGGTTTAAAATGACTATGACCATCAACTTGTCCACATGACCGACCAGAGACAAAAATAACTAATTACCTAGAATGAGGGATGATGCAGCTTCAAGAAGGTGATAAGTATAAGATATTTAATATGGTACTACGATAAATCTTGGACAAAAAATTAGAACTGGTATGGACATTAGACAATGGTAATTTACGTTGGTGGGAACATCAAGTGAGAAGCAGGAAGAACAAAATTCTCAAACTAAACAGAGTGTAGCTAGTTTCCGCAAATGAAATGCAATAGGTAGTACCAAAAGGAGCATGTGTGGTACCACATTGGGCTTCATCTTAAATGAAAACCTTGCAGTGAAGGTGAACAATCAATCAGTTTTTGAAATGTATATCCTGCAAAAGGTTTGGTTGTTGCTGAAAGAGGGGGAACCTGGAAAAGTAAGAGAGAACAAGGGATTCTTCATTGCATCGTGCGATTTCATTGTAATGGATTTGATGTATTGCGAGTTATCTTAGTTCTTTTAAGCTCGATATGCTATTTAGATATGTGTTGAATGCTGCACAGAAGATATCATTTCGCATCCGCATCAAACTAGGGATTTGAAAGCATGTCTAGTTTATGCTTCCTTTCTTCTGTCCACCAGGATATTAAGGCATATGCTGTGCATGCGCTTAAAGATGTAATACTTTGGGCTTCATTATTTGGTATTTGATGACGGTTCTCACCTACAAATGTACAGTTAATATCGACTAGTTTTCTAGCTTTTGCATTGCAGGTTAGTCATTATGAAAGCTCATAAAACATTTTTAAATCTCTCACTGCCATTTTTGTCTTTAAATGGAAACCAATCAGGACTCTTTAGAGTTTAGTAGCACTAGGACCCACCTCATTTATGTGTCAATTTTATTAAGAGTGGACATAAAACACCATATCTGATTCCAATCTCAATGAGTTTGCAATATATATAATTAGAAATTGAGTAAATTCCATTAACACCACATGTATTATGCTCAAAGTGTCAATGAACCTTGATCTATAATATTATCAGAAACTATCCTTGGACAGGGGGTGTTGGTGCCCCGGGTGTTTGTACCCCCAAGTTAATAGACATCAATTTTTAGGGATAGTTTCTGCTAATGTCGTAACTAAAAGATGTTTAGTGACATACTAGCAATAGTAAATGGGGTGCTAGTGGAATTTACACTTAGAAATTAGATGTTAACTCCAATAGGAAAATTTTCTCTATTTAAATTAATTTTTTCTCCTTTATTCCTTGAAGTTCAGCTGACTTCGACTTGACAACAGAATTGAATCAATTTTTTAAT
Source organism: Scilla litardierei (assembly GCA_030789695.1). Lineage (NCBI taxonomy): Eukaryota > Viridiplantae > Streptophyta > Magnoliopsida > Asparagales > Asparagaceae > Scilla > Scilla litardierei. The sequence goes on from CM061136.1 coordinate 198,196,680, forward strand.
GGCAATTATCACAATTTAGTTTCCTTGGATCTTTCTCTGAGTTCTTAAAACTAACAATATGTTCTTCCATGTAGGCAGCATCTATGCTGGCTCTAATAACTGCATTTAGTTTGATTTACAACAATTCAAATCCATCAAAAATTGTACACTGGGCGGATCTGGATTCTGGACTCACCAGATTTCACGCCTTTCTCATTCATCTCAGCAAAAATTGCCTTTGCTTCTTGTATATGCCCTGTCTTGGCAAGATTGTCCATCAATAGACAATATGGCATCTACAAATAGAATTGCATTTACTGAATCAAAAGATGGGAAAATATCTAACATGCTTAATATAGACATGTGAAGGTAACAGGCATACAATGCACTATTGGACAGTACTGTATATGAAACAAGCATCCATGTCTGAAGGATATACAAGCTTTTCATGACAAGAAATAACTGATCTCTGGCAAGTTTAGTGGCAAACTAAAGAAACAATATAATAATAAATGGTTGACTACCAAAGTGAGACAAACTAGATGAGAAATCAGAATAACATGTACACATAGTTGTTGAACAAAAATGCACAAACAAAATGGGAGTTTGCTTTCCACTATGTTCTTTTCCATGTTCCGTGCATCAAATTTAAGTGCAGCTCCCTACAGGAAACTTATAAATTTGACATTCCTACTGCTCTCAGTCCATTGGATTTTAATGCTTAATGGTTCCATGAGTTAGATTGCACAGCTAATAAGGCAAGCTCTACAACCTGCACGATGGTCCATAGTTTCATCCTCAAGGATTTGGCATAAGCTAGAACATTGATGGTTGGTCTACAACCTATCATAATAATTTAAAATCTTATGGACCCTTCTCAACATAGAATCGTTCCCTAGCCAGAACTTTTTGTGCCTAAAGGCTTTAGATGAAACCGGTTTTTTCAGTTATTCAGTGAACAAAATGATGAGGAAAACTACCGAAATACCTCTGCGATAAGACCTCTGCCATCTCATCTGTAAATAGGAACTTGTGCTTAATTATGATGCATGAACATTTCCAACATTTAACATGCCAGATGCAAACATTAGATTTGGAGCATATCTAAGATATGTTACATATCAGTATAATTGGACTATGCCTCCAACAATAAAATTTTCCTCATTGACTAGAACAGGAAGTCTTCTCATTATATATTAATAGAGAAAAGTCAACATTGTGGAAAGATTAGAACAGGAAGTCTTCTCATTACTGTTGTAGGTTGTACTTGTACCTCATCTTCAGCATAACCCAAAGACTCCAGTTCAGCTAGAAGTTCCCTTGATTTCTCAAACAGACCACCCTTAGTGTACACCTTGAGTAAAGTAGTCAAGATGACCTGAAAATATATACAGTAATGGAAAGGTTTAAGAAAGACATTAATTTACGAATCTCATGGATTGGCAAACGGAAAACAGTTCGAGTGTAAGTACTGAAATCTCCAGAATGTCTCAACGGAAATTAACCCTGAAATAGAAACTTCGGGGTAATATTTTGATATCAATATTAATCTGAGGAGTATTGCTATTACCCATGCTTAATTGTCTGTTAACATGGGCCTTGCTCAGATATCCTGACCATGGAAATTAGTCCTAGCCAGAATTATTCTTTGCAAAATTATCTAGCACTTGACGTGAATTGATAATAAGATTTCGTAAATACGAGCAAGAAGCATATAAGAAATTTCACAAACACAAAATGATATATATAGATCACCAAGAAAAGTGGTATTTCCCTCCCTCTCACGTGTGCACGCACACACCCCACCATGTCTCCACCTTGTCTTTTCTTTCCTTTTTGTATAGTGCTTGTTGGTGGGGTGGAGTCTCTTTGTGTGCGTTAGGATGGTCCATGAAGATATGTGTCAGGGTTCATAACTTACAAAGTTCATCAACATCGTATTATGTACAATAGAAAGGAACATATAAAGGTTTTCTCAGATTTTGGCTGTGAGTGTAATGCTAGTGTGGGTGGCTGTTCCATTTTTTAAATTTTTATCGGTGTCCATTTCTCCTCCCTTTATTAATTTTTTATCTTTATTTTACTTTGTATATCATTGTTGCTGATGTTTTTATTGTTACCTTTTTTGGTTTGGGAGTTCTTCTCTTTTACATTGAACAGTGTTTTATTTCTGATTGTTTTTCTTATTTTCCCTCTATTTCCTTTTCTTTTCTCTGTTCTTTTTTCACAATTTTAAGGATGTGGCCAATAAGCTAATTTCGACTTATTTTCAATTTAGCGCAACTAGTGAAGAGCCTGAAGACATCACCAGTTTTCATGACTTGAAAAACTTCAACAATGGAAATTGCCTTTTTAAATTCTAATGAACAATAAAGGAATGTCTGTATTTACAAAGATTTGATGATAGTGTGTCAAACACCGTAGATGCACACAAAGCTTATATATACATATACATACATATATATGTGTGTGTATATGTGTGTGTGTGTGTGAATAATGGGTATCATACGCCATATGAGAGTGTGTCTCATATGCACTCTCACATAAAGGGGGGCAAGTACACCAAGTCCAAGTCCAAGTCCACATGGGCTTGGACTTGGTGTACTTGCCCCCCTTTATGTGAGAGGGCATATGAGACACTGATACGATCCGGTGGATCGAATCAATAAAGTTCAGATTTTTAAAAGAGAAAAATGTAAAAAGAGGAATTTTTGGTGGATTTGAGATTGCGAAGAACAATATATTGATAGATAATGAGTCTCTTTCGAGAGGAGACTCGCTCTCCTAGCTTTGGTTGCACGGAACAAAGCCTAAAACCCTCACACACGATGCCTACAAATGTTCTTCCCAAAATAAGCATACCCTAACAATGGCGGCTAGCCCTAATAAATAGAAGAAACGGGGATTTACTAATTTAGCCTGAAAAGACTAAAATACCCCTCAACCTACTAAACCCACTAAGTGTCGATCCCACGCCTCCTACGCCTCACGTAAGTCACGAAGGGTGGCACCGCGTCATCATGGGGACGCGCATGTGGGTCCGGTGGGGGTGCGTCCGCATCAATACCACCCTAAAAGAGCCACCTTGTCCTCAAGGTGGAAATCTGGAAACTGCTCTCGGACCACGTCATACGCCTCCCACGTGGCGTCACAATCTGGCAGGCCCACCCAGTAGATCAGCACCTCACGGCGTCTTCCTGGCCCCAGTCGAACTGCCCGCACATCCAATGGCTCGAGCAAGACCTCCATGTCCTCCGTCAGTGAAGGTGGCAGTGTCGACGTGGCTGACTGGTCTCCAATCACCCTCCGTAGCTGCGACACATGGAACACCGTGTTGGAAACAACGATCTAGGATTTATGGTTTGATGATGACAAACAGTTGTGAACGATCTGATGTGTGTGTTAAGTATTTGCAGGAATGACGAGGATGTAAATACACAAACGAAAACGTAAATCAATGTGTTGGACAAATTGCTATACACATACGAGATGGATTCAATATAATCAAAGTGGGATTTGATCAAATCTATTAAAAGATTCAAATATACCATGCTCAGTTTTTTTTTGAAAGATAAAAATGAGCTTAACTTTTTTTCTCCCTTTTGAAAACCAAAAAAAAATGCCAGGCCGTTTTTTTTCTCCCATATAACAATCAGCTGCATTGTTTAGGAATAAGAGAAAATCAAAACAAATTTTGTTAGGGATTAGGAGAGCCACACATAATTAAGTAGTGGGCAGTTGTTTTTTATATGAAGAGCACTTCATACAATCAATTCTCTCAGCCACACATCTTGAATGCTCTCCCTTTGTATTTTTTTTAAAAAAAGAAAGGCCAGGTCGATTTGTTTTGTGTGTAGACAATCAAAAAAAGAGAACATGAAATTTTTTTAACCTCTTCTTTAAATACCCCTTGGGGAGCTGCTCTTTCAAAAAAAACATATAGGGTCAGCCGCCGCACTATCTTAAAACCCTATTTTTAGCATGCGTTATTCTCCGAAGTGCCTTTTGCAAAAAACCCCTGATCATATGAGAGCCGCACCTTTTCTTTTAGGGCATCATCATCAAAATATCAGATCCCTCAAGAGCCGAAAATGATCAAGAGGCTACACAAAAATTGTTGAGGCTGCAACATCTTCGTTGGGGTTCTCCAAGTTGTGCTGTTACAATTATTAACACAAATTCCTTGTTTTTTTATCTCCTTTCAAAATTTGCAGCATACAGGAAATTGAGGCCGGCCAACATCATTGCTCAAGGACACGTACACCCCTGGAATTAATAAAGAAGGGAAGTGCTGACTCTTTGTTAATTGATATTTTATTTGCCCTTATTCATATGTTTGTGATTTTTGTTTTGCAGGCTTCATCTAGGGGCTTCCGATTTTTGTTGACCAACAACTCCTTAGATCTCTTGAAAAATCACAGAGCATAAAACGCAATTCGTTTTGAGGGACATCGGAATTCTTTTTGGCCGAATCTTGCTTTTGGTCTTCTCTTTGAAATTCGAAGAGCACAGACATACACATCTTTTTATATCAAGATTCATCCTGAGGCCGTATTCTTTGAAGGTGCCGCAAGTTTCTATTATTGAAGGAGAGAGGGCGTAACATCAGAGAGTGTCGCAACCTGAGTTGCTAAGGAGACGAGAGACATGACTACGACATCTACGTCAGACGATTTCTGACCCGTGCCTATTGACGAAGACGACACCGCTACATGATCTGAGCATTCTAAACTCGCTTGCTTTATTATATTGTGTAGTTTTTGTGTTAGATCTTCGTAGGGGAAACTTTTACCAGTTTATTGTTATTTTTTGGGGACCTGACGACTTGGGAGTCGTCACGGAGGGAGAGCATCTGACTAGATTGATAGTGTAGAGCACGTGGTGTGCGTACGAGCTAGGTGAGAGTAGATTTGGGATCTTGACTCATTGTAGCTGTACTTGATTACATATCTATCTAGTATTTGCTTTCGGGGGCTGGAGTAGGTCGTAGGGACGACCGAACCAGGGTATATCTGTGCGTATTCTGTGATTACTATTTTATTGCCCTGTCTGTGCCTATAACTGCGTGGGATTGTTCGTGGGTTGCACGAATATTTTTATTAGCCTATTCACCCCCCCTCTAGGCTACGATCCAGATCCAACAAGTGGTATCGGAGCCAGTTTAGAGGATCTAGGCTAGATTTTTAGATGACCATGAATATATCTGATTGTGCTTTTGCTGAAGGTCAGTCTATAGCCCGTCCCCCTAAGTTTAACGGTGTAGACTTTGCATATTGGAAGGCTAGGATGAAAATCTATCTAGTGTCTGTAGATTATGATGTGTGGGATATTGTTGAAAATGGTTATAGTCTACCCACTATTAAAATTGAAGACACTGTTATAATTAAGCCTAAAGACAAGTGGGATTTAGCTGATAAGAAACTTTATACTCTTAATGGTAAAGCTATGAATGCGCTTATATACTCTCTTGATAAATCTGAATTTAATCGTATCTCACATTGTCTAACTGCGCAGGAAATCTGGCATACTCTGGAGGTGACACATGATGGAACATCGCAAGTAAAGGAATCCAGACTTGCTTTGCTTTGCACAGAATACGAGAGCTTCCGCATGCTACCAACAGAATCAGTTAAAGACATGTTTGCGAGGTTCACGGACATCGTCTACAAATCCAGTTCCCTCGGTAAGCCATACTCTAGCCATGAACAGGTACGAAAGATCTTAAGGGCGCTACCGAGCTCGTTCAGGCCTAAAGTCACCGCTATTCAAGAAGCTAAGGACTTGTCAACAATGAAAGTGGAGGACTTGATAGGCAACCTAATGTCACACGAGCTTGAGTTGCAGAGTATAGAAGCCAGAGAGAAACCTGAAGAGAAGACCAAAGCTTCCACACCATTAGCTCTTCAAGCTAACGATGACGATCTTGATGAAGAGCAAGCCCTAATGTCAGAAACTTCAGGAGATACATTCAGACTGATCAAGGAAGAGCTGAGATGGGAAAAAGGTTCATTCGTTCTAATAATTCTAATTTTGGTAGAAATTCCTATGATCAGAAAGCTATTAATAGAAGTGAATGTTTTAAATGCAGGAAGAAAGGGCACCACATAAAAGATTGCCCACAACAACACACAGCTCAAGTTGCAAAAGGAAAAATGAAAGTGCTAACGTGGGATATGGATAGCGAAGCTGAGGAGGAGGATGAGGAACATGAAGCCCACTCCTGCATGGCATTGATGGCCAAACACAATGAGGTAGAATCTCCCACAAAAGCTGAATTCTTAGAAATCTGTAAAGGAATGCAACATAGAATTGATGAGCTAGAAGCTGATGTGGAATGTTATAGGAATGATAATTTTGATATGCAACAAACTGAGTATGACATGTCTATAGAAATGGAAAATCTTAAACAAGAGCTTGTTGCATGCAAATCTACCATCACCATTTTAGAAAAAGAGAAAGCTAGCTTGCCTGAAAAAATTGATTGTCTTTCATGTCCCTCTTTATTAAATGATATAAGCATGTATAAGCTAGATAAGATAAAGCTTGAAGTTGAAAATGAATTGCTTTCTGAAAAGATTAATATGCTAAATCTTGAACTTAAAGAAAAAATGAGGGATTTTGAAAAGAAAGAACATGAAAACAAGCAAGCTTTCATTAATAAATGCACTTTGCTTGTGAATGAAAATGGTATCTTGAAATCCAAAGTCACCACCCTAGAATTGTCATTAAAAAGATTCTCCATAGGAAAACAAAATTTGGATATCATTCTTGGAAATCAATTGTATGGCAATAATAGACGTGGCCTTGGATTTAGTGCTAAAAATGTTGAAAAGCCTAAGTATAAAAAATTTCACAATGTGCCTTCCATTGCTAAAAATGTTTACGCAAAGTGTTTTACGTGTGATAGTGTTGGTCACACATCGTACTATTGCAAATATAGGAACTCCAATATTAAATTCAAACAAGTATGGGTTCCTAAATATTTGTTGACTAACACTAGTGGACCTTGTTGGATTCCAAGGTCACACACGACACCTCTTTTGTAGGTGGATGGAAATTTGACGATGAGCAATAAATTGGATGTCTCATTATTTTTTAGCTCCTTAGTCAAACGGCGACGCGAAGGTATATCTCATTCTTTGAACTTAATGCACACCTTCATAGCATTTTTTTTCTAAACATCTTTGTGTGCTTGGATTTTCTTTGTGTTTGTTTTTGTTTGCTTGATTGTTTTTAGTGTGTTTATTTCATTATAAAACCAAAAAAAATGAAAAACAAAACAAAAGCAAAAAAATGAGCTTATTGCATATCTTCCTCTTTGCATCGTTCTAGTGCTATAAATGAATGATGATCATATCCTTGTAGAAATTGTAGTATTATTATTTTTGGCTACATGCATATGTTTTATTTCAATAATAGCCATGCTAAGTTCAATGCTTTAATAATATGATTTCTACACCTACTTTCACTTCCACGAATGTTAAACTATGTCGTAATTTTGGAGATGCTATTTATGAATATTGGAAAGTGAATGTAGACTGATTATTAACTGAAAAATCTAAGGGATATGATGTGATTTGCCATGAATAAAAATTGAGCACAAAACAAATGAAATGAATATGAAAAAAATTGAAAATTGCTCCGTATGAAAAATGGATACAATTCATGGCAAATACACTACCCACGAGTATCCAACATAAGCTTTATGGGTAATCTTTAGCGTTGGTGTTTTTACTCGTCAAGCAATGTCACCCCCACATCTAAGAGTCCTTTTAGGCTATGTTTTGGGGTGTGATACCTTGAACTCATTTCTAATGAGGTGGGAAAAATCAATCCTAGGTGATATAAAGTTATTTGGAAAATGTGGATTGGTTTTGGTTGAATTTGTACAAGTATCTCCCTTTGTACTTCATGTTTAATAATTGCACTTACACGATGGTGTTGAATTCTAATTATCATTATCATTGCATTTGGAGTGCTAATTATAGAATGACGACATGCAAATTCTAGTTATAATTAATAATGCTCTCTTTTTACATGTGCTATGCTTTTAATCTTCATGAATACTCTTTTGATGATGCCAAAGGGGGAGAAAAGTGTTGAAAGATTTGTGGTATCAATGTTGGTTCAAAATACGGTATTATTGATTGAAGGGGGAGCCATGAAAATACATGAATATTGGGAGCTTGGAAAAAGGGGGAGCATGCTAATATATTGTGCATGCTAGAAATATATTGTGATTGCCTGCTTGTGTGCCTGAACATCATATATTATTTTTGCGTCATGATGATATTGTTGCAAATCGTTAAGTGCAAATCTTTGTTAGTTTGTCATCATCAAAAGGGGGAGATTGTTGGAAACAACGATCTAGGATTTATGGTTTGATGATGACAAACAGTTGTGAACGATCTGATGTGTGTGTTAAGTATTTGCAGGAATGGCGAGGATGTAAATACACAAACGAAAACGTAAATCAATGTGTTGGACAAATTGCTATACACATACGAGATGGATTCAATATAATCAAAGTGGGATTTGATCAAATCTATTAAAAGATTCAAATATACCATGCTCAGTTTTTTTTTTGAAAGATAAAAATGAGCTTAACTTTTTTTCTCCCTTTTGAAAACCCAAAAAAAATGCCAGGCCGTTTTTTTCTCCCATATAACAATCAGCTGCATTGTTTAGGAATAAGAGAAAATCAAAACAAATTTTGTTAGGGATTAGGAGAGCCACACATAATTAAGTAGTGGGCAGTTGTTTTTTATATGAAGAGCACTTCATACAATCAATTCTCTCAGCCACACATCTTGAATGCTCTCCCTTTGTATTTTTTTTTAAAAAAAGAAAGGCCAGGTCGATTTGTTTTGTGTGTAGCCAATCAAAAAAAGAGAACATGAAAATTTTTTAACCTCTTCTTTAAATACCCCTTGGGGAGCTGCTCTTTCAAAAAAAACATATAGGGTCAGCCGCCGCACTATCTTAAAACCCTATTTTTAGCATGCGTTATTCTCCGAAGTGCCTTTTGCAAAAACCCCTGATCATATGAGAGCAGCACCTTTTCTTTTAGGGCATCATCATCAAAATATCAGATCCCTCAAGAGCCGAAAATGATCAAGAGGCTACACAAAAATTGTTGAGGCTGCAACATCTTCGTTGGGGTTCTCCAAGTTGTGCTGTTACAATTATTAACACAAATTCCTTGTTTTTTTATCTCCTTTCAAAAGTTGCAGCATACAGGAAATTGAGGCCGGCCAACATCATTGCTCAAGGACACGTACACCCCTGGAATTAATAAAGAAGGGAAGTGCTGACTCTTTGTTAATTGATATTTTATTTGCCCTTATTCATATGTTTGTGATTTTTGTTTTGCAGGCTTCATCTAGGGGCTTCCGATTTTTGTTGACCAACAACTCCTTAGATCTCTTGAAAAATCACAGAGCATAAAACGCAATTCGTTTTGAGGGACATCGGAATTCTTTTTGGCCGAATCTTGCTTTTGGTCTTCTCTTTGAAATTCGAAGAGCACAGACATACACATCTTTTTATATCAAGATTCATCCTGAGGCCGTGTTCTTTGAAGGTGCCGCAAGTTTCTATTATTGAAGGAGAGAGGGCGTAACATCAGAGAGTGTCGCAACCTGAGTTGCTAAGGAGACGAGAGACATGACTACGACATCTACGTCAGACGATTTCTGACCCGTGCCTATTGACGAAGACGATACCGCTACATGATCTGAGCATTCTAAACTCTCTTGCTTTATTATATTGTGTAGTTTTTGTGTTAGATCTTCGTAGGGGAAACTTTTACCAGTTTATTGTTATTTTTTGGGGACCTGACGACTTGGGAGTCGTCACGGAGGGAGAGAATCTGACTAGATTGATAGTGTAGAGCACGTGGTGTGCGTACGAGCTAGGTAAGAGTAGATTTGGGATCTTGACTCATTGTAGATGTACTTGATTACATATCTATCTAGTATTTGCTTTCGGGGGCTGGAGTAGGTCGTGGGGACGACCGAATCAGGGTATATCTGTGCGTATTCTGTGATTGCTATTTTATTGCCCTGTCTGTGCATATAACTGCGTGGGATTGTTCGTGGGTTGCACGAATATTTTTATTAGCCTATTCACCCCCCCTCTAGGCTACGATCCAGATCCAACACACCGGATGTAACCTCGAGGAAGGTGGCAGGTGTAAGCTATACGCCACCTTCCCAGTCTTGGATGCAATCTGGTAGGGACCGTAGTAGCGAGCTGCTAGCTTCTCATTCTGCCTCCGAGCTAATGTTTTCTGCCTATATGGTCGCAGCTTGAGATACACCATGTCGCCCTCCTGAAAGTGGACCTCCCTCCGATGGCCGTCTGCCCGGGCCTTCATAACCTGTTGAGCCCTCAACAGGTATCGCCGGAGCTCCTCCAACATCGCATCTCTGTCTCCCATGTAAGCCTATACCTGCAACACAGGTGTCTGCCTGTCACCAAATTGAAGCAAGGACTGTGGGTCTCGCCCATAAAGGATCCGAAAAGGAGTCGTCCATGCGGCAGAGTGATACGAGGTGTTGTACCAGTACTCCGCCCATGCCAACCACCTGTACCACTGTCGGGGCTTATCCGATGCGAAGCACCGCAGATAAGTCTCTATGGAGCGGTTCACCACCTCGGTCTGCCCGTCCGTCTGTGGGTGGTATGCCGTGCTCCTCTTAAGGACCGTGCCATGTACCCTGAAGAGCTCCCGCCAGAACCCGCTCAAAAACACCTGGTCCCTGTCGGACACTATAGACCCCGGGATCCCGTGTAGGCGTATCACCTCTCGGATGAACGCTGTGGCCACCGTGACGGCTGTGTAAGGATGCCTCAATGGTATAAAATGGGCATACTTACTCAGACGGTCCACTACGACGAAGATCACCGAATACCCCTCGGACCGAGGCAGTCCGTCAATGAAGTCCATCGTGACCTCCTCCCATACTCGCTCCGGTAACTCTAACGGCTGTAGGAGTCCTGCCGGAGCCATGGCCATGTACTTGTGACGCTGGCAGACGTCACAAGTCGCTACTAACTGAGCAACCCTCCTCCGCATTCCGGGCCAGAACACCTCTCTAGCCATCCTCTGGTACGTTTGCTGCACCCCGAAATGACCTCCCGTCGCCGACCCGTGGAACTCCTGGAAGAGGACGGGTGTGAATCCTGAGGCTCGTGGCAGCACCAGCCTCCCCTTGTAAAGTAGTCTACGCCCCTGTAAGGAATACCCGGCCGGACCCTCCTTTCCTTCCTGCAACAACTCGCGGATCCGCCTCAGCTCATCATCACTCTCCGCCTCCTGAAAGGTGGGCTCCCAGTCCAACCACATAGGCCGCGACAGAGCCCTCAAGTCCACGCTCTCCTCCCGGCGAGACAAGGCGTCAGCTGCCTTGTTCTCCAACCATGGCCTGTACTCGATGGAGAATCGGTATCCCACCAGCTTGGACAACCAACGCTGGTGCTCCTCAGTCACCAACCGCTGCTCCAGAAGGTACTTGAGGCTCCGTTGGTCTGTCCTGACCACAAACTCCCGACCCAACAGATATGGCCGCCACTTTGTCACTGCAAGGACAATGGCCATCAACTCTCGCTCATACACAGATTTCAGCCGTGCTCTAGCTGACAGCACGTGACTGAAATAGGCGACGAGTCGTCCCTCCTGCATGAGTACCGCCCCTAATCCGTATCCCGACGCGTCGGTCTCTACCACAAAAGGTAGGCTGAAGTCCGGCAAGGCAAGAACTGGCGCTGTCGTCATTGCCACCTTCAAGGCCTGAAAGGCCTGGGTGGCCTCCTCCCCCAATGGAATCCGTCCTTCTTGAGCTGTTCGGTAAGGGGCCAGGCTATGGTACTGTACCCCTTAACGAACTTCCGGTAATAGCCGGTCAGTCCCAGAAATCCCCGGAGGGCTCGCAGTGTAGTAGGAACTGGCCAGTCCAGCATAGCCTTTATCTTCGATCTGTCAGCTGCTACACCATCTGCTGACACCACATGCCCTAGGTACTCGATCCGCTCCTGACCGAAACTGCACTTCTTCCGGTTGGCGAACAACTGCTGCGCCAGCAACTCCCGGAAGACCACCTCCAAGTGGTCTAAGTGCTCCCCCAAGCTCCTGCTGTAGACGAGGATATCGTCAAAGAAAACGAGGATGAACCTCCGCAGGTAGGGCTGGAAAACCTTGTTCATCAAGGCCTGGAAAGTGGAGGGGGCATTCGTCAAACCGAAAGGCATGACTCTGAACTCGTAATGCCCCTCGTGGGTGCGGAAAGCCGTCTTCGGCACATCATCTGGCCGCATCAAGATCTGGTGGTACCCTGCTCTCAAGTCGATCTTCGAGAAGATCGCTGCCCCGGGAAGCTCGTCCAGCAGCTCGTCGATCACCGGAATAGGAAACTTGTCTGCGACAGTTTCCTTATTCAGCGCCCGGTAATCGACGCAGAACCTCCAACTCCCGTCCTTCTTCTTGACTAGCAAGACTGGGCTCGAAAAAGGACTCACACTTGGCTGGATGATCCCAGCCTGCAGCATCTCCCGCACCATCCTCTCAATCTTGTCTTTCTGCACATGCGGGTACCGGTACGGCCGTACACTCACCGGTGCTGCTCCATCCCACAATACAATCGCGTGCTCGTGCCCCCTGGACGGTGGTAGCCCCTGCGGGTCCTGAAAGACCTCCTGGTACTGCTCCAGTACCTGCTCGACCTCCTCTGCGGTCTCCTCCTGCTGCCGCTCACAGTCAGCTGTCAGCCCCTGATACTCCACCAGGAACCCCTCCCCCTCGTCCCGCAGCGCCCGAGTGATGGCCTTGAAGGCCACTAAGGAAAAACAAAGGGTCGGGTCCCCGGTCAGCACGACGGTCCGCTCCCCATCTTGGAACTCCATCCTCAGGAGCTTCCAGTTCACCTTCATCTCCCCCAACTTCTTCAGCCACTGCACCCCTAAGATGATGTCCACGTTGCCCAACTCCAATGGCAAGAAGTCCTCCATGATTTGTACCCACTGCAAGGTCAGGCATAGACCCTTGCAGAGCCCCTTACTCTCCTCCATCTTTCCCGTCCCCAGCAGTGGTAAACTTCTCCAGGGTGCTAAGCTGTAGCCCATGTCGCTCCACTACTCGGCTGGAAATAAAGTTGTGGGTGGCCCCACTATCAATCAGTACCGTCAACGCCGTGTCCCCCAGCTGCCCTGACAACTTCATGGTGTGGTTCGGGGTGAACCGCACCACAGAGTTCAGGGACACTTCCGCGAAGTCTAGGTGAGACTTCTCCTCCTCTACCGGTGGCTCCTCCTCAGACTCCTCCTCCTCAACCACGTACCCCTCCTCGTCGGGCACCATGGTGATCTGCAGTAGGCGGCTCGCGCACCTGTGCCCAGAGGTGAACTTCTCGTCGCAACGGAAGCACAACCCCTTGGCTCTCTTCTCCCTCACCTCTGCCTCAGTCATCCGCCGCCCCAGGGTAGCTGGGCGGCCCTCTCCTTGAGTCTCGGGAACCGCCGCAGGTGGTCTCGGTGCCATGGCTGGTGGAGTGGGACGAGAACTCTGTGCCCCCTAAGCACCATGTATCCGCCTCCCCTCTGTATGCTTCTCCTCCGCTTTATGGGCTAAGCGAATGACGTCCTCCAGGGTAGCCGGGCTCTGCATCCGCAACTCAGTTCGTATCGACGGCTTCAGCCCCCTCATGAAGTTTCCGATCATCACCTCGTCGGTAACCCCCTTCACCCGGCTATTCAGCATCTCAAATCTCTCTACATAGTCCCTCACTGTCCCCTCCTGCCTCAGGGCCAACAACTGCTCGTAGAAATCTCCCCCTGCCGTCTCCTGAAATCGATCCACGATCATCGCTGACAGCTCCTCCCAGGTCCGAAAAGGGGACCGTGCTATCTTCCACCGGTACCAAGCCAGGGCCTTCCCCTCAAAGTAAATCCCGATGGCCTTCAGGACCTCCTACTCCGTCAGCCCCATCACCTGAAAATACCTCTCTGCTCGGTATATCCACCCGTCAGGGTCGGTGCCGTCAAAGGTCGGCATCTTCAGCTTCATCAACCGCCGGTCCGCGTTGATGTCACCTAGCTGCCCCTATCTCCGCCACGGTCACCACCCCGAATCAAACCGCCACCCCGGGTCTCCATCGGGCCTCCCCCGTCGGCCCCGTACAACTCCTCTGGCCATGCAGGCCTCTCCCACGCCTCGGGCTGGTAGTAATGCCCGGGGAACTCTGATGGTCGTGCACAAATGGGCCTTGGCCCAGGTGGGGTGGTCTCTGTCCTCCAAAATTGGCCCGCCGGGGTCCCAATAGCTGCTCCCGAGGCCCATCCGCCTCCCGCTGTCCCTGAAGTGCCCCCGGAGTGGGGCACGAACACCGCCACACCTCCAAAGGGTCGGGACGAAGTCATCGGGCCTCCACATGGTGCGGTCCAGCCTGTCGGGCCCCCAGTCTGGGCGGCCGACCACCCTCGCCTGGGGTCGTGGGGCCTCCCGCAGCCCCGAAAAGGCTCGCCGCCCCCTCCCCGTGGCTGTACGAGGCCGACGAGGCCAAAAAAGGTCCCCGTGGCCTCGGTGCACCCCCGAATGGGGGTGCCGAAGGGATTCCGCCCCCGGTGGGGCCCGCCGGCTGCTCCGGGCCCCCGCCGGGGTTCGCCGATGGCCTGGGAAGGCTCGGCGGCCTCGCCCAGGCCTGGGGAGGCCTGGGTTGGGCCATCGGAGCCTCGACAGGCCCGATAGGACCTGTCGACGGCTGGTCAGACCCGCGCGGGTCTGGGTTTGGCCAACCAGACCCGCGCAGCCCTAGATCTTGATGTGCCGCTTCTTGGTGCTCTCCCGCGTCGTGGCCTTGAGGCGAAAACTCCGCCGTCTTCCGCGCTTGCTCTAGGGAAGCCGATTCTAGGGTAGAATCTCCCCCCCTCTAGGGTCCCCTTGGCTCGATCTCCTCCCTTCGCCACCGCGAGGGCTTGTATCATCTCTTTCAACTCTCGGAGATCTCGTCCTTGTTGCGTGGCATCCGTCCTCATCCCCCGAAGCTCGATTTGGATGTCTTCTTGTGAATGGGCGTGATCCTTGAGTGAATCCCTCGTTGTTTTCTTCAATCCTTCGAACCGTTCTTCGATCGCCCGGTTGAGATCCTCCCGTAGCCCTTGAATCTTCTCATCGATCGCATCCGCCTTCGATCGAGTGCTCGCCGCCATTTGGATCTAGTGCTCTGATACCAATTTGATACGATCCGGTGGATCGAATCAATAAAGTTCAGATTTTTAAAAGAGAAAAATGTAAAAAGAGGAATTTTTGGTGGATTTGAGATTGCGAAGAACAATACATTGATAGATAATGAGTCACTTTCGAGAGGAGACTCGCTCTCCTAGCTTTGGTTGCACGGAACAAAGCCTAAAACCCTCACACACGATGCCTACAAATGTTCTTCCCAAAATAAGCATACCCTAACAATGGCGGCTAGCCCTAATAAATAGAAGAAACGGGGATTTACTAATTTAGCCTGAAAAGACTAAAATACCCCTCAACCTACTAAACCCACTAAGTGTCGATCCCACGCCTCCTACGCCTCACGTACGTCACGAAGGGTGGCACCGCGTCATCATGGGGACGCGCATGTGGGTCCGGTGGGGGTGCGTCCGCATCAGACACACACTCATATGGCGTATGATACCCATTATTCTCTACATATATATGTATATATACATATACATATATGTATATGTATAGATATATATATACATATATATATGTGTGTGTGTGTGTGTGTGTGTTGACTAGGATCTATTCGGACGAATCGAACATGCGGATCCATTAAAGTGGAATTTAAAATTAGACAATATAAATAGAAAATCGGACCATTGGATGTGATCTAATAGGTCTAAACTACCTCCAAACAAAATTTCAACTAATTTGGACATGTTTTGTCCATGCATCAAGTGGTTGCAAAATTAGAAGATTTTATGACTATTCAAAAATATTGATTTTGCAACCGCTTGATGCATAGACAAAACATGTCCAAATTAGTTGAAATTTTGTTTGGAGGTAGTTTAGACCTGTTAGATCACATCCAACGATTGGATTTTTTATTTAAATAGTCTAATTTTAATTTCCACTTGGATGGATCCGCATGTTTGGTCCATCCGAATGGATCCTAGTCAATATATATATTACAATTAAGGGCAGATTTTGAACTTATCCTATGTGACAGTGCCATGTCAAGTTTTGGGGGAAATTTTTGAGATGAAGAGAAATTTGTTGGGAAAAGCTTTTCTTTTTTGAAATTGGCAGCATCAACACTTAATACCCTTCATTCAAAATTGACTCAAAAAATGAGACCCAAAAAATGAAACCAAAAAACACACAAAATGAAACCCAAAAAATATGCAACTTAAATTACAAGTATGCAAAAGAGAACTTTATTTCGGCTTACGCAAAAAAATTGAAACCCCAAAAAACACAGGGAATGTGTATTCAAAGAGGAGGGTTGAGCTTTTTGGGCGTCAAGCAGAGGTCTGACCAACCCATTTGCGCCGAAGGCGCCCGCGCCGAAGGCGCCCGCTAAATTTTTATACGCTAATTTGTTGTTCTGCGCCGAAAGCGTCCGCACTGAATTTATTGTTCCTCGCAAAAGGCGGTCGTGCCTCTAAATTTTTTACGCTAATTTATTCATTTAAATTTTGGCTTGTAGAAACATTTTTTGGACAGATTTTGTGGAAAAAAATCTTAAATGCACCGTATCCGCGGGCACGGGTTATGACTAGTGTGTGTGTATATATATACTAGTCATAACCTGTGCATGTGGGCATGGTTCATTTCAGATTTCCCGCAACGAAATCTTTATTCCCTAAAAAATTATTTCCACAGTAAAAATTTAACAGAACAACAAGTTAGCATAAAAATATTTAGCGGCGCGAGCGCCTTCGACGCGGAACAACAAATTAGGCAGGGACGCCTTTGGCGCGGAACAACAAATTCGGTGCGTGCGCCTTCGATGCGGAACAACAAATTAGCGTAAAAAATTTAGTACTAAAAGCTGATTGGGGTTTTCCCAAAACACATTCAACCCAAATTTAGATTTTCCCAGCCCAAATTTAGATTTTCCCAGCCCAAATTTTCTCAAAATCTCATCTCAACCATTGATTTTCCAAGATTAAATCCAAACCATCTTTTTATCAAACTATTTGTCCTAGTCAGCCCTAGAATTCAAAAAAGTCCTCAAATGTAATATAGATATATACACTAGTCATAACTCATGCCCTCGGACACGGTTCATTTAAAATCTTTGTTTCCCCAAAAATTATTTCCCTCTCCAAAATTTTGGGACATAATATTCTACTTCACAATTTAAAAGAACAAAAATTTAGTGGGTGGGCACCTTCAGCGTGTGTGGATGCATAATAAATTAATTCCATGTAATTAACTCATTCCACATAATAAATTCTTTCCCATAAGTGAGTCCAACGATTGGATTTTTTATTTAAATAGTCTAATTTTAATTTCCACTTGGATGGATCTGCATGTTTGGTCCACCCGAATGGATCCTAGTCAATATCTATATTACAATTAAGGGCAGATTTCGAACTTATCCTATGTGACAGTGCCATGTCAAGTTTTGGAGGAAATTTTTGAGATGAAGAGAAATTTGTTGGGAAAAGCTTTTCTTTTTTGAAATTGGCAGCATCAGACTTAATACCCTTCATTCAAAATTGACTCAAAAAATGAGACCCAAAAAATGAAACCAAAAAAAACACACACAAAATGAAACCCAAAAAATATGCAACTTAAATTACAAGTATGCAAAAGAGAACTTTATTTCGGCTTACGCAAAAAAATTGAAACCCCAAAAAAACACAGGGAATGTGTATTCAAAGAGGAGGGCTGAGCTTTTTGGGCGTCAAGCAGAGGTCTGACCAACCCATTTGCGCCGAAGGCGCCCGCGCCGAAGGCGCCCGCGCCGAAGGCGCCCGCGCCGAAGGCGCCCGCGCCGAAGGCGCCCGCGCCGAAGGCGCCCGCTAAATTTTTATACGTTAATTTGTTGTTCTGCGCCGAAGGCGTCCGCACTGAATTTATTGTTCCTCGCAAAAGACGGTCGTGCCTCTAAATTTTTTACGCTAATTTATTCTTTTAAATTTTGGTTGTAGAAACATTTTTTTGGACAGATTTTGCGGAAAAAAAATCTTAAATGCACCGTATCCGCGGGCACGGGTTATGACTAGTGTGTGTGTATATATATATACTAGTCATAACATGTGCCTGTGGGCATGGTTCATTTCAGATTTCCCGCAACGAAATCTTTATTCCCTAAAAAATTATTTCCACAGTAAAAATTTAAAAGAACAACAAATTAGCATAAAAATATTTAGCGACGCGAGCGCCTTCGACGCTGAACAACAAATTAGGCACGGACGCCTTTGGCGCGGAACAACAAATTCGGTGCGTGCGCCTTCGATGCGGAACAACAAATTAGCGTAAAAAATTTAGTGGGCGACGTCGGCGCAGATAAAATGGATGGCGGGATTAGCGTAAAAAAATTTATCTCCTCGGTGCGGGCGCCCTCGATGCGCATTAATCCGTGAGAGTGGATTGTGAACGGTTTTTGTTCATTGGGTTTTGACTTAGCAGAGCACGCATCAATCCGTGAGAGTGGATTGTGATCGGTTTTTGTCCATTGGATTTTGACTCTAGCAGAGCCAATGGTGGGATTGATGTGGGAATGCATTTAGCTTTGTGTGAACCGTTGGATGACGCGTCAATCCGTGAAAGTGAGAGTGAGCGGACAAATTTTCTCAAAATCTCATCTCAACCGTTGATTTCCCAAGATTAAATCCAATCAGCCATATAATTCAAAAAAGTCATCAAATGTAATGTAGGTTCCTTTTTCTATTATGTAAATCCAAATTAAAAACTATTAATGTTATGATTAATCATTCATGATTGAAGATGACTGCACGAATCTATGCTAACATGCATGTAGTTATTCTGGATGTACCTCCGGTCTTTTCATATTTTAATGTACTCCCCTCATCAAATCCAGAAGTCATTTCAAACATATCCTAAATTGCTAGTTGTGGGTTAAAATCGATGCTGAAGAATCGAAACAACCTCATGCACATTTGATCAGTTTTGCTGGACTCATAATGGGTTCAGGTCTCGCTTCCAGCAATGACCGACTCGAATTCGAGCAATGCTTGATCTGGCCCTAAACTCTAACCCTAGACTATTATTTAATGTTTTTGGTTCCCCCCTCATATAGACATGCGCCCTCGTAAATCGCACGGTCAGCCAAATTAAGCATCGTCTTTCCATGCACAATAAGTACTAGTAAGAGCTGATTGGGGTTTTCCCAAAACACATTCAACCCAAATTTAGATTTTTCCCAACCCAAATTTAGATTTTCCCACCAAAATTTTCTCAAAATCTCGTCTCAACCGTTGATTTCCCAAGATTAAATCCAACCCATCTTTTTATCAAACTATTTGTCCTAGTCAGCTTCTCCTAGTCAGCCCTAGAATTCAAAAAAGTCCTCAAATGTAATATAGATATATACACTGGTCATAACTTGTGCCTTCGGGCACGGTTCACTTAAAATCTTTGTTTCCCCAAAAATTATTTCACTCTCCAAAATTTTAGGACATAATATTCCACTTCACAATTTAAAAGAACAAAAATTTAGTGGGTGGGCACCTTCAGCGTGTGTGGATGCATAATTAATTAATTCCATGTAATTAACTCATTCCACATAATAAATTCTTTCCCATAAGTAATTCCACGTTGCCAAACACTTATCTCAACACTTCTTTTACCAAGAATAAATCCTGACCATTCTTCTTCATTCCACATAATTAATTCTTTCCTATAAGTAATTCCACATTCCCAAACAGTCATCTCAACCATTCTTTTACCCAGATTAAATCCTAGCCATTCTTCTATCAATCTCTTTATACATCATCATGACATCAGCTTGTCCTAGTCAGCAAGGCAATTCAAAAAAGTCCTCAAATGTAATATAGATATATATATATATATATATATATTGAAAGTTAAATGAGTGTAAATATAAATAAGGAGCTACATCAGGACAAGTGCCAATAAGTAGAGCAGATACGGGAGAGGCTGAGAAGCAGTGACCTTACAACAGAACTACCAGACACAAGCCAAGAAAAGAAAACTATACCGGGGAGGCACACAAAAACGGCCTAAGCCCCCAGTTCCCAAATAGGTGATCAACAGAGGCAACATCCTCGAGATCACAAGACCCCATAGCATCCAACACATCAGAAGAAATCCTAGCAAAAAGGGCATCCTTGGGGCACTGCTGGGAGCAGAAAATCTGATTGTTTCTCTCCCTCCAAATATGCCAAACGATAGCGGAGAAAACAAGCATGTAGAGCTTGCCCCGTGGAGTGGTATTTCCCATTGCTCCAAAACGTCGTCTCAGCATGTGAGCATCAACGAAAATGTATTTGGAGCAGGATGGAAGGCCAAGCCAGAGCTTGCGGACCGCCCAGACAAAAGACAAAAGCACTGTAATCACAGCAGAAGAAGATGTGACGAGCCGTCTCAGGGTGAGAGCCACATAGAACACATGAAGTCTGGTCATATATATATATGTATATATATATAATGGCACAACCTCCTCATTTGTATAATATACTAGTCTAACCCGTGCCGCGGGCACGGTTCATTTAAGATTTCCCCACACGAAATCTGTGTACCCAAAAAATTATTTCCACATCCAAAATTTAAAAGAATAACAAATTAGCGTAAAAATATTTAGCGACATGGCACCTTCGGCATGGGCGCCTTCTGCGTAGAACTACAAATTAGACGTAGAACAAAAAATTCGGCGCGGGCGCTTTCGACGCGAAACAACAAATTCGGCACGAAACAACGCGCGAGCGCTTTTGGCATGGAACAACAAATTCGGTGCGGAACAACGCGCGAGCGCCTTCGGCGGGGAACAACGCGCGAGCGCCTTTGGTGCGGAACAACAAATTCGGCGCGAGCCCCATCGGCACGGAACAACAAATTTAGCGCGGAACAACAAATTCGGCGAAATTAGCACTAAAAAATTTAGCGAGCGCCTTCGGCGCAGAACAACAGACCTCGGGGTATTTTCGGTGATGGTATTAACTTAAATTTTTTTACGCTAATATGTTGTTCCGCTAAAAATTTTTGCGCTAAATTATTTTAAGCTAAATTTTTTACTTTGTTTAATTTAATGAATCATGTTTCTCCACAACCTTTTCCAACATACTTTTAATTTCAAAGGTTAGGTTCCTAAGACACTTTCCCCCAAAATTTAATCTCCACAATCTTTCCTAAGACACTTTTAATTTCAAAGTTTTGGTTTCCAAGACACTTCCCCCCATTTAAGTTTTTCCACTAAAATTTTCACAAAATCCAATCTCAACCATTAATTTACCAGGATCAAATCTCAGCCACTCTTTATCTTGTCCAAGTCAGCCCTAGAATTCAAAAAAGGTTGGCAAATGTATAATATATATAAGGATTCTTCAACAAAAGAGGTCTACTATTTTATTAGAATCTAAACACTTTGCAGACTTGTATTGGCTAGGTATTGGATAATACTCTTAGCTTTTTTTTCTATGGTTCAGTTGCTAGGCTATGGATTTATATCAATTGGAGAACATTAAGTTTTTTTTCAGTTTTTCCTTCTACTTCAAATAAAACATGCCTTGGTAACTAGAGGTTTAGATGTGTATTTTATGTAAAAGACCTTGATGCGCACACACCAGCATCAGATTGGTGTTGATTTGCTAAGCCAGATTGAATTGGCTAATTAACCTGAATATACATTCAGTGGGAGAAATGTCAACCATCATGCCAAACTATGGCTTCAGGGAAGATCAAACCGTACAAAACCTTTTTTCAAATGGTACCTTAAAAAGATCATATAAGACTAGTCACAGATGGTCAGAAAGAAGGCTACCATAACAATGGCCAAAAAGATCATAGGACTACTCACAGCTAGTCAGAAATAAGGCTGACCGGGTTGGTGTACAGTAAGCATTACATTAAGGCCATAAATATGTTAGCATTATGCCAAAAAACCTATATAAATGCATGGAGGAGGGCCAGTTCACAAGATAGGAAACAACTGAGTAATGATACCATCAAATTAAATAATCTTTGTTGGTTCCACAATTTAATCCAAAACATGGGTAAATTAAGTCAAAACACCACTCAACTATCAAGGATTTTAGACTTTACTCTCTTCAATTCCTACACTTACCCCCTGACTAAGGGCATGAATGGGCCAGGATAGGGCCAGAATCATGGAAGTCTTGGCCCGGGTCTATTTAATTTTCTTAAGCCTAAGCCCACCTGCTTTGTTAATCGGGCTTAAATTTCTAGGCCCAACCCCGTTTTAAAAATAAACAAGCCAGGTTCGAGCCACAATTGGGGATACAATATTATATCAAAAGTAGACATATGTTAACCTAATGCATAATTTTTTTCAAAATTAATTAAACGGATAGTAATTTTAAAAAGTTAAAAAGTCAAAATTTATATCATTGATAAATTTCGAATTTTATGAAAGAATACATATATTTACATTTAATCATCATCATCATCATAGCCTTCATCCCAAAAGTTGGGATCGGCTTCATGCAAATATATTTACAAATACATAATTTATTTTCCTTTTATAACATTATAAAGTAAGATGAAAATTATGTTGGTGTTTCACTTAGTTTGAATCTAAAGTTTAAAGATGGCAAGTGGTTCCCTCTTCAGTTCAGTCCCACATTAGATATGCTCAAAGACCTCAAATGGTTTAAATAGGAACTTATGATAGCAGGCCTTGAAAAACACTATGAAGCATTATACACGTGCGAGGTGCCGTGAGCCTAACAGCAATTTGAGGACTGGCTCGAAAACTCGTTCACTAGGTGTATGAGCATGTGATACATTCACATGGGGTGCAAATTCAATTTTGGATGCCTTGTATGTCCCCGCCTGCAAAGGCTAGGTTTCACCACTTTATTTATATATTTATTTTATTTTATTTTATTTTCTTCCCTTTAGAATTCTTTTATATTTGAAATTCATTTTGCAAATATTTTAACATGCTGCGAGAGACGTGGGCCACAAGATGTTGTAACTGAAACAAAATGCTCTCCGCGAACGAGAGTTCCGAGTTCATGTTCTTACAAACGTTGCAGTAACAAGATGAAAATTTTCCTATAAAAAGAGGCCAAACGTCGTCTGTGAAATACAAAGCAACTCAAAAATCTTCTCTTTACCTAGTGTCAATTCATCCCTATTTCTATTCTTTTTCTCTAGGCAATCAGCAACGATCGTTGCAACCGACTTGAACACTGAGTACACTATGTGGGCACCTCGACAAACGCAAGGAGTAGATCGCTATGTAGAAGGTTTTATCATTGAATCTCAGGAGTAGATCGCTAGCTACCGTCTGCACCTCGACAGGGTGCAATCTACTCCTAACAATAATGCTTTTATATACCTCGATAAGTTACCATTTTCTGTTCTACTTGATTTATTATTCCATTCCTGTTTGTTATCTGCTATTTCAGTTTCAGTATCGGCCAACTTTACATCCTATTTTTTCCAACAAATCATTCACTTACTAGGACTAAAAGAAATAGATGTATTATAGAATTCATCTAATATTACATACATACTGTAAAAATCTACATAAACATGGGAAGCGACATGATATAAATATATTTATTATATCTATCTAAACTTTAGGATTAAGTAGATGCAAAAAAAATTCATTCATTCGGGCCCATTTGGCCCAATACCCCCAAGCCTAAGTCTGGCTCATTTACAAATCAGGTCAAAAACTTAAGCCTAAGCACGATTAAAACTTAAAATGCTGGGCTCAAATGGTGGGCCGAAGCCCGCTCTAAATGCGCCAGACTGATTCAAACCTAGGTTGGGCTTTGGACCAATTCTCAACCATACCCTTGCTTGACAATGACATTAACTTTTTCCATAAATGTGGGTTTACATGATCCCATGTGACCTAACTTGAAAGGCAACCATCTACCAAGGGCTTTTTAACCCCAATGAGACGCAAATTTATCTTTTTTTCTCCTCCCTCTCTCATATAGGTTCATTTGGAAACTTTTTGAGAGGAAAATCAAATTTCCTTGTAAAAGAGGATAAAATGAAACTTTAACTTAGACTCAAAGGTCAAATCCACAATTCATGTCATCAGAAACCCAAAAAGGCCAGAAATGTATCCCTAAATAATCGAAGGCAGAAAAGGCCCAAGAAATATTAGTTGTGTCCCCGTCTTTTTCTTCGTTGTGTGTCACCTTCTTCTACACCCTTAATCCTTTCCCTCTTCTTCTTGTCAAATCTAATTACTCTCAACAAATCCAACTAAACCAAACCCATAACCCAAATTGCTTCAAATCCACAGACGACCATGTATTGATTGTTGCAGTAAAAATGCTCATTGGACCGATAATAATAAATAACATGCAGAATCACATGGGGTCACATAAGCCCAACAAGAACTGAAAACCTTTTAGCACAACCCAAAGTCAGGGTTAAGTGTTAGGAAATTGAGGTACAAGGGGTGAAGTCTAGACCGAACCATAGTTCAGGTATGTTTTGACTGATTAACCCAAACATGAAATTCAAGACAAGATTATGTTTGATATGCTGTAAACTAACTGATTCTCTAATTTTAAAAAAGTGAAAACGTTAAGGCTGGAGGGCAGATAATACCTCTACAAAAAATGTTAATAATGTAAAAAACATACCTTATTGGGTGCCAATCCAACATATTTCATATCTTTTATTAACAGCTCTGCCTTCTCATAATTTCCATTTACTGAGTACGCATTTAGCAAAGAGCTATAGTGAAACAAATTGGGCGTATATCCTTCATCCTTCATCTGCTGAAAGAAGACTTCTGCTTCTTCACACAAATTATTTGATGCACAAATAGCTAAAAGATTGCCGTAGATCACACTGTCAATTTTCAGACCATTATCTTTAAGCTCATTGACTAATTGCATTGCCTTCGAGTATCCATCCTTCAACTTGGTGCAACCCGCTAAAATCTAGAGAAACCAGACACCAAATTACACAGTTAGGTGGCTACACTGATTCTGAATTGCAGTGTAATAATTGAATCCATTAAAAGTGCCCATATAATAATTGAAATAGAGTTACTGCAACGTACGGAACTGTAAGTGACCAAATCTGGTGATAGACCATCATCTTTCATTTGATCAAATAACTTGATGCTGCTCTCAAACCTTCCATTTCTTACCAAACAGCCAATAATAGAATTACAAATAGACACATTGACCTTCATCGACTTGTCTAGAATACTATCATAGACTTGCAAAGCTTTCATAGGATTGTGACTAATCCCCATATACTTTATAAAACTGCTGTATGAAGCAAAGTTACATATCTCATTTCTCTGCATCCAATCAAAAACCTGCAATATATCAGAATGCACATTTCATTACCAACAAAAACAAAATAACAGAATGAAACATAGAAAAACTTTACTTCCAAGTTTTTACGCATAAACACTTATTCTAGTGCATGAAATAAGAGAATTGTTATTAATCAACGCTCATCAAGGTTAATTTAGAGGGGGGGGATCAACTGATTCAAGAAAGTATTTAGAAATGTCAAGAGAATCTAACAATTCACAGTTAAAGCAAAGAAAACAAATGTGTCTCTGTAAATCAATGAGTCAATGAACAATACTATAATATGCCAACAATATGACAATTCAAGTCCAAAGCAAAAGAGTGGAGGCTAAAGTTCACGTCCAAAACAGCAGACTAACAACTTAATGTGATTCACACTTTATGTGAGACCACGTGCATGAAACTAAAGACTGGTTCAGAAATGATAAGATGATCTGAACATAGCAAAGCTTTCAATCACTTACTGATCATGTATTGTCATTTTAAGTTGATATTCCGGAAATTATATGTCTAATACGACCAGAAGGAAACTGATGCAACAGCTACCGCCTCGTCCGAGTGGGGCGCGGGTAGGGGTGGCAAACGGGTCGGGTGGGTTCGGGTTCGGTTCGGGTCGGGTCAGATTTGACCCGACCCGGATAGGAGTAAACCCTAACCCGACCCGGATTGAATCCGGGTCGGGTTTGGGTGACCCAGAAAATTTCCGGGTCAGGTTCGGGTTAACCCGTCGGGTTAAGATTTGACTTATACACTACTGCTCCTTTTTCGATATCCAGCTATTTATTAAGAGCAACCGACAATTTATTAAGTGTTGCATAATTTCCAGTAGCTCGTCGCTTGAACCGCACTGATGACAGTAAGGAAGTATAATTAACGTTACCATTTTATTAACGAAAGTAATAAAATTAACAAAAAAATTGTATGTAAATGGAATTGAATCCAAGACCTCTTAAAGAAGAGTACAACAATTCAAATCGTATAAGCACTACTCACATTGCAACTGTGTATTAGAGTTATTATATAAATTTTTTATATAGAGAGAAAGTAAACCGGGTCGAATTCGGGTCATCCGGGTTGACATGCCAAACCCATACCCGACCCAGATTTTATCCGGGTCGGGTCGGGTCAACCCGTTTCCTACTTGACCCGTATTGGCCCCTACCCATACCCGGTTAAGGATGCCGGGTTCGGGTCGGATCAGGTCGGGTCGGGCTCATTTTATCACCCCTAGGCGCGGATCCAGGGGGAGGAGGGAAGATTGCGGATGAGTTAGGAGGCCCACGATCACTTATTTCCGCAGGAGAAAACGTGGGGTTCGGATTTAGTTATCTCGGGGGTATTTCGGTCTTTTCAGACCGAATTAGTAAATCCCTCTTTCTTTATTATTAGGGATAGCCGCCATTATTTTCTTTTATGCTTATTTTATTGAAGAACACTCTTAGGCATCTTGTGAGGGATAGTTAGGCTTTTAATCCGTGCATATAAAAGCTAGGAGATTGGGTTCGTCTCGAAGGAACCCAAGTTATCTGTGTTCTTCGTCAAATTTCAAATAAAAATACCATCTTTTTAATTTTTTTCTCTTTTAAAAAACTGATTTGATTGATTCGATCTACCGGATCGTATCAAATTGGTATCAGAGCAGTGAGATCCGATGGCGGCAAACACGAGATCGAAGGCGGATGGTATGGACAAGAAGATTCAAGGATTGCGCGACGAGTTCCAAAAATAACTAGCGGCCACGAACGAGAGGATCACAGGCATCGTCCACAAGCAAGAAGAGACACAAGGGGATTTGCGAGCAATGAGAGGGGAGATGAAGGCATAGATGGGTCATCTCGGTCAAATGCTTCAAACCCTAATGGCGGATCTCGGGATGACAAAGAAGGTTCAAGGAGAAATTTTTGAGGAAATTGACGACGATTTGGATCCGGAAATTCAACGTCAAAAGATCCATGATGCGAAAATAGCAAAGATGTTCCTCGGATCTTCAACCAAACAAGCGGCGACGGCAACGGGGGAATCCGGAGTGGAGGGAGGGGGCCAACCCCCCTCCAAACGCGGTGAGCGGAACTGCCGGCAGCCGATAAGGGCGCGCCGACAGCCTGCTGGCCGCGGGGGCCGCGTGACCCCCTCTACGGGTCGGCGCGACCCAGCCGTGGGCCGCCGAGGGCCGCACGGCCCCGCTACAGGCGGGGGGGTCGCGCCGTCCTCGCCCAGCCTGTCTGAGCCCTAGGGGCTCCTTTTCTACCCTTGGGGGTCCCGCCGAGATGGAGGGATGTCGCGGGGGTTTATTCCAAGGGCGACCAGCGGCGACGAATCCTTAAGATGCATTTTTGGGCTTTTCGGGGCGTGGGGATGACACAAGAAGACGTTTTGGAGACCCGAATGGGTTGGGACCTGAAGGTAGACCACAGTGGCCAGAGGAGGAGTATGCTTCGGAGGAAAACGACCCTCCTCGGGGTTATGTTCCTCGGGGGAGGAGACTGGAGGGGTGGCGCAGGGAGATGCCAATGCGGACCGACGGTTGAAGAAGCTGAAGATGCCCGTATTTGAGGGCGCAGATCCGGATGGGTGGATTTACCGGGCTGAGCGTTACTTTCAGGTGATGGGATTCACGGAGGAGGAGGTTCTCCATGCCGTCAGCATTTACTTTAAGGGGGAGGCGCTGGCATAGTATTGGTGGCAGATCGCCCGGCATCCTTTTGGTTCGTGGGCGGAGTTGACAGCATACTTGATGGATCGATTCCAGGAGACACTAGTAAGAGATTTTTACGAGCAACTCAGAGTACTCAGGCAGGAGAGAACGGTGCGGGACTTTGTCAGAAAATTTGAGCTACTGTCGGGCCGAGTGCCTGGGGTCACTGAGGAGGCGCTCATGGGGAACTTCATGGGGGGCTCAAGCCGTCCATTCGAGCTGAGTTGAGGATGCAGAGTCCGGGGGCTTGGAGGACCTGATTCGCCTCGCGTAGAAGGCGGAGGAGAAACATACGGAGGAGGGGGATACGTGGGACCTGGGGACCCAAAATCCCCGACCCACACCAGCAGCAACAGCGCCGAGGACACCTGCCGGTGCACCGGAGACTAGAGAGAGACTCGCCCTGCTACTCTTGGGCGACGGATGACGGAGGCGGAGGTGAGGGAGAGGCGTGCCAAGGGGCTGTGTTTCCGTTGCGATAAGAAGTTCACACCTGGTCACAGATGTTCGAACCGCCTGCTACAGATTACCATAATGTCAGACGAGGAGTATCAGGATGACGAGGAGGAGCCCAGGGTGGAGTCACCCGAGGAGGAGGAGAAGTCTCACCTAGACTTCGCGGAGGTTTCCTTGAACTCCGAGGTGGGGTTCACCCCGAACCATACTATGAAGTTGTCAAGGCAGTTGGGTGATACGGTGGTGACAGTACTGATAGACAATGGGGTCACCCACAATTTCATCTCTAGCCGAGTGGTGGAGCGTTATGGGCTGCAGCTGAGCACTATGGAGAAGTTCGCTGTTTTGCTGGGGACAGAGAAGATGGAGAGCAAGGGGCTCTGCAAGGGATTGTGTCTGACCTTGCAGGGGTACAGATTATGGAGAATTTCTTACCTCTGGAGTTGGGGAATGTCGATATCATTCTGGGCGTACAGTGGCTGAAGAAATTGGGGGGGGGGGACGTGCGGGTAAACTGGAAGCGTCTCAGGATGGAGGTTGAGGAGGGTGACCGCACCGTTGTGCTCACAGGGGACCCCACCCTATGCTTTTCGTTGGTGGCCTTTAAGGCCATTGTTAGGGCCTTAAGAGAGAGGGAGAGGGATACTTAGTGGAGTGTCGTGCAGTTGAAGTTGAGCAAGAGCAGCCGGCAGAGATTCCCGAGGTGGTTGAGCAGATGCTGGAGCAGTTTCAGGGGGTCTTTCAGGACCCGCAGGGGCTACCACCGGTGAGGGGACATGAGCAGGTGATAATCTTGAGAGAGTGAGCAGCACCGGTGAGTGTGCTGCCGTACCGATACCCCCATGTGCAGAAGGATGAGATAGAGAGGGGAGATGTTACAGGCTAGGGTGACCCAGCCCAGTGTTAGCCCTTATTCTATCCCGGTTCTGTTGGTGAAGGACGGGAGCTGGTGTTCTGCGTAGACTACAGAGCGCTGAATAAGGAAACGGTGGTCGACAAGTTTCATATCCCAGTGATCGACGAGCTGTTGGATGAATTGCACGGTGCAGTTGTGTTCTCGAAGATCGACCTGAAGGCGGGGTACCACCAGATCCTGATGAGGCCAGAGGACGTGCCGAAGACCGCTTTTCGCACCCACGAGGGGCACTACGAGTTTCTCGTCATGCCTTTTGGCTTGACGAATGCTCCGTCCACGTTTCAGGCCTTGATGAACAATGTCTTTCGACCGTTCTTGAGGTGGTTTATCCTCGTGTTCTTTGACGATATCCTTGTCTACAGCAGGACCATGGAGGAGCATGTGGGCCATTTAGAGGAGGTATTCCGGGAGTTGGTGCATTAGTTATATGCAAATCAGAAGAAGTACAGCTTTGGATAGACAAAGATAGAGTACGTGGGACACGTGGTGTCGGCAGCAGGGGTCCAGGCAGACATGGCAAAGATAGAGACGATACTAGACTGGCCGGTACCTACCACTCTGAGGGCGTTGCGGGGATTTCTCGAACTGACGGGATACTGCCAGAAGTTCGTACGGGGGTATAGCACCATCGCACGACCCCTCACGAATCAATTGAAGAAGGATGTGTTCCAGTGGGGAGAGGAGGCGACTAAGGCATTCGAGGCCTTGAAGGTGGCGATGACGACCGCTCCGGTATTGGCGCTCCCTGACTTCAGCATCGCGTTCGTGGTAGAGACTGATGCTTCAGGCGTTGGTTTGGGGGCAGTATTGATGCAGCTGGGGCGATCGATAGCCTATTTCAGTCAGGTGCTTTCTGCTAGAGCACGGCTGAAATCTGTGTACGAGATGGAACTGATGGCTATCGTGTTAGCGGTGCAGAAGTGGCGGCCCTACCTGTTGGGGAGGGAGTTTGTGGTCAGAACGGATCAGCGCAGCCTAAAGTATTTACTGGAGCAGAGGTTGGTGACTAAGGAGCACCAGCGTTGGCCGTCGAAGTTGGTAGGGTACCGGTTTGACATTGAGTACAGGCCGGGGTTGGAGAATAAGGCGGCTGACGTCTTATCTCGTCGAAAGGGGGGAGTACACTTGAGGACGCTCTTGTTACCGATGTGGGTAGACTAGGAGCCCATGATGCAGGAGGAAGAGGACGACCTAGAGTTGAGACAAATCAGAGATCGACTACAGGGCGGCGGAGAGGGGCCGAAGGGGTACTCTTTGGAGGGACGCAGGCTGTTGTATCAGGGGCGGTTGGTCTTACCTCGGACGTCGGCATTCATACCAGTGATGTTTCAGGAGTTCCACAGCTCGGGGGTTGGGGGACACTCCGGGGTGCAGCAGATTGCATACGGATGGTCCGAGAGGTTTACTGACAGGGGATGAGGAAGGCGATAGCCCTATTAGTGGCGGCTTGTGATGTCTGCCAGCGTCACAAGAACATGGCTATAACATCGGCCGGGTTGCTGCAGCCTTTGGCATTGCCTGAGCGGGTGAAGCTGCGATACATGAAAAACTGGATTGCCGGACATGAAAAACTGGATTGCCTGACATGAAAAACTGGATTGCCGCCCAATGTATGGATCGTAGCATTGCCTGAGCGGGTGAAGCTGCGATACATGAAAAACTGGATTGCGATACATCGAACGCCTCCCACGTGGCATCGCAGTCCAGTTTTTCATGTTTCAAGAGGCCTTAATACATTGGGCGGGATTGCCGGACTGCGATGCCACGTGGGAGGCGTTCGATGTTGTTCGGGAGCAGTTTCCGGACTTCCACCTTGAGGACAAGGTGGCTCTTCTACGGGAGGTAATGATACGGCTGCTACCGCCTCATCCGAGTGGGGCGCGGGTCCAGGAGGAGGAGGGGAGATCGCGGATGAGTTAGGAGGCCCCACGATCACTTATTTCTTTAGGAGGAAACGTGTGGTTCAGATTTAGTTATTTCGGGGGGTATTTCGGTCTTTTCAGACCGGATTAGTAAATCCCTCTTTCTTTATTATTAGGGCTAGCCGCCATTATTTTCTTTTATGCTTATTTTGTTGAAGAACACTCTTAGGCATCTTGTGAGGGATAGTTAGGCTTTTAATCCGTTCATATAAAAGCTAGTAGATCGGGTTCGTCTCGAAAGAACCCAAGTTATCTGTGTTCAAATAAAAATTCCATCTTTTTAATTTTTCCTCTTTTAAAAAAACTGATTTGATTGATTCGATCCGGTGGATCGTATCAGAAACACGATAAAATCAAACAGTGGTGCATATGCGTGAATTTGTATACATGTCCATCTAAGAATGTGGTTCCCTTGAACTTTTCATATCACAGACAACAATTTAGGAAGGGAAAAGTTTAGTGTGTGTAATAACGAACTCAATCAACAGTTTGCCTAATCAGTTTGAACACCACGAGATTGACATCATTGTGGACACCGTTCGAACTGGCACTGTAGCTGAGAGATAATTCAACTAGAAAATGTAAATTAGATTATCATTTGACTAATTAAACTCAATCAAAAGAAGAAACAACCTCTCCTAGAAAACAATTCAGACTGCTTGATGACCTTGATCTCCAAGAATAATATACTAATGAGGGCACATGACAAAAATTTTAGTCAGGGATGTGAAACTTTACACAAAAATGGAATACAGTCTGTTACTCTTCAATAGATAATGAGATTAAAGGATTTATATAATTACAACATTATATCTTGATTCTTTCATAAATTTGGAAATTTGGCATAGCAGGAAACCTGGTTTATTTAATCTCCTACATAGTAAACAAATGGAAGGAAATAGTTCAGAACAAGTAGTCGGTAATCAATTTGAGACCACAATAGGCAATATCATGTACAAACAACAAAGTATTGTTGATGTAAGGAAATATGCATGACACAGTAAAAATTGAACATATCAACATTTAATTAAATAGCATATATTTAAATAAAGAATGAACCAATGACATCAAAGCTTGACAGAATCATCCAAATAACTACTGGAGTGTTATAAACTCGTAAATGCATTGCTACTATCAAAGAACATACGTGGAAATATCATTTACTTCGCTCAAACCTGAGAGACTTCACGCCATTTTCTTGATTCTCCAAAATGCCGCAAGATGAAGTTCAAATCTTGTACGTTTAATATTCTGTCTGCACTGTACGTATGCACAATTAAAAAAAATGAAAACATCAGTTAGTTCATGGCTCCAGCTACATTTTCCATAATATCATGGGTAATCTATGCCTATGATAAAGAACTAATTAGGATGTGATGAACTAGGGAGCAGGGAACCTAGTTTCTACATAATATGACAAGCCAAAAATTGATATTTTCGAGGTAAATTGATATCACATTCTTTTCAATGGAAAGGAAAAGAGTAAGGAAAATAAGGATTGTAATTGGTTCAAGTATGGAGCAACTCCATACTCCGAACACCACACTATAAAAAGGAAAAATAACATGCAGTGACAGAAACAAAACAAGAAAACTAGAGAAGCGGATCCCAATGTCATAAATCTTGAGGTCACTTTATATATTTGGATCTAAGACTGTTTTAAAGGAATTTTCTTGCTCTCAATTAACCTGATAGTCTTCTAGACTTACTGCCATTGCCATTCTTTAACTTTTTTAAACGCCCTCTTTATCTAAACATTTTCTTGCTTCTGTTTATGCTTTGCTTTGAAGTGATTTTTTTTGGTTGGTTTTGTGGAGGGGGAAAGTGGGGGGCACTAAGAAATCATAATCTCTATTTTAAAGATAAAATTATTTGCTTTACCACCATATTAGATGCGCCTAACTGATTAGTTTTATGTGATTATGTTTTCAATGCTTTTGTATGGTAGTTTAAGAAATTGACTGTAATGACTTTAATTGTTATTTTAAAAGAATAGATGTTTCTTAAGAGAATTAAATGGAATAAAAAGACATCATGAAGCCAATACCGGCAGTTTTGGATAAAGGCTTTGTTGCGCTTGATGATGACCATGTTGTTGTTACTGTTGTTGTAATGTAAGGATTATAATGCATATTTATAGAGGAAAATCACCAACAACTTAAATAGAGGGTTTCATTCTATATATACCTGGCATTTCTAGCATGTGAAACATCTTGATCCTCTAACAGAATCAACATTTCTTTTCTGGCAAACAAGCATATAATCGCCATTCAAATAGTTATATCGGTGAAATTAGTTGCATATTTCTATATCATGTACAATGGCTCAATCTTAGTGGATCACAAATATATGTTACATTTCGAGTGTATAGTAGGTAACAGTTAGCAACTCTTTTCTTGTAGATTAAAATATCTCCTACTTAGTCTAATAAATTCTAAAAATCAACCCCAGGAAAAAAATCTACTTAACACTTAATTAGCTAGAAGTGACAAAAATAAGCATCAAATAGTACATACAAGGAAAACGATGGAACTTTAAGGATTAAAGAAATGCAGATCTATTTAATATGCTCCAATATGCTTCCATAGCAGCAACTAGACAATCCTGTTAATAAGAAGGTGTTCACAATCTTTAACAATTCACAATGAGCACTCATTGATTCTTTGAATTATTCTCAAATCCACATAAGTTTTGCTCCGTTGAAAGTTACCCCACTGGAAGCGTAATATTCCATTAAAAAGGCCAAAAGAAAAAAGAAAAAAACTAGGTTGATGTGTTAGAGTCCAAGCTGCAAAGGGGGCTGAGCTAGGAGACGACGTAGGAGCTGACGAAGACGAAGACGATGAAGCGGGGGAAGCGGGGGGAAGTAATCCATTATTTGAATCAAAGCCATCGGATGAGTCGGATGATGGTCAAGTTGAATCGGACCGCCCGGGGATGATAAGATCTGAACCGTCCATTGATCAGCCAATTTGATCAGTGTCGTCGGTTCTTTAAATGGAGGGGCCGCATATAGCCGTTGGATTATAACGAAGGGGAAGCTACTGTTGCCTCGTCTCCAAGTGTTCAACGGAATGCCCAAGGAAGGGGGCTGCTGAAGTCCGTCTCCAGGCTGTCGCCGTTGTCGCGCCACCAACCAGACGTTGAGGCAGTAATAACAGTTTCAGTTGGGAGGTTGTTAGAGTTAGTTGGCTGAGTTTGTAAGGGGTATAAAGGTGTAGAAATGTAATGAGAGAATCATCGATGATATGAGAAATCTCCTTTTTTTTCTAATTTTGATTCTTCTTTGTAATTTTCCTCTTTTAGTAATAAAATTCTCCTTGGATTTCGCCATTGTTGGCGAAATCTTGAGCTTAAGCTTCTTCCACAAGAACAGGCCTTCATCATTTGGTATCAGAGCAAGCTACGCAGCCATGGGAAAGAGAAGACCTGAGGTTGAAGCCAGTCCTAAGGCTACCGAGGGAGATCAGTGTCAAAGTTCTAACCCTGATTTTCAAGCCCTATAGGATCTCATCGGATGGAAGAATGAGCAAGAAGATCGATTTCGAAAGTTGGAGGTGAAATTGGGAACTCAAATTCAAAACCAAGGTCAACTTATGGAGGCGAGATTGGGATCCCAGATTCAAAACCTAGCTACTCAGATCCAACTGATGTTGAGCAAGTCCGATGAGCGCTTCCACATTCATAAAACTCAGATGCAGCTGATTAAGAGGAATCAACCCAAAGTGAATGCTAATGCGAGCCATCAAGAATCGGATTCTCGAAACATGAGGGATGAAAGGAATGGCGACCTTAATCTCCATGGTGATAGGAGTTCAGAGCGAATGGCCGTGCGCGGGGACGGTCCATCATACTTGCAACCCAGGGTGCTTAAGCCGAGATTTCCCATCTTTAAGGGGAGGAGGATGTCCTGCCATGGCTTAGTCAGATACAACAAATCTTTGCTTATTACTCTACTCCCTATGGTAGCTAGGTTTCTACATGTTCTTTCAATCTGAGAGGAATTGCATTGCAATGGTTTGAGTGGGGGAAAATAAATGTAGATAAATTCTTTACTTGGAAAAGGTTTAAAAAAGAAATTGTTGTGAGGTTTGGACCCACAGAGTTAGACAAACCCTTTGCGTCTTTTCTACTATCAAACAAACAGGTACAGTTAAGAGTACCTAAGAAAGTCTGAACAAAGTGTGGGGTTATTAAAGAAGATGCCTAAGGAGTATGTGCTGGATAAATTCATTAGTGGGTTGAAGGATGATATTTGTTTGGATGTTATGGCTGACAATCCTGACACATATAGAAGAGCAGTTCAGCTAGCTAGGATTTTTGAGGAGAAGGTGATCTGGCAAGAAAAATTAAATCTCACCTATTGTCAAATTTCTACCCTATATCACATCAGCCCCAACCCCCAGGATCCATCAAAGAGGGAACAAAAGAGGGTGTCACCTTTGTTCCAAAAGGCAGGTTACTATCCACAGAAGAAATTCAAGCAAAAAGGAAGGATAATTTGTGTTTTACTTGTAATGAAAAGTGGGAGAGAGGTCATAAGTGTAAGAAACAGTTATATGTTTTAGACATTGAAGAAGAACCTCAAATTGTGAAGGGGGGAATCTGAAGAAGTAATGCAAGAATCAGCCCCAGAGCTGCAAGAACTTGTGGTAGAAGAGTTTCCCTCCATATCCATCCATGCTCTGACACGAGTGCCAGCTGCCCAAACCCTTAGGCTTATAGGATGCATTAAGGGTCAAACAATGAATATTTTAGTAGATACAGGCTCCACCCATAATTTCATACATCCCAGGTTAATGAAATCATTGGGACTGGAAATAGAGCATTTAGAATCTTTTGATGTAGTAGTAGCTAATGGAGAAAAGATTCAGGGTTCGGGTATCTGCAATGGGGTTCAAATACACTGTCAAGGAGTACTAATCTTAGTCAAATTACTGATATTACCACTGGGGTCAGCAAATAGTCTTGGGCACTCAATGGTTAATACAGTTAGATGATATTACATTCAACTTCAGGAAGCTACAGATGAAGTTTAACTGGGCAGGTCAAGAATGCACATGGCAAGGTATTATACCTGGGAATTCTCAGTTAGTAGAGGGGAAGAAATTGACAAGGCCTTCAGATATGAGGGTAAGGGTTATTGGATACAATTGAACACATTGGAGTAGGAAACCCCTCAAGACTTAAAGCAGTTGATAGAAATGGAATTAGAAAATATTTTCACTGATATGAGGAACATACTTATTCAATTCCCTGAGGTGTACAAAGAGCCAAAGAGATTACCCCCCAAGAGAACTTGTGACCACACGATTCCAACTGTTGAGGGAGCTAAACCTGTTTGCATCAGACCCAATAAACATGCCTATTTCCTCAAGGCTGAAACATAAAAACAAGTAGCAGATATGTTAAAAACAGGTGTTATTAGACCAAGCTATAGTCCTTATGCTTCTCCAGTTGTGATGGTGAGGAAGGCTGATTCTAGCTGGCGCATGTGTGTGGACTATTGTACCCTCAATCAACAAACTATTAAGAACAAATTTCCTATCCCAATCATAGATGACATGTTGGATGAGTTATATGGAGCTCAGTTTTTTTCCAAATTGGACTTAAGATCTGGATATCATCAAATACGTATGAATGATGAAGACATCTACAAAACTGTATTTCGTACCCATGATGGGCATTATGAGTTTTTAGTAATGCCATTTGGATTAACCAATGCACCCTCTACATTTCAGTCTCTAATGAATTCAATATTCAGGGAACACCTCAGAAAATTTGTCCTAGTGTTTTTGATGATATTTTGGTATACAGTAAAGATTGGTCCACCAACTTGAGCGCCTATACAAGGTATTGCAGATATTGAAAGAGCAACAGTTAGTTGTCAAATTGTCTAAATGTTCATTTGGACAGAAGTCAGTTGAATACTTGGGGCATATGATTTCAGACCAGGGGGTGGCAGTTGATCCTAGAAAAATTGAGGCTATTAAGAATTGGCCAATACCTAAGAATGCAAAGGCTGTAAGGGGGTTCTTGAGTCTTGCAGTGTATTATAGAAAATTTATCAAGGGATTTGGGGAATGGCAGCTGCTCTTACTGATTTACTGAAGAAGGAATGGTTTATTTCGAATGAATCTGCCTTAGTATCCTTTGAGGCATTGAAGAAGGCTTTGACAACAGCCCTAGTGCTTGCTATGCCCAATTTCAATGAGGAGTTTGTGCTAGAGTGTGATGCCTCTGTGAGAGGAATAAGAGCTGTGTTAATGCAAAAGGGCCAGCCTATTGCCTATTTGAGCACCAAGTTGACAGGGAGGAATCTGATGTTGTCAACTTATGAGAAGGAGCTTCTTGCAATAATTTTGGCAGTGACAAAGTTGGGCCAATACTTAATGGGGAGAAGGTTCATTATCCGTACAGACCATCAAAGCTTGAGACACCTCCTTAGTCAAAAGTTGAACCACGGAATGCAGAGTAAATGGCTAATGAAACTGCAATCTTACACTTACAGGGTAGAATATAAACCAGGCAAAACAAATAGGGCAGCTGACAGCCTTTCAAGGGAAGTAGATAACAGTGTGGGAATGGATGACGATTACACTTCAGTCTATCATATTTCCTCTCCCATGTGTGATTGGTTATAGGGTATTAAAGAGATGATTGACGGTGATCCTTATTTTAAGCAAATTGGAGAAAAAATGTAGAGGGGGGCCAGGAACACAAAAGTATACGAAGTTGGTTGGAATATATTATTACAAAGACAGAGTCTTGATTAGTCCCAGCTCCCAGGAAATTCAAGGCACATTACTTAAGTTATTCCACAGTTCTGCGATAGGGGGTCATTCTGATGCAGCCAGGACACTCCACGGGATTAAAAAATCCTTTTATTGGGTGGGTTTGAAAACAGATGTCAGGAGGTTTGTACGTGAGTGTGAAGTATGCCAGAGGAATAAATCTGAGAATGTGGCTTACCCAGGTCTCCTTCAACCATTACCTGTCCCTACTAGAGTATGTGAGAGTATATCCATGGATTTTATTTTGGGGTTGCCAATGTATTCTGGTTTCAGTGTGATTTATGTGGTAGAGGATCGCCTCACAAAATATTCACATTTCTTTACATTAAAACACTCATTTACATTCAAGGGGGTGGCTCAAGTATTTTTTGAAGGGGTCTTCAAACTTCATGGAATACCTACGACTATTGTAAGTGATATGGATGCTATTTTTACAAGCCATCTTTGGACAAAGATCTTCCATCTCCAGGAACTACACTAACCTATAGTTCAGCTTACCACCCCCAAAGTGATGGACAAACTGAGGTTACTAATCGAAGCTTGGAATGTTATTTACGATGTTTCTGTTACCATAAACCCAAGGAGTGGGTAAGGTGGTTGGCCTTGGCAGAATTTTGGTTTAACACTACTTGGAGAAGTTCAACACAAATGACCCCTTTTGAAGCTTTGTATGGGAGAGCTGCTCCAACTTTGATTTCTTATTTACCCAATACATCTAAATTGGCGGTTGTTGAAGATGAATTGTTCACAAGAGAAGTGACTTTGAAATTGTTGAGGGATAACTTGGATAAGGCAAGGGAAAGAATGCGGTGTTATGCAGATAAGCGTCGATCTGAACGAAGCTTCCAAGTTGGGAATTGGGTGTCTTTAAGTTACAGCACTATCGACAACTCGTCAACTCAGCCTGACTATGAGGAAGACACACATACTGTCATCAAAATACTATAGACCCTATCGAGTTTTAGAGAAGATCGGAGAAGTGGCCTATAAATTAGAATTGCATGCGGAGGCTCACATTCATCTTGTGTTTCATGTTTTTCAGTTGAAGGAAAAAATTAGGACTAGCACAATTTTGCAGGATTTACAACCGAGCTATACAGAAGTGATTGTCGATGAGCCGGAGACGATCGTCGATCAAAGGGTGATCCAGTAGAGGAGGGCTTTGATCTCACAGTTTCTCATCAAGTGGAAGCAGCGACCCTTGGAGGAGGCGACGTGGAAACATATTGGGACTTGGTGAGAAAATTTTCTGCATTCGACCTTGAGGCAAGGTCTCGAAATGGGGGATGGAATGTTATAGTCCAAGCTGAAGGGGGCTGAGCTAGAAGACGAAGCAGGAGCTGACGAAGACGAAGACGATGAAGCGGGGGAAGCGACGGAAAGTAATCCCTTATTTGAATCAGAGCCGTCGGATGAGTCGGATGAGGGTCAAGTTGAATCGGACCGTCCGGAGATGATAAGATCTGAATCGTCCATTGATCAGCCAATTCAATCAGCGTCGTCGATTCTTTAAATGGAGGGGCCCGCATATAGCCATTGGATATAACAAAGGGGAAGCTATTGTTGCCTCATCTCCAAGTGTTCGACGGAATGCCCAATGAAGGGAGCTGCTGAAGTCTGTCTCCAGTCTGTCGCCGCTGCCGCGCCACCCACCAGACGTTGAGGCAGTTATAACCGTTTCAGTTGGGAGGTTGTTAGAGTTGTTGGCTGAGTTTGTAAGGGGTATAAAGGTGTAGAAATGTAAGGAGAGAATCATCGATGATATGAGAAATCTCCTTTTTTTTCCAATTTTGATTCTTTCTCTGTAATTTTCCTCTTTCAGTAATAAAATTCTCCTTGGATTTCGCCGTTGTTGGCGAAATCTTGAGCTTGAGCTTCTTCCACAAGAACCGGCCTTCATCATGATGTTATGGTTTCAATAAAACGTAGCCTAAGATTCTACGGTTTCCACCTATTTTACATAATTCCATGCCACTGTTCGCTCGATTTCACATGCGACTGTTTATTTGATTTCAATGCACAGACAAATAGTAGAACATGGAAAGAAAATGAACCTGGATAGAGCGGAATCCAAGTCGTCGGACGCTTTGATTTGAGCGATGGCATCTCGCTTGGCATGCGCGATGGAGGGAAGACGCAATGAAGCTGAGGATTGGGGTTTATCTAGGGTTTTGGAACAATTGAGAACGGACAGGTCTCCCGTTTTTGAGCTGAGATCATTTCTAGGGCTGCGGTCGATAATGAGGGGAGGAGAGAGAGAAGAATGAGAGAGCATCGAGAAAGCCTGCGTCATCATTCGTCCTCTTCGGTCCCGAACTCCCCTGCCTCTTTCTCTGCCTCCTTATGGCGATGGGATGATAACGGGTCGAGCCCCACCATTGGACCCCGTCCCGGCCGGAAAGCAAAAAGCCGATCCGGCCCAGCCTTATCTAAAATTGGGCACTCGACATCTCGGCCCATTATGTTCGGTCAGCCCAACAATTTTATCTTAAGGCTAACCTTAGTTTCTTGGGTGAATGAATCTTGGAGATTAAGATACAATCAAGAAAATTCTACCCGCCGAAAGCGATGTTAAACAAATATCATGAATATGTGTACATTAAGAAAGCAAAAGGGCCATCCCCTTAATTAAATATTTCGGTTGAGGCTATTGCGTCCAAGAAATATCAAATATGTGGTTGATAAATTAGAATGAACAAATCTGTTGAAAGATGCTTGTTATAAATAATTCAGGCTTAATTTCAGAAAACTACCTCGCACTTTCGCTGGATTCCAAAAAAAATACATCTTATTTTGATATAATCGCAGAACTACCTCATACTTTTCTGATTTCGATAAACTACATCATCCCCAAATCCCCCTCTCTCCCCACCGTTGCGCTTCGCCCTCTACCCATCGCAGCTCATCCCCATTCCACCCACCGCCGCCGTCCTCCCACTCCCCCCACCGTCCTCCCACTCTCCCCATCGCCACCCTTCGCCAGGTTTTACTGATTAATTCGATCCAGATTTTATCCAGGTCGGTCGAGTTGACCCAGATGCGATCCAACCCGATTAGTCCTCGACTCATACCCGACCAAGGAGGCCGGGTTCGAGTCGGGTCGGATTCATTTTGCCACCCATATTTTCTTACTAGCTGCACATATATAGACTTAGTTAACCTTACTCCCCAAGTAATTTTGGCCATGTTAGTCAACGGGTTAAACTAGTATTTAAAAGGGTTTAACCTGGGTTGAGATTGTTAAACAGTTTTTGAGATAAATATGTTTAAATAATACAGGCCAATAAATTAAGATATTTAAGCGAGGTTGAATGTAGATTTACTGATATTTGTATATGGATTGATTATTTTCTAACCCGCATTTTTTTTAAAGATATGGATCAAGATAATAATAGAGTAAAGAAAAAAACGATAATATAAATTAAGAACTCTTCCCGTTAAACATACGAGCAAAATTAAACAGCTAATTAACAAATTAACATCCGATCAAAGGATGTATATGCTTTAATTTATTTGATGGCGCATTCAAACACGAGTAAGGCAGGCAGTCACAAACAAATGAATAGACAAAGTTAGACGATTAACGACAAATTAACACGCATTAATTAAGATGGGCTGGTGCAGATTCAATTGTCCTCGTTTTGTTTATTATATATATTTTTTGGTCATCTTGTTCTTTAAAACAAGTTCCTACGCTACGATGATACGATGATTTAATTAATTAAGGTGTCTAATCAAGAACTCAAATTACAACACGCAATCTATATCACTTGGATGTGCGTGCGTGTTCTTTGGGTTAATTTTGCTCAACTCTCGGATACTTTAGCAGGTTCATACACTCTTTTCTTTTTCTTTTTCGGACGATACAGACTGTTCATTTTGATGTTCATATTCTAAAGCCCTAAAACAATGAGTTTTGCTCGTCCGTCCGTCCGTCATCAAATATTCTGTTCTGGTAGAACCGTTAAATTTGCATTTGTTGAATGAACAACGCCACTTGAATTCACCACATATTTGGTATTTTATGCTTTTAGAATATGAAGATCAAGATGAATGATCTGTGTCGTCGGAAAAAGTATAAGAAAGTAACTTTTCGTGACTTCATGCTAGTCATATGCCATACGACACTTGTTATTCTC
Organism: Scilla litardierei; assembly: GCA_030789695.1. Classification (NCBI taxonomy): domain Eukaryota; kingdom Viridiplantae; phylum Streptophyta; class Magnoliopsida; order Asparagales; family Asparagaceae; genus Scilla; species Scilla litardierei. Next base: position 198,239,048 of record CM061136.1, read on the forward strand.
GATTTTAAAAATGGTGGATTGATTTTGAGTTATGCTTTTAAACATTGCTACAAATATCGGGTAATTGAAAAAACTATTTTTATGTTTCATCGTTTTCCCAGAACAATACTTTAAGCTATGAAAATGATTAAAAGCTACACTGGATTGTATTTTTTCCTGGAAATTAGCAAGAAAAAACTAATCTGATGGTGTAGGTTTTTTCCTCCAAGGGTTTGCTCGTTGCTGCAGCATATTGATGGTGGAGTTCAAAACTATTTGCATCTCCTTTTGAAACTACTCCCTCACGAACTTCACTCCTCGATACATTCCTCCATGAACTCTAGCTGGTCTTCAGCTTAGCTGTGGTGGGCTCCACCCTGTCCAACCATGCCTCAAATGCTAACATGATATCCCTAAATTTATATCCCTAAATTTCTCTATACGAGACAGACTAGCAAATAGTCTTTGCCATATCAGGGTTGCTCAGAACCTCGCTGGTCGACATCTTTTTTCCCACAAACCGCAAGCTTTTTCGAACATGGCTACGATACCAGCTTCACAGGTGGATTGTATAGCTACTTAACTCCTATAATCTTATGCAGCACTTAACTCACCCGCCCTTTATTAGAATTGTAAGCGAGCCTTCCTTCTAATTTAACACTCACAAGCCATTCAAGAACGCAATGCGGAAGAACTTGGGAGTGTAGAACTATATCGCCTTTGCTTGCTTATTTGCTTGTTAATTCATGTTAGATACAAACGACATCTTCTTACTCATGAATGTTGGTTGTTTGGCTTCTAGAAACTTACATCACCCAATGATCTAAGATGGGGGCCGTGTTGGCTAATATGTGCGTAGGACCATGTGATCGTCCAACGCGGCGTGAGCCGTTCGATCAAATCTTTTTTGGTTTTTTTGTGGGCCACGCTATCTGTCTCCTTTTCTCATTTTCCCCCCTAACTGCGTGGTGGGGCCCAAAAAAACAAAAAAAGATTTGATCGAACGGTCCACGTCGCGTTGGACGATCACATGGCTCTACGCACGTAGGACCCAACCCGGTCCCTTTAAGATGAGTCTCTGGAGTCTTTTCCATAAAAACTCATAACGGACTCTTCTTGAAAGTGTTTGCAATAAAGGATTTTTTGTTATGAATGAGGGAGGCCTTTGGCCTCCCCTCCTTCATTACCCATTCATTAGGCCCCATTACTTAGAGTAATGGGGACCCTTGGTCTCCTAGAGGCTTTTGGCCTACCCACTATGAGATATATAAATAGAGCACCATGGCTCTTAGCTATGGTGGATTTATTCTTTTGCTAAGAAATCTTGTCTCTTTCTCTCTTGAGTTCATCATCATCCAACACGTTATCAGCACGTGTTCTCCATTCTTGAGCAAAAATCTTCATCTACATTCATCCCTACGCGCAAGGAATCTAACGTTGCTGCGGCGGTTCGTTGGAGCGTTGCGGCATCCTAAAAGCGTTCGGGAGCTTGGATTATTATTTCTACGGATCATCGTCGCGTTCTTCCCTAGATCATTGATCTAGAGGTAAAACTCTATAATCCTGTAGATAAAATTAGACTAAATAATTTTTACATTGTTTTAATATACAAGTAAAAAAAAATTTTAGTCTAATAAAAGAAAAAAACAAAAATTTATCCCTATTACAAAGTTTTTTTTTCTATGAAAAAATTTTTCCTTTTGCAATTAAAATTCTTCGGTGGGAAGAAGAACCGGAATGAAATCCTCCCCTCCCCCCCTGACGGAGGAGGGGGCCTTCCCACAATGCCGACCATGCCCCCCCTGCAGTGGAGAGGGGGGCCTTCCGCGCCGCCCCCCCCCCCCCCCCCCCCCCCCCCCCGCTGAAAGGGGGCAGCCTGAGGCCGAGGCCGAGCCCTGAAGCCGAGGCCGAGCCCTGAGGCCGAGGCCGATGGCAGGCTGAGCCCTGAGGCCGAGGCCGAGCCCTGAGGCCGAGGCCGATGGCAGACTGAGCCCTGAGGCCGAGGCCGAAGCCGAGCCCGAGCCCGAGGCCGAGCCCTGATGCCGAGGCCGAGGCCGAGCCCGTGACCGTGACCCGAGGCCCGAGGCCCGAGGCCGAGGCCGAGGCCTGAAGCCGAGGCTAATTGTTTATTTTTGGCTCGAAGCCATAATAATTGCGACAAACAACTTTGCAGAACTGCGAAACGGGCCACAAGCGCTTATACTAAAAATAATTTTTGGCCTGAAGCCACAAAATTCTACGGAAATTCGGCTTCTTCATAATTTTAAAGAAGAATTAAATTTGCAAATTGAAATTTATGAGAAAAACTTTGTAAAATCAATAATTACATTTATATGTTCCTCTATTTATTTAAACATCTCTCTTGCAAATTATTATGTATGGTTTACTAGAATTTTTAAAAAATATAATCATCTCAAAGATCCTGAGACCGCTCTGCCGTTAGGTAATTAACCTAACGGTGTATGACGTTTCCACATGGTCTACGAGATAGTTATATTTTCTAGTTTACTTTTTCCATATTTTTTATGCTTAAGATATATGCGTGGATGTTTAATTTATGCCTGTAGCATATAAACTGCGTGGATGTTTAAAATAAGTAAAAATGTGTTTTTCGGGATCGGCCATTGTATACCTATTTACTTTCCTTGCACTTTTATTATCTTTTGAGAGAATTTGTAAGTGAGGAAATTTGTATTTAAAAGCCCCTGCTCGATGCTACAGCACATAGAATTGATGAAAACTCCTTCAATGGATCATGATGTCGGTCAATGTGCTTGGCTAAGTTTGCTGGACCAACCTAGCTTGACTGGGTAACAAGTGGTCCTGGCTTAGTCAATTCCCTAGCCGCATCCGCTGGACCGCAAGGAGTCGATTCATGACTGTGTAAGCCAAAGCTCGATGCAACAGCATAAGAAGACGGATGCAGAAATAGGGACCCACCCGGGGTTTCCAAAGTTGTATTTTTCAATCTCTTTTTTGGACTTTAATCGAACTTTGGACTGTTTATTATTTTGGGTATCTGTCCGATCCCCGCATTTTTACTTATTAATTTATGCATGGTTTGTTGAATTTATTTTAATTCATGATTATCTTTAAATTGCATAGATAAAATGGCTAAATTGGCAAGCGTCGATTTCGAGGTGCTCGATGCAGCTGGCAAGAATTACTTGAGCTGGCGAGTGGACCTGAAGTTCCACTTGCGCTCCATGGCGCTCCTGCACTCCATTCTGGCCCCCGCAGTGGCCCAATCATCGGCTCCCGCAGCATCCGATGCATCTGCTATCAAAGCCCCAGAAGCGGCCCTTTCAGCTGGCAGTACCTCTACCACTGTCTCTGACATGGATAAGGCGAAAGCCATTATCTATATCAGACGACACATAGATCGGACCCTGAAGGCCGAATACTTGACGGTAGAGGACCCTCTGGAGTTATGGACAGCGTTAGAGGCACGCTACAGACATCAAATTGATGTCATACTCCCGCGTGCCAGCTATGAGTGGGAGAACCTCCGACTTCAGGACTACAAGTCCGTTGCTGAGTACAACTCAGCACTTCACAACATCACCTCACGCCTGAAGTTGTGTGGTGAAGAAGTCTCGGAGCACCGCATGTTGGAAAAGACATTTACCTCGTTTCACGAGAAAGATGCTATCCTCATGCAGCAGTATCGTGAACGCAATTTCACGAAGTTCTCTGAACTGCTCTCTTGCCTCCTTAGGGCAGAGCAGAATAGAGACCTTTTACTGGCCACTCATAACCAGCGCCTGGCAGGCTCAGCTCCTATTCCCGAAGCCCACAGTGTTCACCCCCCGAAGTGGAAGAACAAGAAGAGGGGCAGAAAGAACAAAGGAAATGCCCCTATAAAACCAGCCATTGCTCCTCCCCAAAGCAAGAATAACAAAGGGAAGAAAAACTTCACTTGGAAACGTAAGAACACTGATACAGTGTCAAATCCAAAGAAGACATGGGAGGACAAATGTCATCGTTGTGGCATGACTGGACATTGGTCCAGAAACTGTCGCACACCTCGCCACTTCCAGGAACTGTATCAGGCGAGCCAGAAGCCTCCGCCTGAAACAAACATGGCAAACGTGGAAAATCCGACGAAGTTCACTTCCAAGGATTTCGAAAATGACGACCTGCTCGATTGAGCCTCATCTTTATCTATGCTTTTCAAAGAATAAATTGTAGCTTCATCTCTAGTATGCTTAATAAAGACGATCTTTTATTCTGAATGTATGCATTTTACATTTCCATCAATAAATTTTCGTTTTTGGCTTATATAGATGATGTATGAGTGTCTAGTGGACAGTGCCTCGACGCACACTATCCTTCGCGATAAATGCTATTTCAATAGCATAAGTAAATATGACGGTCCTGTCATTACAATTTCAGGACTGTCCAAAATAATCGAAGGATCTGGTGATGCAATATTATTGCTCCCAAATAACACAAGACTAAAAATCAATAATGCACTATTTTCTCCAAGATCAAATAGAAATCTCATAAATTTCAAGGACATCCGTTTAAACGGATATCACTTAGAAACTAGAGATGAAAATAAGGTTGAATACCTGTATGTCACTCTTCGTAAAGATGGCCAGAAGACCATCTGCGAAATATTTAATGGACTCCCGTCGGGTCTCTACCAAACATACATTCAACCAGTTGAAGCCAATATGACTGAGCACCAGACGTGCCAGCCAATGCCACCATTTCAACTATGGCATAACAGACTTGGTCACCCTGGATCCATTCTGATGCGACGCATCTTATCTGAATCCCGCGGACATGATTTGAAGAACCAGAAGATTCTTCAGAAAGGTGAATTTTCTTGTCCCCCTTGTTTCAAGGGGAAACTAATAACGAGACCATCGCCCCTAAAAGTGGGTTTAGAGTCTCCTGGCTTCCTTGAGAGGATACATGGTGACATTTGCGGGCCTATTCACCCCGCAAGTGGCCCATTTCGGTACTTCATGGTACTAATAGATGCATCCACAAAATGGTCTTATGTGTGCCTCTTGTCCACCCGTAACCTAGCTTTTCCAAAGCTGTTGGCACAGATAATTAGGTTACGTGCTCATTTCCCCGATAACCATATCAAGAAACTACGTCTTGATAATGCGGGCGAATTCACATCTCAAGTCTTCGAAGACTATTGCTAGGCAACGGGTATAGAAGTTGAACATCCAGTAGCTCATGTTCACACCCAGAATGGATTAGCAGAGTCCCTTATAAAGAGACTCCAATGGATTGCACGTCCATTGCTTATGCAATCCCAATTGCCGGTGGATGCTTGGGGGCATGCTATTCTGCATGCCGCATCTCTTATCAGGATACGCCCCTCTGGAGGCAATACATTATCTCCGATGCAACTAGCATACGGCTCAACTCCAGATATATCTCATTTGAGAATATTTGGTTGTGCGGTCTATGTTCCAATAGCACCACCTCAGAGGACCAAAATGGGTCCTCAACGTCGTTTAGGAATCTATATTGGATTTGATTCACCCTCGATCATTAGATACCTAGAACCCCTAACGGGGGACGCATTTAAGGCACGTCTTGCTGATTGTGAATTCGATGAGAAAACTTTTCCAAAGTTGTGCAAACATTCCAAGAAGCCTGAAGCTTCGGAGACCATTAATTGGGAAAATAAGTCTGTGTCCTTTTATGATCCGCGTACAAATCTGTGTGAAGATGAGATCCTGAAGATCCTTCACATCCAGAATACAGTACACCAATTGCCGGATAAATTCACGGACAGCCAGAAGATCGTCCGTTCACACGTCCCTGCTGCTAACACTCCAGCTAGGATTGACATCCCTATAAATGGATGCAATCCACCCGCAGCAGAAATGGTTGTACCTCAATTGAAAAGAGGACGGCCACCAGGTTCAAAAGATAAAGTTCCTCGAAAGAGGAAGATTCCTGGTGAAAATAAGATTATCCCTCCACAGGATACTGAGCTCAGGACAGCTACCTCTCCCCTCCTAATTTCCCCCGCAGAGGAAACATTAGGAGAAACATCATTAAACTTTGTACGTACTGGGGAGGTACTGGACCGACATAGCACAGTCGTCGACGACGATTTTGCGTTCACTATTGCCGTTCACGTCGCTGAATACGACAATGACGTCGAACCACTTTCTCTAGCGGATTGTAAACGCAGAGATGATTGGCCAAAGTGGGACGAGGCGATAAGAGTAGAGCTGGACTCACTCTCGAAACGCAAAGTCTTTGGACCTGTAGTCCAAACACCAGTAGGTGTAAGACCTGTGGGATATAAGTGGGTTTTCATTAGAAAAAGAAATGAACAAAATCTGATCGTCCGCTACAAGGCGCGTCTTGTAGCAAAGGGTTTTTCCCTAAGACCGGGTATCGATTATGAAGATACATACTCCCCGGTAATGGACGCTATTACATTCAGATTCTTAATAAGCCTATCATCTCTGGCAAGCCTAGAAATGCAGCTCATGGACGTTGTGACTGCATATCTTTATGGCGATTTAGATAAAAAGATCTATATGAAACTACCAGATGGGTTTAACTTACCCACAGAGATGAAAGAGATACCTCGGGAGGTATTCTCTGTTAGACTACATAGATCCTTGTATGGACTAAAACAGTCAGGCAAAATGTGGTATAACAGACTAAGTGATTTCCTTGCACAGCAAGGATTCACTAATAACGAAGTCTGCCCGTGCATCTTTATCAAAAGAACGGGAAAAGGATTCGTCATCATAGCAGTTTACGTTGATGACTTAAATCTCATAGGCTCTCCAGCAGAGATTAATGTGATATCTGCAAGGCTAAAGCAAACTTTTGAAATGAAAGACCTAGGCAGAACGAAGTATTGCCTTAGCTTACAGATTGAACACCTACGAGGTGGAATCCTCCTACATCAATCCAATTATACCAGGAAGCTTTTAAATAAGTTCCAAATGGATAACTGTCATCCTTTATGTACCCCTATGGTCGTGAGATCATTAGACGTACAAAAGGACCCCTTCCGGCCTCTGGAAGAGGGGGAGGAGATACTGGGTCCAAAAGTACCCTACCTAAGTGCCATTGGTGTACTTCTCTATCTGGCTAACTGCACGCGTCCCGATATAGCGTTTGCAGTCAATCTCCTAGCCAGACACAGTGCAGCGCCTACAAAGCGCCACTGGAATGGAGTAAAGCATCTTCTGCGATACCTCCAGGGTTCCGTAGACCTTGGACTTTACTACCAGAGAGGTGCCTCCTCCCAGTTACTTGGTTATGCCGATGCAGGCTATCTTTCAGATCCGCATACGGCAAAATCACAGACTGGTTTTGTCTTTTCCTACGGAGGTACTGCTATCTCCTGGAGATCGGTAAAACAAACCACTACTGCTACATCTTCTAACCATGCAGAGCTCATCGCGATCCATGAAGCGAGCAGAGAATGTTTTTGGCTACGCTCCGTCGTCCAACACATTCTCCAATCCACTGGCCTGAAGACCGGTGATCTGGAGCCTACTGTCCTATTCGAAGACAACGCCGCGTGCATTGCTCAGCTTCAGAAGGGCTACATCAAAGGCGACAGGACAAAGCACATTTCTCCCAAGTTTTTCTGGACGCACGAGCAGAAGAACAACAAGCAGATTGAAGTTCGACAGATCCAGTCATGCAACAACTTAGCTGATCTTTTTACTAAGGCATTGCCTAAATGTACTTTTGTAAAGATTGTAAAGAACATTGGTATGCGACAGTTGAAAGACCTGCAAGCCTGAAGTTTGTACGGATCAGGGGGAGTAACCTGTGGGTTGCACTCTTTTTCCTTAAGCTGTTGGGTTTTCCCACTGGTTTTTCCACAGCTAAGGTTTTAACGAGGCAAACACACTTACTCTGGATCCAGAAGTATCCACCCCTTGCCTCAGTAGCTGAGACCGAAGTGATGAATGTGTAAGGGGGAGTGTTATGAATGAGGGAGGCCTTTGGCCTCCCCTCCTTCATTACCTATTCATTAGGCCTCATTACTTAGAGTAATGGGGACCCTTGGTCTCCTAGAGGCTTTTGGCCTATGCACTATGAGATATATAAATAGAGCACCATGGCTCTTAGCGATGGTGGATTTATTCTTTTGCTAAGAAATCTTGTCTCTTTCTCTCTTGAGTTCATCATCATCCAACATTTTTAAATCTTTCATTTTCTCTTACTTGTTATTGGTAGTAAACATAAGGATATAATAAATACGATAATGATACAAGCGGCTGTATAGTTCCATCACCCTAAGCCAATTGGGCGAAGATTTGAAACCCAACGAAGTTGATGGGTCTGTGCATTTGGAGTGTGAGCACATGAAATTTCATGTGCTGAAATCATTAAAAAATATATATAATTTATTTTCTTAAAATTTTTGTTGGACTGTTGTGCATATTGTAAAACTGGTTGGTGTCTATTAATGTTTTTTGATTTTAGAATATGAATATCAAAATGAACCGTATTTGATCATCGGAAAAAATCAGAGAAAAAAAAAGAGGAGGATGAATTTACTTGTACAATCTGCGTCAAGTCAGATTCAGTTCCTTTTCAGTCTTAATAGAGGACTGAACGAGGGTTGAATGGATCAGATGTCTGGTTCATAATCAGACGTTAAGATTTAGCCATTGTCTCTGATACATATTTTAAAAAGCAAACAGTTTGCTTAGATTCTTTGGAGGAAAATTCTTTAATTTCCGCAATGAATGATAATCCATTTTCAAATAATTATATTATCTAGATTATAACCCAACGGTTATTACAACTTTATCATATAGTATTTATTTTTAGTCTAAAAGGTGCTTTGTAATTAGTAAAAATGCACATAACCATAAATTAAACAATTAACCAAAGAAGTTGCAAAACAAGAGAGGAAAACAATACGTAAGATGAAGCAATAACATAGCGCTACAAATTCAAAGCATATATATATTAACAGTCATAACACGTGCCCGGAGGACACGGAGGCAGTCGTCGCCCGGGCACAAAAAGCGTGGGTGAGAGAGAGAGGAGTGTCGGGAGAAAAAGAGGAAAAAACATGGACTAAAACGCAAAAAAAAAATCACCAAAAACCCATCCCAAATCCAAGTCCAGAACCCCACCCAACCCCACGTGACGTCGCAGTCAGCAACCAAAAATATGACTGAGACAAAACTGTCACGTGGGACAAAACTGTCACGTAGGACAAACTTCATGAATTGTATAATAGATTTTCTATTTTTAAAGGGTTTGGACTTTGGAGTGCTTGGCCCAGTATTAATTAATGATAGAGTCAGTTATCGCAAAGATCTGACATGAAAATGAGATATTTTGCCATTATAAGGACCAAGGCACTCCTGAGCAATCAGCAAGCTCAATTGATATACGCAACTCTCCTTATTGTAATATGCACGATATTGACTCTTTTGGACTCTCGGTTTACGCTAACCAGCAATTAAAATATCATCAACTTGCAAGTTTCGTCGCGTGACTCCGCCTTCATTGCAGGCTGTGTGAAATCAGCATTTGCATTTTTTGCAATTGCGTGTAGCACTCCAAAAAAATTGAACACCCTTTTCAGGTTTCAATCCCTCAATGGCTCCTTGTTTTCCTTTAATATCCCATCATTTTGTTTTGTTTTGTTTTTTTGTTTTGTTTTGTCAAGCGAGGGGTTCCTTCAGAAATAGCCACTTACAAAGGCAAACAGGATATAACAGATGAAATAAAAGAAGACAAGAAGCAGGGAATGAGGGAAGTGACTTCCTGATTTGCTTTTAAGTGGTGTTAATGCAAATTTAGAAAATATTTTCTGCTTAATTTTCAGGGAATTTTGGGTGGCTTAGGGCATGTTCTTTTGTAAGAAAGTATAGGAGAGAAAGTGAAAAAATCACTATTCATGCACTGTTCATTGGATTCCTACCTCACTTTTCGTTTGTGTGTTTTTTTGTGTGTTGAGTTTTCTTGGAAAAAAAGCTGATGTGGCGGAAAAATTGGGATTCCATGGGGGTGTTTTGGAGTTGGGATGATAAGCTAGGATTACACAAGAATCCTAGCTTCGATGGGGCCCTCATGTGTGTGGTCACCTCGGGTGAGAATATTGGGGTTACTACACCCCAAAATCAAATGTTAAAAAATAACTCACAATTAATTTAGGCCGGAGGTAACCTTACCCAGTATCACCACATCCCAAAATCCAACTTTCTACCTCCAACTTTATTCATCCAAAAGAACACACTACACGGAGTGAGCTCCACTTTAACTTTCCAACTCCACAATCCAATCCCACTTTTCAACAAAAGAACACACTACATCAAATTTCTCTCTCATCAGAATCCACACTTCTCAACTTTCCCTAATTATACTTTCCTACAAAAGAACAGGCCCTTATCAGCTGCCCTCAGTATCGATAAAGGAAAGCTGCGATATTTTGCCATATAGTGGCCAGCTGGTCACCGCTGAGCCAATCACAAGCTCGATTGCAATGCGCAACCCACATCACTAATATTATTGTGATGCACAAGATTTTGACAATATCACGATGAGTTGGACCTCAAAATCCCTCGGCCATGAATAGCCGAAGCCAAGGCTGCTAATTGGTCCAGAAAATTGAGCACTCTTTCACATTTGTGTCCCAAGCCATCAGTCAGCGTCACCGATTCTTGTATGAATCTTTCGTCTCTTTCGTGCGTATGTCTGCTGAATAATTTTCTTTCCAATTTTTGTCCTTGAATGAAATATCGGATTAGAGGATAGAGAAATTGCAGACTTATTGTCACACCATATGAGTGCCTTACTCCGAAGGAGAACTTGCAGGTCTGCCAGAAGGTGACGAAGCCATATTATTTCTTTGGCGGTGGAAGCAATTGACCAGTATTCAGATTATGTAGAGATGTGAGCGAGGACCTCAAGAGGCATATCTAACTTTGAAAGAATGGCGCGCCGTATATAATCAAGGGTCTTATCCAGAGAAAATTGGCTAACTAGCATGGGCCAACCTTCTATTTTAATTTCTGCCGTCCAATTTAAAATCTTTGCTAGAATACGTACCACACCCTCCTGCAAAAAGACTAAAATACACCCCATTAATTATTTTCAACATATACTAGTGCATATTAACGAATACTAGTGTATGTTAACGTATCATAGCATTTTCTTGAGAGTAACCCCCCTAACTTTCAAGAGAGCAAAGATTTAAATTGGGTGGTAGAAATTAAAAGAGAGCGTTAACACATGTTAATTAGTCAATTTTCTCTTCTTATCCACGTGAGAAACCCTAGTCTCGGGCCAAGCCCATTCGAGCAGGACGAGGCTTCCCATACATTTTACGAATGGGAGTTCTAACCTTTTGGGTTTGTTCGGATTTCTTTGCGTAACACTCAAAGCATGTTTCTCAAGATGGGAAGCCAATACGATATTTTCTTATGACTTGCCTTATTGTCTCATCACACCTACCCTCTAAAGATGGCAAGTTTGCTTCCATAATCAAAGACACACTCTGGCTCTTGAACTCTTAATACCCAATATGGGGCCATGGCAAGTATCTTGTGATATTCTTAGCCAAAGAATGTTATCCTTTTGTCACATTGACAACACATTGTGGGCATTGAAATAAAAGGACAAAAGTTAACAGCAATGTTATCCGATTGTTATTATCGAAACAAACAAGCAAACAAAAATGGAATAATATTGTGATAAGATGCGATCATGCTCTGTCTCCAACCCACTCTCGTTCCTCCTCATCTCAAAACTGGTCTGAACTATGATCTGTTTTTGGCATTTGTTGATCTGGATCCCATATGTTATTTGTTTTGTTTTTTTTCTATTTCGGATTGTCATTAATTTTATTAATTGTTGCACCCCCTTACATACATAATCGAAGTTCACTGGCGAGGGGGTGTACGAACTCAAATGCAGCACGCAACATGCGATCGGCTGCTTGCTTCCTTGCAGTCATTTTTGATACTTCATCGTCTCAAGTCAATTTCAAACAGAGGAGGAGTGCTGAATTCATCGGTGGTTTCTTTTGCGTTTACTCAATTGATGGTGTGCGTATATCACCCTTTATGCACGCGTTAACTCTGTTCGAATGTCGTATGGCATGCAAAATATGAAAATGCCTTCCTTCTTGTATGTGTTAAGAGCGGGGTTGGTGGAGGCCAGAACTAAAGGATTTAAAGGCGACACATTTTTTAATTTAACAGTTTCCAGCTGGATTCCAGCGTTCGCGTGGGTCCCACAAACATTCGTATCTTGCAATTTGTTCTATTTTATTAACTCCTTATAATTATCCCCGCCAACAAAATATCTAAACGAAGGCCTGGGCCCACTGGACGTTGACGCCTACGGTCCAGGAAGCGCCGCATGGTCCCGTCCGGGACAAGAATGGAGAGAGGTTTAGCGGCAACTGGGGGCGAAATCGTAATTGCTCCCAAAGATTCATGTGTGCTGCTATTCACATTTCAATTTTTCCTAAACATATTGAGGACATGTTCCACAACATGAGAATGTGCTAGAAAGTGGGTAAAAAACATTGTAAGAAGTCTTATTCATCAACTGTTGCTAATTTTCACCTACGTTTTCCGCGGCCCGTGTTCCTTTCGTCGACAAATTTCCGACGGAAAACGTCTGCGTTGGCTCCGACGTTGCTCCGCGTTGACACCAACTTTCTCACGAGCGTAATCGTAGGAAAATCCGCGGATTACGCTAGAGAATCTCATTTTTTGGGGCCCACTCGTTCTGCTCACCTCCCATCGATGATTCATCTTTCACGTCGCTTCTCATCTCTTGTTTTGCTGTGACGAAACTTTAGCCGACGGCGTTTTTTTCCGTTGATCTTGGATTACCGCCGTTGAAATCCTTGCTGGATCACTGCGGGTATGTCCTAACTTGAAGGTGAAGCCCTAGCAGGAGTATTGGCGATCGCTAGGTCCAAATACCGTGGTTTCTGTGCTATTTCGGTGATAATGTGACAATGGCAAACTTGTAAATAAAGTGTAATATATTTAGCATTGTCCGTAATGTGAATAGCAGCACCAAAGATTCTTCCCACCAGTGAATATCCCGCTTATAAAGTCCCCCCCGCTCGCGCTCCAAAATCTTATGCGCTCCGGTACGAAGCTCCAACCGGCCACCGATACGATAATAATATAAGCTCGGCGATACGATAGGATTCGAAAAAACATGGGGCGATTTTATGCAGCCGTCTCGGTCCTCGCTCTTGTATTGCTGCCGTTAGTTAACGTTGGCGCTCGCCCTGATTCCGTCCTCAAACTGCCGACTGACGGCGAAACCGACGCCGTCGGAACGAGGTGGGCCGTCCTCGTCGCCGGCTCGAACGGTTATGGGAACTACCGCCATCAGGTATATCGAAGATTTTTTTTAATTTTCATGTTATTAATTAATTATTGAGTTGAGAAATATTCGATGTCAATTTTCAGTTTTACTTGGGATAAGTTAATTATTGTGGAGTTGATTTGGGTTTGGTAGCTGATGGATGAGGATAGTGAAGGTCGAATTTGTATCATCGGTGAAAAATTAATTATTTGGTAGAAGATTCAGTGAAATCCTGGCCAAAAAAGAAGTGATTCAATTTTATTGTAAAAGTCGAAAGCTTTTATTTTTAAGAATAATTGCAGAATCTCAAGAGCTGCTGGTCTCACTCATAAATCAAATCATGTTGATTCTTTAAATCCTCAGCAAAAATCCTTAATTCAATTTCTTATTTCAAACTCCTACTCATAGTTTTTCACTGCTCTTTTAGTAAAGTTGGGGGCGATGGAAGCTATTATAATCATTAGAGAGCTGCACTGTAACGTCTCAATAGTTTTCAGTCTTAAAGCATGAAGTACACAATGATTTTCTCAACATAAACCCAAGAAATGTATAGATTTGGATCTTTCATCTTGTGACTATAATAGCTATTATAATAATTTCGGTTAACACTAACAGTTTTGATTGTTTCCGTCTCTTCTTAGGTCATACAATCAGGTCAACAAAATTATACAGATATGAGAAATTGATTGCGTAAGATCATTTGATGGTTAACTTTGTAGGATACATACACATCTTTGTATATACCAGGCTTCTTTTTCTTTACATATTCAATTTACTTCCTTGTTTGAAAGGGGGTGGCAAATGGGTCGGGTCGGGTCGGGTCGGTTTGACCCTGACCCGAATTTAGGGTCGGGTCGGGTCGGTTTGACCCAACCCGAATTAAATTCGGGTCAGGGTTCGGATACTCGTACCCGACCCGGCTGTAACCCGGATGACCCGAATTTAATACCTAACACTGCCATCATATAGGTACTGCTTGTCTAAACGTATGGATACGTAGCCTTACTAAGTAGAGCTACAGGGTATGATTTTCTGACACTGTATCTGCACTGAAGCAACAGTGGGGCCTGGGTTAGATATGACATTCAAGTAACAGCCCTAGTTGTATAGATTGAATCTTGAAACAGTTTAGTTGCTTACGACTACGCTCCACGTTCCTACTTAATTTTTTTGGATCATTTTATTTTCTGATATCCAATTTGTGGAATTTCTTATTGCAAATAACAAAATTTCTGGGTACAATTATATGCACATAACTATTTGCCCTAGTGCAATATCTTTTGTAGTTGGTTGATCAAGAGGCCGTAAATTCCTCTTGCAATGAGAGAGATAATATTTTACCTATTTTTTCTTTATGATACTCTAAATTCCCATCAACTTTTGTTGATCAGATAGTATAAATGTGTAACTCAGTTCTGTGTGATGTTTACTTAGGCGGACATCTGCCATGCTTACCAAATCATGAAAGCCGGTGGTCTCAAAGATGAAAATATTATTGTTTTTATGTATGATGATATTGCTTACAATGAGGAGAATCCCAGACGTGGTGTCATTATCAATCACCCGAAAGGTGGAGACGTGTATGCTGGGGTCCCAAAGGTTTGTTCCAAATCCAGAAAAAATATGTCTTCTTCCATGTTTTGCATCTTTTCCCTGACGATATGATGTGTTTGCAGGATTATGTTGGCGATCATGTTACTGTTGGCAACTTTCTCGCGGTTCTTCTTGGAGATAAGGGTGCTTTGACTGGAGGAAGTGGAAAGGTTGTTGATAGTGGTCCGGATGATCATATCTTCATATTTTACTCAGATCATGGTGGCCCTGGTGTTCTTGGTCAGTATTTGTTGCTATTAGTTTTCATGTTTCAAGTACAGAAGGCATCAGTAATTCTTACAATTCTTAAGAACGTAATTAAATCTTCTATAATTCGTTCTCTTTTGAGATTTGTTGGCAATGCAATCCCAATTTACTTTTTGGTATACATTGTACTTTTGTGTTGTATGTGATCCTCATGATATCAGCATGTAATAGAGGGCTGAGCTTCAGATATGAGAACCGGGTGTGAAATCTTCAATTATTATTACAAACTTAAAACTGTAAAATTTGAAGTCCCTCTATTTTAAGACTCAATTCAATTCTATTAGAAAATTGATTGAAACCACTTGAGTGCGCAAAGCCATTGTCTGTATTCTTTGTTTCTCCTTTAGGAACCTTTATTCACAATGTTGCTACGACGACACTGATCGCTTACTTCCCTGCATTGCGATACATTTCAGGTATGCCTACCTATCCTTACCTTTATGCGGACGACTTAATATCTGCGCTAAAGAAGAAGCATGCGATGGGGACATACAAAAGCATGGTAACCGACTCCCAAATGTTGCGAGCGTTCTGTTCTAATACGTCTGTGGTTAAATTTATATCTAGTCACAAGTTTGCTTAGTTTTTTTTAAAAATATTTTAAAGGTGTTTTACCTCGAAGCTTGTGAATCTGGAAGTATCTTTGAGGGTCTGCTTCCAAAAGACATAAATATTTATGCAACAACAGCATCAAATGCAGTGGAAAGTAGTTGGGGAACCTACTGTCCTGGAGAATCCCCTGAGCCTCCACCAGAGTACTGGACCTGTCTGGGAGACTTGTACAGTGTTTCGTGGATGGAAGACAGGTACAAATGCTTAATTCATGAAGGCTATGTTATTTGAATCTTTAAAAGCAAATGCATAAACAGATATCCAAAGGCTGCATGCTTTTTGGGGGAGGAGTGAACTCCAATATCAAGCTCCTCAGCTTCAAACATATTTTGATAATACATTGATAGTTGTATTTTCGGATTCATAAATCACGAGTGCACATGATAAAGCAAACATGATGGAACTCTTTACATTTTTATAATGCTAAGTTAGTTATTTCTGCTTTGGCAGAAATGAAAGCATGATCTCTAATTCATTAGTCTGGAACCCGACAGATTAGCATTGTAGCTTGATATTAATTATAAATTGACATCACGGTCTGCTAGAAACTAAAAGAGGGAAGTAAATGGACTGGAATTTATACAAAACATAATCAAATTCAACCATGATACGTTAGTCTTCATATAGAACTTTCCAAAATAGGCCCTCGCGGAAGGCAGAAACCAAATTAAGCATATTTAATCCAGACCGTTTCATATATTCTTGATCAACATGTTAGTCTTGTTGTCTAGTTTGGTTGCTTTGTTGAAGGCTAAAGTTAAAGAAATAATATGCACTTTTGTTTGCCTCATCTCTAGAATCTCCACGCCTCATGTCAGTTGTTTCTTGTATGTGCAGTGATGTTCACAATTTGCGAACTGAATCTCTTAAGCAGCAGTATAACCTGGTACGTGGTTGAAGCTTAAAGTTCCCCATCTTCAGCTAGTCTTCCATTACTCGTTTATTTTCTTTATTCTAGTATATCTTTTATTTCTACGTTTTGATTGTGGTTCAGGTCAAATCCCGAACATTACCTCACGATACCTACGATCTTGGTTCCCACGTCATGCAATATGGAGATCTAAATCTCAATGCAGAACACATTTACTTGTACATGGGATCAAATCCGAGCAATGACAATGCCACTTTCATTGAGGATAACTCATTACCATCATTTTCAAAGGCTGTGAATCAACGAGATGCAGATCTTGTTTATTACTGGCACAAGGTTAGATTCCTTTTTACCCCCTATAATGTAGAAATAAGGTGGATGGAGTCCTAGCCTCTCTTCTAAGCTTGTTGGCAGCCACGCAGCAGACCCTGAAGCGTGACATTTCCCATCATGATGAATTGATTTATAAACGCATCAACTTCCACTTTAATTGTTTGAATTATGCAATAATTTGATGAATTTTTTGCCCTTTGTTTTTTTTGCATTAGTACCAAATACCCATAATATCGCCATTTGACCACGTTGCGGTTAATGTTCTGTCGACTGAAACGTTCCATTTGCTTTGTAACCAGTTTAAAAGATCACCAGAGGGTTCTTCAAAGAAACTTGATGCTCAAAGACAGCTTGTTGATGTGATGAGTCATCGCATCCATGTAGACAACAGCATCGAACTTGTGGGCAAGCTGATATTTGGATCTGAGAAAGCCAATGAAGTTCTGAAGACCGTCCGAACTGCAGGACAGCCTTTAGTGGATGACTGGGACTGCCTGAAGTCTATGGTAAGTGATCGAATTGTACCCATCTTTTCTTTATCCCGTTATTTGTTGTGTATTCTAGACTCCATCTTTTAATGTGTGCTAGATGATTCTGAATTGAATAGGCCAAGGCCCTTTTTGTTGATCGGAACTATGATACACCAATTTATTTGTAAATCTAGACCCTGTTACATCCTCTGGGTTTGGTGAAGTTTTTGTACATGCATCATATCCTGTTCGACATGTTATAATACGAATTTGGATCTCTTTTCTTTCAGGTCCGGACTTTTGAATCGCATTGCGGATCCCTATCACAGTACGGAATGAAACACATGCGCTCCATTGCGAACATCTGCAACGCCGGCGTCAAGAAGGAGACCATGGCGGAGGTTGCTGCACAAGCCTGCCGCAGCATTCCTGCAAATCCTTGGAGTTCGATCCACAAAGGGTTTAGCGCGTAATGCAAGATGGAGAAGGCCGAAGTCGTACATACATATATATGTGATGTTCTAGTAAAGTAGCATGATTGTTTGGTTGGGTTGCTTCAGCACTCAACAGTGTAGATATGAATCATATGATGTTGGGTATCCCTCAAGCTTCAATGAATTCTTCCATATAGTAGTGATGTGTATATAATTGGTAATTTTAGAACGTTTGCCTTTATAATTCCATTTATGTTCACCTATCGGCTTCTTTTTCTTGAACTATTCTCTGAGACCAATTCCTGCTGAGAGCTCTGTCTGGCAAGCATCAAGATACATTTTGGGAGAGTTGCCAGGATGCAGGCAAGTTGCACATCCGACAACTGTAAATAAAAAATGATCATATAATGTACCCAAAATACAGTGCAGCTGTGCATGCACACAGTTTTACCTTTTTTTCCATTTTGTTTGTTTTGAAATTTCTTTTATAGGATTGTTGTACATCTCATCGATTTTCATGAAGGATCAACACATCAAAATTTACGTGAATCCATTGCTATTTCATCGTCTATCCAATCATTACAACTTCAACCGTCTCAAAAGTTGTGGAAAAGGTTGTTGAAAAATAGAACTTTTTGCATTCAAGTGTCAAATGTCTGTATGGTTCAACTCGATTTGTGGGTTCGGTGTTTTAAAATAGGATTTAATGTAGAAAAGCTGCCACCTGGACAAGACACAAAAAAGGTGGAGAGTACAAGCCCTCACATTGGCTTGTACTCATTGGGGCCTACCTCTTTGTTTCTTGTACCTGATCTAAAGCCTTTGGATCAGTTGACACCTGCTCTACATTAATCCCTGTAAATTATGTACATCAACCCTATTGTAAAAAAAAAAAAAAAAAAAAAAAAGGTAACGAGGGGAGTTGTGTGCGCGCGCTTTATTGCACAGTTACATCATTCTCAAATAAAATAAAATAATTCTTCTTGCGGGGAAAGGTAGACAGACCCCTTCTCTCGATCCGAACGCAACGGAGACCGTCTCATCTTCTCTCCCCCCGCCCACATTGCCGCTATCTCATCGGAAAACCCCGACCCCCCGGCCCCTCAAACCCTGAAACCCCACCCCCCGGTCTCCTCTCTCCCGCCCCCTGCCGCCGCTCTCTCACCTGATCCGCGTGCCCCCCGTTGGCAACCTAGATCCGACGGTCGCCTAGATCCAAATCTCGACCCCGCCGCCTCCTCAAACTCTGAAACCCCGATGCATTCTTCTCTCGATCTGAACCAACGAAGAGACTACCTCCTTCTCGAGGCGGAACGGAAAGGCGCCTGCTTTTACGAGAACGTGGCATGGATGGAGTTCCACAACAAGAGCCAGTCTCAATTTGGAGGCGGAGCGCTTCACATCAAGGTCTGTTTTTAATGAATGATTATTGATTGGTTATTGGTTTTAGGGGATGGGTCTCGATGAATTTTCTTGCTTGATGTTTTTTTGGCCTGTTGAATTTGCAAAATTAAGAACATGTTTGTGCAATTTTTTAAACATATTTGCTCTGATTTGGGGTGTATGCGGTGTACATGAGAACGGATCCCAACTTCGGTGGAACTCCTCATATCGGTATTTAATTGTTTATATCTGGAAGAAGAAATAAAATCATTAAATTGGTCAGGTGATGGTCATTTGCATATTGATTTTGTCAGTATGATATGATACAGTTTGATAAATTTGATGATTTGTATTATTTGTTGGTGTGTTTGTTGTCATATTTTGGTTACTAGGGTAAGGAGAATGAGAGTTGTGACTTTGTTAGCAAGTGGGTAGCTTGTTGTTTAGCACATTCATGGATTTGTTTATTTTAGTAGGAGACCAGTAATTTGTTGATATCTTGTAACGTATGTATTTTTGACATCGTTCTGTAATTGGCTACAGATTGTGGACAATGCCTGAAGCTGAATACATCATCAGGACAACTGGAAATGGCGCAAGTAAGATGAAGCTTGTGGCCAGTGATTACAATTCAAGAACTATTATCATCTCAATCTTTTACGATTTTGTTCGGTTTATCGGTACAAATTTCCTTGCTTTCTAGCATAGGGCTGGGTACACACAACTTTTAATGACATTGTATCATTTTCTTTTTTATTTGAGTGGGGAATAGGTTCCTTTAATTTTTTAAGGTCTTCATCTGCAATGAAAATGATACAGAATCGGGGCATGCAACAACTAATGATTGTATATCTTGATAAACAAATTATCAATAACCCAATGAATATATAGCATCGTTGATTCGTTGGGGTGCTAAATCTAACATGGCGAATCATACTTTGTAACATACAGAGTATGTTTTCTCCGTTGTATATTTCTTTTTAGAGTATGTTTTGTACTAGGGCGCTACCACGTCGCTACAGTATTCCGGATTCTAAACCTGAACAAATAAGGACTTTTTCATTGGGCTCTGATACCAAATTTACAGACTCTGTTTGAACCAAATTTTTACAGGACACTCTCAAAGCAGGCGGTGGAACAAAACATAAGAAATGACAAAATATTTTCCGATGATCATTACAAAAATGTTTCTTCTCTTATTTATAGAGGTGTAGTGAAGACACGGAATCTTCAGCAGTGGCTGATGCAGGTGAGTCGTCCTCAGCGGTGGCCGGCAAAGGTATATGGGTCGAATTTTCTATTTTGTCCTGTTGTGGCTACAGTTTTGCTACAGTTCTGGTACAGTTTTTCAACTGTACTGGTACAGTTTTGCTACAGTCTTTAGTAGAGTACACCAAAATGCCTACGGTACTGGCGCTTGTCCTTTATTGACGGCGCTACAATAGCTACAGTGTTGCTACAGTCCTTTACTGGAGTACAGAAGATTTTAGCTACACAAAAGGACAAAACAAAAAACTCAACCCACTTACCTTTCCTGGCCATCGCTGAGGACGACTCACTTGCATCAACCACTGCTGAAGATTCCTTCTTATCTTTGTGGCAGCTCGACACCCTACAGATCCTTGTCAAAGAAACAGATAGGCGGTGGAGCGTTCCTCAGCCTCTTTTGACCCACGTTCGTAGTCATCACCTCCGAAAATACGTCTTCTGAGAGCTGAAGAGGATAGCCCACCCGATGCTGGCCTACCAGAGATCATGTCAATGACTGGTTACGGGTGGGGCACAGAACTGCTCCAAAGTAACCAGTTGTGATTCGGGCGTCTCACGAGCAGTAGAACTAGGATCCACTGGGGCTGGCGTAGTGTTTGCCGCCCCGACGGTGATTGGCCTCTCAGGCCTTTGGTTGGCTGGTCGAGTCATCGTCGGTGTGGTGGATGAAGATGTGGATGCTGACTCGAATCCCACAGACGGCGCCATGTATATCCCTCTACATGCACGTGTTGATTCCGTTCGAAAATTATACCTTCAGCATTTTCTGTAATGAGAATAGAATGTAGTACATGTGGTACATTTCTGTAGTGGGAATAGGAATTTATCGTAGTAAATTACGCGTTTATGTAATGGGAATAGGAGTTGATCAAGTGCATGTTGAACATTACGCAGATCTGTAATGAGAATAGGAATTGAGCAAGTGCTGGTTGAACATTCCGCATTTCTGTAATGAGAATAGGAATTCATCAAGTGATTGTTGAATTTCTGTATTGGAATTGGAATTGATCGAGTGCTTGTTCAACACCCCGCATGTCTGTAATGGGAATAGGAATTGAGCAAGTGCTTGTAGTACGTTCAATAGCAGCTTCTTTGTCGTTACTCACTGGTCAATGTGCATCCTATTCATTCACGGGTTATTTCTGTTCTAAAACAGTACCGGGCCTGCAGCATTCTCTGTACGTGAACAGATTAATGCAGTGCACTTTCATTTTCCGCAACGTGAATAGCAGCAGCCACCCGAGAATCAAGATTATCTCCAGCAGCGAATATACCGCTTATAAAACCCCCCGCTCGCCCGCCGAAATCTCACCGCGCTCCGATTACGATACGAGAACATAAGACTGGCGAAACACATGGGGCGATTTCATGCGATCGTCGCGGCCCTCGCTCTTGCAGTGCTGATGCCGGTAATTAACGTTGGCGCTCGACATGATTCCTTCCTCAAGCTGATGACCGACGGTCGGACTGACGGCGACACCGACCCCGTCGGGACGAAGTGGGCCCTCCTCATCGCCGGTTCGAACGGTTATATGAACTACCGCCATCAAGTACATATGCACGATTTTTTCAACATGCATCAATTATTTTCCATCAGACTGCGTAAATGTGTAACTCATTTGCATGCATGTTAACTAAGGCGGACATCTGCCATGCGTACCAAATAATGAAAGCCGGTGGTCTGAAGGACGAAAACATCATCGTCTTCATGTACGATGATATTGCTGACAACGAGGAGAACCCCAGACGTGGAGTCATTATCAATCGCCCAGAAGGTGGAGACGTGTACGCTGGGGTCCCAAAGGTTTGTTCCAAATTCAAAAGACATACGTTTTCTACGACGATCTGATGATGTGTTTGTTTGCAGGATTATGTAGGCGATGATGTTAATGTGGGCAATTTCATCGCGGCTCTTCTTGGAGATAGGAGTGGTTTGAGCGGGGGAAGTGGAAAGGTTGTCGATAGTGGTCCTGACGACAGTGTCTTCGTATATTACGCAGATCACGGTGGCCCTGGCATTCTTGGTCAGTACTTGCTACCGTTGGTGTTCCATCTTGTTGGGATGTGAACATAGTCCCACATCGGTTCTGATTAGGGGAGGATCTTGTATTTATAATAGGCTAGGAATCTCCTTTGGTATGATTCCTTTTGGGGAAAAACACAAGAGCAAAACCAATTGGACAATATCATACCAATGTGAAGATTTGTGCAGCAATTAATATTCATACATATTCTTAAAGACTTAATTTGCTACTGACATGTAGTGTGATGCATTTCAGGCATGCCTACCAAACCTCACCTTTATGCCGACGACGTAGTATCTGCGCTAAAGAAGAAGCATGCGATGGGGGCCTACAAAAGCCTGGTAACCTACCCTCAAACGATGCGAGCGTCCTGCTCTACTATGCCGGGGATTTTTTTATTTTTTTATTGAAATTTTTTTAAACAGGTGTTTTACCTCGAATCCTGCGAATCTGGGACTATCTTTGATGGACTGCTTCCAAATGACATAAACATTTATGCAACGACAGCAGCAAATGCTACGGAAAGTAGTTGGGCAACCTACTGTCCTGGACAGCCCCGCGCGCCTCCACCGGAGTACGAAACATGTTTGGGAGACGTGTACAGTGTTGCATGGATGGAAGACAGGTACATTATTTGAATGAAAACCTCAATGTCTAAATTAGAATCACGAGAAGAGATGTTGGTGTTCTTATACAACCTCCTTAAGCCTAGTTTGTTTGCCTTGATCAGTGATGCCCACGATTTGCGAACTGTAACTCTCAAGCAGCAGTATGACCGAGTATGTGGTCGAAACTTGAAGCAGTCGTTTGTTTTTTGTTTAATCTGATATCTTTTATATCTACCTTTTTTGCATGCTTGCGGATCAGGTCAGAGACAGAACATCACCCTTTTCACCGGTCATGCAATATGGAGATCTAAAGCTCAGCGCAGGACTGCTTGACGAGTACATGGGATCAAAGCCGATCGGTGACAATGCCTCTTTCATTGAGGATAACTCATTGCCATCGTATTTCAAGGGTGTGAATGAACGAGACGCAGACCTCGTTTATTACTGGAACAAGGTTAGGTTCCTTCCTTTAGATCACCATTTGAACACGTTGAGGTTAATGCCCGGGCGACTAAAATTAACGTTGCACTTGCTAATTGGTAACTAGTTTATAAGATCACCGGAGGGTTCTACGAGGAGATCCGTTGCTGAAAGGCAGCTTTTGGAGGAGCTAAGTCATCGCGTGCATGTAGACGACAGCATCGAACTTGTGGGGAGGCTGATATTTGGATATGGGGAAGCCGGTGAGGTTATGGAGACTGTCCGACCAGCAGGACAGCCTCTGGTGGATGACTGGGACTGCTTCAAGTCTATGGTAATTAGCGTTCAAAGCTTACCCATCTTTTCTACAGCTTGATCATGTTCACTGATCAGGTAGTACTGTTTTGGTTCCCTCAGGTCGGGGCCTTTGAATCGCATTGCGGGGCCTTAACCCAGAACGGAATGAAACACACTCGCTCCCTTGCAAACATCTGCAACGCCGGCGTCAAGGAGGAGACCATGGCGGAGGCCGCTGCACAAGCTTGCCGCGGCGGCGCACCTCCGAGCCCTTAGAGTACTTCGCTCCACCGCGCCGGGGCTTAGCGCGCGCGCGTAATTATGCAAGATGGAGAAGGCCAGTGTATATATCCCCGCTGAAGTCGGTACATTCTATGTGATGTTCTAAGTTGCTTCGGCAGTACTATCGATATGCTGTTATGTAAATATTTCTCAAGCCTAAATAAAGCCTTCCTTGAATGTTGTGGTGATGCGTATATTCTTCGCGATTTAATAATTAATTAAGAGCGTTTGCCTATATAATTCCATTTCCTTTGGACAATTAATGGGCTCTCGAGACCAACTCCTGCTGAGAGAGCCCTCTGGCAAACATCAAGATACATTTGTGCAGAGTTTCCAGGATGCATGCAATCATCAGCTACACCTCACTCAATTGTTGCACTGCCGTGTAGATGGCTGCAGCTATTTTCTTCCCGCTTTCGCAAGTCTGGCACGGCCGTGCACATGGCTATACGGCCGTGTCAATTCTTTCATCAGCTTCTTCCCTCTTTTTGCAAAAGTTGCACGGCATGTCACCTAAGCTCTTACTTTTTTCTTAGAGACTGACACGATGACACGGCCGTGCGTTGACCGTGTTGCACGTATTTTGCCCATCCATCTTCGATCATCACCGTCTTTTCACGCTTGCTCCTCCCATCGTTCCTTTGCATCGTTTTGACTGCATTCATACTTGATATGCACAAAATGTCCCCAATGAATAAAATGAACAAAAATATGTGGAATATGCATGGAAGATGAGAATGAAACGTAAAAAATACATGGATGAAGAGATGTAATACTATACAAAATATACATTTAACAATTAATCCCCCAAGCTAAATGCTTGCTTGTCCTCAGGCAAGACACGATATATTGATGAAGAATGTGGAGAAATTATTAATAATACTATACAAAATATACATTTAACAATTAATCCCCCAAGCTAAATGCTTGCTTGTCCTCAGGCAAGACACGATATATTGATGAAGAATGTGGAGAAATTATTAATAAGATCCGAAGATCACCCTCTCCAATCAACTACGCATGCAAATCACATATATACGATAGAATTAGAATTCAATTCAAGTATGCATCACTCTATCAATTCTACATGGCATATGACTCAAAAATATTTATCTCCAACATGATTTCAAATTTTACATACATGCATACACATCCATGGAAAACACTAAATATGCGAAAAACTCTTCTATTTGGCTTAGATCGATAGAAATTCAACCATTGTCCTACACTCGCGAAGGAAAAAAACTCAAAAATGCTTCATAGGACATCAACTCTCAAGGGTTTGGCTATATCAGAGCTAGTTTTCCCTAAGCCATGGAGGCAGAGACACGCTTGTTATGTATATACACATTTTTTCTTTCATATATATTTTTTATGTGTATAAGATATATATAGGTGATTCATGTTACGGGATTTCGGCCAATGACTCTCAAATCAGACAATTCTAGATTTCTAGGGCATTGGGCCAAGATGGACATGTTGGGTATGACTAATTAGCCTACTTCCATCTTGTTTTGATTTGATGATGATAACCTAATTATGTTGATTGTTAATGACTCTCATCGTTTAAGTCTCAGATTTATATTGATGCTTATCTTGATGAGGAGACAAAGCAATAGGTATGTGATGATGAATCAAGGCTATGGGTCAAGGGTATTCGATCATAAAGACATTGGACTTCATTATATTTTATGTTTCATCTTCATGTAATCTTATATTTCTTTCATAGATTACTTGTAGCCTTGATTAGATGCACAAACACACTCACACATACAGGACAACCTCTAGTGGATGACTGGAGTTCAGTTTGATCCTCTAGTGATCCATCTGGCTCCCTCCCTCCTGGATCCGATCGATTAAACGACCTTGATCTCTCATACAAAGGCAAACCCTAGCGCGATCGGCATAACATTCTGTTGGATATTTCATTCAATTCAAAGCTAAACATGTGTCCCACATTGGATGGGAGAACACACTTGGTTGGGTTTATAAGAGACTTCTTATAAATGGGCTATTGGACTTGTTAATGGGATAGGACTTGGGGGTAGCTCGCGTGCACATGAGCCCAAGCCTGGGGCCGAGCCCAAACCGGGCTGAACCGAATGGAAATTGTCGGCGTCGGATCCGGAAAACCTTAGCGTGTGTGCGCAGGGGGGGTTCACGGGTGCGCGCGCGGAGTGCCCGAGTTTTGCATCATAATTTTTAGCCCTTTTGTTTTAAAGAATATTAAAAGCCCATTATGTTTTCAACAGCCATATCTTTTGTTTTAATAGCTGTTTAATTTTGCAACAGCTATTTTCGTATTGATGGCTCATTAAAATTCTCCAACAGCCATATTCTCCTTAATAGCCTATTTAATGTCTCAACGGCTATTAATTCATTTATTGGCTGTTTTAATTTCGCAACGGCTCTTTTATCTTTTAATGACCGAGTTATGGCTAAATTCCAACAGCCATTTTCTCTTGCTCTATATAAACTCAAGATTCCAAAAGTTTTATACACTGCGAAAACTTCAACCTTCCGCCATGTTGCTTGATCACCTCTGCCTCCCACAAACACGAACAGCTTTCCTGTTCTGCAGATCCTCTGTTTCAACAAATCCCTTTCTGCTGTCAACCCGTTGCTTTTCCTCTTCCTCTACATGCGAGATCGAAGATCAGTTGCTGCTCGCTGGAGCCTTGTATTGTGAGTGCACACTTACAAGGCCGTTGCCGTTGAATCCTGGAGGGTAGCCGCTGGACCTGCCTTGCACCGAGTTCACACTCTGAGGGGCGGAAATCTACTCTTAAGGACAGTGCCTAGCACGCCTCGGCAAACCGATAAGTCCTTTCTTTCTCTGTCCTTAATAGCACCATCCTCCTACAATATTGCAATTTTACCAACAATCTTAAGAGTAGATCTATGGATGCTGCTATTGTACTGATTAGGCTTTGCCTGCTATCTCACCCATTGAACTGTTATCTGTTAGTTTCTTTAAAAATACCGAGAGAGAGAGAGAGAGAGAGAAAAAAAATTTAACCCTCTTTATATATCAGGTTTTCTTTGGGGGCTATTTCCTTCCCAAACGAATTCAGATCTATCTCTTATTACACTTACATGTTTTTTTTTAAAAACGTAGATATGCTACTTTTTAGTGTTTGGAAATGTATGCTTTACTCTGTGAAGAATTAAGGGGTGTCCACTCAGATTGGGCCTTTCTGTGCATTGAGTCCGGTCTAATATCGGACATACGATTGGCTTGCTGAGTGTCTGATGTCGTTTATTCTTGAAACATGTTTAGGAATCCTGGTCTCTAATTATAAATTGTAAATGGTGCCCGTGCTATTGTGTTTTTATACTTGTAAAATATGAACAGGCTTACGTTTCACCTAAAACTTGTGGTTGAATTTTGAATTTATATTGGCATGAAGCTTTAATGGCACTAGGCTTTATGTGGTTGTTAACATCAGCGAGCTTGGAGATGGAACTAAACAATGCAAACTGATTTGTGACTTATTAGCATATAATTCATGAACACATATTCACGGAACCACCAAAGTTATCTGCAGAGTGCACTTATTTATTTTCTCCTATTGATATTTCTTTTGTAATAGAGCCTACTTTATAGCTACTTTTATAACTTGAAATTTGTGTGGATTTATTCATTTGTCTTGGGCTGTCCGTGAAATAAATATAGTAACTCACAATCTGGCGATCTGATCAAACCCGATAGGGCAGTCGATGGGATCTTTGGGTTTGGACTACATGAATTGTCTGTCATTTCACATCTCTCCTCTGCAGGGATTGCCCCAAAAGTGTTTTCTCATTGCTTGAAAGGGTCAGACAATAGTGGAGGTATATTGGTCCTTGGACAAATAGTAGTACCGGGTATTGTATATACCCCACATGTTCCATCATAGTAAGTTCTATCCACCAAAGTAATTTCGCACATTAATGTTGAACATATTTGACAGCACAATTCTTGTCGAAAGTGATCTATTTGCATATCTATTGCAATAGATATGATGCCATTCCTCGTTATTTGGATTTATTGGTATTTACATTTTCTGGACATCCGTTCAAAATTTTAAGACTTGTTTTTTGGTTGCATGAGCTTAACATGAAAAATGTTGACATTATTGATATTTGGTGATTATCATATTTTTGAAGCTTGGCTCTTCACATGCTCCTTGAGCCAACTCAGCCAAGAATTTGTTGTTGGTTTGCAATGACTAATTTTAGATGATGTCTAAATTTTCATGAAGCCTTTAAACATAGAGTTGTACTCTAAATATACAGAGGAGTAATGATCTCATATAATGTGCTGTCAACATATATATTAAGCTATCACAAAATGAAAAAAAAGGGTATTTTCTCATTTGTGGATGATTCGTGTGATTATTTTCCTGCTTGGATTTAGTTTAGGAGGATGTGTAAATTTTTATTTGATTGATGCATTCGAAGACTGAAATCTGAGACGACATTCTTCATTTCATGAGCTCTTTTTGTGGGCTTTATCTAATAGATGCAATCTACTCGTTATTAAGTATGCTAGTATGGAATACATATCTAATTATTTTTTTAAAAAAAAATCTCTTTTTGTGTCAAAAGATGAGCCTTTGATTTCATTTGCAAGTTGTTTATGTGTTCCATTGCTAATGGTTGTATTTAAATTTAATACATATAACCACCAACAGGAAAATAATTTTTGTGGATTTCTGCGGCTCTTGCATTTTGTCATTGGGTGGTTGCATGGGGTGTAATCCAAAACTGAACCTCATTTTCGTTTATGTTACCAAAATTTTGATGACTAGTATTTGCATGTTCTCGGATGTGAAACTAGAAATGAGGCAAGTTTTAAAATGATTTTTGTTTTGTTAATTGTAAGTGAGGATTGTGATTTGAAAGCTGTAGGTCTTTTGCCATTTTATTCGTACAATGTTTTTTTGGCGTTTCCAATGAAACAGTCAATGTTTAATGGCCACTTTTATTGGATGGGTTGTCTAAGTGTTTAGAATAGACTATTTTGAATCGAATTGATGAAAGCATTGCGTGGTATTAGTTGGGATTTTTGCCCATGTTATTTCCTTAAGCATGGGATCCACAAGCTTTTATTTCAAATATTGCATCAGAAACGTCCCAGTTCAGCATGATTCAAAAAGTCTCATTTGTATGTACGAAATATAATGTTCATGTATACATATTCGACATTTGGACAATCTCTTGCATTTGGATCATCTGATTTGCATGGTAAAATTGTTGCTTAACTTGTCAATTGTCTTGACCATTCATAAGCATTGTGCCATAACAAGAATTTGAGTTTGTTTATATAAAAAAAACCCCCCTTGTTTACCTCAAAGTGTGGGGGTGCCTAGCTAAAGTTCTTTTACTTGAACCTAAGAAAAGAAAATTAGGTCATAAAAGCTTTGGTTGCATGTTTATTAGCTATGCTCAAAATAGTGCTTCATATGGACTCCTAGTTGTTAGAAGTAAACCAAATATCATGGAGCCTAACACTATTGTTGAAACCATGTATGCAAACTCGTTAAATCTTTTTATGGTTTAAATCAAGCTCCAAACCAATGGCATGATAAATTTGATTGTGTTTTGCTATCAAATGGGTATAATGATTTTTTTTATAAAAAAAACATGTAGCTACTCCATATAATAGCGATCACTGGAATGCATTGTCAAAAGTAACTCTTGTATATGGATTATTTTTTTTTTGTGGCGATCCGTCAGTTTTAGAAGGTTTTATTGATGCAAACTGAATCTCTGATTCAGATGATCTTAAATCCACAAGTGGTTATGTTTTTACACTTGGTGGAAGTGTGGTGTCTTGGAACTCATCCAAGCAAACATGTATTGCTCGGTCTAATATGTAGTCCAAGTTTATTGCCATGGAGAAGGCATGTAGCGAAGCCGAATGGCTTAAAAACCTTCTTAGTGATATTCCCATTTGTGAAAAATCGGTACCATCTGTGTCTATCCAGTGAGATAGTCAAGATGCAATTGCGAAAGCCAGAAATAAAATTTTTAATGGGAAAAGTAGGCTTATACGCCTAAGGCACTCTATTGTGAGGCTGCTGCTAGATCATGGGATTGTGTCCCTTGATTATGTTAGGTCAGAGATGAATTTGGCAGATCCTCTGACAAAACCACTAAATAGGAAGTTAGTGGAAAGTACATCGAGGGGAATGAGACTTATACCTAAAACATATGTCAAGAGTGATGGTAACCCAACCTATGTGATTGATGATCTCATGAAGTAGGTTCATATGGGTAACAACAAGTCACTTGTTGATCGTGAGGAGCACTATCATTATATTCATGTCCCTTCTTATGGTGTAGACAGTGCTATCGACGATGAGAAAGAATGAGCGTATGGCTCTTAATGGAAACCATAGCCCTTGTTGGGTGGTGTGCATAATCGTCGAGCACACTTGATGGATCCACCTATATGGGTGTGGAAGTTGGGCCGCTTCCTATGCGAATTTGGGTACATTCGCTAAAGCACTCATGAAAATCCAGGTATGGAGCATGGCCGAAACGTGCCAACCCGTAAGAGCAAGCAACTATTCATTGATGATTCAATATGGGTTGTGAGTCAATGTTTTACAATAAAGGAGATTGGTTCATAGAAACTATATGTTTCACCAACTTCTTGTAGAACACACTTTCATTCCCTAAGTAATGGTTCATAGACCGAAAGTCACCATTGCTAATGTATTGAATCATCGTATTCGATCTCACATCTATTCTTCCTCTTCTTATATCCTTGCCTTTGAATTTTGAAATAGTGGGGGATTGTTAGATATTTCATTCAATTCAAAGCTAAACATTTGTCCCACATTGGATGGGAGAACACACTTGGTTGGGTTTATAAGAGACTTCTTATAAATGGGCTATTGGACTTGTTAATGGGCTAGGACTTGGGGGTAGCTCGCGTGCGCATGAGCCCAAGCCTGGGGCCGAGCCCAAACCGGGCTGAACCGAATGGAAATTGTCGGCGTCAGATCCGGAAAACCTTAGCGTGTGTGCGCTGGCGTCGCGCCTGCGCAGGGGGGGGGGGGGGGGTTCACGGGTGCGCGCGCGGAGTGCCCGAGTTTTGCATCATAATTTTTAGCCCTTTTGTTTTAAAGAATATTAAAAGCCCAACAGCCATATCTTTTGTTTTGATTGCTCATTAAAATTCTCCAACAGCCATATTCTCCTTAATAGCCTATTTAATGTCTCAACGGCTATAATTTCATTTATTGGCTGTTTTAATTTCGCAACGGCTCTTTTATCTTTTAATGACCGAGTTATGGCTGAATTTCAACAACCATTTTATACACTGCGAAAACTTCAACCTTCCGCCATGTTGCTTGATCACCTCTGCCTCCCACAAACACGAACAGCTTTCCTGTTCTGCAGATCCTCTGTTTCAACAAATCCCTTTCTGCTGTCAACCCGTTGCTTTTCCTCTTCCTCTACATGCGAGATCGAAGATCAGTTGCTGCTCGCTGGAGCCTTGTATTGTGAGTGCACACTTACAAGGCCGTTGGCGTTGAATCCTGGAGGGTAGCCGCTGGACCTGCCTTGCACCGAGTTCACACTCTG
The DNA here is from genome assembly GCA_030789695.1 of Scilla litardierei. Lineage (NCBI taxonomy): Eukaryota > Viridiplantae > Streptophyta > Magnoliopsida > Asparagales > Asparagaceae > Scilla > Scilla litardierei. The sequence goes on from CM061136.1 coordinate 198,270,788, forward strand.
AGGGGCGAAAATCTACTCTTAAGGACAGTGCCTAGCACGCCTCGGCAAACCGATAAGTCCTTTCTTTCTCTGTCCTTAATAGCACCATCCTCCTACAATATTGCAATTTTACCAACACATTCGAATCTCCCATCGAAGTAATTCTCCAATTTATGGAGTTCATTTTCTGCTCTCGTTCACATGAGAAACCCTAACCCCCGCATTATTGTTCTTGCAATTTAGATTGGCTCCATTCCTGATGGGCCATAGCCCGTTTCGGCTTAATCAGGCCCAGCGGCTCTCTGTGCATATCCTTCGTGGGCCTTCCATCGCTTTCCAATTCGGCCTCTCTATCTTGGACTTGCATTATTAGATTCTTTGTCGTTACTCACTGAGCTTGTGCATATTGCCCTATTCACTCACGGGTTAATTCCGTTCAAAAACTACTCCCTACCGCATTCTCTGTATGTTGCTATGTAAGTACAAAAAAAGCACATTTAGCTTTTATCAGTAGCTGGCATTATGTCCCCCAGAAGATCCTCCCATCTACAATAACTGATATAACAGATGCAGCATGTTGAACATTATGTCCGACATAAAGTTCAACACTATATTCAACATTCTCCATGCCACAAGCTGATCAGATCCGACATGTAAACACATTGTGCCACTAATGACAACAGGCCAAGCATGAATGTCCTAGCAAACATGTTAACAATTTATACAAAAAAGATTTTGAGGCCTAGCTCAGAAACAAGTAAAACTAACGATGCGTCTTCACACTAATCTGATTGGATTTATTTAAAACCTCAATTTCACAGGGTTTGAAAGGCCCTGACCTTCGGGGCTAAAAACCTCAGCTTTGCCTCCAAACTCGACAAAACCTTAGCTTCAGACGCTATCGCTTATATTATTATTTTTTTGTTGTTGATTGCAGTCAGCATCCAAACCCCATAAAATGATGCTGTGCATCATTTACAAGCAACCCATCGGAAATAAAATAAAATAAATAAAGGATTAAGATTAGGGCTTTGATGGTTGGGCTGCAACTGGGCCCGTAATGGGCTCTACTTTTTCTCGCCTGTCTAATGAGCTGCGGGCAAAATTATTAGGGCATCATTTGGCAGTGTGTAAAGCCTGAAAGCAAACACCGGCTGTTAGCTTTGGTTCTCTTAATCTTTCCTTCTTAAACTGTGGCCTAATCATCTTTATGACTGTGCTTTGCAATAATTGAGGTATTCTACGCTTTCCCATGTGAACAAATATCTATTGATCAATTGGTTTTACATTACTTAGTCTTCTAATTATCTTCTTTGTGATTGTGCCTCGCAACCAACGCTCTCCCAAGTGGATAAATATCTCTTGCACTTGGTATCTAATCATCTTACTTAGCCTTGAAGGTCATCAATGATGTATGCCCTAGTATAGTACTGTTTCCCCTCTAACCAAGAGCTTATTTAATCACAAGAAGACAACAGCGTTAGTTTAACTTCCCTGTTTTGTTGCTGATTTTGGTTGCAAGCAACACAGTAGCAGTTACAAATGGATCATTTACAAACAAAACAACCCAGCAAATAAAGATACTGTGTGATTCTGTCTTCATTTATTTTCGTCCTCGCATGTTGTTATGATAACATCATCGTTTATTATTATCATTATTATTCCAGGCTCACATGGTAGGTTCACATGACAACTCACATGTGCTGGGCAACTGAAAACTCAGCTGGTGGTTGTTATTTTATCAGATTTAATAAGAATGAAGACTTCTGTCAGTTGCCCCCCACATTAAACATTATAATTTTTTTTATGTTATTCATGGTCTCAGATGGCAGCTGATCAATTTGGTTCAGTGTGTTGACCTGTCGGCCTTTCCATGCCCGTCGAAAAAGCAACCTTTTAGAACGACTAATGAGAGGCCGACACATCAGCGCACCTGATCCAAGTTGACTAGTTACAGTCTTTTTTACATTATTCTATTTTTATATTAACACTACACCAAACATTCAGCGCGCATATAGTTTTTACCTACGTGTACGACTAATTTTTGGTTTTACAACCACTCTGTTATACATTCTGTTACTATTTGCTTACAGAGCTAGAATCGAGAAAGTATATTGATGTTTAATATAGTATAGTAGTACTAGAAATAACCCTTTGTGTACGGCGCGGAAAAAACCCCGTACAAAAAGGATGCGGTGCACGCTCGCAAGCAAAAATGAGAGAGATTGTGGGTGTGTTTAACAGGATTATCACAAACATTAAATTTGTATTTACATCTGTACCTATACCCGAAAAGCCAAGAATTACTTGTGCCAAAACGATCCATAACGAAAGAATATTAACCAAAAGAAAAGGAAAGGAAAAATCCCAATTATCAAAAAAAACGCTCCTTTGCACACACAATCTCTTCAAAACGCTTGCCATTAGGCATTGTTACCCACCAACTGTCAAAATCGCATACCCCTAACCTAGTCAACATCCCTTTTATATGTCATCAATAGCCCAGGATGGAAAAAAATTCCCTGCTCCTCCCTTGCTTTTTTCTCACATCAGCCTCATTTTTTTTAAAGATAAATTTGACACAAAAACCAATATGCATCCCTACGAAGTTCGTAGGGTGGAGATAACAATTGTCAATAATTATGGTTCAATAGATTTTTTTTGTATATTTAAATAGTAGAATGTGAAGATTAAAAAAACAGTAACGCATATATAAAAATTGTAGATGTTAGATAATCTCATGAAAAGACTAACATTTATACAGAATCTATATTACTTACTTTTGTGCATGAAATAACATTATTACTTAGAATTAGACAAACACCTATAGATGAAACACGAATATTGCATTAACTTGAAAATATCATACATTCTCTACTCCTAGTATGTACGATCTCAAACGCCTTTATTTTCTCAACCGACTTAGTCCACAATAATTTACCGTTGTGGACAAAAATATCATGTAACGTTTCCCACCAAAACAAACCTAACGCTGCCGTCCAAGTCTCGTGTTTTGGCCTTATTGACCGTGACGAAGAGTACAAGTAACATACGTTATAAGCGTTCGATTAGCTTCCGTCCACGTGGCCTCCTTCGAGGTTTAACTGCATGTCTAATTCCGGTTTAATCATTAACCCAAAAGGCGGGGCCCACAGCCGAACCGAGATCGACGCACAACACGCCGGCCTGACCTTAGGCCCGAGGCCCACATGAGTTGACGGTCCAACTGTCTGGCCTGCCGTAATTTACCAAACCACCCCTCTAAGACTTTTCCAACAATTATCATATTATGTGTGTGTAAACTTGCAAATTTATTTATTTCAAGTCTCTAAACTTGCACATCTTTCCACATAGACTAATGTTGCAAATAATTAATTAAGGAGGATAATTGCAGCAAACCACCGATTATTCTTCGCATCGAAGGCAGCGGTCAAGTTGGGCAAAGCAGCGATCAAGGAATAAATTGAGGAAAATCCCATGCGAGCTAAAGGGGGACCACAAAGCGACAGCTGTCGCGAACCAAACGCTGCATCGGTCTAGGCTGTCCACCCGGGCAGCTGCCCGGCCGCTCCCCGTTCCCCTCTATATATATCCATCCACCCTTTCTCCCATTTTATTCGCTGTTAGAGATCTCTGTCCTCTCAAAAACCCTAACCCTAAATTTGAAGCGCAGAGAGAGAGAGAGAGAGAGAGATCAGCGAAACAATGGCCGCTTTCGCCTCCAAGACTCTCGCGCTTGCTCTCGTGGCGATAGCCGCCGTATGCTCGCTCGCCGGCTTGGCCAGCGCCGCCGAAGCTCCAGCCCCCAGTCCCACCGCCGCGGCTTCCGCTGTCGCCGCCCCCCTGGCCACAGCCTTCATCTTCTCCGCCGTTGCGATTTTCGCCGGAGCTTTCCGCCAGTGATGGATCTGGCCGATTAGGGGGCAGATCTATTCTTTTGGAGGGATGATTTGGTTTCGATTTGCTAATGATTGTGTTATGGATTGTGTCTTTTAATTTCTTTTCAAATTCTATATACTGTTGGTTAGTAGTAGATCTGTCTTCTTTTGTTTCTGCATTTTTCCTATCGGCCCTTGAGAGGTCTTTTATGGCTTCTTGAAGAGCCGATTGTTAGCTATATAGGTGCTTGAGATGTGATTTTAGAAGAATAAATGATGGACAGTTACTGTGATTTGTGTTGGAGGGTCTGTAGATAACTATCTTACTGGTTTAATAGATTGAAGTATGGTTTGAGTCTTCTTTTAATATCTCTTTGTCAAATTTCTGGTTAATTTCAGCGGTTGTGCATTGAGATCTGGTTGATTCTTTACATTGTTTAATAGATCGAGATCTGGTCTAATACATTAAGATGGTGATCAAACTGTTCTGTGAGATTTTCAATGGTTGATATTTGTGTTTGTGGCTGTTGGATTGTAGACCTCGAGGTAAAAGACAGCAACGCATGGATAGTGAGATCCCAACAAAACTATGTCCATGTGAAGACGTAAATTGCATAAATTTCGTTTTTTTTTTCTGTGGACGAGATTGCAGTAATTTTCTTTTTTCTCCTTTTTGTTTGTTTTAAACGAAAATTTTTGATTTTTAGAATAGGGGACTAGAAATTGAAAACTGATTTCTCCAAATCCTCAATTCATCTGGTTGAAATTAGTTTTATTTATTACAACAATGGGCTTGCTGGTGCTCCTTGTCTGGCCTGAAACCCACGTCCATGTATTTTTTGGGATTTTAGAACATGAAAATCTAAATGAACAGAACCGATGGGCAAATTACATGATGGAGATGTTTTGCTTGAGGTAGGCAAAGATGAAATTTTCTGTGTCTAGCTGATGCATATATTGTAGTGCATATGAAACACATTAGAGTGGACAAATAATCACTCGAGAATAGGTTACAGCCTTAAGATTGCTAATTGGAAAGATGAAAGTAAGGATGAGAACGAGCATATCTAAAGCCCGATTGGGCTTCTAATGGTCATGACACATACTCATCCCTACAATTCCTTCTTTAATTTCTAAAAAATTAATGAAGGAATTGTTGGGATGCGGTTGTGACATGCCTAACTGGAAGTCCACTTGATCTTTGGACCTAGTTGAAAGGAGCTCCTTATGCATCGGTGATAGGTTAAACTTTTATTCGCATCTTCTAGAAAGAATCTATTCCTAATGGCTTAATCCGATTTTACCATGGGATTTTGGAAAGTTGACAGGTTGGTTTTGTGTTCTTTTGGTTAGAAAGTTGGTTGGAAAGTTGGTTTGAAAATGTTACGTGCGGAAAGTTTGATGAGGGGTTGATGGTATTGAAATATTAAATTAATTGTAATTATCCTAATTTAATTAATTTAAATAATTTTGTAATTTAAATAGAAATTTTAATTATTATTTTATTACACTAAAATAATAAATATTATTAGAAATTAGAAAGTATTATTTTTAAACTAATCTAATTAATTAAAACAAAGGCAAAAATTAAAACATAACAATAGGCATTGTGCTGAGCAGTGCACATTGCCTCCGAAAAAGACAATTTTACTGTGCACTACTCAATGCACAGTGCCTCCATTGTAACAAAAAATAAAAAAATACGTGTAGGCCTGCAATTGGCCTTGAGAGATGTAGGGATAGCAATAATGGCTCGATCCGACCCGCCCGACCCGACCCGCCACGGTTTTGATCGAACCCGCCCCGGCCCTCAGCCGGGTCGGGGCAAACTTGGGCTTTGTATGCAACCCGGCCCGGCCCGGCCCGCCCCAATAAACTATAGAGGTTCTAAAAAACCTTACTATTTTGATGTGAACCATGCGGTCTACACATATCACATAATTCATACTCTGTTCCAATGTTCTTCAAATTAGGCCAATTCCCAATTCTAAATTACTAATAAATTACAATTCTCCCAAACCCCAAATAAAACTTTTATTTGGGATTCATATGGATGGCAGAAATGACCTGACCCGACCTGGCCCGACCCAGTTTTGGTAAGAAATTACCCGACCCGACCCGACCCGGCACGAGACCCGACCCACACCGGCCAGCATACGGGGCGGGGCAAGCTTGGGTAGTTAAATACCCGCCCCGCCCAGTAATATTGCCATTCTTATAATGAGGAGAGGGAAATTGCTGGGCACACTCTTCCCCTTTCTCAACATTCTCGAACTGTAATCTGCTGATTTCGCCCCTGAGAATGTACTCGCAAGCGAGGCGCTAGCCGGGAGCCACATATGCATATTTTTCGTGGGAATTTTTGGATGAAAAAAACAAGTCACTGTAAAAGCAGAGTTGAGAATGAGAAATAGTTGATAAATAGTGCTTGCTATAGTGTTTTGTTGCTACTTGCTTGTCCACATTCACCAAAAGAAACATGCTCTAAGGGCTCGTTCTTTTAGTGGACTTTGGGCGAGAAAGTGAGAAAACCTCACTGTTCACGCAACTGTTTGCTTGAATCTACGCTTGGATTTCGCAAGTATGTTCTTTTGGTTGAGAAGGGAGGGGAATTTGCTTTGTTGGCTCCCTCATGGCATCCTCATGGCTAATAAATTCTCAAACTCGTTTTCCTGTGTTTTGCGCGGATTACACTTGGGTTCCCTGTTTTTGTTGGTCCCACGGGGTGTTATCACCTCACATCAGGTTTCCTCCTCAACTTTCGCTGCTTCTTGTTGCTTTTTGGAGAAAACCCTAAAATTTCTTGTGACCGTCAGTAGATTTGCTTGCGCCTTTTTGGGTTGCCGAAGTTGATCCATTGCTCGGATCTCGTCGGGAGTGCTCTCGGCTGCTTGCTGTCGGTGAGGGGCGTTTCCTCTTGTGTCTTTCAGCAACTGATTTGAGAAGGAGGTACAATTTCTGATTTAAATTCGTAGTTTTGTTTGATTGTTGGCGGATCTACACCATGGATCTAGCTGAGATTTCATTCAGTGCTGCAAGGGTGGTGAAAATTTGTGGATTTCTCTCTGTTACGACATAAAGATCGTGATACTCCAACTTTCTACCAAAGCTCGTTGGGTGCACAACCGGCCTGTCCCGCCTTCGCAGAAGTCACACCTCGGCTTACGAAGGATGTGCGTTCTAAGTCCCGACTTTGTCAGTAGGGTGCTGGATCCCCATCCTTAGCCCGCTCGTCGCTCATCAGGCCTGAAATCCGCCTCGACGAACGGAAAGGGCGCACTTCGCCTCGAACCTCGCCGACTGGGTGCCTGCTTCCCCTCGAGCCCGCCAGGCATACAACCGAGACGCACGTCATCTACCGAGAGCGACCAAGTTACTCATGCGCGGCCTCGCTTTTTGGACGCATCTCGACGACCTTTGGCTCATCGGACATGACAAACAACCTAGTACGAGAACGCCACTGACACTTCCGCGCTCGACAACCTGACAAAGGACCCCCTGCCCGCTGCGCCGTCTGACCGTTTGGTGCTTTCGGCCCTGACATTCTGACAAAGCATCCCGGGCCGTTGCGCCGTCTGACAAAGGTACAGCTGACACGCACGGACCTGACATCCTCAGCCGAAAATTCCGACGTCTGGTCAGCCAGCTCAGCACGACAGGTCAGCTGTAACGACCCGCTTTCGGGGGCCCGTTACTTATTTGATAATTGCGCAGGTTCTGCAGTTAACCAGTGAAATCAAAATAGCCACGATGCAGAGATGTACAAAAATACCCAAATAGTGTCCAATTATTACAATCTGAACCGTACAAATATCCCAACAGATATTACATGACAGAAGAAAGTACACCACTGAAAATAGCTCTGGAAGCTGCGGTCTCATGGTCGAAGTCTGGCGCTATTAACTCTAGAGCATCTGCCTCCATATGTACGTCGTCTGCGGTGCCACGGAGATGGAACCGTAGGTAAGTCACAACAATTCTAAACAAAGAAAGAGAGGTACTGTACAAGTATGACAAAGCAGACCAAAGTGAAAGTAAAGTACGGGTGCAGTGTCTGTACAAGTGTAGAAAGTAAAGTGTAGGTGTAACAGGCTACTGCTGTAGCTAAAAGTACTACAAGTAAAGTACGGTGACTGTGCTGGTAAGGAAAGTAAAGTGCATGTACTGTAAAGTAAAGGTGACTGTAATGCGTAAAGTAAAGGTGACTGTGCAAAAGTAACTACGTGACTCATGTAGGAGAGTATGATATGCAACCATAAAGTTCATCTATTGCCAGGGACCGTTTTTGCCGACGCAGGCAGACCTTGTAGTTTTGCCGACGCAGGCAGACCTTGTAGTTTTTGCCGACGCAGGCAGACCTTGTAGACAGACATGCAAGTAGATGAACTCCCGGTCATAGCTCCCACACTCTCACTACAATGAGTTACCCCAAACCCCAGTGATGTGTCAAGTACAAGTTCTTCACAAGATTGTTCCCCAGGATGTTCCACAGGAATGTTCCACATGTTAGTCACACCAGGTCAACTGGTTGACTTCCTCATTGAAAACCAGCAAGTAGGATAAAGACAAGTCCAACACCAAAAACTGTTACTCTCCGTGCTTTGAGCACGTGGTAGTGTGGCTAGCACACAATTTACCCAAGTTGGTAGTTGTGTGCTACAACCACCAAAGTTGAAAGTTGGCAAAGTAATCTTTGGTCGATTACTTTTATTTATTTCTCTAGTTTGGTTCAAGTCAAATAGCCGTTCGAGGCTATAAGTGAAGTGTCACAAGTTCATGCAAGCACAGTAGACTAGTTTTCTAAACTTAGAATATGTCGTGACTTACAATTTTAGAGCTCGTCGTGGCAAGACGAGGTTGGAGCTAGCGAAGCTGGTGCACGAGGATTGGTACCCTGCAAACACAAGACACAATTGGTTAAAGCGCACCCTATTTTCTATTCAAATAATCTGATCGTTTTGATTTTTAAAACTGATTGAAACGGTGTCGAAAACGGTTCTAAAATTTTATATAAACTATATAGGATGAAAATAGTTTTACTGCAAGAGAGAATATTTTTCGGAAGCTTATAGTAATTTTTAGAATTTTTAAAAGCTTAAAAACAATTTAAAACCCATTTTCCAATTAGTAACGTATTTATTCCACAATTTATTCCGGATGCAATCTACATCGGAATGTTGCAAATGAGGTGTCAAAACGACCGTCTCGGAGAGTAATATAACATATATTTTTATCACATATTTTAGTTTACGTGAAAATAAGAAGATACGGATCTTTGAACGAATATAACGGATTTAACTTTTAGGCTTAAAAATTAATTCTGGAAAAACTAAGCGTCGGATTGAGATGAAAACTAGCGCCATTGGGTCCAGAATGTCATTTCTGATTTTCTAGAGGTAGTCTCATATTTTTCTGGGCCCTATATTTTTAATTATGGATTTAAAACCATTAACACCTATTTATTAATTAATTTAAAATACGAAATATACGAAAATACGTTATATTTACAAGTTTGCCATCGACTTACGCTGCTTCGTTCCCTTCTCCGTCGTTACGCTGAGGGGGGAGCTGTGCGTGCGGTCGTCGCTTCGAGCGGCTACGGCGGAGCTCCGGCGAGGCTCTGCGGCGACTGCAGGAGCTCCGGGCGGCGGCGCTTCGGTGGAGGGCACGGAGGGGGCTCGGCGAGGCGGCACTGCGAGGGTGGAGGCTCGGCGGGTGGTTGCTGGAGCTCGGCAAACGGCGATTCGCCGTGGGGCGGTGTGTGCGAGGGGTTTAGTCGTCGGAGACGACCGCCACGGGTGGCGCTGTGGGCGTTGGCAGGCCGGGGGATCACGGCGACGGGTGGCAGAGCTCGGGGCGGCGTCGACTTCGGCGTAGTCGGAGGGCTGGGTCGTCGCGACGACGTTCGATCGAAGCTCGGAGGAGCTTCGGGGTTGGCCTCGTCGGAGGTGCTCGGTGGTGTCGGAGCTCTCGGGGGTTCGTCGGTGCATGGGTGGCTGAGCGCCGTCGGAGCGGGGGTTGGGTTCGTAGCGGACGTCGAGGCTTAGAGAGCGAGAGCGAGAGCGAGAACGAGAAAGCAGAGAAAAAGAGAGGGTGGGTCTCGGGGAGAGAGAGAGAGAGAGAGAGAGGGTCTGTTAGCCTGGGTTGGGTTAGAGTGAGAGAGAAAGAGAGTTAGGGGTTTAATATATAGAGGGTTAAGGAAAAGGGGTAGATGAGGGGGGGGTTCGCTGGGGACGAGGGTAGCTTAGAGAGTGGGTGGGTAGGGGTAGATACGGTTAGGGTAGTTTAATTAGGAGGGTAATTAAGTTAGGTAAAACCCCTTTAATGAAAAATATAAACACGAAATTACGAAAATGTCCCTACCAGTAAATGTGTCCGAAAAATTACGAAAACATACCCACGGGATCGTATCGTCACAAGGATCGTGAATACGAAGACCGTTCTGGGATTTGGGCTACGGAAATACTAGTTTTTGGCCAAAACGTTTAGAAAGCGGGTTTGCGGGTTCTCTAATGAAACGATATCAGAAAATTACGAAATTAATGTGGGAAGCCCCAAATGATCATAGGATGTTACTGCAGAAGTTTGAAATCGTTTTGAAAACGTTTGTATAGAAAATAAATTCATTGACCCAAAACTGCAATATCTGAAAATGAATTTTTATCAGATCTTTTAGAGGTATTTGACGAAATCCGATTTTACCAAAATACTCCATAACTAGTCTGGTACTCCCAAAATATTTTTTATAGGAAATTTTTGAAATCAGTTTAAGACTCCTAACAAACCATTATAAAATACAATTAAAATTGAATTTTCTTTAAATACTTAATTTGAAAGTATTGGAAAAATACAGGCCGTTACATTCTACCCTCCTTAAAATAATTCCGTCCTCGGAATTTAAAAATATTTTTGAAACAAATAATTGATATTATAAAGAAGATTTTAAAAATAATTGATGTTATGAAGAAGCTCAAGCAAATAAATGATAGAAAAGATAGTAATCTTTGTAAATCAGGTTGTAAATAACATGAATTAAAATATGATATTATAGCATCAAGAAAGCAAGAGATGTTATATATGAAATATACTATTGACATCACAATAGGTTCCGAAACTAGTCTTAAGTCAAAATCGGTTCAGATAGAAGAAGGAAGACAAGCTCAAGAAAGATGAAGAAGTAGTAGCATCAGCTTACACATCTCGGCTTGATTCGTCTCAAATTCTTCAGCACCATCCTTGAAATACTTCTGAGCGTCCTTCGATTTGCTTCCGTTGTCGAACTCGAACTCCTGGTGATCGAAAATTGAATGCTACCCCTCCTTAGAATAAACGTAGCTAGAGTTCAAGCGAACTAAACGCGATTTAGGAAGAAGTAAAAGAATTAGTAGAATGATCAGAAGGCCATCACTAGCTAAAGAAAGGGTGATAATGATGGAGATCGATGGTGTTACATAATCATGATTTACGTCCTTTGCGGTCCAGCGGACACGGCCAGGGAAGTGACTAAGCCAGGATCACTTATGCCCAGTCTAGCCAGGTTGATCCAACAGACTTTAGCCAAGCACATTGACCGGTATCATGGTCCATTGAAGGAAGATCATCATTCATATGAGTACCATCATCAACTGAAGGAAGGTGATGAAGTGGGTAGATAGTTCAACCTATAAAAATCAATATAACTGCTAGCAAAAGAGGGTACTAGAGAGGTATAATCAAGAATGGAACACAGATTCCTAAGCAAGGGTTAAGAGTTTAAAGGAAGTAAGGAAGTCCTAATGAAGATGGTAATAAGGACACTTCACCCGTATATCCAATACAAGTGAACACTCGAGACATCTCGTACTCGAGAGTTCAATTTGAGTATCTTATATTATACATCCTGATCTTGCTATAATGTTCACGAGGTAGTTAGCGAGGACCTGCGTAGGGCCACCAAACTTGTAACGACCCGCTTTCGGGGGCCCGTTACTTATTTGATAATTGCGCAGGTTCTGCAGTTAACCAGTGAAATCAAAATAGCCACGATGCAGAGATGTACAAAAATACCCCAAATAGTGTCCAATTATTACAATCTGAACCGTACAAATATCCCAACAGATATACATGACAGAAGAAAGTACACCACTGAAAATAGCTCTGGAAGCTGCGGTCTCATGGTCGAGAGTCTGGCGCTATTAACTCTAGAGCATCTGCCTCCATATGTACGTCGTCTGCGGTGCCACGGAGATGGAACCGTAGGTAAGTCACAACAATTCTAAACAAAGAAAGAGAGGTACTGTACAAGTATGACAAAGCAGACCAAAGTGAAAGTAAAGTACGGTGCAGTGTCTGTACAAGTGTAGAAAGTAAAGTGTAGGTGTAACAGGCTACTGCTGTAGCTAAAAAGTACTACAAGTAAAGTACGGTGACTGTGCTGGTAAGGAAAGTAAAGTGCATGTACTGTAAAGTAAAGGTGACTGTAATGCGTAAAGTAAAGGTGACTGTGCAAAAGTAACTACGTGACTCATGTAGGAGAGTATGATATGCAACCATAAAGTTCATCTATTGCCAGGGACCGTTTTGCCGACGCAGGCAGACCTTGTAGTTTTGCCGACGCAGGCAGACCTTGTAGTTTTGCCGACGCAGGCAGACCTTTAGTAGTTTTGCCGACGCAGGCAGACCTTGTAGACAGACATGCAAGTAGATGAACTCCCGGTCATAGCTCCCACACTCTCACTACAATGAGTTACCCCAAACCCCAGTGATGTGTCAAGTACAAGTTCTTCACAAGATTGTTCCCCAGGATGTTCCACAGGAATGTTCCACATGTTAGTCACACCAGGTCAACTGGTTGACTTCCTCATTGAAAACCAGCAAGTAGGATAAAGACAAGTCCAACACCAAAAACCTGTTACTTCCGTGCTTTGAGCACGTGGGTAGTGTGGCTAGCACACAATTTACCCAAGTTGGGTAGTTGTGTGCTACAACCACCAAAGTTGAAAGTTGGCAAAGTAATCTTTGGTCGATTACTTTTATTTATTTCTCTAGTTTGGTTCAAGTCAAATAGCCGTTCGAGGCTATAAGTGAAGTGTCACAAGTTCATGCAAGCACAGTAGACTAGTTTTCTAAACTTAGAATATGTCGTGACTTACAATTTTAGAGCTCGTCGTGGCAAGACGAGGTTGGAGCTAGCGAAGCTGGTGCACGAGGATTGGTACCTGCAAACACAAGACACAATTGGTTAAAGCGCACCCTATTTTCTATTCAAATAATCTGATCGTTTTGATTTTTAAAACTGATTGAAACGGTGTCGAAAACGGTTTCTAAAATTTTATATAAACTATATAGGGATGAAAATAGTTTTACTGCAAGAGAGAATATTTTTCGGAAGCTTATAGTAATTTTTAGAATTTTTAAAAAGCTTAAAAACAATTTAAAACCCATTTTCCAATTAGTAACGTATTTATTCCACAATTTATTCCGGATGCAATCTACATCGGAATGTTGCAAATGAGGTGTCAAAACGACCGTCTCGGAGAGTAATATAACATATATTTTTATCACATATTTTAGTTTACGTGAAAATAAGAAGATACGGATCTTTGAACGAATATAACGGATTTAACTTTTAGGCTTAAAAATTAATTCTGGAAAAACTAAGCGTCGGATTGAGATGAAACTAGCGCCATTGGGTCCAGAATGTCATTTCTGATTTTCTAGAGGTAGTCTCATATTTTTCTGGGCCCTATATTTTTAATTATGGATTTAAAACCATTAACACCTATTTATTAATTAATTTAAAATACGAAATATACGAAAATACGTTATATTTACAAGTTTGCCATCGACTTACGCTGCTTCGTTCCCTTCTCCGTCGTTACGCTGAGGGGGGAGCTGTGCGTGCGGTCGTCGCTTCGAGCGGCTACGGCGGAGCTCCGGCGAGGCTCTGCGGGCGACTGCAGGAGCTCCGGGCGGCGGCGCTTCGGTGGAGGGCAACGGAGGGGGCTCGGCGAGGCGGCACTGCGAGGGTGGAGGCTCGGCGGTGGTTGCTGGAGCTCGGCAACGGCGATTCGCCGTGGGGCGGTGTGTGCGAGGGTTTAGTCGTCGGAGACGACCGCCACGGGTGGCGCTGTGGGCGTTGGCAGGCCGGGGGATCACGGCGACGGGTGGCGGAGCTCGGGGGCGTCGACTTCGGCGTAGTCGGAGGGCTGGGTCGTCGCGACGACGTTCGAAGCTCGGAGGAGCTTCGGGGGTTGGGCCTCGTCGGAGGTGCCTCGGTGGTGTCGGAGCTCTCGGGGGTTCGTCGGTGCATGGTGGCGAGCGCCGTCGGAGCGGGGGTTGGGTTCGTAGCGGACGTCGAGGCTTAGAGAGCGAGAACGAGAAAGCAGAGAAAAAGAGAGGGTGGGTCTCGGGGGGGAGAGAGAGAGAGAGAGGAGAGAGAGAGAGAGGGTCTGTTAGCCTGGGTTGGGTTAGAGTGAGAGAGAAAGAGAGTTAGGGGTTTAATATATAGGGTTAAGGAAAAGGGGTAGATGAGGGGGGGGGGGGGGGGGGTTCGCTGGGGACGAGGGTAGCTTAGAGAGTGGGTGGGTAGGGGTAGATACGGTTAGGGGTAGTTTAATTAGGAGGGTAATTAAGTTAGGTAAACCCCTTTAATGAAAATATAAACACGAAATTACGAAAATGTCCCTACCAGTAAACGTGTCCGAAAAAATTACGAAAACATACCCACGGGATCGTATCGTCACAAGGATCGTGAATACGAAGACCGTTCTGGGATTTGGGCTACGGAAATACTAGTTTTTGGCCAAAACGTTTAGAAAGCGGGTTTGCGGGTTCCTGACATCCTTGGCCGAAGTTTCTGGCGTCTGGTCTGCTAGCTCAGCACGACAGGTCAGCCCTACCTAACCGCCATGTTCAGGTATAAATATCCCTTCACCTCCATCGAGGTGGGGGATTGGCAAATTAACTCTGAATCTCATTACTCACATTACTCGCACAGAAGGGCAAAAGTCTTCCAAATCTTTGTTCTTCCATGATAGCTCGTCACGTAAGGTCGACTCACTCTCAGTCCGATCTGTGTGCCTAGCTCCCGCTTTTAAGCTCTAATAATGACTTAGGCATCGGAGAGGCTAAGGGTTGGACCCCAACCCGGCCTTTCTGACGAACTACTCTGTGTGCAGCAGTGTCCGCATTCGCAGCTAGCCTTCGACGCCCGCACTCGGGAGTGCGGCAGACAAGCGGAGCTTTCGCGCCATCGTTCCAGTGGGCGGTCTAAGCTGTGGTTTGCCTCGTCTCCCCCCCTCACCCCCTGTCAAACAGCCTATCAAACCCTTATTCATTTCCAAAACTACCGTGTCCTTGGTTCCACTTAGTATAAATTCATTGTACACGGATCCTACCCCGCAACACTCTCTATTAAAGGGTTTCATATTCCGAAAATACGTGGATTTCCCTCTTTTAGGACGACTAATCAAGCATTTCGTAATGATGCCTCCTCAACCTTTGCCGACCATGATAACTATGCTTAAGCACGTCATTTCTCATCAAGTCACCAACCCCAAAGATTTGATTATTGTGATTTTTATTATTAATCCCCAAAACTAGAGGTATTAAAAATCAAGGAGTCGTCTGAAGGCCATGCGTATGGTGCGACTATGCTTTTTTATGTCTCAATTTAAATATGAAAAAAGACAACGTATGCAAACCAAAGTGTACCTTCTTAGCCTTGGTTTAAAGAAGGGCCAATTTGTTCTTTTTTATGTCTCAATTTAAAAAGGGAACAACGGGTAACATGTCATATTTTGCCAAATGTGGTCTAGCAGTATTTACCTTCGCTTTCGAGTAGGTCATCGGGATCGGATCCTGGTGGATGCGGAATGTGCACGCGCCTTTAAAAACAGTTTACTTTGGATTGTGTCTAGTTGCGTATTTTTTGGATGATCAAGAAAGTCTAGAAGGTTACGTGGGAAGACCAAATGTATGTTGGAAATACCAAAAATGTATTGTTCGGTCTGTTTGAAGAAGCCAACCTACAAGTCGACGAAGAAGACATGTGGGATGGCGATGAAGAGTTGATTGGTGCGCAGAGAAAAAAGACACGGTTGTTGCCGGCTTTTTCTTCGCGTATACGAGAAGAAAAGAAACGTGAAGCTAACAATGGGAGGAGAATTTGTTTGTACCTCAACAGAGAATTGATAAAAAGGTCATCTTTTTAAACAACCCCCACCTAAACATGGATTAAAAACAGCAATGCTTCTGATGAGACGTTGTATTTTTCAACAAATAATTTTGAAATTTTTTGAAAAGCAAATTTCAATATAAAGAAAATATGCAAGTGTAAGCTTCTGAAATACTAAACTATATGGTATGACTATTTATGCACAAATTCAATTCCTGTACATGACAAACTAGAGAGTAAACATGAACATACTCTCCTTTGATGATATATATGAAGAAAACCCTTCAATTTTATTGCTGTTCTTGCATATAACACTCGCTTTTTGGCTTACTAGATGTGAGAAAGAATTAACCCGTAAATAGTAATTAATTCATGGAAATTAACAAATTCTCCATTCTCCATTATTTATCTTTATACATGTGTAGGCAAGGACTCCTCTCTATATAATCATTAAATCAATGAGTTATAATAACTACATATGTGGTTATTATAACTATAGTAACCTATATGTGGTTACGATAAGTACAGTAACGGCAAACTTGAAAATAAACGTTGAGTCTGTTCGGAAATAAATAATTCAGTATGTGCGCAGGAGTACTTTCAGTGGCAAATTTGTAAATAAGTGGTATGTACGCCGGATTAACGGCAAACTTGTAGATAAGTGGCATGTACGCTAAGTAAAATGGTGGGTGCGCAAATCAATCCCTGTTAAGAATGAGAATGGATGGAGTCGGGTTGAGTGCTTCATTTTTTAAATTAGCGGGTTTGTCGTGAGGTGAACTTCTGTGCTGATGCACTAGCAAACTTGGATTGCAACTGGGATGGTGAATTGCGGATTTTAGATAGAGCAACATCGTCATTATCTCAACTACTTCTTTATGATTCAAGAGGAACGGGCAAACTTGAAAATCTACATTAACATTTATTTTGCATCTGTAAACATCCATAAACTGGGAAATTTTTTTATCAATGATAAAAATATCCCCGATTTCTTCATCACCGTCTTTCTTCTCCTCCACCCATCATTGCTGGAGCCTTTTTTTCCTCTTCCAACTTCTTCTTTATATTATAAAACAAATACACTAATGACCTAATGAAACATGTGTTGTGAAGCAGAGATACATCTGTCCTGATCGCTTAACACCAAACTTGAAAATCTACATTAACATTTATTTTGCATCTGTAAACATCCATAAACTGGGAAATTTTTTTATCAATGATAAAAATATCCCCGATTTCTTCATCACCGTCTTTCTTCTCCTCCACCCATCATTGCTGGAGCCTTTTTTTCCTCTTCCAACTTCTTCTTTATATTATAAAACAAATACACTAATGACCTAATGAAACATGTGTTGTGAAGCAGAGATACATCTGTCCTGATCGCTTAACACCAAACACGAAAAAGCTAGGTATCTATCGGAGTCCTAAAAGCTGGAAAATAAAATAAATTAAAAGAAGCAGGGATAGTGGGATTCGAACTCATACCTCCATCGAGGTAGGCGGATGATTCAAATACTAGGGTGAGCACCAGAGCTCAATGTCTCTTTTTGAAGACTACATCCTATTTCTTTTTCTCCCGTACGGCATACACAATATACTAGTGGCAGTTGGGGGAAAGAGGGGAATCAATTTGATTTTAAATAAAATAGATACTGAAATTACGGAATGTAAAATTTAAAAAGCAAATCAAAAAATTTCTAGCGATTTTTGTAAGTGATTGAATATGACCAATTTTACACACATGCCACTTTACCCATACAAATCAAAATGTATTTTAAATTTATTTATTTTTTACTTTATAGACACTCATATATCCAAATTACACTTTCGCTTCACCTCCTCGGTCACCGACCTCACGCTATGCCTTTTTCCTTCTGTGTCGATGTACTTCATTCTCATCAATTCTTCTCTCTGTATCATCTCATCCTCCATCTCTCCATACCTTTTTCTATCCACTTTATCGTTCTTCTGTATGCATAGAGGGAGGTCGGCGGAACAGATTGAAGGAGACATGGCTCGTAATGAAAAAAATAGAGATGGGTGAGGATTTGAAGAAGGAAGAGAAGGGAGTAAAAAAGGTAAAAACTTTTCATGGTAAATCTGTAAATAAAGAGTTTGTGTGAACTCATTTTGGTCTGGGTGTATAGCAACTTCTCCTTCAAGAGGAGTCACTATGCGCACAGACCAAATTGTTGTGCACACAGACCACTTTTCATGGACCCAAACAAATTGATAAATATTATTTTACTTTACACACAATACCATATCGTAACACTACGCCTCTCCTCTTCATCCTCCACTCTAATCTCACTCCTCTTCTCCGTCGCCAATGCTAACCAGTGCTGCCACCAAACCACACATCCTCGCTCGTTCCCACCCTACACTTCTCTGTCCAACGCCACCATTTTTCTTCATCCTTGTCCTCCCTAGCTACAGTCGCAATTGCCATCACCATGTCCAACCTCATTTCCTCCTCTATTTTTGACCACTTGGATTGAATTAAACATGTTGGGTTAAATTAAATTTTTTTATTATTTTTTAAAGATTAAATTATAAGAGATTGGAGGAGATTGAGGGTGAAGAGGAGTTGAATACGATGATGATAACAGACAGAGGACGTTTAAAAAAGATTGAAATAAAACAAGAATTTTTTGAAAAAATATATAGAATATTTGAAAATATTTATAAAAAGTATGTAATGTGGTTAACAATTTAACAAGTTACATTAAAAATATAGTGTGCCTAGCAGCACTCATCATTTTATATTTTCTCTGGCCTCACTCCACCGGCTCCTTTTTTGTTCAAGAGAATTGCTACATACACCCCTACTCATAGGGGTGTATGTTATGATTACATGCCAAAAATGTTAAAATGAAAGAGAGAGGAAGTGAATAATGATTGAATGAAGTGATAATTTTTCAACTTTGGTATTAATCATTGCATGCACCCTATGTGTAGGGGTGCATATAGTCTCCACCTTTGTTCAAACCAGGCACACGCTTTAAAACACCAACTGCAGCATTGTGCAGCAATGACAGCAAATTGAGTGGGGACCCACTCGGCCCATCAGTTTCCAACGGTTCACATGGCTGTCAACTCTCCGGGCAGCTGCCCGTCCAGCCTGCCCCTCTCTGCCCGCAACGCCGAACGCCTATAAAATGCCTCTATGTTCCTCATGTTCATTTCACAGAAGAAGCACACGAGAAATTTCCCCAATCTTTTCTTGCCCCCCTGAAACCCTAGCCCTAAAGTTCCCAAAGGAAAGACAATGGCAATCATCGGCTCAAAGGTCATCTTCTTCAAATATCTCATGGCCATCCTCGCCGCGATCTCCCTCGCCGGCGCTGCCACCGCCGCCGATGCACCAGCACCTAGCCCCACCTCCGCCGCCATCGCCGTCGCATCCTCTCCGGTGGCCGCCGCCGTCTTGTGCTCCTCCGTCGCGATCTTGATGGGAACACTCCGTAGCTGAACGAATCAAAGCGATGCTTCGTAGATCCATCTTCAGTTGTCTCATCTGCTTATTATCCTCATTTGTTGATATCGCATTTCATTTTTTCATTCTTTGATGGATGACTTGTTTCTGTTGGTTTCGATATGTGATGTAACTTGCTACTGGTTTTATTTATTTCGCTGGTTCTGATTGTTTTGTTCATGTGATTTTTATTTCTTTGGATGTTCGCGTTTATCGGTAACAGGACATATTGATGGAAGTTACTTCCCTGTTATTAGCCTCTGCGTGTGAAATTATTGGACACTTTAAAGATGTTGTAGGATGAAATAATGAGAGTGAGGAGTTACTGGTGAGAAGCGGATTGGTGTGAATAGTGAAGACCTAGTGATCCATATCCACCAACATCCGATTCCCTCGACTCTACCCTAAAGGAAGTTTTGCAGGATGATATTCAGCGATCCATGCCGAGAGGGTGATGAATCTGACTATCATCATGCCCAGGGATATTCAGCTTGCTCGGAGGATCCATGGGTAGATGGCTTGATTGGTCTTTCTTATTTATCCGTCTTTTTTTATTTGCGGTTTGTTCCGTTGGTTCTTGGATGTGATGAATGATTGTGATGTACAAAGAAATGGGAAAAGTTGCCCATTTGGGATGATGTTTGAAGTATGTGGTGTAATGGAACTATGGCTTGAGTACTAATTTCTAACATTATTACGGTCTTCAGTAAAAATTCCATTTTCCCCGCTTCCTCTAGCTTGTTTATACATCTCTACATTGTACAATCTTGAGAGTGTAGGTAAAAATTTTGTGCTTTTATCGTTTTGTCAATCTCCATTCAAAAGCGTATGTATATCTTATATAGGGATGAGAATGTGGAATGTCCAAAGCCTAATCGAGCTCCGAATTAAACATGTCATCTTCCCATTCATACAAATCCTTCGTTATAAGGAGTATGAAAAAAAGATGATTCCTTAATGATTTGTAAGGATGCGAATGAGTCATAATAATCAATTGGGCGTCCAATTGGGCTTTGGGTCATGCACATTCTCATCCCTACTTATACATGCTTTTGGTCGTAGCTGCAACTCATTGAACCCCGGTAATTGTTGGGTTCGAGGGACACATCTCTCTTTGACACCCTACCCCTCAATTGGATTCCTACACAGGATATTCATCTGTCATTTGCCATGCATCGGTTGGCGTGAGGCCGACGGGCGGCAAAGGACGGCAAAGGAAAGCGATGCTCAATATTCTTCCCATGCATCTCTTTGGTGACGAGGGACAAGATGGGATCAATATGCAACCCAGCCCGGCCCAACACTCCTAGACTTGCTGGAGCGAGTCTGTGGCGGATGTGGGATTCGGGGTGAAGTTGGTCATGACGATGTTGCTGTTCGGGGAGTAGGACGGCGCCTTGGTTGCCAACGCCTCAACAGCGGTATTGGTAGAGGAATAAGAGGATGCAAATTATGGTTTTGTTTTTAAAAATGACTAGAAATACCCGTGCACACAATGCACGACGTCAAAAAAATCCCACAAAAAAGATGTGGTGCACGCACTGAACTGAGAAGGAGCGAGATGTGTGTGTGTGTGTGTACCTTGTCAATGGGTAAAATGGTGAAAATCAAGGGCTAAATTGTTAAAATTAACCTTGTGGGAGCAGAGTGCAACAATACCAATAGCAAACCCGTAAATATGTGCAGTCGATGTGGATTTTGGTTAGATGAATAATTAATGGCAAATTTGCAAATAAGGGGAATTGAGGGTCATTAAACCCAACACCCCAAAGCAAACCCACTCTCCCTCCCACCCCTATGGTGGTCCCACCCTGCATTGGTGGCACAACCTAGGCCAATGGGTTGTCCTATTGGGTTTGTTCTAGTAGATAAACATCAAATCAAAGCCCTTACATATAATATAGACTAGAAATAACCCGCGCACAGAGTGCACGTAGCAAAAAAAAACCCCAACGAAGAAGATGTGGTGCACGCACGAACCCAAAAAGTAGTGAGAAATATCGGTGTGCATGCCAGTATCGTTGGAGGACAAAAAGTGTAGATGTGAGGAGAGAGAGAAGATAGAAAGGATGATGAGAAGAAGGGAGTGAAAGGGATGACAAAAAGGTCACATGTGATATTTGTGTCAAAAGTTACTCATCCCTCTCCGTTAGTCAGCTATTTAGCTCGGACAGTAATTTGATACTTTTGAATTGTTAGTTCTTTTAAAAAATTTATTGTGAAACGTTAAGTCGTTTTACTGAAATTTCCCAGTTCATTCGTGCCAGATTGCCAATAAAAAGGTCAGCCTTACATCACAACTCTATATCTCTAACTTTAGTTTCTGAATTTGATCATAAATATAAGGATTTAATGTAAAAAAGGTGGCACCTGATCTAATAGATCAGGTGACAAGACAAAAAAAGTGGAAAGTACAAGTTCCACGTGAGCTTCTACTCGTTGAGGGTCCACCTTTTTGTGTCTTGCACTGAGCCACCTGATCTACATGAATCCCTAAATATAAATAGCATTATGAGCCAGCGATCGCTATGACTTCTCCCATAAAAATGGTGGGATTTTTAAAAGAATCAAAATTTTAAGAAGATTGTTATATACACCGAAATTTGGCATAGTAATAGGACTAATGGACTAATGCCTAAAAAGGAAATAAAACAGGTGAAAGGAAGTTTGTGAAGTAGCAATCCAATGATTATTTTCATTTTTAGTAAAAATTCACATCCGTACACCGATTTATCCGGTGTATATAGTTGCACTCAATTTTAAAAGGTAAAAACAGTATACACCCCAAATCTCGGTGTGCCGAGTTGACTACTTCCTAAAAACGGGAAGAAAGTGTGAGACAGAGACTGTGAGTTGAGTTATTATTCCTTTTTTTAATCTAACTTTGGGAAAAAATCCCATCCCTACACCGAACGTTTCGGTGTAGGTAGCAATTGCCTTTTAAAATTATCTGTACTTGTTGCTGGCTCCCGATCAAGCCAGTTCACATTGAGTCGGTTGAGCCGGTCACAAATGTCATCGTTCAAAGCCAAAACAGCTGGCAAGCAGTCCATTGTTTTTAGAGAGAGGTTGATGGATACAAAGAACCAGCAGACAAAGATACACTCGGTGCCAGCTGGCACACCAAAAACAGCAAGATATCAGCCGGACGCGTTTTAAAAAGGGACCGTCCAACGGCTCTGATAAGTAAAAGAAACGCATCCATTGTATTTTGAATTTTGTAACAGCTAGCTTCCAGCCGAAAGCCCGGGCAGCTGCCCGTTCACCAAATCCCTGCCCGCATTGTCCTTCCCCTATAAAGCATCCGCTTCTGCCCTCTTCATCTCACACAACTTCCTACAACCCAAGCCCTAAAATTTCTCAAGAAAAAGACAATGGCATTCGTCTGCTCAAAGACCCTCTTCTTCAGATCCCTCATGGCGCTCCTCGCAGTAATCTCTCTCGCCACCGCCGCCACCGCCGCCACCGCCGAGTCTCCCGCTCCCAGCCCCACCTCCGCCGCCGTCGCCGTCGCCGCTTCTCCTGTCAGCGCCGCTTTGATCTGCTCGTCCATCGCCATCTTGATCGGATCTCTCCGCCACTGAAGCGATTGCTTGTTTTCATATTCATTTCTCTTGTTTCCTGGATGTTGCTTGTCCGTTCGTTGTTGACATCTGTTCTTTCATTTCATTTCATTTTTTTGAGGCCATTTTTTGTCTTCGTCCATCTGTGATGTAACATTGACTACTTGTTCTTTATATTATATTGCGATTGGTATTCTTTGTCTGTTAATTAGGTTCGATTTTTTGTTAGATTTTATTTTTGGTGTCAGTGCTCATATTGTTGATTTATTTTAGGGCCTGTTAAGAGAAAGAAGACGCGCCTTTTAAAACTCCAAATCAGGTAAAATTGGCCGAATTAAATTACAGTTGCAGCGAAATCTTTGAAATCTTATGAAATTAAGCCTCGGACAAACCAAGTCTCTATTTAGATTTTTACAAACTGTTACGGCCTGCCAGGCCCGGACAATAAAAGCTCAAATAATCGAAGACCAAGCAAATAAGCTCGTTGTCCAGCCTAGATGAGAGCACACCAAGACGAGGAGCCCTGACCCCATAACAAAAAGCTTGCCCAGTCGAGCGAGGAAGCTTGATTGACAAATCGAGAGAGATGCTCGCCCAACTAGTCGAGCCGGAGCTCGCCGCCACACTTAGAGATCATTCGGCAAACATCGAAGCTCGATTACTGACCTAACAAGAAGAACAGGCGGAGGAAGCTTAGGACGCCGAGCTCAGCTCTCTCCAAGGGCGAGCCACGGCGACCTAGCAGGCACAAATATCTCTGACATGATGACTGATGACGTAGGGCCACCTACGTCTAAAATTAATGCCAGATGTTAAAGACGAGAACTGAACGTAAGGCCACCTACGCCTAAAATTAGTGCCAGAGGTTAAAGACGAGAACTGATGGCCGATCATCGTGTCTCCATTAAAACACAAATATCTCTAAAATTCTCTGACATTTAATTAATGCTAAGTTAAGGCGGTGCGAGAATATCTCTGACATTCTCGTCGACCGATCACATCCCCATTAATGCTCCAGCCGAGCTCCAGCTAAGAGGCAGTGACAGCTGATCTCTGACATTCTCGTCGACCGATCACATCCCTATTAATGCTCCAGCCGAGCTCCAACTAAGAGGAAGCGACAACTGATTAGATGGCACTCAACCGACTATCTCCACTATAAATATCCCCCTCCAGACATCGAGGAGGAGGTTGGTTGGTAGAAATCTTGAATTCACGATTATACACAAGACTGGATATCGTCCACATAACTGCGCCTTCCACTCAAGCTCGCCGCGGTAGGTCGCTCTACACTTAGATCGGCTAGCGTGACCTGCCTCTTTCTATTAAGTCACCTACTGACTTAACCATCGGAGAGGCCACATGTTGACAGCCAACCCAGCCTTTCTGATGAGCTAATCGTTGTGCAGAAGGATTGGCGCTACACTCTAGCAGTCTGCAACCTTCAGGCGACCTTGGATCATTTGTCCACTGATCGAGTGCCAAGGCGTTTTAGCATCTACGAACACTTCATTTAACCTGTAATCAACGTACCCTTAATTTCACACTAAACAAATCTCATTATTAGGCGGATTCTGTTGAGTATTGGACTCCCCGGATTTGGTTTTGGATGATGTTACGACCTAGAAATCGTAAGAGTCCGACCCCTGCCCGGATCCGCTAACATACCCCATTAACTCACCATATCATAAAAGGACCGCCGCCCCGAAAAGTCCGGAGCATCACGGAGATAGGCGCGCCTTACAGCGCTCCCCGAAACGGCCGAGGCAAACAACTGTAGCCGGCCGAGGCGAACAACCGCAGCCGCCCGACCCACCGGGGTAGCGCGTTAGGGGACGCTTGGGTAGCTAGGCCAGGCCTATTGACGGGCGCGGCCGGGCCGGACAACCCCCGACCGGAACGGCCCGTCCGATTCCCGCGAACCGCGGCGCCAAAAGTGAGCCAGACCTGTAGTTCGACGCTAACGACAAACAGCCTAGGATAAGGACACGACTGACACATACGTCACCCGACCGCCTGACAAAGCACCCCCAGGCGGTTGACCTGACCGGCGGTTAGTGCTTTCGGCCCTGACATCCTGACAAAAGCACCCCTGGGCCGTGGCGCCGCCTGACAGAGGCAGGTCAGAAACTCCTGTTCCCGATGTCCTTGTCCGAAGCTTCCGCTGACACCCGAGCCAGCTCAGCACGCCTAGTCATCACCCGTTAGGTATAAATACCTCCTCTCCTCTTACGGAGGAGGGGTTGGGAAAAACTCTCTGATCTTTTGTGATTCACACACGAGAGCAAAGGTCCTCCATATCTTTGCCTTCCCACCTATAGCTCGTCACGCGAGGCGGACACACCGTTAGTCCGGCCGGCGTGTCTAGCCCCCCCTTTTAAGCCCTTTTACTGACTTAGGCATCGGAGGGGCTAAGGGTTGGACCCCAACCCCGCCCTTCTGACGAGTTGTTCGTGCTGCAGGAGAGCTCGCCCCTTGACCAAAGTCAGCGCCAGCCTCCCGCCGTCCAACCTTCCTCAGTGGCGTCCAGCAAGATACGATCCCGTGAGCCCCACCGGCAACGGATCCAACCTCTTCATCCCATTAACCACTTGTAAAACAGCCTACCTAACCCCTCATTTCCATATAAACACCGTGCCCTTGGTTCCCCATAATACAAATTCATTGTACGCGAGTTCCACCTCGTAACAATTGGCGCCGTCTGTGGGAACGAAGGGTCACACCCATGTTAGACTCCATGCCGATTCCGCGGAACCCTGACCACGGCAAAGATCCCGTGGGACAGGAACCGCTCTCTTTGCAAATTACTCCGGCGTCCGACGCCCTCCCGGGCGTGGGCACCGAAACTGAACCTACTTCATCCTACGTCGTCTTGAAAATCTTCGAGGCTGTCACTCAGGCCGGGGGAGGCTATCAGACGACCGGAACGGGGCCGCCGCCCGGCCCCTCGGAGCCCCAGAACGTGAGGCGGAACCTCCGCCTTCAGTTCGAGGAGGAGGGAGAAAACAGGGGGCTCTCGGAGGAGATTGCGGCCCAGCAAAGGCTCCTGGAAGAGGTGGTGGAAGTTGCGCGGCGGTGGAAGCGCCTGGGGGAGGCGGCCGCGGCGCAAAGGCGCTTGGACGAGGCGGCCGAGACCGTCCGGAGGGCCTACCAACAAGAAGAGGCCGCCCGTCGCCAACTCCGCTTCATCGTCGCGGAACGCGAGAGGATAAGGAGAGGAAACATGAATAACCAAGAGGTTCT
The DNA here is from genome assembly GCA_030789695.1 of Scilla litardierei. Classification (NCBI taxonomy): domain Eukaryota; kingdom Viridiplantae; phylum Streptophyta; class Magnoliopsida; order Asparagales; family Asparagaceae; genus Scilla; species Scilla litardierei. The sequence continues at coordinate 198,297,083 of CM061136.1, forward strand.
CGAAGAGACGGCGACGGGCCGGCGGCTTGGGGACGGACGGGACCCGTTGCTGAACAGGTCCCCGCCTGGAGGAGGCGGCCCGCTTCGTCAGCACCACCCCTCCGATACCCTGCACGAGGAAGCCGTTTGTCGACAGCTACGCTTCCTCACCGCCGAGCGCGAAAGGCTCCTCCGCGAGAATCAGGAACGGATGGAGGCCCGAGGAGAGTTGGCCGGGAGGCGCTGGCGCTGGGAGAGCCGTAGCCCACAACCCGTTGAGTCCTCGGCCCAGGAGAGGAGCCCCGCCAGGCGACCGTCGGGCTACTCCCCGGGGGCGGAGGACCGTCGTCGGCCATGGCGCAATCGAAGCCAGACCCCCGAATGGCGGAGAGGAGAGGCCCCGGATCGCCCTACCTATCCGGAAGAGGCCACCCCGCTCGCACGGTGGATCACGTCCGCCCCAAGGCCCAAAAGGTTCAAACCCCCTCACTTGGCCACATACAATGGAAGGGGCGACCCCCGCACGCACGTGCAACAATACCGGGGGGCGATGGAGGCGCAGGATGTGGACGAGGCGTTCCTATGCCGACATTTCTCCCAAAGCCTGAGGGACACCGCGCTGGATTGGTACTTCGGCTTGCCCGCGAGGTCCGTCGGGAGCTTTGGCGAGCTGTCACACAGGTTCTGCCAAGAGTTCCGGGCCGGGCGGACGAAGAAGAAGCCTTTGGACTATCTCTGCACGATAGTCCAAGGAGAGGGGGAGAGAACGGGAAGATACCTCCGCCGCTTTCAGGAAGAAAGGCGGGCGGTGGTGACATGCGGCGATGAGGTGCTAATGCTGGCATTCAAGGCGGGGTTGCGGACTCGGAGCCTCCACAAATCCCTGCTCCGGGACCCGCCGACCGACTACGAAGCGCTGGTCGCAATGGCGGAGAGGCACGCATTGGGCGGAGAGACCCTCGGTGCAAAGGTCGTATTCCCCCCGGCGAAACCATCCCAGGACGGACCCCGACCGCCCCCTCGGCCGAGGCAGGAAGAGAGGGGCCGAGGGCGCGATCAGATGGCCCTACCGCGGCGGGAGCCGCCCGAGCCTCGTCCACGAGATCGCCTCGGCCCTGCGCGCGAGTTCGCCCCGGCGCGGAGGCCCCCCGGAGTCATCCCAAGACGAGAAGACCCCCCACTGACGCATTACACGCGACTCAATGCCCCCATGATGGAGGTGCTGGCCGCGGGGGCAAGGGCCGGGCTACTGCCGGAGCCTCCCCGGGAGATGAGGACGGACCCAGCGAGGCGGGACCCCCGGAGATACTGCCGTTATCACCGGGACCACGGTCACGACACCGACCGTTGTTACTCCCTCAAAAGAGAGATCGAACGACTGATCCAGGCGGGTCACCTGGGGAACTTTACCGCGGGAAGGCGGGTAGCGACAGGCGAGAGAGACCTCCCGGAGGAGGAGGGACGGGGTCCGCTGGCAAACCGCGATAAGGAGGAGCCCCGCCCCCCCCGAAGGCAGTCATGCGAATTGAGATGATAACTGGAGGCCCAACCTCGGTGGGATGGGCGCCCGCAATCCTGGGGGCCGAGGCCCGACAGGTGATGATGGCGGTCGCCGACCGCCGACCGAAGCGAAGGAAGATACCCCGACCCCCGATCACCTTTACTGAGGAGGACGGTCGGAGGGCACGAAGCCAGAACAATGACGCCCTCGTCATCGAGGCTCGGATTGGGGCAATCGACGTCGGCCGGCTCCTGATCGACACCGGTAGCTCCTGTGACATCCTGTTTCTGACAACGGTCGAGAGGATGGGGTGGGGGCGCGCAGACTTAGAGCCCTGTGTGGGCCCTGTCGCTGGCTTCACCGGCCATGCGATCCCCACCGAGGGAACGATCACCCTGCCCATGACCCTGGGGGAGGCACCGATGGTCGTCACCAGGGAAGCGCAATTTGTCGTCGTCAACGTCGCCTCGGCGTATAACGGAATCATAGTGCGTCCATATATGACGGCCATCGAGGCGCTCCCCAGCCTGCAACATCAGACGATGAAGTTCCGGACCCCGCGGGGGGTGGGACTGGTGCGGGGAGGACGGCAGGTGCCCGGAGACCACAACCAGGCGCCATCCCTGCCCAGGAGCCCGAGGCGGCCCCTGACGGCTCTCATCCCTGACGAGAGGGAGGACTTTTGCGACCAGCGGCCGACCCCGGCAGAGGAAGTGGAGGAGGTCCCAGTGGCCTCGGACGAGGAAAAAACCGTCTCCGTCGGGACGAAACTCCCGTCCGCGTTAAGGACGGCCCTCATTGCCTTGCTCCGAGAAAACGCGGACATATTCGCGTGGTCACCCGCAGACATGCCCGGGGTGGACCCAAGAGTAATCTCCCACAGGTTGAATGCGGACCCGGAAGCCCGACCCGTCCGACAGAAGAAGAGAAGTGCAGGGGGCGAAAAGAAGAGGGCGGCCGAGGAAGAAGTAGAGCGACTCCTCGAGGCCAAATTTGTTCGGCCGGTGGACTATCCCGACTGGCTCGCCAACGTCGTTTTGGTGAAGAAGCCCAGTGGGAAGTGGCGCATGTGCGTCGACTTCACCGACCTCAACAAGGTATGCCCGAAGGACAGCTTCCCCCTACCCAGAATCGACCACTTGGTGGACCAGGCGTCCGGCTATGAGTTGTTGAGCTTCATGGACGCCTTCTAGGGGTACAACCAGATACCGATGGCAGAGGAAGATGAGGAGAAGACATCGTTTGTCACGGATAAAGGCACCTTCTGTTACACCAAGATGCCCTTCGGGCTGAAGAACGCCGGGGCGACCTATCAACGAATGGTTGACCGAATATTCGGCCCTCAGGTGGGGCGAAACCTGGAGGTGTACATCGACGACATGCTGGTAAAGAGCGGAAGGGCCCCCGACCACCTCACAGACCTGCAGGAAACCTTCCGGAGGGTCCGCCGGTACAACCTGAGGCTAAACCCCGCAAAGTGTATCTTTGGTGTGCAATCGGGAAAATTCCTGGGCTTCATGATAACGAAGCGGGGAATCGAGGTGAACCCCGACAAGGTGACGGCCCTCATCGGTATGACGGAGCCCCGGACGATCCGGGACTTGCAGCGACTGAACGGCCGGATCGCTGCTTTGGGGCGATTCCTGTCGAAATCAGCGGAGAAATCGCTCCCTTTCTTCAGGGTCTTGCGCACAGCCTTGGGCGAAGCTAAAGATCAAAGGAAGGTGATCCCGTGGGATGACGACTGCGCCAGGGCGTTCGCGGAGCTGAGGGCATACCTACAGAGCCCACCGCTCCTCGCGCGGCCGGAGGAGGGCGAGCCCCTGGGGTTGTACCTGGCGACCACCGAGGGGGCCGTTAGCTCCGTCCTGATCAAGGAGGAAGGAGGAGTGCAACGCCCCGTTTACTACGCCAGCCGGATCCTCCGGGAGGCGGAGACTCGTTACAGCCCTATCGAGAAAGCCGCCTACTACCTAATCACCACGGCCCGGAAGCTCCGACCCTACTTCCAGGCCCACCCCATAATCGTCCACACCGACATGCCCCTCGAGAAGAACCTGAAAAGGCTGGAGCGGTCGGGGAGGATGCTCAATTGGAGTGTCGAGCTCAGCGAGTTCGACATAACGTACAAAGCCCGGACGGCAATCAAGGCCCAAGCGCTGGCCGACTTCGTGGTGGAATGCACAACGGAAGTCCCGCCGGGGGACCGGACGGAGCTCCCATCGGAGACCACGTCCCCGCGGAGGACCGGGGTGGGTGAACCCTCAGCACCCTCCCCGACGACAGTGGGCGAATTATGGACAATCCACGTCGACGGCTCCGCAACAGGCTCTGGGACATGAGCAGGTATAGTCATTCAAACCCCGGATGGATGTTCGCTGGAGTACGCCCTGCGCTTCAGCTTCCCGGCCACCAACAATGTCGCGGAATATGAAGCCGCGGTGAACGGGTTGAAGCTCGCAAGGGCGGTGGGGGCGACGAACGTGTTGCTCCTGAGTGACTCCCGCCTCATCATCCAACAAATCCTGGGGGGCTTCGAAGCCCGAGAGGAAACAATGAAGCGATACCTAAACCGCATCCAGATCGAACTCCGAAAGTTCGAGAAAGCGGACGTCCAACACCTACCCCGCTCCAACAACCTCCGGGCGGATGCCCTGTCAAAGCTGGCTTCCTCTTCGGCGGCCGAGATCGGGAAGGCAATCTACGTGGAAAACCTGGCGACGCCAACCATCGACGAGGGAGAACTGATGTGCGCGGACACGAGGACGTCGTGGATGACCCCCATAATGAAGTACCTAGAGGCGGGTGAGTTACCCGAGGAACGGATGCTGGCAAAACAGGTGGAAAGGCGGGCCCTTTCATTCGTACTTCTTGACGGAGTGCTGTACCGCCGCCGCCGAGCCAATTTCGACGTCCTGCCCTACCTGAAATGTTTGGGCCCGGCGCAGGCTGAGCAAGTCATCCGCGAGGTGCATGAAGGCTTTTACGGAAACCACCATGGCGGGCGCACCATCACCCACAAAGTGATGCGCCAAGGGTACTACTGGCCGACGATGATACGGGATGCAGTACAGTACGTCAAGAAGTGCGAGGCATGCCAGAAGTTCTGCCGGCGGACGACTGCACCCCCGGCCAACCTAATGCCCATCTTGAGCCCGATCCCCTTCGCCAAGTGGGGGCTCGACATCCTGGGGCCATTCCCAAAGGCCTCCGGGGGAAGGAAATACCTAGTCGTCGCCGTGGATTACTTCACAAAATGGATCGAGGCAGAGCCGCTGGCGCGAATCGCGTGGACGGATATGAAGGGCTTCATCTGGCAATCCATCATATGCCGCTTTGGGATTCCCCGCTCCATTGTCACGGATAACGGAAAGCAGTTCGATTGCGAGGGCTTCCGCAACTTCTGCTCGGGCTGGGTAATCAAACTCCAATTCGCGTCAGTCGCCCACCCACAGTGCAACGGAATGGCGGAGGCCGCGAATAAATGTATCCTGAACCCGATGAAAAAGAAGGTGGACGCCGCTCTGGGGGCTTGGGTCGACGAACTGCCAGGGATCATGTGGTCTTATCGTACCACCCACAAGGCCTCGACTGGGGAAAGCCCCTTCATGCTAGCATATGGATCGGAGGCGGTAGTTCCCGTGAAAATCGGCGAGGAGACACTCCGGCTGAAGCTCTTCGACGAAGAAACCAACGGAGAAGGACTCGGTCTCAGTTTGGAGTTGATAGACGAGGTGCGAGACCGGGCCTTGACTAGCCTCGTCAAGCACAGCCAAAGGATGGCACGGTTTTACGACTCCCGGGTGAAACCGCGGACCTTCAGGATCGGCGATTTGGTCCTCCGAGATGCCACCTTCCGCCCCGAGACAGCAAAGCCGGGAAAGCTGGCCGCTAAATGGGAAGGACCCTACACGGTCATCGACATTGTCGGGCCGGCCACGTACATCCTGGCTACCCCCGAAGGGAGAGAACTGGCCCACCCTTGGAACGCAAAACATCTGCTGAAATTCTACCAATAGTTGTGAGTCTTTCTTTTCTTATACGCAGTGTTCGTATCCATCTGTTCTTCCCAATATGGTTGTTCCTGCACAAGTTTTGCAGTTCGATAAAACTCCGAACCTCTGGGGCAGGGCCAACCCTAGCCACCCAAACCAGAGAAGGGCACGGGCCGGGCTACGCGCCCGCTCCCCCCCTCAAGACCTCTGGGGCAGGGCCAACCCTAGCCACCCAAACCAGAGAAGGGCACGGGCCGGGCTACGCGCCCGCTCCCCCACTCAAGACCTCTGGGGCAGGGCCAACCCTAGCCACCCAAACCAGAGGTGGGCACGGGCCGGGCTACGCGCCCGCGCCCCCCCTCCAGACCTCTGGGGCAGGGCCAACCCTAGCCACCCAAACCAGAGAAGGGCACGGGCCGGGCTACGCGCCCGCTCCCCCCTCCTGACCTCTGGGGCAGGGCCAACCCTAGCCACCCAAACCAGAGAAGGGCACGGGCCGGGCTACGCGCCCGCTCCCCCCCCTCAAGACCTCTGGGGCAGGGCCAACCCTAGCCACCCAAACCAGAGGTGAGCACGGGCCCGGCTACGCGCCCGCTCCCCCCCTCCAGACCTCTGGGGCAGGGCCAACCCTAGCCACCCAAACCAGAGAAGGGCACGGGCCGGGCTACGCGCCCGCTCCCCCCCCTCCAGACCTCTGGGGCAGGGCCAACCCTAGCCACCCAAACCAGAGAAGGGCACGGGCTGGGCTACGCGCCCGCTCCCCCCTCCAGACCTCTGGGGCAGGGCCAACCCTAGCCACCCAAACCAGAGAAGGGCACGGGCCGGGCTACGCGCCCGCTCCCCTCCTCCAGACCTCTGGGGCAGGGCCAACCCTAGCCACCCAAACCAGAGAAGGGCACGGGCCGGGCTACGCGCCCGCTCCCCCCCTCAAGACCTCTGGGGCAGGGCCAACCCTAGCCACCCAAACCAGAGAAGGGCACGGGCCGGGCTACGCGTCCGCTCCCCCACTCAAGACCTCTGGGGCAGGGCCAACCCTAGCCACCCAAACCAGAGGTGGGCACGGGCCGGGCTACGCGCCCGCTCCCCCCCTCCAGACCTCTGGGGCAGGGCCAACCCTAGCCACCCAAACCAGAGAAGGACACGGGCCGGGCTACGCGCCCGCTCCCCCCCTCCAGACCTCTGGGGCAGGGCCAACCCTAGCCACCCAAACCAGAGAAGGGCACGGGCCGGGCTACGCGCCCGCTCCCCCCCTCCAGACCTCTGGGGCAGGGCCAACCCTAGCCACCCAAACCAGAGAAGGGCACGGGCCGGGCTACGCGCCCGCTCCCCCCCTCCAGACCTCTGGGGCAGGGCCAACCCTAGCCACCCAAACCAGAGAAGGGCACGGGCCGGGCTACGCGCCCGCTCCCCCCTCCAGACCTCTGGGGCAGGGCCAACCCTAGCCACCCAAACCAGAGGTGGGCACGGGCCGGACTACGCGCCCGCTCCCCCCCTCAAGACCTCTGGGGCAGGGCCAACCCTAGCCACCCAAACCAGAGGTGGGCGCGGGCCGGACTACGCGCCCGCTCCCCCCTCCAGACCTCTGGGGCAGGGCCAACCCTAGCCACCCAAACCAGAGAAGGGCACGGGCCGGGCTACGTGCCCGCTCCCCCCCTCCAGACCTCTGGGGCAGGGCCAACCCTAGCCACCCAAACCAGGGAAGGGCACGGGCCGGGCTACACGTCCGCTCCCCCCTCCCGTCCTCGGGGGCGGGGCCAACCCGAAAGGGACCACGTACCCATGACTCTCGGAAAGTCAAAAGGGAACAGGGGCACACGAACCGGGACGAAATGGCATCAGTTCCCGAGTCGGCGGCCCCGATGGGACTCGACGAAATAAAAGGACACTCGAAAAACACGCTACCATTAATAATGCGCTCTAAAAGAGGACCCGTGACAGCCACCTGGCAGAGGCGGTTTCCCACGGACGCGAATTCGAGGAGCCCATTAATAATGCCAACTCGGCGCAATAAATAAGGGAGAAACCGTCAGCGAGATCTCCCTATAAAGACGCCACACCCCCTTCCGAAAGAAGGAGAAACCGTCAGCGAGATCTCCCTATAAAGATGCCACACCCCCTTCCGAAAGAAGGAGAAACCATCAGCGAGATCTCCCTATAAACACGCCACTCCCCCTTTTTTGAAAGTAGGAGAACCGGCAAACATGAAAAACCGCCATTTGATCCCCCCACCCACCGAAAAACGAGCAGAGATAAATCGCCCAAACAAAAGGGAGGTCACCGGCCATCAATGGTTCACGCCGCCCAGGGCAGCGGCGCCCACATCTCCAGCATCGCCAACCGGATATTCCACTTACAAACGGATCGCTAACCGGATATTCCGCTTACACAAGCGAAATCCACCTTTCACGCCTCCGTCCCCTAAACAAGGACGAGTCGGGGAAAGAATGGCATCCGTTCAAAGCCGACTGGGTAGGCGAAAGCCCCCAGCACTGGCTGGCCAGTACCTCCCCGCCCTCGACCTCCGGCCGAGGACCTCGGAAAGGCTGCCTCCCCGACTAGCCCAAACGGCGAGTCATGGCATGTCAGCTCGCCCATGCACCATCGGGCGCCGAGCCCCACCCTCAAACCGAAGCAGCGAGGCACAGGGCGACGGGGGACGGCCCTATGCTCAAGAACCTCCCCAAGGAGCAAGCCGCAGCAGAACGGCTTCCCTCCTCGGCGCCTCTTCCGGACCGAGGAAAACCCTTTCCGCGGCAGGAGATGACGAAGCAACGGGGGGACAGCGGCCCGATCGCCAAAGAGACCCCGCAACACTTCAGAACAGAAGGCGACCAATCGCCTCCGCGCCAAAAACGGTTCCAGTCAAAGCGGGCCCGCACGGCCCTCGGTCACTCTTAGATCCGGAAGTCAGTTAGCCCACACGACCGGGCGAGGATAGCTATAAAGCCCCTCCCCGAGCCGGATCTGACCCCACAACGGGCGACGAACTAAGAACTCATGTACAAGCTGTAGCTCAGCTCTTACACATTTAAATAAAAATAAAAACATTCTTCTTCATACACTCAGATTCTTCGGAGAACACTGTAACTCGTACCCCGCGATACGAGGCTTCGAACCGAGCTCCCCCCGCCCCCGCTCCCTGAAAGTCACCGACAACTTTCGCTCAATAGGAAAGGGGTGAACTGATGCTCGCCCTACGTACCCGGTTCGGTCCAAAATCATATCATGATAGGACAGCGCATCTCATCCCGAACCCCTTCGCCGACTCCCCGCCCCGCCAAAGGCAACGCAAGCTGACAACATCCCCTTCCCCGCGACCTAGCGGTCCCGGACACGGAAATGTTGGGGGCATAATTAGGAATTGTGTAACTCACGCAAGAAGCCAAGACACGTGACCTAGAACGGACCGGTCGCAAGGCCCTGTCTCGTCAGAGCAGCGCCACGATGCGACTTGACATAACGAAAGGACGATTGGACAACACGCCATCGGCAGCAACACGCCCCCCGAAAGGCCAGAGTGCCGGATACCGCCAGGGAAAAGCGATTCCCAAAGCGCGGGATTCCGTGGAACCCATTAACGGCACTAATCCCCCGCATTACCCAAGAAAAACCCTTCCACAGAGTCTCGCTATAAATACCCCCCTTCAGAGGTCAGGGGGAAGGAGGAAGAGAGACGCAGGGGATTCCCATCCCCTCACTCCGGGCATAAAACGGCCCCAAACGCCCCACCGAGCTACGAAGAAAGCCGACATCCACAGACGGACCTCACTCCCCCCGACGATGGCCGCCATAGCCCCACCGCCTCCAACCGGATATTTCCCTTACGCATGGGAGGCCCCGCCCGCCAGCCTTCCTCCTGCTCGTTACCGGATTAAACGAAAGGTCCGGAAGGCTAGCCACGGGCCGCCACACCCCAATTCACACTCACCCTACGGCGATCCCTACCGGGCGTGAGGGCGGAAACCCCCCACGGGTCTCCCAGCGACCCGCCTGTCTGCCGGCCCCCAATCTTCCCCGCGGAACCGGCCCACCGGACTCCCCCAGGGTGGGCGACGCCGCCACCGCTACCTCGTCCTCCGCCTCCCCCGGGGTTCCCCCTCGGTGCGCGGGATCCCTAGCGAGGAACTTTCCGGCGCGGCGACGGTGAGGCAGATCGCGAGGAAGCGAGGAAAGGGAAAGGAAGAAGCTCCACCCGACAAACGAGGGTCAGCCCCCCCAAAGGGGGAACCACCACGGGACTGCATCCCTGATTAAACCAAATGGTGATTCACGGCGCGTCGGCTCCTCCCCGGACAATGAGGCAGAAGAAATTCAGCGGTCAATAAAAGGGAAGACCGCCCGGCAACGGGGATCTGCCCACCCCGATGTAGCGGGCGACGAGTATAAACCACCTCCCGTCCCGACCATAGGTTGGGTCGCACCTGCGCTATCGTTGTAAATATCATCTAAATCTCCGGTAAAGGTTGATGAATAATATTCCTCCTTATGGACTCCTCCCCTGAGCCCAAGAGCACAACTGCTGGGAGGTCCACCAGGCACAGTGCGGCTGAAGTCCTGCGAAAATCACAAACACGTCCGGTAAACACATCTCAGCAAAAACCACAACCTTCTCAAAAAGTCGGACTCCCCCAAAATCCGACCCCGCCGCCACATAAAGCGACACGCCGTTATGGGGCAGCGCCCCACCTGGTTCCCACTCGGGAGGAGACCTCGTGATCCCGCAGCAGCGGGCAATACCCCGCGGGAGCAGCGTCGCCACCCCTGAGCTTGGATCCAAGTCCGAGTCAGGTTAAAGGGTAATGTTACGCCATCCGAGCCGAGCCGGGCTACCGCCTCAGACTCGAATGCCGGGGGCAATTGTTACGACCTAGAAATCGTAAGAGTCCGACCCCTGCCCGGATCCGCTAACATACCCCATTAAATCACCATATCATAAAAGTGTTGGATATGGAAGACGTTTGTACACCCTTGTGGGGGATGTACGAGGGAATACGGACCTCGAACGTCGCGTACACGAAGTCGTGTACAAAGGGAATCTGTTCCCTTGCGGAGAGGATCTCTGGATGAGTGGGAAAGTCGCATTATATATACATAAGTGCATGCGACATATGGCTAATAAAGGGGGAATATCTTAAGCTTATGTTGTACCATGCATATGGTACAACTTAAGCTTATAATGTGCCATGTATCATGATACACCTTAATTAAGTTGTTCCAAAGGAACAACTTACCCTAAAATAACTACCTTGGGGGCTATAAATAAGACCCAAGGGTAAGCCATTTCTCACACCTTTTGCATGAAATTCATGCATGCAACTTCATCCTAGCGAAGCTCTGCAGAAATCCTTTCTCTTCCTCTTTCCAAGTTCTTAATCTAAAATAGAGATTTAGATTGTGGATTAGTAGCCTTACTCCGTTCGTGAGAAGACTCGATCCGTCGTGGCGAATCCGAAGGCAAAGTTCCGAGACTACCGTTCCGCATACGCAAGCGTAAGTCTCCACTTTAATTATCGATCCTAACTCTGTTTTGGCAGGATCCTACATTGGTATCAGAGCCATAAGGGTTCGCCCCGGTCAAACCACCGCCCCGTCGAAACTATGAACGAGTCGTTGTCTTTTTCACGAATGGGTCTCCTACTATTACGGATATAGTAGGAACGCTTCGTGACGGAGAGAACGCAGCGGTTGTTCTTTTCACGTTAGGGTCTCCTATCATTAAGGATATGGTAGGAACTCTCCGTGACGGGAAGAACCGACCGTTCACGTAGTATGTTATTTTTCATTTTTGGCACACGGCCATTAGGAAATAACTAATTTCTCGACGAACGGGTGCTTCATCGACGAACGGGTGCTTCATCGAGGAAGATGATGGTAGTTATTTCCATCGGGTAAGAGGAATTTGGTGCATGTGCACCATGGCCAAATGGGCTATGAAGGCTATGCACCCCCCCCTTCACTTGCGGAGGGGGTTGGCTACGGCCAATAACCACCGGCGACCACCCTATCAAGGGGGAGGAGTGTGTGCGGCAACCCCATTCAAAGGGGGTGGCCGGCCATGGCCAAAGGGGCCATGGCCGGCCAATGCCAAATGGCCTTGGCCATGACCGGCCATGGCCAAGCCATGGCCGGCCATGGCCAGGCCGGCAATGGCCGTCCTTGGCCAAGGCCTGCCGGCCAGGGCCGGCGCCCTGGCCTCGGCCAGGGCCTGGCCGGCCCTTGGCCAAGCCCCGGCCAGGGCAGAGGCCCTGGCCGGGAAGATGTTGCAATTCAAAAATTGGTCGACCAATTTAGTGTTTTTGGTCGACCAATCCGACAGATGGTCTGGGTCGATTGCAAACTTGCCAAATGACTCATACGGGGTAACAAAAGGCCTTGGTCAAACTCGAATGTGTCGTTTAGTCCATACGGGGCTAACCACAGTGCCGACTAGTTCATACGGGACTAACGTTTGAACGAAGTTTTTTTCATTAGGCTCTACTCTTTGAAGATTGGCCATAGTGCTCTACTTCATGCGAGATTAGCCATGTCATTGTGCTCTACTCTACGGAGATTAGCCAATGTACTTGTGACGTTGTGCTCTACTCTACGGAGATTAGCCAACGTGCTTTCAAATTTTTTTTTTTTGAAAAAGATGTTTTTCAAATAGGTTATGTCCCGTCCTTAATCGGGATAGCGCAATTTAGAATTCCAAATCCTACCACGATCCGGCCATGGTTATCTAACCCATGGGTGTGTAGAACAGGTCTCGTGGCTTGGCAATTGTTGCGCTAAAATTCTTTGCGCAAATTCTCACCTATTCCATTTTGAAAGATATGTTTTTCAAAGTATTTTTCCGCTGCTAATACCATACGGGTATTATTTCTGATTTCTTTTTACTTGAGATAAGTAAGAGGGATACTTTGAAAGTTACTTCTAGATGGTAGTTGGGAACGTAGTGAACTTCTCGATTCTAGAGTAACATTTCAACGCATCCAAGGAACTTATCAAGTGTTTAAAGAATCGAAACTTTATGCATAGAATTTTGATCGTGGTTTTCATTTTCTTTGCAGTTTTTTGAATCGAATATGTCTACCGCTTCTAAGAACATTGTCGCAGAGCTTAACAAAGGTGAAAAGCTCAACGGCGACAATTATAAACTTTGGTCAATAAAAATCCAATATGTTTTGGAGGAGCAAGATGTGCTCGAAACACTCCAAAACATTATGGAAGAACCTGAGTTGGGCAATACGGCCCAACACAAGAGGGACCGGGAAGCTTATGATACTTGGACTCGAAAGAACAAAATAGCACGTATTACGTTACTGTCCGCAATGGACAATGACATAATGCGTCTATTTCGGGAATTCGACCTAGCCAAAGACATATGGTCTGAGCTAGAGATAAAGTTTGGTGGAACTTCGGTTACCAAACTCCGCTCCTTAAATATTCAATTTGATTCGTACAAGATGCGGCGAGATCATTCTATGAAAAAGCATCTCCGCCACATGGCGAATCTTATATCTGAATTAAAGGATGCGGGTGTTACGCTGTCTGACGAACAGCAGATCCAAGCAGTCATTCGTTCACTCCCAGATAGCTGGGATAACATGAAAATGCATCTCACTCATAATGAGTGCATTAAAACTTTAAGCGATGTATCGAAACACCTCGAACTCGAGGAAGAGCGGATTCAAGCCGCAAAACCAAGTGCAGAATTGCACGTGGCCGCTAGTTCCTCACATGGAGGAAATAAGCGGAAGAATAAACGCTTAAGGTTTGTGAACGAACGAAAGCAAGAACCGGAAACCTCAAAGAAGACTAAGAACAAAAAGTGGTAAAAGAATGTGCACTCAAAGAAGAAAAACTTGAAGAAGATCAAGTGCTTTAAGTGCAACAAGTACGGTCACTTCGCCCGTACATGTACGGATAAACGTGATAAGGTAACTTGTAGGGCTAGTTACATATGTGTTTCTAGTTCCATGTTTCTTGCTGAATCTAACTATTTTTGGTTGATTGATTCAGGGGCCACAGACCACGTAGCGAAGGACAGAAGGTTCTTCGTAGAGTATCGGAGGATAACTCAAAGAACAAAGTGGATATACGTCGGCAACAACACTCGTGTTGAAATCAAAGGCGTCGGAACATGCAAGCTAGTTCTCGACAACGGCCGGACTTTATTATTGCATGACGTCCTCTTTGCTCCAGATATTAGAAGAAATATCGTATCCGTGGTCATGTTAATGTCTTTAGATTATGAGTGGAGGTTCTATAAACAATATGTTGACCTTGTTTGTAATAATTCTTTGATTGGTTCTGGTAATGTTTGTAATGGATTAATTGTTTTAAATACAATGTATGATGATTCTTCTTCCATTAATGAAAGTTTCCATTTAACAAATGCTTCTAACTCTGAATCTGAGATCATTTGTTGGCATGCAAGACTTGGTCATATTGGACCAACTAGAATGGATAGACTTGCCAAAATTGGCTTGCTATCTAATGTTTCAAAAGTTGAAATGTCAACTTGCGAACATTGTCTTGTAGGAAAAACTTGTCGCAAGCCGTTTGGAACTGGCACAAGGGCCGAAGTTCCATTACAGCTTATCCATTCGGACATTTGCGGTCCAATGAATGTTAAGACAAGACGCGGGAAGTCCTATTTCATCACTTTCATTGATGACTTCACCCGTTTCGGTCATATTTATTTGATTTCCCACAAACATGAAGCTTTAACTTGCTTCAAAAACTATATGAGTTTAGTGGAAAATCAACTAGATCGCAAGATAAAGGTCTTGCGAACCGATCGGGGTGGGGAATATCAATCAACGAGTTTTAAGGAACTCTGTGATGAAAAAGGCATAGTTCATCAAATAACTATACCTTATACTCCACAACAAAACGGTGTTGCGGAAAGAAGAAATAGGACATTGATGGAAATGGTCCGTTCAATGATGTCTCAGGAAAATTTGCCTATCACCTTTTGGGGTGACGCATTATTGACGGCAGCATTCATCTTAAACCGTGTACCCTCGAAGTCGGTAAGTTCTACTCCTTATGAGTTGTGGAACAATAGAACTCCAGACTTAAGCATTCTAAAACCTTGGGGTTGTGCATCTTACGCACATTTATCCTCTCACAAATATGGCAAACTTGGGCCACGTTGGAGGAAGTGTATCTTCATCCGATACGCTGAAAACTCCAAAGGATATGCTTTCGTCGGTCAAGAGGACAATGGAGGTCTAATAGAATTCGAATCGAGGGATGTTGTCTTCTTGGAAAACGAGTTTCCAAGACAGGGTGAGATAAGTCAAGACTTATCCTTGTTTGAGACTTGGGATCAAGAAGGATCGGAACGTTCGAGTGGGAGAATTCTTGGTGAAGAAGAAAATACGTTTCAAACTTCACCAATGGATGATACAAACGATACCAATCCTATTCCGAGTGGGAGTGATGTTATTCCAAGTGGGAGTGATGTCATTCCAAGTGGGAGTGATCAAACTCAAACAAGACGTAGTAATCGAACGAGGCTAACACCTCTGAGATTTGAGGATGAATTTCCTCAAACATTCATGACATTACTACAAGATGATGACGAACCTGCAAATTTCAAACAGGCCGTCACATGCCCTGCTAAAGATAAATGGATAACGGCAATGGAAGAAGAACTTCAATCCATGAAAACAAACCAAGTCTGGGACTTGGTTGATTTACCTAAGGGACGTAGAGCCATTGGGAACAAGTGGGTTCTCAAAATCAAGCATAAGGCTGATGGCTCCATCGAGAAATATAAAGCTCGCCTTGTTGCGAAAGGTTTCACGCAACAGGAAGGAATAGACTACGAAGAGACTTTCTCTCCTGTCGTGCGTTTTACCTCCATTCGCTTAATTCTGGCAATGGTGGCTTGTTTGGACCTCGAGTTACATCAGATGGATGTAAAGACTGCTTTTCTTAACGGAGAACTAGATGAGGAGATCTACATGGAACAACCAAACGGGTTTGTACAAGAAGAAAACAAACATAAGGTTTGTAAACTTCGTAAATCCATATATGGTCTTAAACAATCCTCAAGGCAGTGGTATATGCGCTTTCAAGAAGTCGTTTTGTCGTATGGTTTCTCCATGCTCGACGAAGACAACTGCGTATATATTAAGAGGATTAAAAACAAGTATGTAATTATGTCTCTTTATGTAGATGACATACTTATAGCCGGAAATGATAAGCGTCTTATATTGGATATCAAAGCTTGGCTTTCATCCGTCTTTGAGATGAAAGACATGGGTGAAGCTGCATATATCCTTGGGGTTAAGATCTCAAGGAACCGTTCCAAGAAACTTCTTTCTCTCTCTCAAGAGACATATATAAAGAAAGTTTTAGAACGATTTAATATGCAGGACTGCAAGCCAATTGATACTCCAATAAACAAAGGCGAGGGTATATGTTTGGAAATGTGTCCCAAAGATCCAAAAGAAAAGAAAGCTATGGAAAAGGTTCCATACTCCAGTGCTGTCGGGAGTCTGATGTACGCTATGATGTGTACCAGACCGGACATTTGCTATGGTGTTGGTATGGTAAGCCGTTACCAATCCAACCCAGGACAAGCACACTGGAAAGCGGTGAAGAGGATATTAAGGTACCTCAAAGGGACTGCGGACTATGCGTTATGCTATCAAGGCAATACCTTGAGACTCGAAGGCTATACCGATGCTGATTGGGCAGGTGATCTCGACGAGCGAAGATCTACCTCAGGCTTTGTTTTCTTGCTCGGGAATGGTGCAATATCCTGGAGCAGCAAGAAACAAACCTGCATCGCTCTATCAACCATGGAAGCCGAATTCGTAGCATTCAGCATGGCGGTCCAAGAAGCTGTTTGGCTTAGGAAATTCTTAGACAGGCTGACGAATGCCACTGACACAAGCACTGTTCCTATATACAGTGATAGTCAAGCTTCGATTGCCTACGTCAAAGATCCTAAATTTCATTGTAAGACCAAACACATTGACATTCGATTCAAGTTTGCGAAGGACTATGACAAACGGAAGGAAGTAGACATAGGATACATATCCACGCATGAGATGATAGCGGATCCCCTTACCAAGGCGATCCCCAGAGATGTGTTCTACAAACACTTATCATCTATGGGAATGCGTAGGTGCTGAGCTGTATCTTGTAATATTTCCCATGTCTATAGAAGATCAAAGTTTAATAAAAGAAAGAAGTTCTTTTATATATTGCATACAAGTTTCTTACAAATAATTTTAAACATTTGTGTTTGAGTCTCAGCTATTTTTTTGTGTGTATGTCGGACAGATTAAGGTTGGCTCTCTCACATGAGCAACCGCCTTATCTTATCAGATGGATAAGATAGAGATGAGACTAGTTTAAAGTCAAAATCATTAGACAAATGATTTAGAGTCGTGACTTAAACAAGATAGTCGAATAAAAGATCTGCATCATACGGATGCTTACAAAAGATCTGAGATCTGTATCACAAGGATATAAAGATCTCATTGGATTTTTTAAATCCTATCTGTCTTATGCAGGATGAGAGTCCGTGAATATTTCACGAGTAGTAAGGGGACTCAAAAAGATAGGCACTGTGGTGTCTGATCTTTCATCCGTACAACATCATTAAGACATACTCTCCCTGGGAAAGGAGTGATGTTGTAGTACGTGTTCATACCACGTATGCATTTCGACCACTGAGTTAGTAGCAATAGTGTTTGCTATTATGTGAGACTCAAAGGCCATACGGGTCTTAACTCTTACCCTCAAGGACTCCAATTGGTTCCTTTAGATTTGACGAGATGATCGCTATCTTAGCGTGTTACTAATGGGCTATGATAATTCGGCTCGGCGGGGCACGTTAGAAAAGCGAATCAAGTCAAGATCAGAAGGTTCGCAAGAAGAGGAAGATTGATTTCATATTCGCATTTGGACTTTAATGATTCAAAGCTGGCCAGCCAATTGTAATCCAGATGGGATTCAATTGTTGAATATAAAGTATAAGAAATGTGAAGAAATAATCTAGGGTAAAGCATGCGTTGAACTACTCAACTTTGCACCTTCGAGGTCGTTGTGTATCTCTAACAAGTGCACAACAACAGACTCTACGCGTATGACGGTCGCACGGTCTATTTCTCGGTATGATAGATGAAAGAACTAAGGGAAAGACGTTCTCTTACAATCCCCTCAAGTGTGAGTGGGAGATGTTGGATATGGAAGACGTTTGTACACCCTTGTGGGGGATGTACGAGGGAATACTGACCTCGAACGTCGCGTACACGAAGTCGTGTACAAAGGGAATCTGTTCCCTTGCGGAGAGGATCTCTGGATGAGTGGGAAAGTCGCATTATATATACATAAGTGCATGCGACATATGGCTAATAAAGGGGGAATATCTTAAGCTTATGTTGTACCATGCATATGGTACAACTTAAGCTTATAATGTGCCATGTATCATGGTACACCTTAATTAAGTTGTTCCAAAGGAACAACTTACCCTAAAATAACTACCTTGGGGGCTATAAATAAGACCCAAGGGTAAGCCATTTCTCACACCTTTTGCATGAAATTCATGCATGCAACTTCATCCTAGCGAAGCTCTGCAGAAATCCTTTCTCTTCCTCTTTCCAAGTTCTTAATCTAAAATAGAGATTTAGATTGTGGATTAGTAGCCTTACTCTGTTCGTGAGAAGACTCGATCCGTCGTGGCGAATCCGAAGGCAAAGTTCTGAGACTACCGTTCCGCATACGCAAGCGTAAGTCTCCACTTTAATTATCGATCTTAACTCTGTTTTGGCAGGATCCTACAAAAAGGACCGCCGCCCCGAAAAGTCCGGAGCATCACGGAGATAGGCGCGCCTTACAGCACTCCCCGAAACGGCCGAGGCGAACAACTGTAGCTGGCCGAGGCGAACAACCGCAGCCGCCCGACCCACCGGGGTAGCGCGTTAGGGGACGCTTGGGTAGCTAGGCCAGGCCTATTGACGGGCGCGGCCGGGCCGGACAACCCCCGACCGGAACGGCCCGTCCGATTCCCGCGAACCGCGGCGCCAAAAGTGAGCCAGACCTGTAGTTCGACGCTAACGACAAACAGCCTAGGATAAGGACACGACTGACACATACGTCACCCGACCGCCTGACAAAGCACCCCCAGGCGGCTGACCTGACCGGCGGTTAGTGCTTTCGGCCCTGACATCCCGACAAAAGCACCCCTGGGCCGTGGCGCCGCCTGACAGAGGCAGGTCAGAAACTCCTGTTCCCGATGTCCTTGTCCGAAGCTTCCGCTGACACCCGAGCCAGCTCAGCACGCCTAGTCATCACCCGTCAGGTATAAATACCTCCTCTCCTCTTACGGAGGAGGGGTTGGGAAAAACTCTGTGATCTTTTGTGATTCACACACGAGAGCAAATGTCCTCCATATCTTTGCCCTCCCACCTATAGCTCGTCACGCGAGGCGGACACACCGTTAGTCCGGCCGGCGTGTCTAGCCCCCCTTTTAAGCCCTTTTACTGACTTAGGCATCGGAGGGGCTAAGGGTTGGACCCCAACCCCGCCCTTCTGACGAGTTATTCGTGCTGCAGGAGAGCTCGCCCCTTGACCAAAGTCAGCGCCAGCCTCCCGCCGTCCAACCTTCCTCAGTGGCGTCCAGCAAGATACGATCCCGTGAGCCCCACCGGCAACGGATCCAACCTCTTCATCCCACTAACCACTTGTAAAACAGCCTACCTAACCCCTCATTTCCATATAACCACCGTGCCCTTGGTTCCCCATAATACAAATTCATTATACGCGAGTTCCACCTCGTAACAGATGATGAGCAAACATAAATAAATCGTGAACTAACACTTTGTGAGCGCAGTTATGGATATCGTCGCCAAATTCACGTGAACATCCAAATCGACATCTCAAGACTTCTCAAAACACGTATTCATATGCCTAAAGCTTCGTTGAAGCTTTTGGACCAACTTTGAAGTCATGAAGATTCGATCGAAGCGTTTGAAGACGGTTTGTCTAGATTTATATTTAGTCTTCTAGCTTTGTTATTTAGAATGTTAAGCCTTGAGTAGGTATTATCATTTAATCTTCATATCGCTCCTATCTTAGAGCTAGGATCTTAATAGAAGTCCATTCAAACTTTCCCGAAGCATCGCGCTTCGATTCGGGACTTCTTGTGCATGTTAGTTGGTTCAAGAAGAAGAACCAATCGACTAGATGGTGATCTAGTCGGTCGGAAAAGCTTCTTGGACCGACTAGTTTGTCTCCCAAATCTTAAGCTCTTTACTGATTCATAGTTAGTCGGTCTTAGTTGACTCACCGACCGACTAGTTGGTGAACTAGTCGGTCAGTGATGCTTCTTAGACCGACTAGTTGAGCTTTACTGTACATGCCAATTTTTCACCTGAGTTACTGTTTATCGTTAGTCGGTCTAAGAACGTTTGGTGACCGACTAGTTGATGATCTAGTCGGTCAACATTTGTTCTTGGACCGACTAAATCAATTTGTATTCAGACTAATAGTTTTTGACTCTTAGTCGGTCTAAGTTAACTGACCGACCGACTAGTTGAGAAACTAGTCGGTCGGAAAGTCTTCTTGGACCGACTAGTTATCTAGATCTGAAATTTCATCTGTTCACTTTTCATCCTTTAGTCGGTTCATGTTGTTTCACCGACCGACTAGTTGATGAACTAGTCGGTCAGTGGTTGTTCTTTGACCGACTAATTGCCCCAGATTTCCAACCGTTGGGAGATGACCTTGCTCGATTTTGTGGGACCCTATAAATACGAAGCTTGGTCATTTCTCTCTAGGTTAGAGCTGCTATTGAGAGCCTTATTAAGATTGAAAGAGTCAGAGATTAAAACTCATTTCCAAAGCTCTCTTCCTTACAAGAAATCATTCTCTCCCTCATTTGAGATCTAGAATCCATCTTGAGAGAACTTTGTTCTTGTTGAGCCATCCAAGCTATTGCTTGATTCAAGTCTCCTACTCATTCCTAGGCACCCATTGCTGCTCATATTGGTGGTGCTAGGTCTTGATGAATTATCCTTCCTCAAATCCCTCCTTGCCCTAATTTGGTAAGTATACTCAAGGTATAGGGTTTGTGGCAAGTTGTTGTTTATTTCATATAAACTCTTTTATTGCTATTGATTCTCTCGGTTGTGAGAGAAGGTTGTGATCCCGGGTTGTGAGATTCACTATTGCTATTGATTGTATGATTTGATCTTGTGAAGGTTTTTCACAAGGTATTCATAGTGGAAATCTTGGGTTAGGGTTTCTAACCTAAGTATCCGGAGGGGATCCGGGTGTTCTGGGACGTAGGATCACTGGAAACAAGTCGGGGAGACTTGGGTGGATCCGAACCCATCATATCAATTGTTTGCATTGATTATTTGTTGTTGTCATTTTTAGCTTCCGCATTGGTTGGTAGTAGTCTGCACGATAATTAGGAATTGTACTCCTTGTTATTTTTAAAGTAATATTCACCCCCCTTCTAGTACTTGTGCAGTAGCTTTCAGGGCATTACAGATTCGACTGCAACACAAACCTCAAAATAAAAACATCTATGAATACAAATCATTTCATTTCAACTTAAATAAAAACTAGATAGGCAGGAGGAAGCCGGGGAATTTAATCTTGATGGTTTTTAGTTTTAGATTAGAAGTTTTGAAACGTATAGAGAGTGTGATCATATCAGATGATGGGATCGACAGAGTGAGAGAGTGTTTTGGGGGTATGCGTTGGTTTGTGTTTAGATGATTTTAAAACAATGTGGGAGGGGATTATTATGGGTACAGAAATATATAAAGAGAATAATGTGCATACAGAAAATTTTAACATGATGGTCGTATACATCATTTTTTAATTTTTAATTTTAAAAATTCAGATGTGTTCTATTGCCATGGATGATCATCATATCAAAAATCAATCGAATCCAATGCCATCTGACCTTTAAGCCAGAGGTTGCAAATTCAATGAGTTCAGAATAATAAAGCTTGTTGTAGCAGGTATATCGGTCAAGTCTCCTTATGATTCATCTATATTTGGAGTTTTAGAATGTGTACATCGACATAAAAACCAAATTTTAAAAAATACAAGAGTGCATATATCTTGTGCTGTCAGCCCATAAAATTTTCTGTGCTATTAGCCCATATACATTAACCACATATATGACATGCGAAATTATGTGTGTGTATGGATGAACATGAAATACATGGGTGGTACTCTAGGGCCTGTTCTTTTGTAGGAAAGTACAATTGGGGAAAGTTGAGAAGTGTGGATTCTGATGAGAGAGAAATTTGATGTAGTGTGTTCTTTTGTTGGAAAGTGTGGTTGGATTGTGGAGTTGGAAAGTTGAAGCGGGGCCCACTCCGTGTAGTGTGTTCTTTTGTAGGAAGAAAGTTAGATGAAGAAAGTGGTGTGGGGTCCACTAAATAATTAAAACTAAATTAATTAATTAATATAACTATTTATATAATACTAATTAAATTAAAAAAATGCAAACCTCTCCTCTCAAATGACGCCTGTTTGAACCGAAAGGAAAAAAAAAGAAAGGGATGCTCCGGATTGGTTCGGTGGACCCCACAAGCCCGGGATTCCATTGTAATCCGACTCTTTCGCTGAGAATGCAAAAGTTGTGGCGGAATCTCAAAAGCACCTCCACCTAAGCACATAATCCTAATTCTCTACTCTGTCCAAACGAACAGGATTAAAAACTTTAGCCAAGAATCCCACTTAATAGTGAGTGAACAGTGGGTTTTTCACTTTCTTCCCTCAACTATCAGACAAAAGAACAGGCCCCTAACCTCTCTCAACGTTGATCATTCATCAAAGCCTCTTTAACACTATATTCATAAAAAATATCCTAAACTCTACCATTGTTTATTGAACTTCGTTATTTAAAGAAATAGTATTAAATTTTGAGTTGAATTTAGTAAGATTATTTTCCACTTTGAAAATCAAGGAGGGATTTTGTGAATATTTTGACGAATTTCCAAAGTTGAATGTTGTATAACTAAATCCGTGGATAATTTAGGTTAGTTTTCTTATAAATTAAACCCCAATTCCTATGACTTACGCCACATCTTGTTAATTGTTATCCAGATGTTTTATGTTGATTTTATTAGGATAATCAATTTTATGATTACGTTTGTCTTGCGGGCCTAATCATTAGCCAACCAAGAACAACTACAAACTTGCTCTTTAGGGCCTGTTTCTTTGCTTGGAAATGGTTTGGGATTTACTGTTTGCAGTAGTAAATCTTTGTAGGAATCCTGGGAAGAGAGAAGAGAAGTAGTGCGTTTCTTTTGGAGGAAAAGTGTGTTGGAAAGTTGGTTTGAGATTTGGTGGTGGGTCCCAAAGCAAAGTAGTGTGTTTCTTTGGTTAAAGTGTGATTGGGAAAGTTGAAGGAGGAAAGTCGGAAGAGGGACAAATAGTAATAAACTAATATATTTAAAAATAAAAATTAAATTGAAAAAACACAAACCAACAAAAAAAAAGAGTGCAAATAGCACAAAAAGTAGCACCAGCTCATGCCTCAGGGCGATTTCCATTTTAAAAAAAAATTCAGAAGGACGCGTGGGCCCCACAAAAATGGGATTTTAGATGAATTCCACGCGAATTGGGGGGATTTTGCGAGCAGCTGGTTTGACTCCACGTCGGAGCAAACGACGGGTCCCACGTTTCCAAAGCAACACAAACCAAAGGAACATGCCGAAGAAAATGCGGATGGAAAACACATGAATAGTATAGGAATTGACAGCTAACAGTGTCAATTTTGAGGAATCTAAGCAGCTTTCCCTGCAAAGAAACATGCCCTTATCGTGCTCATTGTATAGCGTCCGTCCTCGTCGTAATAAAAATACATTTATGGTTGAGGGGCTACATGGCTTTTATTTATTTATTTTATAAAACTTGGTTTTTTTTATTTATCACTCAATTCTTCTCTATTTTGATATTCATCCATGGAATTACCTAAATCATACACAGAGTTTTTCCTGGTGTAATTAATGGACTTCTTCTTCTTCTTGCCTTTCATCCTTCGTATATTTCCTACAGACATTCAGATCCTCGGGGTTTTAGTACACTTTTGATAATATCACCAAGTCTTCTAGACTTAATAGTAAGGTGTGACAAAGTGATGCTTGAGATCTACATTTATGGTATTGTTTACTAGGGTTGATATTGCGTTATCAAGGCTTCTTTCATCTTCAAAATCTTACAAACTTTGCCTAAAGAAGTAACACTACAAAGATTGGGTTCCCCTCTCTTATTTCTATATTATGTTGTTAATAAAATACGTTCTCTTAAAATTTGAGATTGCAATTTGAGTGAATCCTTACTTCATCAATCTTTTTTTTTTCATACGTCAAAAGAAGAGTCGACCGATATTTAATATTTAAGCACGCCCGACAAACTAGTTAAAAATATCCTAAATTAGCCTGGGTATTTCTCACATTTGTACATTTTTATTTTGTTTTTTCATTTTTTACAAGAGAATAATTTAGAAAAGGTGGCAGATCAGTTGACAAAACACATAAAGTTAGAAAGTATAAGCTCCACATAAACTTGTACTTTCAATGTCATCTTTTTGTGTGTATTGTGTACCTAATCTATTAGATCAAATGCCACCTAATCTACATGGTTCTCATGGTGTAATTGTGGCCCGGGGCCCGCCAGGCCCGGCGGCCCGGCCCGGGGTCCGGGCCGGCAACGGCTATGTTTGTAGCCTTTGCCAAACGGGCAGATTTCTGCCCGTTTGGCAACGGCCAATTTTTTTTTTTTTTAAAAAAAAACCTAAATTTCTTCTATAAATACCATCCTCCCCATCTCTTCTTCTCTCACAAAATCTCTACATTCATCTCTTCCCTCACAAAATCTCTAAACTCTAATTCTCTAAATACCTCTCTACGGCTCTACCCGGTGTTCTACAACTCTCGCTGCTACCGTCTCTACGGTCCTCAATCTCGCGACTATCGTCAACCGTCTCGCTACTCAAATTCGCTGCTTCCGGTCTTTACAACTCGGGTCATCTTCAAAGGCTCAAACAGGTTTCTGTAGTATAAAGTTTAGATTAGCACAATGTCAAAACCGCCGCCTAGGAAGATAAATATGAATTTTAATATAGATGATGAGACTAATACTGCCGATTTTGAATATTATGCTGATTTACTACGTGGTAACGTAGGGGCTGGTTTTAATCCTGATATAGCAAATATTGAAACACAAGAACCAGATAACTTTGGGGCTAGTAATAATCCTAGCCCCGTCATGCCACCACCTGCACATTCACCTTTCTCACATGCTGCTCACACGTACACAAGTTCACCGGCACAAACATCTACCCCTGCTTCACATGATGTACCTTCTACACAAACCCAAAAGAAAGGACCAAAGTCCGGTGTTTGGGAGCACTTTACACATGAAATTGTAAAAGACAGTAATGGCATCGACCAAATTTGTGCATTCTGTAAGATATGTAGAACTAGTTTTGCTGCCGCACATACTGCCGGCACTTCGCATCTGCTAAGACACATGAAATCGCATGTTAAAAAAGATGCTAGACAACAAACATTAAATTTATCTTCATCATCTTCCTCTCTTACTCCTTTCTCATATTCTGTTGAAAATATGAGAAAAGAGATGGCGAGATTTGTGTTATGCAGAGAGCAACCTCTAAATTATGCTGAAAACCCAGACTTTGAGCGATTACAGCAAAATGCATTTAACCCTGCATTTAGAAAATTATCTAGGCACACACTTAGAAAAGATTGTATGAGCATGTTTCATGAAGGACATGCAAAATTGTATCAGATTTTTCTTAATTTAGAATCTAGAATTTCTTTAACTTCTGACATATGGACTACAAAATGGGGTTCATCATACGTGTGTCTTACGGCCCATTTTACAGACGATGATTATATCATTCAGAAAAGAATTATAGGTTTTAAGGTGTTAGAGTATGCACACAAGGGTGCACACATTGGTAGAACTTTGCAAAATATTTGTCATGATTATGATATTGAGAAACAAATTGTATCAATTACTTTTGATAATGCTTCGAATAATACTTTAGCCATTTCTTATTTGCAACGTCAATGGAACCCAGATCTAGATGGTTTAATTTTTCATCAACGTTGTGCATGCCATGTTTTAAACTTAGTAGTTCAGGATGGGCTAAAACTTACTTCTGTTTATCTGGAAAAACCTAGAGCCCTTATGCTTTTAATTACAACTAGTTCACAAAAAAAGAGAGAATATAAGCAGTTTTGTCGTAGTAACCAACTGCCGTATAGGGCATTTAAATTTAGTGTCCCCCATAGGTGGAATTCAACGTATCTAATGATACGTTGTATTAGACAAAATAGAACCCAACTTACTGAGTTTGCAAGTGCATACATTGCAAATGATAGTGACTATGAAATTAGTGATTATGAGTGGCTTATTATTGATGAACTTTATGAATTTTTTGAAATTTTCTACTTGACAACAAACAAGTTTTCTGGTATGTATTACTCTACTTCAGTTCTAGGCTTAGACCAATTAGCGGTGATCTCTGAAGTCATACAAAAACATAGAGATAATGCCAACATTAGGACTCCAGACCTTAGGGCAATGATAGAACAGATGGAGATTAAACTCCGTAAGTATTGGAATCCCGTTTCTTTGCTATACTCTATAGCGAAGGTTTTAGATCCCGGTTTAAAGAGGATGTAGTACTTGACTTCTTAGATACCTATTACGAAAACATGAACCTTCAAGATGAATCAGAACAACACAAAGCTAGTTTTAAGAATAGCTTAAGATCACTTTTTACTGTATATGAGACACGATATGGTAGTTCTACACAAACATCTAATGTTCAAGCATCTTCAAGTGCTCCAAGCAGAGTCCGCCTTCTTATGTGCAAGAAGAAGTAAAAAACATCAGTCACAGCTAATGAACTGTCTAGGTATTTGTCAAGTTCTTTTGTATTTTCTGAAGAAGACTTGAATAATGAGGGTTTTGATGTTCTGTCATGGTGGAAACAGTCTAAGAATAGTTATCCAATTCTTTCCATGATGGCTCGTGATTTGTTAGCCGTACCCATATCCACTGTTGCTTCGGAGTCTGCTTTTAGTGCAGGTAGTCGTGTTCTTAGCAACAAGAGGTCGCGGCTGAAACCAGATATAGTAGAAGCGTCGGTTTGTGCGAAGGATTGGTTCAGGGCTGAATCGAGAACCCAATATCAGACCGACCTGTCTGAAGACTCTGAAGAAGAAGAGGTAGAAGAAGCAGCAGAGACTTGATATATTTACTTACTTGTATTAGCAGTTTATAACATGTATTAGTTTCTTTTTTTTGGCCAATGTATAAGGGGTTAGGCTGGCCAACGTATGTCCTGTTGGATATGGAAGACGTTTGTACACCCTTGTGGGGGATGTACGAGGGAATACGGACCTCGAACGTCGCGCACACGAAGTCATGTGCAAAGGGAATCTGTTCCCTTGCGGAGAGGATCTCTGTATGAGCGGGAAAGTCGCATTATATATGCATAAGTGCATGCGACATATGGCTAATAAAGGGGGAATATCTTAAGCTTATGTTGTACCATGCATATGGTACAACTTAAGCTTATAATGTGCCATGCATCATGGTACACCTTAATTAAGTTGTTCCAAAGGAACAACTTACCCTAAAATAACTACCTTGGGGGCTATAAATAAGACCCAAGGGTAGCCATTTTCCTTACACTTTTTGCATGAAATTCATGCATGCATCTTCTTCATAGCGAAGCTCTGCAGAAATATTTCCTCTCCCTCCATCCAAGTTCTTAATCTAAAATAGAGATTTAGATTGTGGATTTAGTAGCCTTACTCCGTTCGTGAGTAGACTCGATCCGTCGTGGCGAATCCGAAGGCGAAGTTCGTAGACTACCGTGCAGCGTACGCAAGCGTAAGTTTACACTTCATATTATCGATCCTAACTCTGTTTTGGACAGGATCCTACATTGGTATCAGAGCCATATGGGTTCGCCCCGGTCAATCCACCGCCCCGTCGAAACTACGAACGAGTCGTTGTCTTTTTCACGAATGGGTCTCCTACTATTACGGATATAGTAGGAACGCTTCGTGACGGAGAGAACGCAGCGGTTGTTCTTTTCACGTTAGGGTCTCCTATCATTACGGATATGGTAGGAACTCTCCGTGACGGGAAGAACCGACCGTTCACGTAGTATGTTATTCATTTTTGGCACACGGCCATTAGGAAATAACTAATTTCTCGACGAACGGGTGCTTCATCGACGAACGGGTGCTTCATCGACGAACGGGTGCTTCATCGAGGAAGATGATGGAAGTTATTTCCATCGGGTAAGAGGAAAATTTGGTGCATGTGCACCATGGCCAAATGGGCTATGAAGGCCATGCACCCCCTCTCCCCATGCGGAGGGGGTTGGCTACGGCCAATAACCACCGGCTACCGCCCCATCAAGGGGGAGGAGAAAGTGCGGCAACCCCATTCAAAGGGGGTGGCCGGCCATGGCCAAAGGGGCCATGGCCGGCCAACACCGAAAGGCCTTGGCCATGGCCGGCCAACGCCGAAAGGCCTTGGCCATGGCCGGCCATGGCCAAGCCATGACCGGCCATGGCCAGGCCGGCAGTGGCCGGCCAAGGCCGGGCCGGCAATGGCCGGCCTTGGCCAAGGGCCTGCCGGCCAGGCCGGCCCTGGCAGTGGCCAGGGCCGGCCCTGGCCGGCGCCCTGGCCACTGCCAGGGCCAGGCCGGCCCTGGCAGTGGCCAGGGCCGGCCAGGCCGGCCCTGGCGGAGGCCAGGGCCGGCGCCCTGGCCTCAGGCCAGGGCCTGGCCGAGGCCAGGGCAGGAGCCCTGGCCCCGGCCAGCGGCCAGGCCACCCTGGCAAGAGGCCAGGGCAGCGCCCTGGCCTCAGGCCAGGGCCTGGCCGAGGCCAGGGCAGGAGCCCTGGCCCCGGCCAGTGGCCTGGCCGGCCGGCCCTGGCAGAGGGGGGCAGGCCCCCTGGCCGGCCAAGGCAGAGGCCCTGGCCGGCCATTGGCCAAGCCCCGGCCAGGGCAGAGGCCCTGGCCAGGAGAAGTTGCAGTTCGAATATTGGTCGACCAATTTTGTGTTTTTGGTCGACCAATCTGGCAGAAGGTTTGGGTCGACTGTAAATTTGTCAACTAACCCATACGGGGTGACAAAGGGCATTGGTCAAACTCGAATGTGTCGATTAGCCCATACGGGGCTAACCACAGTGCCGACTAGTTCATACGGGACTAACGTTTGAATGAAGTTTTTTAACTTGTGCTCTACTCTACGGAGATTAGCCAATGTACTTATGTAATTGTGCTCTACTCCTTGAAGATTAGCCGTAATGCTCTACTTCATGCGAGATTAGCCATGTCATTGTGCTCTACTCCACGGAGATTAGCCAATGAACTTATGTCATTGTGCTCTACTCCACGGAGATTAGCCAATGAACTTATGACGTTGTGCTCTACTCTACGGAGATTAGCCAATGTATTTTAAATTCGTTTTGAAAAATACGTTTTTCAAAAACGCTTTTCCGCTGCAAAGTACTATAAGAGTACTAACATTTGATAAAGTGAGGGAGAAATATTGAAAGTTACTCTAGATGGTGATTGGAAACATAGTGACCTTTCCGATTCTAGAGTAACATCTTCAATATTTTTCGAAAGTAACTTATCAAATACTCGTTTTCCGCTGCTAGTACTATAAGAGTACTATTGTTTGATAAGTGATGGGGGAATATTGAAAGTTGTTCTAGATGGTGATTGGAATCATAGATACCTTTTCGATTCTAGAACAACATCTTCAATATTTTTCGAAAGTAACTTATCAAATATAATATAATTCCAAGTGGGATTTGAATTTTTAGAACTATCCAAATGGGATACTCTATTATCATTTCAAGTGGGAGTTATATTTTAAGAATTTTTTATGCAATGTTTTGATCGAACCTTCGGTTTTGTGTCTTTTGCAGCATTTTAAAAGTAAAATGTCTTCCGCTTCAAAGAATATCGTCGCTGAGTTAAACAAAGGTGAAAAACTCAACGGCGATAATTACAAACTTTGGTCCATTAAGATACAATACGTTTTAGAGGAGCAAGAAGTGCTCGAAACTCTAAAGAACGTAATGATTGAACCCGAGTTAGGCACTACGGCCCAACACCGAAGAGACAAGGAAGCTTTTGATGCTTGGTCTCGGAAGAATAAGATAGCGCGCATTACGTTATTAAGCAGTATGGCTGATGACATAATGTGCATCTTCCGAGAACATGACCTAGCTATGGACATATGGTCCAAGCTAGAGGAGAAGTTCGGTGGCACATCGGTGTCCAAACTTCGCGCCTTAACTATAAAGTTCGATACATATAAGAAACGTCCAGATCATTCCATAGGGAAACATCTGCGACATATGGCGAACCTTATCTCGGAGTTAAAGGACGCAGGTCATGTGCTCACAGATGAGCAACAAATCCAAGCAGTCATACGTTCCCTACCAAATGGGTGGGATCAGATGAAGATGCATCTCACTCATAATGAGAGCATCAAGACCTTTAACGATGTTTCCAAGCACCTCGAATTAGAGGAAGAGCGGCTTGCGGCTGCCAAGCCAGGTGCAGAAGTGCACATGGTTGCTAGTTCCTCACACGGGGGAAAGAAACGTAAAGATCGTTCGAAGTCTTCTAATGAACGTAATAAGCAACCTGAGTCTACCAAGGAACCCAAACATAAGGGTGGACACAAGAAATGGCACAAGAAGAAAGACTTGAAAAGAATCAAGTGCTTCAAGTGCAACAAGCTCGGTCACTATGCTCGTTCGTGTACGAGTGGAAGTGACGAGGTAACTTGTAATACTAGTTACATATGTGTTTCTAGTTCACTATTTCTTGTGGAATCTAATCCATTTTGGGATAATTGATTCAGGTGCCACCGACCACATAGCAAAGGACAGACGGTCCTTCGTGGAGTATCACCGGATACTCAAGGAATGAAGTGGATCAATGTAGGAAACAACACACGTGTTGAAGTGAAAGGCGTTGAGACTCGCAAGCTTGTCTTGGACAACGGCCGCACTATCCTACTTCATGATGTTCTCTTCATTCCATATATTCAAAGGAATATTAAAATTGTGGTCAATTTATTGGGTCTTGGTTAATGGTTGGTTCCTTCATGTTTGTAATATGGACCTATTTTTGTAATAATTCCTTTATTGGTTCTGGGTTATGTATTTAAAGGATTCATTGTAATAAGTACAATGTATGATTTCTCATTTCCTTATGACAAATTCTTTGACTAATGAGTCTAATATAATTTGTTGGCAATCAAGGCTTGGTCATATTGGACCAACGCGTATGGATAGACTTGCCAAACGTGGCCTTCTATCCAATGTTTCAAAGGTTGAAATGTCGACCTGCGAACATTGCCTTGAAAGGAAATCTTGTCGCAAGCCGTTTGGAACCGGCACAAGGGCCAAGGTTCCATTACCGCTTATCCATTCGGACATATGTGGTCCGATGAATGTCAAGACAAGACGCGGGAAGTCCTATTTCATCACTTTTAATTGATGATTTCACCCGATTCGGTCATATCTATTTGATATCCCACAAAAGTGAAAGCACTAAACCTGCTTTAAAAACTATATGAGTTTAGTGGAGAATCAATTAGATCGCAAGATTAAGGTCATGCGAACCGATAGGGGCGGTGAATATCAATCAACAAGTTTAAAGGAACTTTGTGATGAAAAAGGCATAGTACATCAGGTAACTATGCCTTATACTCCTCAACAAATTGGTGTTGAAGAAAGGAGGTATAGGACTTTAATGAAAAATGGTCCGTACAATGATGGCGCAAGCTAACTTGCCAATCACCTTCTGGGGTGATGCATTATTGACAACCGTTTTCATTTTAAACCGCGTACCCTCGAAATCAGTTAGCTCCACTCCCTATGAGTTGTGGAACCAAAGGTCTCCTGACTTAAACATTTTACCTTGAGTTTGTGCATTCAACGCACATATTTCCTCCCATAAGTATGGCAAACTTGGGCCATGGGGAAGGAAATGTATCTTTAAACGATACGCATTAAACTCCAAAGGTTATGTTTTTGTTAGTCAGGAAGACAATGGTGTGCTAATTGAGTTTGAGTCGAGGGATGTCGCTTTCTTGGAAAACGAGTTTCCAAGACAGGGCGAGATAAGTCAGGACTTATCTCTATTTGAGATTTGTGATCAAGAAGGATTACCTCATTCGAGTGGGAGAATTCTTGGTGAAAACGAAAATACTTTTCAACCTTCACCAATGGATTATACGAATGACGATTATCCTATTCCATACGGGATTGATGATCCAAGTGGGAGCAATTCTAACAACATTTCAAGTGGGAGTGATATTAGAATTGATCTAAATTCGAGTCAACAAGGACTTAAAGAATCTCAAATATGCCACATCATGCCCCGCAAAAGACAAATGGATGGAAGCGATGAAGGAGGAATTGAAATCCATGAAAGTTAACCAAGTCTGGGACTTAGTTAACTCACCCAGAGGACATAGAGCAATTGGGAACAAATGGGTTCTCAAGATCAAGCATAAGGCTGATTGCTCTATAGATAGATATAAAGCTCGCCTTGTCGCGAAAGGTTTTACGCAACAGGAAGGGATAGACTACGAAGAGACCTTCTCACCTGTTGTGCGTTTTACCTCGATTCGCCTGATTCTGGCAATGGTAGCTTGCTTATACCTCGAATTACATCAGATGGATGTAAAGACTGCCTTTCTCAATGGAGAATTGGACGAGGAGATCTATATGGAACAACCAACAGGGTTTGTAAAAGAAGGAAACGAACATAAGGTTTGTAAACTTCGTAAGTCCATATATAGTCTTAAATAATCCTCGAGGCAATGGTATATACGATTTCAAGAAGTTGTCTTATCAAATGGATTTTTTTTCCACGCTTGATGAAGATAACTGAGTATATATCAAGAGGATTAAAAGCAAGTATATTATCATGTATCTATATGTAGATAACATTTTAATAGCCAGAAATGACAAGGGCTTTGTAATGAGTATCAAGGCTTGGCTTTCATCAGTATTTGAGATGAAAGGCATAGGAAAAGCCGCATATATCCTTGGAATTAAGATTTCAAGGAATCGTTCGAAGAAACTTCTTTCTCTTTCACAGGAGACTTATATAAAGAAGGTTCTAGAACGATTTAATATGCAGGACTGCAAGTCCATTGATATTCATATAAGCATATGCGATAACTTATATCTGGAATCGTGTCCAAAGAACCAAAAGGAAAAGGAAATTATGGAAAAAGTTCCATATTCCAGTGCAGTTGATAGTCTTATGTACACTATGGTGTGTACGAGACCGGACATCTGTTTTGCCGTTGGAAATGGTAAGCTGTTACCAATCCAACCCAGGGCAAGAACACTGGAAAGCGGTTAAGAGGATAATGCAGTATCTTAAAGGAACTGCAGATTTGCAAAAGACTATGATAAAACCAAGAAGGTAGACATAAGGTACATATCTACGCATGAGACGATAGAGGATCAGCTTACGAAAGCGATCCCCAGAAATGTGTTTTATAAACACTTATCATCTCAAGGATTGCGTATGGGCTGAGTTGTACCAAATATATATTCCCATGTCTAAGAAATGATCAAAATTAATAAAAGAATAAGTTCTTTTTCCAACATTGCATATGAATTTCTTAAGAAATGTTTGTGTACATTTTTGAAATCTCAGCTGAATTGTGTGTATGTCGGACAGATTAAGGTTGGCTCTCTCACATGAGCAACCGCCTTATCTTATCAGATGGATAAGATAGAGATGAGACTAGTTTAAAGTCAAAATCATTAGACGAATGATTTAGAGTCATGACTTTAACAAGATAGTCGAATGAAAGATCTGCATCATATGGATGCTTACAAAAGATCTGAGATCTGTATCACAAGGATATAAAGATCTCATTGGATTTTTTTAATCCTATCTGTCTTATGCAGGATGAGAGTCCGGGAATATTTCCTGAGTAGTAAGGGGACTCAAAAAGATAGGCACTGTGGTGTCTGATCTTTCATCCGTACAACATCATTAAGACATACTCTCCCTGGGAAAGGAGTGATGTTGTAATACGTGTTCATACCACGTATGCATTTCGACCACTGAGTTAGTAGCAATAGTGTTTGCTATTATGTGAGACTCAAAGGCCATACGGGTCTTAACTCTTACCCTCAAGGACTCCAATTGGTTCCTTTAGATTTGACGAGATGATCGCTATCTTAGCGTGTTACTAATGGGCTATGGTAATTCGGCTCGGCGGGGCATGTTAGAAAAGCGAATCAAGTCAAGATCAGAAGGTTCGCAAGAAGAGGAAGATTGATTTCATATTCGCATTTGGACTTTAATGATTCAAAGCTGGCCAGCCAATTGTAATCCAGATGGGATTCAATTGTTGAATATAAAGTACAAGAAAATGTGAAGAAATAATCTAGGGTAAAGCATGCGTTGAACTACTCAACTTTGCACCTTCGAGGTCGTTGTGTATCTCTAACAAGTGCACAACAACAGACTCTACGCGCATGACGGTCGCACGGTCTATTTCTCGGTATGATAGATGAAAGAACTAATGGAAAGACGTTCTCTTACAATCCCCTCAAGTGTGAGTGGGAGATGTTGGATATGGAAGACGTTTGTACACCCTTGTGGGGGATGTACGAGGGAATACGGACCTCGAACGTCGCGCACACGAAGTCATGTGCAAAGGGAATCTGTTCCCTTGCGGAGAGGATCTCTGTATGAGCGGGAAAGTCGCATTATATATGCATAAGTGCATGTGACATATGGCTAATAAAGGGGGAATATCTTAAGCTTATGTTGTACCATGCATATGGTACAACTTAAGCTTATAATGTGCCATGCATCATGGTACACCTTAATTAAGTTGTTCCAAAGGAACAACTTACCCTAAAATAACTACCTTGGGGGCTATAAATAAGACCCAAGGGTAGCCATTTTCCTTACACTTTTTGCATGAAATTCATGCATGCATCTTCTTCATAGCGAAGCTCTGCAGAAATATTTCCTCTCCCTCCATCCAAGTTCTTAATCTAAAATAGAGATTTAGATTGTGGATTTAGTAGCCTTACTCCGTTCGTGAGTAGACTCGATCCGTCGTGGCGAATCCGAAGGCGAAGTTCGTAGACTACCGTGCAGCGTACGCAAGCGTAAGTTTACACTTCATATTATCGATCCTAACTCTGTTTTGGACAGGATCCTACATGTCCCCCCCTAAAAAAATTTCAATTAATAAAATTTAAAGGTTCAACCCGGGACCTTCGCGAATTTCGGGATTAAAATTTTTCTGAAAAAATTTAAGAAGTGTTCAAAAAAATTTTAGAAGTGTTGTAAAATTTTTTTGGAATTTTTACATGTTTAAAA
This sequence comes from Scilla litardierei, assembly GCA_030789695.1. Lineage (NCBI taxonomy): Eukaryota > Viridiplantae > Streptophyta > Magnoliopsida > Asparagales > Asparagaceae > Scilla > Scilla litardierei. The sequence continues at coordinate 198,331,988 of CM061136.1, forward strand.
TAATATTTTAGTTTTTTTGTTATTAGATTTTATGTTGTATAAATTTTTTTTGATCATTTTTTTAAATTTTTTTGTTATTAAATTTTATGTTGTATAGATTTAATGTAGGAATTTTTAGAATTTAACGGGGTTTTAAAAAAAAAATTTTATTTTTAATTTTATCTGGCCGGACCGGACCGGCCCGGCCCGCCTTGGCCCGGCCCGGCCTAGCCGGGCCCGGGCCGCCGGGCCGGGCCGCCGGGGCCGGGCCGGGCCTGAGTTTGGCCCACCCGGGCCGGGCTGGCCCGGCCCGGGTACATTTTGAGCCCGGGCCGGCCCGGCCCATGGCCCGGACGGGCCATGGCCGGACCCGGGCCGGGCCGGCCCGGTGGGCCAAATTAACACCATGACATGGTTCTTCTATTACAAATAGATAACTTTGACGGCAAGAAGGAGAAGATCAAGACCACGGTCCAAACCAAAAGTTGCCGTTCAGCCCTATTCCGTATCGGCCCAAGTCCACTAGAAAATACAAACTCTCTCGCTAGATCAAAAGCGGAGCAGCTCGAAGTGTAGGAAAACGCCGACGTTTTAAGCCGTCGATCATGGGAGGAGACGACGAGCGACCGAAGCCGGCGGCGGCGATGACGTCTTCAACGTCATCACCAGCTCTACCTTCGACGAAGACCTCGGCGGCGACGAACAACAGGATGGAATCGCTGGGGTGGCTGACGGAATCGACGGTGATGCCGAAGAAGCACAAGGCCATCGAGGGCGTCGGCGCCGCCTCCATCGTCGAGCTTAAGGCTCAGCTATACCGGACCCAAGAGCAGGCCCGAAAGGAGAAGAGCGGCCTAGATTCATCCCAAGAATTCCACCGCGCAAAGAAGAAGATCTTGCCCACCGATCGCTTCTCCATCAAGAACTCCGGCGTCGATTCCCGCGCTCGAAAGTATGTATGTATGTATGTATTCATTTTATACATCCATTCTCGTTCTCAATCACTAGTTTGCTAGTTAATAGATATGCTTTTTACATGGATTACGCGCAGTCTAGTCTAGTCTAGGGTTTCAAAATTTTAGTTAGGGTTTCAAAACTTTACTATCACCAAAATCTATATTGAGCATCAAAAGAAAAACCTTGAAACATGAGTGTAGTGGTGACGCTGCCTTACTTCTACTACAATTTATTTTTGGACAGTTCTTTGAATACAGATCAAACGTGGGTATAAATTCCTGTTTTCATGTTAAAATTTTAATGCTTATGGAATTATATCAGATTGATAGCTTATGTTGAAATATCATGAAATTCAGATATATTTGCATTAGTGAATTGAGATACATTGAGCTTATTATTAGTGTTACGTAATAAATCCACATATCAAAAGTATATGAATCTTGTTGAGCGAACATTTGATTGGAATAACCGGGATGTTCAGCCGGTGGTCGATTGGGTGAAGCAACCCCCGATCGGCGAGGCTTCGGTGCGCCATGGAAGCCGGGATCGAGCTATCCCCTGTTATCTACAACACATGAAGCTCGTCAAGGGGTCGGGTCTGGGGCCCGACCAAATCCCCTTCGATGCTTAAGTCAGTGGCTGATTCAAAATGGGCTTGGTGGGGCTAGATCCGACCCGTTGGGAGGTCGTCTGCTAGTCCTCCAACCGAGCTATGGAGGATGAGAGCATGGAGTTTAGTAGAATATGTATTGAGTGTTTAGGTTAACTCACTGTTGGATCACACCTCTCACGTTGCCTCTAGGAGCTCTTATAGGGCACTTGACTTGTAACGTCCAGGCCAATAAAGTGGCTTTATTATCAGCATTGATGATGATGCCTTGATGATGGAGCATTGTTTGACGTAATGGTCGTCATGAATATTGCTTCCATTGTTAGAGTAACGGTCGTCATTAATGTAGGCCTAATTTATTATTGGTCATCATGGCATGCCATAATTGGTGTAACAATGGCCCTCATCTGCTGAGCTCAACCGCTGCAAAGGTTGATGTTGGATGATATAGCATGAGAGAGATGTGACTCCTGGCGTATAATTAGGTTGGCTTGCAAAATAGGCTAAGGGCAATAATTGGTCGGCCTAATGAGAAGTACGGCCCACGGGGGGAGTGGCCAACTACCTTATGTCAGACTTTTTTGTTCGATGGCGAGTGGAGTGACCACTCGATTAACGTCTGACGAGGAGTAGGTCGGCCTGCTGGGAGAGTGGCCCCTAGCCTTACAGCGGACGAAGTCTTTGATCGACGATGAGTGGAGTGGCCCCTCGACTAACAGCCGATTTGGAGTAGGTCGGCTCGCTGGGGGAGTGGCCTATCGCCTTATGACGGACTTGTTCGTTCGGTGGCGAGAGAAGTGGCCCCTCGACTTATGTCGATCGATGATGATGCCTTCGGGGGAGTGACCCACCGCCTTACAACGAATTTGCTCGTACGGTGGCTAAAAAGTGGTCGTTCGACTAACGTCTGACGAGAAACAGGTCTGCCTGTGGGGAGTGGCCTCCTGCCTTACGACAGACGATATGTCTATCCGCTAGGGGAGTGGCTCCCAGCCTTACGGCAGACGAAAGGTCAGGCCCGTTTGGGGAGTGGCCCCCCAGCCTTACGGTAGACTGAAGTTCTTTGCTCGGCTGTGGGGGGAGTGGCCCCTGAACTAATGGTCGATAGAAAGTACGTCCACTCGTGACGGAATGGTCCCCAGCCTTACGGTGGACTAGCTTGCGAAGTGCTCGGAGCTGATCTGCTGGCCTGCACACTTTAGTAAAAAATAAAATGGGAAAAAGCCTAATAAATGCCCTCTTGGGATACATTTGTCGAATATATGTCAGCTCGTCAAAAATATATTAGCTTTGATAAAAAACGAAATAAACAGAAAGGTTTGCTTGGCAGGCTTGTTTTATCGATGATACCTCAACTAAGCCGTTGTATGAGCTTGGATGGCGGAGGTAGTACAAATCCTCTTGTGTATGTCATACTGGATATGTCGACCTAGTTTGCTCGGCCTCTTGTTGGATCAGTCGACCTAGCTTTTGCATAGGTCGGCTTGGTTGGGTTGGCCTACCTATGCGAAAGTCAACCTGGATGGGTCGGTTGACTCCTGGGTCGGTCGGCCTATCTCTGTGTAGATCGACTGGATGGGTCGGCCTCCTTCTGAGTCGATCGGCATAGTTCTGCGTAGGTCGGTCGAATGGGTCGACCTGGTTTGGTCGGCCTAGCTCTGCGTAGGCCGGCCTGGATATGTTGGCTTCCTCCTAGGTCGGTCGGCCTAGCTTTACGTAGGTCGACCTGGATGGGTCGGCTTCCTCCGTCGGTCGACATTGCTGTGCATATGAAGGATCCATCTAATGACGGATGAATGATCCGTCGACCAACTCTTGCCCGCCTTCTGGTCCCTTTGACACCGCCATGAACTTCGTCGATCATCTCGCCTTTACGCCTAAGGCCAGGGCCAGGGCCAGGGTTTCATAGCCGGTAATAACAACAAGATCCCATCAATGGTTACTGTTGGGCCGGTGACAAGTTCTTCATCGGTTGCCACATCGACAACGTGTCGAGATCTGTATCCGAATCCGAATCCGAACCAACATCGATTTCTCCCGTGCCCGCCCCGTATACTGTGACGGCTTGTGGATCTCGGGAATCGAATCCGATGATTTGGATTCCAACAAGCAGATCGTTGTGATTGGGGATGATTCCATCCCGACCGATCAGATCCAAGTCATAGAAGACATGAGCAGCCCCAAATTGAACCTTAACGTTCCTCTTTGTTGGGATTGCCTTCGGATCGATGAGGATCAGAGAGATTTTAATGAAGAGTTCGTGTGGGAGATCAATGTGCGACTGGAAGAAAGAGAGGTGATCAGTTTCGATCAAGAACTTGATCCAGATGCAGAGGAAGCGGCATGCAATGTGGAATGGGAGGTTCTTTTGATGAATCTAAGGAATGGGGACGATGCTGAATCATTTTTCGTCGACGGTTTCGTCTACACTAATTCGGATTATGATGAGGTTACGTTCGTCCAATTCTAAGAGCATCATAGCAATGCTTTGAAGGGGAGACCACTGGCAAAAGAGGATTTAAGAAATTTTGGGGTTTGACCGAGTTCTCAAAGGATCGACCGGTCTTCCAAGCTGGCGATCGGTCATGTGCATGGGTATAGTGGAGACTCTTGTTGACAGATCCAAGGAGATGATGTAGAATTTGTTAGTGGTTGTGCCCTAGGCCAAATAATTGGACCTTTATGTTATGTCATTTTCATTTATAAAATGTTTCTCTTATTATTGTTATTATTATATTGCTTGCATGTTTCTTTATAATAATGGTTGAATAGTTGTTTTATGCTATTCTAATAATCCCTAGTCATTCATCATTAAAAGGTTTAATGAAGAATTAAGATTAGTATGAGTTTGGTAGATAATTATGAGATAATTATATGTATGGTGATACAAATCAAACTTATAGGTACTTGTTGGAGAACATGTACTGGATAGACTCGCTATGAGATCATTACATGGATTAGTGTCATAAATGATCTCATAATAGTTATGTCATTGAATCCTTTGACATGAGCTCATCACAGTTTCCTACATAAGGAACATCATATTTTGACATAATCAAACGTTATCTTTAATCAGATAATCATAAAGGTTATGATCGAATATGATGTGAATTATGCAGAGGAAAGTGAATGAACAAGATGGAATTTGTCCCTCTCCTATGAGAGATATCTAATGGGCCCCTCGATAAGTAGGACTGAGAAATGCATGGCCGTGCTCAAATGAATGTCATTTGATTTTATCAGTCTACTTAGAAAGCGAGAAATTAAATGTTTGAACAATATAAGTATGACACTACCCATGACTTATGTTCAAATAAGATATCGTGTGACAAAAGGATTATGACATGTCCTATTGGTTAGGTTAATATCGGACTAACGATATTCATATTAACTGGGTAGTCAAAATGTCTTGCTAGAGGCCAATTATAACTTGTGGGCTTCTAATGAGATTAGGCCCACTGCCAATTTAATATGAGCCTATTGGGTCGCACACAAAGAACGAATTGGATAGGATAGGGTTTAAACATGATTTCGAATATGATTTGAAATTCGTGATAAGGTGAAATATCTTAACTGTCAGATATCGTATCTCGTTAAGATATTATCCCTAAGATATCGTCGCTTAACTGAAATACGTTAATGTGTTAACGTGGGATTCTTATCCTAAGATATCGTCACGTAACTGAATGTTGTTAATGGGTTAACGTAGGATTCTATATAAGATATAGAATCACGATTTTCAGTTTTACGTTTTTCAATCTATCTCCTCCGTTTTTGAGAAAAACAAATAGCGAGAGAAACCCTAGTTGCGGAAAAGGAGGTAGCACCCTCGCAAGTCCTGTTCGTGACGTTCGCGTGTGGATACCGATTGAGGGTGGTCGTTCGTAGAACAACACCTATAGTCCGACAGATTCAGATCGTCGCAGCACCTACAGTCCGACAGATTCAGATCGTCAGAAAGGTTAGTAATCTATGCGAATTAATTAGAATCGCATGGATCTCTTGGTAGGTTTCTATTTTCCGCTGCGTATAAGTTAGTTGTACTATGATAGAAACCCTAACAGAATTAACACCCGAAACTTGAAGCTTGCCACTCCTTTAGGAGTTGGCCTTTCATGCCTTTGATTAATGGAACGAATCGTTGTCGACGCGGATGTTGACTGGTTCCCACAGACGGTGACAAATGTTATAGAATAAATCCACACATCAAAACTATATGAAGCTTGTTAAGCGATCCGTTGATTGAAATAGCTAGGGTGCGCAGCCGGTGGATGAATGGGTGAAGCAACCCCTGATCGACGAGGCTCCGGTCTATGCCATGGAAGCCGAGATTGAGCTGTCTCCCCCGCTATCTGCAACACAAGGAGTTCGTCAGGGGGTCGGGTTTGGGGGGCGATCAAATCCCCTCAGATTCTTAAGTCAGTGGCTGATTCAAAAGGGCCTCGGTGGGACTAAATCCGACCTGTTGGGAAGTCGTCCGATAGTCCTCCGACCAAGCTATGAAGGAGGAGAGTATGGAATTTGGTAGAATATGTATTGAGTGTTTGGGTTACCTCATTGTTGGATCTCCCCTCTCCCGTTGCCTCCAGGAGCTCTTATAAGGCACCTGCCCTGTAACGTCCGACCTAATAAAGTAGCTTTATTGTCGGCATTGTTGAAGATGCCTTGATGAGGAAGCATTAATTGACGCAACGGTCGCCATGAATATATCTTTCATTGTTAGAATAATGGCTGCCATAAATGTAGGCCTAATTATTGGATTATTGGCCATGATGGCAGGCCATAATTGGTGTAACAATTGGCAGGTAAATGTCGTGTTTTTTGGGTATAATACCAAAATCACCATGCATGTATAATGCATCTGCGAACACAATAATAGCAGCTGCTGTTTGCTGCGTTATTTACCACAAATATACTTTGAGTGCCGACACTTGAGATTATTCGGAAATGATTGAGATATTATACTTTTGACTCTGTAAACAAACCCAATTGATAGGTATAAAAAATAAATGGTAATTTTATCTTCATTTGTGGTACAAAACAATAACAATACTGCTTAAGTTTGCAGGCTTATGGTAGACTTTCCAATCTAGGTCTCTAATATACGGTGCGCTCAATATGGACAGAATGTTTTCCTCTTTGTTGGATACCTTTTTGTCATGAGACCGATGCGGTCGATGCTAATGTTACACTGTATTTTGGGAATCAGCTTTGTTCGTAAAGGCATTACCTCATATGCAAGTTATGCAAGTTATGTTAGTACATGCATTACCTCGGATGCAAGCTATGTTAGTACTATTTTAATTTGACTTTGTTACACCAATTATGTCCTGCCATCATGGCCAATAATTCGATAATTATGTCTACATTCATGTCAATCGTTACTCTAAAAATAAAAACAATATTCATGGCGACCGTTACGTCAATCAATGCTTCCTCATCAAGGCATCATCATCAATGTCGACAATAAAGCCACTTTATTGGCCCGGATGTTACAAGGCAATGACACTATAAGAGCTCTTAGAGGCAACGGGAGAGGAAGGATCCAACATTAAGGTAACCTAAACACTCAATACATATTCAACCAAATTCCATACTCCTCCTTCATAGCTCCGTCGGACTAGCAGATGACCTACCAGCATGTTGGATCTAGACCCACCGAGTCCCTTTTGAGTCAGCCACTGACTTAAGCATCAGATGTGATTTGGTCAGGCCCAGACCCGACCCCCTGACAAGCTTTCTGTGTTGCAGATAGCGGGTGAGACAACTCGATCCTGGCTTCCATGGCACAGACTAGAGTCTCGCCGATCAGGGTTTGCTTCTCCCAATCGCCCATCGGCTGCACACCCGGCTATTCCAATTAAGGGGTTACCTCAACGTTGGTTCTCCCTCTCCCGTTGCCTCTAAGAGCTCTTATAGTGCCCTTGCCTTGTAACGTCTTGGCCAATAAAGTGGCTTTATTGTCGGTATTGATGAAGATGCATTGATGAGGAAGCATTGATTGACATAACCGTTGCCATGGGAAAGCATTCTGTTCATATTGAGCACATGAGAACTGGATTGGAAAGTCTATCATAAGCATGCAAACTAACTTAAGCAGTATTGTCATTTTTTTTTACCACAAATGAAAATAAAATGACCACTTATTTTTTTATACTCGTCACTTGGATTTGTTTACAGAGTTAAAAGTATATTATTTCAATCGTTTCGGAATAATCTCAAGTGCCGGCACTCAAATTATGTTTGTGGTAGATAACGCAGCAAACGGCAGCTGCTATTATTGTGTCCGCATATGCATCACACATGCATGATGATCTTGGTATTGTACCAAAAATACATATGACATTTACATGCCAATTGTTACACCAATTATGGCAGTTATCATGGCCAATTATCCAATAATTCGGCCTAAATTCATGGCGACCGTTACTCTAACAATGAAAGAAATATTCATGGCGACTGTTACGTCAATCAGTGCTTACTCATCAATGTATCTTTATCAATACCGACAATAAAGCCATTTTATTGGCTCTGACGTTCCAGGGCAAGGGCACTATAAGAGCTCCTAGAGGCGGGAGAGGGGGACTCAACATTGAGGTAACCTAAACACTCATTACATATTCTACAAAATTCCATACTCTCCTCCTCCATAGCTCGGTCGGAGGACCAGCGGACGACCTCCCAATAGATCGGATCTAGCCCAATCGAGGCTTTTGAGTCAGCTACTGACTTAAGCATCAGATGAGATTTGGTCGGGTCCCAAACCCAACCCACTAACAAGCTTCTTGTGTTGCACATAGCAGGGGAGACAGCTCGATGGCGCAGACCAGGGCCTCGCCGATCGGGGGTTGCTTCGTCCAATCGTTCACCGGCTGCGCACCCTGGCTATTCCAATCAAAAGTTAGCTCAACAAGCTTCATATACTTTTGATGTGCGGATTTATTCCGTAACAGACTTGTATTACAAATTAATCAGCCAATGGAATATTTACTGATATATATCTAAAAAATTAAATGATATCTAACAAGGTATTTTATTAAATAAATCAAAACTAAGAAGCTATTAAGACTATTCATAATTGCACATGCTATAATGTCTACATATAAAACCAAGCATCAAGATTGATATGATAGCAAAATACAAGTTGCTGCGGAATGGTAGTGAATTCATGTTGGGGAAGAATTTGGAAAAGAACTAATTAGGATTTTAAACTAACGAGCAAAGATAGAATTTAGGTCTTTCACCTCCCGAGATCAGATTTAACCAATGACTACAACATTATACTTATTGAACATTCTTTCGGACCTCTTATCTAGTCAACTTGGTCATACTCTCTTGCACCTTGCATGCACAACAGATGCATGGACGGTAAACCATAACAACCTTAATTTTCTAAATTAATGTTTCATACTATAAAAGATTAACTATAGATCCATATTTATAGCAAAAAGAAATAAAGTATAATCTAAACTTATTTTCAGACTTCTAACTAGACTCAAACTTTAAATAAAATAAAATAAAAGACACTTTCTCAAAGAAAAACTCAAAAGATCATAAAAAGAAATAGAAAAATGACTTGAATAAAAGAGATATATAATAGACTCAAAGATTAAAAATTTAAAATCAATTCAAATTCAAAAAGACTAATCTGGATCCAAGCTAGAGTTTCATCAATCCTATCTGGCTTTGAAGATTCATCTCCTGGTGAATGGTGACAACAAAGCATTATCGGTAAGAACTATGCGGTCATCTTCAATGCACGCAGGATGAACCAGAAGTCAATGCTGTAGGCGAATATGTATTACCAAACTCGTACAGAATAGTTAACTCGGTTGCATCGGGACAATCTCGACAAAGCTCAGTCATGTGCAAAGCCTCCTTATGGGTTCAAGAATGAATTCCTTTAAACAAACTTAAGTCATCATGTTATTCTTTACTATTAGTTTCTAAAATTATATTAGATTCCGAGACTGATGTGCAAGTATTATGGTTAATTGTAAGAATTTTGCTAGTCTTAAAATGCAAGATACTCATACGATATACATGATGCTTGCGGAAGACACTAGGTTCATGTTAACCCAAACACCAGGGACCACGGGATTACTTGATGAAGTAACTTTGTTTGTGGGTTATTTGTGACCTATTTTTTAAAATCACCAATGACACTTTTGTATCAACAACAAGTCAACATAAATTTCTTTTCTTTACAATGTGTATGTATTGATTTTCTAATAATGCTAAATATTTAGATCATACGACTCTGTCTAACCTAATAAGATATATGTAACATGTCAGGTTCTGATTAGATCTATGGGCTTGTTTGAGGTCTTGTTTGATGACGAACAACAAACTTGCATATGGCACCTAAGACTTGTACTCCTTTTCCTCATTTGACATTGGATGTTGTTCTGAAGATTACTTCAAGTGACTACTTCAAGTGACTGACAATAGCTATATTCCATTTGTACTATCGCCAATAGCTATATGAAGTTGGTTCTTTGCTGTCGGATTTTTAGGAATTTTGAATATCTCGGTGCCTTTGACCAAGTCCCACTTTGAGTTCATCTCTTACCAACTCTAATCTTATTTTTATTTAATTTGAATGCAAACCACTTCAAAACAATCTCCACCTTGACAAACAATCCCATTTTGATGTCATATTTATGCTCACAATCCCTTAACTATATCACTTCTCTTCATTCACCTTCACGGTCTCCATCTAAGGCCGAGTTCCTTTCTTAATGCTTGAGTACCTAGATGAAGTTCGATGCATGCTTGAACTTCTTTGTAGGAATTGGCTCCGTCAAAATATTTACAGAATTCGTATATATTTTCAGCATATTGATATCTTTGTCACCAACTCCTTCATTTTATGTACTTCACATCAGTATGCTTCATCATGCCTTGATATCACTGATTAGGATCCAAAAATAGTCCCACATCGGAAGTGCAAAAGAAAAGAAATAGTTTAAGTATTAAAGAGCTTCTTCACCTAATACCAATTGGTTTTGAGTTGGATGCTCAATAATACTTAACAAATGGGGTGTGAGCCCAGTGTTATGGGCCTAGTATGAGATGTGCCCTTAGCAAGGCTATTGTTAGTTAGCAAGGCTATTGTTAGAATCTTAGTATGGGAGGTGTCTCTAACAAATGGTATCAGAGCTAGACCAATGCTACGACCCACGTTGCGGAAGGGACGACCAGTGGAAGGAGCGACCTAACAGGGATCGATCTGGGAGAGGCCAGAGTGGGCTACTTAGAATGGGCACCCCAGAGTGGGCCGTCATGACGGTAGTTGTCGAAAGTGGAAGGGGCGACCCGAGGAAGGAGCGACCTAAGAGGGGAGCGACCTGGGTGAGGCCAGAGTGGGCCACTTAGAGTGGGCACTCTAGAGTGGGCCGCCGTGGACAGCTTTGTCAGAAGCGTGGTGGTATGTTAGGATCCCAAAAATATTCCCACATCGCAAGTGCAAAAGAAAAGAAATAGTTTAAGTATTAGAGGGCCTCTCCACCTAATATCAATTGGTTTTGGGTTGGATGCTCAATAATACTTAACAAATGGGGTGTGAGCCCAGTGTTATGGGCCTAGTATGGGAATGTGCCCTTAGCAAGGCTATTGTTAGAAACTTAGTATGGGATGAGTCTCTAACATAATCACACTATGATTGTCGCAAAATATCTGAGTGGTGTCATGTGTGAATTCGAAGTCGCCAACCAATCTCTTTAACTAGAAGGCTTCCTTTGATGCTTTTACTGCTACCATGTATTTTGTTTTGATAGGTGAAAGAGTAACCATATCCAGTAATGCTAACTTCTAATTAACTGAACTGGATACAACTGTGAACATAACCCATCATCAACCTCATTTGATCGAGGTCTCCTACAAAGTTGGCATCGACATAGCCCTGTAACTGACGCAACTTTTCTTCTTCTGGAATAATAAGACAGGATGAACTGATCCTTTTAGATATTATAATATTCACTTTACAACTTTCCTATAAAGTTTTCCTGGATTCATCATAAACATGTTGAGCAGACTTACTACATACGATAGGTCTGGCCTCACATACCATAGCATTCATGAATGATCCTACCATACTTGCATATGACACCCAAGACTTGTACTCCTTTTCCTAATTTGACATTGGATGTTCGGAAGATAACTTGAAGTGACTGACGATATGGGTGACCGATGATTTTGCTTCTTTTATGTTGACTCTTTCTAGCAATTTTTTAATATACCTACTTTGGAAGAGCAACATTTTGCCTGCCTTTCTATCTCGGCGTATCTTCATGCTAAGAATTTTCTTCGCTCCCAAATTCATCATGTTGAATTCCTTACTCAATTGAGTTTTCAAAATCTAAATTTTATTTTTACTCTTTGTAGCAATTAGCATGTCATCTTTATATAATAACAAATATATGAATGAATCAAAACGAAGCTGCTTGAATTAAACACAGTTAAACATGCCGACTAGACTTACTACATACGATAGGTCTTGCCTCATACATACTATAGCATACATGAATGATCCTAGGATACTTGCATATGGCAGCTAAGACTTGTACTCCTTTTCCTCATTTGACATTGGATGTTGTTCAGAAGATAACTTGAAGTGACTGACAATATGGGTGACTGATGATTTTGCTTCTTTCAAGTTGACTCTTTCTAGCACTTTTTCAATATACCTACTTTGGGAGAGCAACATTTTGCTTGCCTTTCTATCTCGGTGTATCTTCATGCTAAGAATGTTGTTCGCTCCCAAATACTTTATGTTGAATTCCTTACTCAATTGAGTTTTATAAATTCTAAATTTCATGTTTACTCTTTGTAGCAATTAGCATGTCATCTATATATAATAACAAATATATGAATTAATCAAAATGAAGTTGCTTGAAATAAAAACAGTTATCATATTGGGTGTAGCTAGACTTCACCACGAAGGAATGGAACCACTTGTACCATTGTCTTAAAGATTGCTTCATCCTATAGAGTGCTCTTTTTAGAACACATATTTTATCCTACTTTACTTCCTTTACAAAACGTTTAGGCTGCTTCATGTGGACAATTTCTTCTATTTCTCCATGCAAAAAAAGTTGTTTTCACATCAAGCTGCTCTAACTTCATGTCGAATTAGTACCTTCGACTGGAACACTTGAATAGATATATGTTTGACTATGAGAAAATATCTTGTTATACTTGATCCATTCCTTTTGATAGTACCTTTTACCACAAGACGTGGTTTGTATTGATTTCTGTCCTTTCTTTATACACACGTAACTTAGATCCCTTTTGCCTTTTGGTATCTCGACGAAACCTCATGTTTGATGTTTTTGAAGAGATTTCATTTCCTTTGTTGTGGAAACCATCCATTTGTTGATATCTTCGCTTTCTAGTGACTCTTTGTAATTTGTAGCATCATCACTTTTTATGACGAGCAAAAGCTACTTGATCTTTAAAACTGTACCTGACTAGTGCCTTGTAGGTCCTCTTTTACCTTCCTATAATACAGAATATGGCTGTTGGGGTTGGCTTTTTTCACCATCTATATTTGTTTGATTGTCCACATTTGCATCTGTAGGTTGACCCGATGCATCCGTGTTTGTATTCTTCTGTGTGTGAGAAACCTCTATCTCGATTAGATGTTTATCTTCTCGTTTGTCTTCTGTCTTCTTAAAACTTGCTTCACGCCTTGCAACATGGACTCGTCAAAGTTTACGTCTCTGCTGACAAACATTTTCCTTTCTTCTAGATCCCATAATTTGTAACCTTTAACTCCATTTTGGAACCAATGAAGTAACATTTCATTGGCTTTGCATCTAGCTTAGTTCTTTTGCTTCTTTCCATTAATGAGTATGCTGTGATCTGAATGCTCTTAGCAACTCATAACTGACTGGCTATTTGTCCAAAATTCCTTTGTGATATTGACATCGATGGCGGTTGATGGTGATCACTTAATCAAATAATATGCATAACTAATTGCTTCGTCGTTGAAGTTTTATGAAAGGCATGACTTTAGTCTCATGCTTTTGGTTCTTTAGTAGTGTCATGTTCATGCACTCTGTTATCCCGTTGGATGCCTTGTAACTATAGATTGATGCTCAATTCCTTCTCTACACAATTGATTGAACTTCTTGGAAGTGTGTTCACCTCTGATGTATGTCCTTAAAAATGTGCCGCCATGTCTGATACTCAATGGTCACTTTTCACTCCTTGAATCTTGCAAGTGCTTCAGATATGTGCTTTAGGAAATAGATCTATACCTTCTGCAAGAAGTTATTAACGAAGGTGAAGAAGTGTTCGGCACCACTTTTGGATTTTATATGCACATGTCACCATATGTTTGAGTGTGAAACTGATTTTATGTTGCTTTCTCATGGTGTAATAGTTGTAGAAGTTTAGCTTGCACTCCTTGATATTATTCAACAACTACAGTTTTGCAATTCCTTTGGATATCCTTCGCTCATGTTACAAGATGTATATGCCAGAGTTTTAAGGTATCCTCCACTTGTTTTTCGATCTGCTAAAGCACCGCTAGTCACAAGGTTGCAGCTCATCTTGTACAAGTTTGATATGCGTACTTCTTTAATGACGATCATTGATGCATTCACCACATTATTTGTCACCTTCACTGATGAACTTCTATATTATAGCTGTTAACGCTTTGAGAGAAATCATCATCTTTTTTTATGTCTGGAACATGTCTCACGTTCGTCAAGTTCCGCACCATTCCATCGAATATTTTCAACTTGATGCAACCAATCCCAATTGTTTTATATGCTGCATCATTTCCACAAGAACTAAATTACATCAATTATTTTCAACTTAATGCATTCAATCCCAACGGTTTTACATGTTGCATCATTTTTATAATAACTGGACCTTTATGAAAATCTTCATATAGGCAAAACCAACTTTTATTGGGGCATATGTGATATGTGCAACCCGAATCAAGAATCCATACATTGAAGTAGGCATCATTTTCAGTGGAAATAGTAAGTTAAGTACATCACACGGACTGTCTATCTCCTCTGCTACATTGGCTTGGTTTGCTTGCATGTTGGTGCTTAACTTATTTTCTTTTATCCCCAATCACTTTTTATAATTTCACTTTTTTATAATTCCTACCGTCCTTCTATGCGTCACGTTTTCTTGCAAAAGAAACTGTTGTTTTCATCTTGATTGGAAGTTGTGGGCTTGGATTTGAATTTGTTTCCCTTTCCTCGACTGCGTGACCTTACTCTTTCCTTATCGATTAGCGTGATGATATTTCTTCATTTGGATTCGACTTGTTTATGACTTCGTTACTCAAAAGAGTAGTCTTGGCATCCTCCATCTTAACCGTTTATTTTTCATACAATAGAGTTTGTCACCAAGTTATCATACGAAGGTGGGATCGAAGCTAGAAGTAGTATGGCTATATCATGTTCTTTCAATTTTACTTCTAGACAAATTAAATCATTAACTAATTGGTTGAGGTTATTTAAGTGGTTTAGTACTAACCTACCTTCTTTCATGTGGGGGCAATAGAGTTACTTCTCAAGGGAAAGCTTATTAGGCAAGCTCTTCATCATGTAAAATCTTTCTAGATTTAGTTTTAACCCCACTGTTGTGGCCTCCTGCATCACATTGTGTATGACTTGATCCGCCAAGCAAAGTCGATGTTGCTCGTCAGCCTTCACATTCATATCTTCCCAAAACATATCGGTTATGTCATTTTATTTCTTTGTTTTTAAGCAATGCCTTGTTTAATCATTCTTTTGGTAGAAGCTCTTTCCCCCTCTTTTACTCCATGGAGAATTTCTTTTGCCATTAAACTGTACCTTGAACTTTGTTGTCGCCATTTTGTTCCCCATGGCTTGAAGCCTTGAGCTTCTACTTGATCGCCTTAGTATTTGTAGCATTAATCCGACAATCATCGGCCATGATAACAATTGTTGGTATCTGATTATAGCAATGTACATCTTTGACGAAGAATAATAATGAACGATGCAAACACAAAAAAGCTTACATGGTTTGTTATATTTCTTACATCCACATTAGAGGGGAGAGTTTTATTAGTAATTTTAAGAAGGGAATGATATCTCACATGAGTACTTGGTTGCCACACTTTTACAATGCCTCTTTAGGATGGTATATATAAGACTTTACCTCACCAAGTTCTTGTTTCGTTAGGAATCATAGCCTTTTGAACTTGAATTCTAACCTTAATGTAGAAATTATCTCTCATATATGTTTCAATTTAATATTGATTAGGTCTATAAATCCTGCTAAAACTGAATTGTGATCGGGTTCAGATTATTTTGGATAGACAGACACCTTCAACTTGTTCAGACCATAACTTCTTTATCCGATTTATGCATTCTTGCTATATTTGAAAAGATAACGAATAGAACTCTCTTTGATATCTTTGAAAAGCTAATAAACAGAATTTTTTAATGGTACTAGTCTCGACTTTAGATTTAATTTGTGCCGTTGCCCGTAGTTCTATGAATTGGCTTTTTGCTGTTGGATTTTTAGAAACTTGAATAAGCTTGGATTTTTAGAAACTTGAATAGCTTGGATTTTCGATGCATTTGATCAAGAATCCTCTTTGGGAGCTCTAATTCCTTTCATTATTCAATTTGAATGCAAGCCACTCCATAACACAACATCCATCGGTAATACACCACACTAGATGCGATCTTAATTACTCAAAAAGTGGATAGGCATTGCCTAATGTTGGATAATAATATGTGAATTTTTTCATCAAACCATATGCTGTATGGTTGTAGGTGAAGTTTAGCTCTTAGCCCCATTTTTAAAAGCTGATTTGACAATTAAATTAGCATAACTATCTTAGTTAATCATCGCTTGAAAACAGATCTATTTCTAGTTTTGACGTAGGTAAAGAAAACATTCATCATTCACTTGCCTAACTCATAGGAGTGACATCTAAACAGTTTACAACATGCAATCAGGCACAATATGCATCACTAGCGCATTCATATGGAATTACACCTCTTCAGTTATTTCATCATTATGAATCTATCTAATTTGTAAACTCGTGTTGGGACATTATCTGGCAAAATGGCATACCAATGGCAAGCATTATACCTCTTTTGATCTTTATTGCGATGATTCTTCAATCTTAACCTTTCCAATCTATTTCTTGACGGTTGCGATTTCAACTTTGGTTATGTTTTCAAACGGTCACTTAGATTGTTTCCTAGCTTTAAAAACGGAATTTTGTCTATGAGAGCTTTCATTGATTATAAATTTAAGGATAAGTTAAACGTCTATTGAATATTTTATATTGTATGAAAGTATCTCATGTTTAATGTTAGTTCTTAATCCAAAATGAAATTTAACATGCATATGTCGGTTAATCATCGCTTGAAAAGATCTGTTTCTACTTTTGATGTAGGCAAAGAAAACATACATCTTTCACTTGTCCTCACTTATAGGTGTGACATCCAAACACTTCACAACATGCAATCCGGCACTAAATGCATCACTAGCGCATTCATATGGAATTACACCTCTTCAGTTATTTCATCATTATCATTATAAATCTATCTAATTTGTAAACTCATGTTGGAACACTATCTTGCAAAATGTCATACCAATGGCAAGCATTATACCCCTTTTGATCTTTATTGTGATGATTCTTCAATCTTAACATTTCCAATAGATTTCTTGACGGCTGTGATTTCAAGTTTGGTTATGTTTTCAAACGGTCACTTAGATTTTTTCCTAGCTTTAAAAGTGGATTTTTGTTTATGATAGCTTTCATTGATTATAAGTTTAAGGATAAGTTGAACGTCTATTAAATATTTTACAATATCTCATGCTTAATGTTAGTTCTTATTCCAGAATGAAATTTAACAAGAATATGTCGAAGGTCTTCTTGAAGTTTCCTCCAAACAAGATATAAAATTTAGTCATACTTTCTTAGGCAGACATGTTCCCTTGACATATGTCATATGCGGGCTAGAAGCTCTCTATCATGCTATCGTTCTATAGAAGTTCAAACGATTTCGGTATGGCAAACTTTATGTTTGAGGTCTCGGTTTTGGTCTCGGTATCGCTCTCCTGAAAATTTAGGTTTCTGTATCGGTATCGTCCGTTTCGACAGTTTCGAAAGTGAGGTAGTTTCAAAAATTGTAAGTTACATGTAACTAACAATATTAGTTAAAATTTGTTACTAATAAGATAATGACAAACTACTAAAGATAATTTGTAACTTATAATATAATTATGAACAATATTAGTTAAAACTATGCTATTCACATTAACTATTTAGCTAAAAACACACTCTCATTAGTTACAATATGGCAAGCTTGTAAACAATGCGTATATGTTTAGACAAATGTAGTGTGTGAATAGCATGTCAGTATCTCATTATTGGGGGTTTTAAGAGAATTTTTATTTAATTACAGATTCTTCTTCTTCCGTCTTCGACCGATACTGAACGGTATTGGCTGGTATCGGCCGGTATTGGCCGAAACTGAATGATACCGTTTAGTATCGGCCGATACCGAAACTGACCCTTAGTTTCGGTTTCGTTACCCACCGATACCGAAACGATACGGCCGATACCCAAGGGTATCGGCCGAAACCTCAAACCTTGGACTCAAAATAATAAGGCGAGCAAGTTTTGATGCTGTGATGATGTCGAGGGAGTCGAGAAAGAATCTCTAGCGGTGAAGTCAAGAAACGAGATTGAAGATTTGATGATGATTGTGAAATTTTGATCAAATCTTTGTTGAATTCTTTTGCTGCCAAAGGAGAAGATGACTATTGAGAAATTTTGATTAAATCTTTGTTGAATTTTTTTGCTGCCAAAGGAGAAGATGAAAAACAGTAAAATTTTCCAAATTTTCTAGTTTTCATAGTATTGAACATAAATTAAAGAAGCGTTTTTGGCTAACTAACCTTGAACTAAACTAAAGAAGAAAAGATGCTGACGGGGGAAATAGTTGACAAGAAGATAATGAAGGGAAAAGATGTGATTAATAGCTCTGGTGCCAAATTTGATTCAGAACAAAAGTGAATTAGGATTGTGATGTAAGAATGTAGGGAAGAACTAATTTAGGGTTTTCTAAACTGAACGATAAAGATAAAGTTTTTGGCTTCTCACCTCAAAGATTGGATTGACCACCGTCTTCAACGTCTCACGTATTGAAGATACTTTCGAACATCTTGCTTAGGTGATTTGATCGCTCACTCTTGAACCTTGCATGCAGATCAAATCCAATGGATTGCAGACCATAGAGTTTACATGCTTAATTTCTTTTCTTATTCAATCTTTCATAACAAACACTTTAACTACATACTCAGACTCTTAACAGACTCGGACTCGTGTTTTATAGCAAAAGAAATAAAATACTATTTAAACACACACTTATTTAAACTCATACTCAGAGTCTAACAGGATCTAGACTCCAAAAAAAATAAAATAAAAGACTCTTTATCAAAGGAAAACGTAAAAGACCTAAAAGTGAAATGCAAAAAAGAACACAATTAAAGGAAATATAAACGGACTTAAGTCGAAATCGATTCAAACTTATTAAAAAAACTGTTGGATCCAAGTTCGTTTTCCATCACAAGTTCAAGCACCAACACTTGCTTTGCTTTGGATAGCTAAATCCAGGCAACAACTTGAAATGCAGATGCATAAAATATCAAAAATACCATGGTTATGGATTATACATGGATGATGGATACACCAACTAAATTATATTTTACTATAATTGTAGTGAAAATATAAAGTGACAAAAAATTTAGCTTGATCTCTCAGAATCTAAGTTATAATTTAGCGGCATAAGACTCCCTACCCCCCAACAAAAAAAAGGAAAAAAGGGGGGGAAAAGAAAACATCAAAATGACCTAAAATAGAGGCACATTGAATTGGAGCATGTCCATATATTGTTTTGAGCCGGATATTTGTAACACTTATATGAGAAGTATCCAACAGGAATATTATGAGTATTCATAAGCATTTATATCCAATCCGTTGTCTTATTAGAAGAATTAATGCACCAGAGGTGATCAATAAGTAAACAAAATAAGAAAAGTTAATGTTAGTTATGGTGCCATGCATTTTTTGTAACTAAAGGTTAAAAACTCGGAAATGTAAGACAAGTGGGAATATGATGAATCATGAGAAAAACTATCGAAATCCAGTTAAATATTAAAAGTAAGGTTTATATGTGTGCAGATTTACATGGGATTTTGATGTGATCCGGGTCTACACCAGGCGGAAGCGGCTCGCAGAGCAAGGCGCGGGTCAAGCCATGGGCTCGGTCCCTACTTGACCCGATGGGTGACTTACCTTTTTTGGCCTTATTACTTTAGTTGTGTGTTTAGTAATGAGAGGGGCTGATTAGTCTTTCATTATCTTTTGTGTTAGGAGGGGATTAAAAGCCTACGACCAGTGCCTAGTTTTGTTTTATCGAAGATCAATCATTTGCTTAGAAATATTGTTAGGGTTCGTGGGGGATTAAACTTGTTCCATTAACACACTCCAGAAAAGGATCGATCTATCTTCTTATTTCCAGAAATCTACTAAAAATTCCACTTTTATATTTCTTTTCTTCTCTTAAAATCTGAAATCGTTGTCATTTTGGAGTAAATCGTATCATTTTGGTATTAGAGCGTTCGATTCCATGACGAACATGCGAGCGGCGGCGGCAAAAACTCTGGAGGAGCGACTCGATGCAGAGTTCTCGTGGCTGAGGAAATAGATGACCAATTTGAAGGATGAGTTGAAAACAAATCTGAACGCATCCTTGGAGGCAAGCATAAAGCGGATCTCGGAGGAAAGCTCCTAGGAGATGATAGAAGGGTTCGCAGAGGTGGCGAAGATGTTCCAACAGTAGTTATTTCAACGAGATCCAGAACCAAAAATATCGGGATCTTCATATTTGAATTCTCAGACGACCCAGGGCAACGACGAAGGCGGACAAACCCCTAGTGTTCGCGGGAGGGTTTTCCCCCTTGGGGAGGTGACGCAGGTGGGCGGCCCTAGCAGGGGGCCGCAGGAGGGTATCGCCCCCAACAGGGGTCAGCGAGGTCAGGCGACCCCACCTGGAGGCCGCATGAGGGGATCCGCCCTCGGCGGGGGGCGGCGAGGGGTGGTGGCCCCTGCAGGGGGCCGCAGGAGCTTTTTTGCTCCCGGCGGGGAGCGGCGAGGGCAGGCGGCCCCACCTGGGGGCTGCAGGAGCAGGACCACTCCTTTTATGGGCGACGAGGACAGGCGGCCCCACTTGGGGGCCGCGAAAGGTTTTCCACCCCCTGGGTGGCGTCGAGGGCTGGAGGCCTTACCGAGGGGCTGCGGGAGGAGACACATCTTTTGGAGGGCAGAGAAGGAGGGCGACATCAAGGGTAATTTTGGCGTGCGCAGGTTGACGAGTGGGAAGATGTAGGAGATCTCGCTAACGAGAGGGCCATGAGAGGAGATCGAGGGTACGAGAGGCAGCGACTTGAAGCGCAGTGGAGGGTTGAGGAGCACCCTTATCAGAGATGCCAGGCGGTGAACAGGGAGGGGTCACCACGAGGTGACGCCAACCCAGAAACTAAGATGAGGAAGTTGAAGGCACTCGTCTTTGATGGGAAGGAACCCGATGGGTGGTTGTACCAGATAGAGAGATACTTCGACGTCACGTGCTTCACGGAGGTAGAGAGACTTAAAACGGTAGCACTGAGTTTCGAAGGCGAGGCCCTATTTTGGTACATGTGGACCCAGAAGCAGAGGCCTATACGGACTTGGAGGGAGCTGACTGAGTGCCTCATGGAGAGATTCCAGGACATCCATGGGGAGGGCTGTTTGAGCAGTTATATGCCTTGAGGCATGATGGGTCAATGCGGGACTATATAACGAGGTTTGAGACACTCTCGAGCCGAGTGGAGGGGGTATCTGATGAATCGATGGAGGGAAACTTTTTAAAGGGTCTGAAACCGATGGTGAGAACTGAGCTGAGAGTTCAGGATCCTCACAGGTTGACTGCTATGATGCGGGTGGCCCGGAGAGTGGATGACAGATTGACTGAGGAGAGGATGTCTAGGGGAGCTTGGGGCGGAGCTTGGGGCTGAGCTTTTGTACGCAGTCCAGCTCCTACTGCAGCACCCATGATCACTGCGGTAGGAATGGCAATATTGCGGGGCGGGACGGGTATTTAACTACCCAAGCTTGCCCCGACCCGTCTACAGGCCTGAGCGGGGCGGGTCGCGGGCAGGGGCAGGACGGGTTCTTTCTTACTTAAACCGGGTCGGGTCGGGCCGGTCGGGTCAAGTCATTAGTGCCATCCATATGAATCCCAAATAAAAATTTTATTTGTGAATTGAGAGAATTTTGATTTATTTGGTAATTTGGAATTGTGAATTGGCCCAATTAGGAGAACCGTGGAATAAAGTATGCGTTATGGGTTATTCGCTGACTGCATGGTCCACATCAAAATAGTAAATCTCTATAGTTTACTGGGGCTGGTCAGGGCGGGCCGGGGCGCATACAAAGCCCAAGCTTGCCCCGACCCGGCTGCGGGCCGGGTCGGGCCGGGTCAAAACCGGCTCGGGCCGGACGAGTCAGGCCATTATTGCCATCCCTACACTGCGGGGGCCCCAGCGACTGAGGCCAGGTGAGGAGGGCAGACTCGTCGCATGACAGAGGCAGAGATGAAGGAGCGAAGGGCTAAGGCCTTTGCTTCAAGTGTGACGAAAGGTTTACATCCGGGCACGGGAGGGCATGCAGCTGGAGGTTGCAGTAGAGGAGAAAGAGGAGGAGGTCGTGTTGCTCGACGGAGGCGAGGACGAGACAGAGCAGCCGTCACACTTAGATACAGTGGAGATTTCTCTCAACTCCGTGGTGGGATTCACTCCATATCATACCATGAAGTTGGTAGGAAGGGTGGCCGCTCAGAAGGTTACAGTGCTGGTAGACAACGGGGCGACGTACAACTTTATCTCGCAGAAGTTAGTGGAGCAGCATGATCTACAGCTTAGTGGTACATCGACCTTTGGGGTGATCTTGGGCATGTGTTGGAGATAGGAGAGCAGGGGGGTCTGCCGAGGATTGATACTGACCGTGCAAGGGGCTCAGATAGTGGATGATTTTTACCACTTGGAGTTGGGCAAGGTCGATGTGGTGTTGGGTATGCAGTGCTTATAGAAGCGGGCGACACCAAGTTCAACTGGAAGTTACTCAGGATGGAGTACCAGGAGGCGGGTAGGACAATGGTGCTGCTAGGAGACCGTAGCCTATGTTGTTGTGCTATATCCCTCAGATCCATGGCATGGACAGTTCTTGCGGGAGGAGATGGCTTCATTGTGCAGTAGCAGGAGTTGGGAGCAGTAGCCGAGGAGCAGAGGGTGCCGATAGAGGTGGAGGATTTGTAGGGCAGTTTAAAGCACATGTTCCAGATGCCACATGGGCTGCCTCCCCCGTGGGATCACACACACTATTGTTTTGCGCGAGGGAGCGTCACCAGTTAGCATACGTCCGTACAGGTACCCTCACATACAGAAGGATGAGATCAAGAGGCTCATACGGGAGATGCTACATGCAGGGGTAATTCAGCTTAGTGTGAGCCCCTTTTCTAGCCCGGTACTACTGGTGAAAGACGGCAGTTGGCGATTTTGTGTGGATTATCGCGCTCTCAACAAGAAAACTGTGCCTGACAGATTTTCAATACCTGTGATAGATGAGCTACATGGGGCGGCAATCTTTTCGAAGATTGACCTGAAGTCAGTGTACCACCAAATCAGGATGAAGGTGGAGGACGTGCCAAAGACAGCCTTTCGAACTCTTGAGGGACATTACGAGTTCCTGGTCCTGCCCTTTGGGTTGACGAATGCTCCCGCTACTTTTCAGGCGCTCATGAACAGGATCTTCAGGCCATATTTGAGGAAGTTTGTGTTGGTCTTTTTCGATGACATCCTGGTGTATAGCCGGACAGTGGAGGAGCACTTGCGAGATTTGGAGACAGTCCTACAAGAGCTACATGCCCACCAGTTGTATGCCAACAAGAAGAAGTGTGCGTTCGCACAGCCGAAGGTGGAATATTTGCTGTCTCAGCGAAGGGAGTGGCAGCAGACATATGAAAGGTAGAGGTGATGCTAGATTGGCCGCAGCCGAGGACATTACGAGCACTGCGGGGTTTTTTTGGGCCCGACTGGGTATTACCGTAGATTCGTGTAGGGATACAACACGATCGCCTGACCACGACTGAGCAGCTAAAGGACAGTTTTTAGTGGAATGAGGAGGATACGAAGGCATTCGAGGCATTGAAGAGGGGATGCCATTGTTTCCGTACTGGCCTTATCGGATTTCGACAAGGCCTTTGTGTGGAGACCGATGCCTCGGGGTACGGCTTGGGGGCAGTATTAATGCAGGAGCAGAGACCGATAGCCTATTTCAGCCAGGTATTGTCAGCACGAGCTAGGCTGAAGTCCGTGTATGAGCGTGAATTGATGACGCTTGTTTTAGCAATCCAGAAGTGGCAGCCCTCCCTATTGGGGCGACAGTTCGTAATGCGCACGGATCAGCGAAGCCTTAAGTATCTGTTGGAGCAGAGGATGGTAGCAGAGGAGCACCAGAGATGTATCTCTAAACTTGTGGACTACAAGTTTGAGATCCAGTACCGGCCAGGATTGGAGAATAAGGCGACAGACACTCTTTCACGTAGGGGTGAGGTCGCGCGCATTGCAGCACTGTCGGTACCTCCGTTGACTGATTGGGAACCATTGTGGAGGGAGAACGAGGTAGATGAGGAGCTGGCCCAGTTACGAGAGGAGCTCACCCAGGGAACTGCTGACCACCCTGGTTATTCGCTTGATGGGGGGGTGAGGTTACTATTTCAAGGGCAATTGGTGATACCATGGACCTCGGTGTAGATACCCTTGATCTTTCTGGAGTTCCATGGGAGTGCAGTTGGGGGGACACTCGGGTGTTCAGCAGACGTTTATGCGGATGTCGAGGGAGCTGTTCTGGCGGGGCATGAAGAAAGATATTGCGAAATTAGTTGGCAGTTGTGACATATGCCAACGTCACAAGTACCTGACCATGGCCCCAGCGGGGCTACTGCAGCCATTGGCTCTTCAAGATCAGGTGTGGGAGGGCATCATCATGGACTTCATTAATGGGCTTACGAAGTCGGATGGGTACACAGTGATTCTGGTGGTGGTTGACCGTCTGAGCAAGTACATGCACTTTATTTCATTACGACATCCTTATACCGCAGTGACGGTGGCATCAGTTTTTATACATGAGGTGGTTCGCTTACATGGGTTTCCCATATCGATAGTGTCAGATCGGGACACGGTTTTTATGAGCTAGTGCTGGAAGGAACTGTTCCGCTTATAGGGGACCACCTTGTGGAGGAGTACAACCTACCATCACCAGACTGACGGTCAGACGGAGGTCGTCAACAGGAGTGTCGAGACGTATCTCTGCTGTTTTACTTCAGAGTGTCCGAGAAGTTGGCATAGGTGGCTCTCCTGGGCTGAGTATTGGTATAACACTTTCTATCATTCATCTGCTCAGACTACACCATTCCGGATCTTATATGGACGCAACCCTCCCTCTTTGGTCCAGTACAGCAAGGGAGCTACTCCAGTTTCGCAGTTGGAGCAGTATTTGAGCGAGAGGGATGTCATCTTGGAGTTGAAGAAGCACCTTACGAGGGCGCAACAGATTATGAAGGCAAATGTTGATGGGCACCGCAGGGAGGTTCACTTTGAGGTTTGGGATCGTGTTTATTTGAAGTTGAGGCCGTACAGACAGAAGTCCATGGCCAGAAGGAGAAATGAGAAGCTTCCGGCTCGTTTTTATGGGCCTTATGAGATCTTAGCGCGGATAGGCTCAGTTGCTTACAGGTTGGCTCTACCTCCAGGATCGACATTACACCCAGTGTTCCATGTATCACAGTTGAGGCGGGCTATGGAGATCACGCGGCTACATCCACCCTACCACCTACTCTGACGGAGGATTTGGAAGTATTACTGGAACCTCAGGATGTTGTGGAGGTGCGGTGTGAGGATGGCCGGGGTACCGAGGTGCTAATACGATGGCGGGGACTGCTGGACCACAAGACGACTTGGGAGGGATATGACGCCATCCTTTCGCAGTTTTCTGATTTCAACCTTGAGGACAAGGTTCGTCTTTTGGGGGAGTGATGTGATTCCGGGTCTACACCAGGCGAAAGCGACACGTAGAGCAAGGCGCGGGTCAAGCCATGGGCTCGGTCCATACTTGACCCGATGTGTGACTTATCTCTTTTGGCCTTATTACTTTAGTTGTGTGTTTAGTAATGAGAGTGGCTGATTAGTCTTTCATTATCTTTTGTGTGGAGGGGGTTAAAAGCGTACGAGCCGATCCTAGTTTTGTTTTATCGAAGATCGATCATTTGCTTAGAAATATTGTTAAGGTTCGTGGGGGATTAAACTTGTTCCATTAACACAAGTTAGAGAAAGATCCACTCCAGAAAAGGATCAATCTATCTTCTTATTTTCAGAAATCTACTAAAAATTCCACTTTTATATTTCTTTTATTCTCTTAAAATCTGAAATCGTTTTTATGAAGAATGTACTGGAGAGGTGTGGCTTTATAGTTTTTCCTTTGTTTATTTATCTGCATTATATAATACTAAAATATCAACAAACTTGAACCATGCCATCTAGGCAGCTAATTTATCCTTTGATGTGAATTGCCTCATGAATTGTCCAGTGTAATAATACTAGTTATAACCCGTGATCATAGGTCATAGGACATTCAAAATATTTCTCTTATGATCACGGGACATTCAAAATATTTCTCCGACAAATTTCAACCATTCAAAATCTTCCCCTTAAAAAAATTTGTAGCCGCTTCAAAATCATTCAAAAAATTTGCAGTCACCTTCAAAATATTTCCACCAGTAAATTTTTTTAACACATTCAAACTAAAATTTAGTTTTTTCCAGAGAATTTATTTCCCTCCAAAAATTTTACCTCCAAAGTTTAGTTTCCTACGATTTTATTCCTTCCAAAATTTGAAATTTTAGTTTCTTCCCGATTTAGTTCCCTCAAAAAAAAATTAAATTTATATTTAGTCCCTCTAGAGAATTTAGTTCTTTCCAAATTTAGTTCCTCTCAAAATTTAAAATTTTAGTTCCCTCGAAATTTAGTTACATCCATATTTATTTTCTCTCAAAATTTAAAGGTTTTCCTCCAAAATTTTCTCAAACTCTCATCCTAACCATTGATTTTCTGTAGATTAAATTTTAACCGGTTTTCTACACACCTCTTTGTCCTAGTCAGCAATTCATTCAAAAACATCCCTCATTTGTATTATAGACTAGTCATAACCCGGGACCATAGGTCAAATGGCATTCAAAATATTCTTCCCGATAAATTTCAACACATTCAAAATCTATTCCACCAAAAAAATTTACAAACTAAATGAAAAAAATATTCCTACAACAAAAAATTTATCCATATTCAAACTAAAATTTAGTTTCCTCGAGAGAATTTAGTTTTCCTTAAAAATTTTAGTTCCCTCAAAATTTAGTTTACTCCAGATTTAGTTCCTACCAAAATTTAAAATTTTAGTTCGTAGTAAAATTTAGTTTCCTCGAAAATTTAAATTAAAATTTAGGTCTCCTAAAATTTTTTGTTTCTCCCAAAATTTAGTTCCCTCTAAAATTAAAATTTTAGTCCTTCCAAAATTTAATTCACCCCAGATTTAGCTCCTCCCAAAATTTTAGGATTTTCTCCAAAAAAATTCACAAACTCTCATTCTACCCATTATTTTCTCATGATTTAATTCCAACCGTCCTTTTGTCCATCCTTTTATCCTAGTCAGCAACCATATTCAAAAACATTCCTCAATTGTGTAATAGACTATGCATAACTCGTGCCCTAAGGGTACAGTTCATGTTAAATATTCCACCTCAAAATACTGGACTCCTAATTTTAAACGAACAATAATAATTAAAGCGCAATAATTGTTATTTAAATCTATCCAAAATTTTTAGTTTCTCCAAAATTTTGTTTCCCAAAAAAAATTTAGGTTTCCCTAAAATTTAGTTCGCTCCAGATTTGCCTCGTGCCTTAATGACACTATTCATTTAAAATAATCCCAAGCGCAAAATCTTAAATCCTCAAATTTTACAGAAAAAATAATAATTAAAGCGCAATTTATTTAGTGCACCCTCAATGTTATGTACTTTCCTTCAAACTTTGATTCATCGAGAGAGTTTAGTTCCCCTAAAAAGTTTAGTTCTCCTAGGTTTAATCCCATACATGTCCTCTAGGTTTTTCCCTCCAAAAATTTTCAGAAGTTTTAATCCCAGATCTTGTTTTTTAAAGATTCAGTTCTATACCAATTTAAATGGGTCCCCCTAATCATATCTTCAATTGAAGCTCGACATAGATTCTTTCAAATGAACTCATTCATATCCCATGTCTTAAAATTTTCCACTCATCCTCTATATTCGATAAAAACCTTAAAGAATCAATCATACTAATAACAACCTTCCCTTTGTTAATGATCTTTGCCCCTTCAAAGTCCACAACATGAGCACACGTCAAAAATGTCACATTGGGATCAATGAGAGAACCCGAATACATAATCTTTCCAAGCATCAACCAAGTAATTTTTACATATAAATAGGCCAAACAAATCAAACAGTAAATGCCTCAAAATATAAGAACCAAGGCTATTAACCAAGTGAGGAATATAAAAGAACAAAGATTATTACACAATTGAACCAAAGTGAGACAACATACACTAATTTAAGCCTACATGTACCCTATGGTCTTCTCCGAACATCAAACTCGATGCTTCTCATGACAAAATTATAAATTTCCAAATTTACAAACATGGGAATTGTCTGCAGTGCATCACCAATAATATATGCTGATGAAAAAAGAAACTCATCCATATTTGTAGCCATATCATGTCCATAAATGGATATATTTCTGCAAAGTCTTTCTTTAGAATAATTTCCCTGTTAAATAATAATATTTCACCAGTAGGTAAGAGAAGAAAGTGTGCTAGTAATATGCTTGAGGATTGAGCAACTTCATTCGTCCCTTAAGTCATCACCTCAATAGGGGCCGTCCAACAGACTATCTCAACATCTTGAACTTGCAATGCATATTCACTACCCAGAATGAGCATTTCCGTAACACTGACATTACAATCAGGAACAAGTATCAAAATCATAAATATGACTGAGAAACACCATTTAAACATGAAATTAGTGCACGATATAGAATTAAGTACCATTCATATATAAGGACTTCACCAAATAAGTTTGAAAGAAAACAGCCAACAATAGATGCCAACCAGCGAAAGCGTAATGACATTCAATACTGACACATGCATGATAACATTGGTTTGAGTAACCGGTTAAAATGACAGTTAAAATGATAGAAGTATTAAAAGCACATGATTTTTCTTGAGGAAAAAGAAGAGAAGGGAAGTTCTAACCAAGGAGATATTACGATCACGGCCAGAGTGAGTCATTACAAACCTCATATCTGTGACGATATCTCTCATCCATGTGGGCAATGTTTTGGCATATAGCAAAAACAGAATTTTTTTAGCTAAGTGCCATATGAATAGCAAGAAACATGAAGTGATTAGGAGTTAATTGTTTGATACCCATAATTATGCACATATTTGTATATTTTACAAAATGATATGAACACAAAAGGATTTAAATCTGCATTCACAAACAAATCCAAATATAAGGTATTTTGTTCTCTTTAGCGAACTTTGCAGCTAATATCATTCCTTACACTCCACAATCACCAAACCCACCAGGAACCAAAATGCATGAATAACTCTAAAAATTTAAGCATATTAGTAACAAATTTTCAACTAATAACCAACTTTTTGAGTTAAACAGAGAAGGAACATTGAGACATCCTGTTTGTCTTAAATCATATATAGTACTCTTACATTTCATCAATATACAGCTAAGGACCAGGACCATGCAGACAGAGAAGATAGAGAATATCAGTCTTTGATACTTGGTTTAGACATACTATGATATCAAGTATGCAATAAAGATATTTAGCACATTATGAAGAAGACACATAGTATATTCAATTTGTCAAGAAGAGGTTCTACTTCCATCCCGAAAAAATTTCCAGCCAACTTTGACCTGTAATCTCTTGGAAAAACATAAAGCATGTTCGCTTCATCTGAAACTTATCAATGCCATCTTGAGATGGATTGCCTAAAGAAGATAAGTAAATTTAAAAAATAAATCAATGCAAAAGATCAAAAAATGTAAATAATAATAATAAATTTCTATATTATCTTGCTTTCAAGTTAATGATGCTTTCAAATATTGTAAAATAAAATGCTAACTAACTACTATAAACTTGTTTCCAAACTATTCTAGACCTAGGGGAGATGAACCCCTATATACATTCAAGTTTGGCTTGAAATCCTTCATGGTTGTCGGAGCTTGGCTTATGTTTGATTCTAATTTGGAAGGAATCTACAACTGGGCTAATTATGGAAGCTGGTTGATCATAGCTTTTTTTTAAGCAAACGAAGCTTAAAACCAAGCTTGAAATAGAAATAAGTGTACCGAAAGAGAAATTAAGATTTAATTGAATCAAGCTAAATCTGAGGCTTGGTGGGATCTTTTTAACCTTCCAACAAAAAGCTGTTAGCATTTGTATAAATTATTTGAGGATTGGGCTCCAATTTTTTTTCTCGTCTCTTTAGCTTCTTCTTTTTGCTCCCCTGCCAAATGAACGGGCATAGGTGACATTTAAATGGAGGTGAGCTTGGGAGAAGTTGGTGCACCGGTTTCATGCTGTGCGTGCAAGCTTTTTGATATCATCTCTACCTATCACTCCAATTTAGAAATTCTGATCAAATCCAACAATAGATAGTAACTTGGATTCGATAAATATATTGTTACAGTCTTTCTCTTTCTTATCAAATCAAATAAGAAATTCTAATTAAATTAAACCAAAAATGCAAGTTGGAATTTGTTAAATTTCATCAACCCAACTTATCTTTTCCAACCAATTCAGAAATTCTACTTACATCCAAGCAAAGTACAGGAATTGGAAGTTAACAAATTTTATCATCATTCCCAAATAATGTAAATTAGGCATACATAACATTAGGCATTTGGTTGATCTTTCATTTAATTGACAGGAATTGGAATTCAACTACATTTCATTCCAAAAATGTAAATGGGCCTAGGCAACAGTACCTCATTATTTGGTTGAAGGGGGGGGGGGGGGGTTCTTAGTTTCACAATTTCTAAGCTAATCACTAATGTTTCTTTCTTTTCATAATGCGAGAGCATCTGAACGTCCTAGGCAGGCCCCTAGGCCCATTTACATTGACAGGAATTGGAATTCAACTACATTTCATTCCAAACAATGTAAATGGGCCTAGGCAACATTACCTTCGTTATTTGGTTGAACTGGGGGTTCTCAGTTTTACAATTTCTAAGCTAATCACTAATGTTTCTTTTCTTTTCATAATGCGAGAACATCGTCAACCGAACGCCCTAGGCAGGCTCCTAGGCCGCCAACCATGCCATTATTTAAAACATTGGGCGCATTTTGATACGGCTACATATGGCCACATTAATCACCCTACACAGACATTAATACACATATTCAATTGGAAGCGGGTATGATTTTGGCTTTTTTCCATAAATTAATATGGATGCAGTCTGCTCACAATTTCCTAACATATAGATCAATTTGGTATGAAATAATATACGTATTTAATTTGTAGATGTTGGTATAGAAGTGATATGGATCGAGATATAAGATTGGTGTTTACATGCAAATATTAATAGTCATTTCTTAAAATTTTAAGAAAAGATGATGTTCACAGTTTCTAAGCAACTCTAAAATGAAAATTGTATATGAAGTCAAAATATAGAACTACATGGCAGGAAAAAATAGAGACATGCTTCAGCCACACGCCATGGAATCTAAGGCTGGGGACATGACAGAGACCCGCTTTAGCCACAGGCGCCACAATTTCTCCTTATTTTGCGATGGTTTCTATTCTACATGTACAAATCGAAGATACATGCAAATTCAATCAAAAACAATTAATCCAAAATGTTCTAACAATGCTGTGTGCTGAGGACATGAAGAATAAAACTGAATCAAGCAATTCCATCAAATTGATGATTTGCAAGATGTCTTAGTGCTCAGAAGATAATTTCACATGCTATATTGACTCGCTTTGCAAGGCCTATTTTACACATCTGACATGACACTTCTTTGAATTGCACACATTGGGATATGATTTTTTTCTCCACTTCATTTTCCATAGGTACATAATTGAAAAAAAGTCAAGTTGTGGTTTACAGGAAAATATATTAAGCAGAAGAATCATGATATGTTTCACATGTGCTTCATTGTGAAAATATGAAGGAGGTAGTTCAATGCCTCTTGCTTATTTATGTTCATCCAAGTGCTGAAACATATTGTTCATTATATGTTGAGTGCTAAATGTTAACGAAAGTTTATGTAGTCCCAGATAACAGCAAGCCCGAATTATATTAGAAAGATAACATAAACCTTAATTAGATCCAAACTTGAAAATCTAAAAAAATAAAAAACGCCTGAAAAAAATAAAAAACAGACCTGAAACTCCCTCAAGACATCGGCGCGCTTCCTGACCTTAGGATTGAGAGACTCCAACACATTCGAGTGCTCGCCCGCTATGCTCTTCAGTTTATTCTACATCCCAAAAACAGAAATCGCATCAAAACTCAAAACCCTATAAACCCCTAACCTCCAAAATCAAACCCAAAAATAAAAAAGACAAAAAAAAACGCACCTTGAGAGCGCTAAAGAGGCCGGCCCTATCCTCAGCGCTCAGCCCTGTGAACAACGCACGACAAATTTCAGAAAAATGAAAGGATCGATCAAAGGACAAAGAGAATAGATTTGAAGAGACCCGCGGTGATGGAGGGGAGAGCGTCGCCGAGATCAGAGACGTTGAGAGATTCATGCGGCAAGAGGTAATGTTAATGAAATATGGACTCTGTAAACTCGGGTTAGGAGCAAGCCGGGGTTTTGGAAAATTAACATAGATGAGTAGAGATCGCATTCCCTGATAAAAATTCTGTAGATTTTGAACTGATAGAGAGGCCAGTGAAGGGTCGGCAAGAGATTTTTGACGACGGAATCACTTTGATTTTTGACGATGGAAGCTTTGATCTATTATTCATCGATCAAGATCCAAACTTTAGATTTCGGGTTTGGAGCAAGCCTGGGTTTTGGAAAAATTAACATAGATGAGTGGAGATTGCATACCCTTGGCAAAAAATTTTGCAGATTTTGAAGCAATAGAGAGGCCGGTGGAGGGATTGAACAAATCGGCAAGAGATTTTTGACGACGAAAGCTTTGATTTTGATGACAGAATTGCTTGTTTGAGAGGTTTTTTGGGGGGGAGAGAGATCAGCTGGGTTTTGGGAGAGGAAGAGGGCGAGACGGGGGAGAGAGAGATGTCTCAAATTTCTCACAGCCTGAGGTGTCTGTTGTGACTCTGGACGGCCCGAGGCAGCTGCGTTTCCCCCATTTACACAACCAATTTCAAAATTTTAAGTTTTCCAACCATCCCTAAAATTCAAAAATCCCCCCTCCCCCCAAAGTTTTCACAATACCTCATCTTAATCCTAGTCATCATGTCCTAGTCAGCATCTTTGTCCTAATCATCTTGTCCTAGTAGGACAAAACTCAAAAACATCCCTCAAATGTACAATAGATATAACGAGGAACATGTGGTATTTTCTTATGTGATTGCCTATTTTGCAAGATGTATTGAAAATGTATGAAATCATATAGTTGATCTATCATCCTCCCCTTGCTTTTATGAAATCATATAGTTGATCTATGTATGAAATCATATAGTTGATCTATCATCCTCCCCTTGCTTTTAATCTATTTCTAATACTGGATAGTTCTGGAGGCGTGCTCTTAAATTACATGAATGTAAACTCCATGACCAAGGTAGGTTTTCTCCCGTGACAACTAACTATTTAATATTTATGGGGAGTTCCTTTGTTGTTCGTAGTTTCTTAGCAAATAATTTTATTCCAAAGGTAGATGGTTGTGTAAAGTTGTAACCAATTGTAAAATTTTGTCGTTTTTGTTAATATAGATTGTTTCATGATAGGTACCCTTTTGATGGGGGAAAAGCTAAACATTGATGGAGATTTATTTAAAAAAATAAGGGCAGAAGTTTGAAATGTAGGAATATATGGGTAGAAAATGGTTTCCGTTTGTATGTTTTAGTTTTTCTGTAAAATGCGTATGTAGAAATCAACAATAGAGGTCAATGAATTTTGTCATGTCTTAAAAGCGGTCATAAGGTGTTAGTGGAAAGAAATTCCGATCTCAAATACAATGGAAAGAAAATAATGCTAACAATTAGGACAATTTCGAAAGCGGGGAAGTTATTATGAAACATACTCCAACTCTTAACCTACGTGCTTCCTTGTGACGGGCAGTGTTGACCTGTAGGCAACTAGATATTCAGTGTAGGCAACTAGATATTCAGTATAGCCATCACACGTTTGTGATATTAACCTTGGATTTCTGTAGCATTGTACATGCACATAACCGTCTGATGTTATTGTCATGCTACTTATGCGGTAATAATCTGCTGTGCTCTGCTTCATGTATGCTTATGAGCAATGTCAGCCATGAAAGTGCATCGTACTTAGCTTTATTATAAACATAAACTGTGTATCACCTATTATGTATGTGTTGTTGAAGAATAGTTGATGTATTTTTTTTTCTACACAAGAACATGTTGAGAGACTGGCAAATTTCTCCTTTAAACCGGACATTGTAATTTGAAGTGATTTTTCATGGATGAATCCAGAGACAAGCTGGAGTTGAAAGCTGAGAACGATGGCTCCAGAAGTTACGCAGCTTTGGAAAAGAAGGCCGAGCTGTATGATAAGCTGGCCAGAGGCGAGCTTCCTGATGATGAAGAGAAGGAAAAGTACTGTGTGGATTTTTTCCGCAAGAGCCTTTCTCAGGATGAATGTGATCAGCCACCAGAAAGCCAGGATACTCGAGATGCCCAAGAAAATGAAGATGGTGAAAACGACGACAGCCTGTTGCTAAACTCAAAACCATTAGGGCCTGGACGAACAGGCGTGATGGTAGACCGTGATGAACATAGACAATTTGTAAGGTATGATTCTTTTCTCCTCAATTCGTAATATGAAAATTTGCGGCATGCTGTTCACTGGATGGTAATATTGTGTTCCTTCTGAAGATGAAAGATTTTAATCTGTCCAGGGAAGTTCATGAAGATGCAAATCAAGCGAGGCACAAGGTTACGACTGCAAAGTTGCGCCGTCAAGAGCAGGAGGCTGCTCGCAGGGAGAAGCTACGGCAGGCCTATCTCAGAAAGCAGCTGGAAAAGCTAACAGCTGCTAAAAAAGCAGCAGAAACAACCAGCAGCAGCGCCGATGCTGCCAAATTCTGAGTTTTCTGGGATCAAAATTAACGATTTCTGTGATATTCCTGTACTACAAGGCTCTGCTTCTCATCAAACGGATCCAATCGATATTGGGATGCTCTCCTGGAAGTTTGCACCAAGGTGTGCAAGTTAAGAGGGGTATTCGCAAGTAAGATGCCCAACCATGAAAAATATTCGAAACTAAATCTTGTAACTAGGCTTTAAACAGATATTCAAAATATTCGACCCCTCATGTATGATGTATCCACATTCATTTAATTGAGGTCGGATATGTACATCTATGATCCGTATAACAACCCGATATTTAAACTGATATTTTCTTGAAAAAAATACAAAGAATTTTGGATAGTAAATTACCCGCTCTACATGCGTCATGCAATCATAACTATAAGGAATGTATTATTAAGTGACATTGAAACGCTCAGCTTTATTTTCTTTTTCTTTTTTGATACATCGGAAAGTTGGTTAAAGCCGCATGTGTATTCTGCATCCTTGATCCCTGGTGGTTCCACTGGAAAGTAGAGGTAAGTGCCGCTGGACAACAGTCCTTTGTCACTCAACTTTATTTTCTTTGCTTCTTCCGATTTTGATTCTTTACGCGTCAAAAGCAATTATAAGAAGCAAATTCGGATGATATGAGAATCCAAATATAACCAATTCTGACTCATAATGTTCCGAATAAATATTTTAAGAAGCGGATTGAGATAATATCCAATTCCGAATAGCATCCATTGGATTTGGATTCAATAGTATATGCACCATCCGATTGGATATCGGATCGGATTTGAATGAAAGATATAAAAAAATTGGATTGAAATATAGACGTTGCAATACTGCTTCGAATCCGTTCCGTTTGGACCCTTAATTGTAACCACAAGGATTTTGGCCCAAATCCATTGTTGGATCGTTATCTTAGCCTACAAGCACACAACCTTTTATAATTTTTATTTTTCAATTATTTTTCGATTTAATGCCAGTAAGATTAACATCGGTGCCAGCTAAGGAGCAGACCTGAATCCACGGTGGCATGGATACTGGGGAGCGAGAAACGCCCGCTCTATTCAAAGACTTTGTCGATTCGAACGGTAACGCGTCGCTTAAAATTGAATCTCGAAACCTCAAGCAACAAAAATATGACCGTTGAAAGTCCCCTGCCGTTTCATAATCACCGACACTAAAACCCAACCAAATTAATTAAAAGAAAAAATATATTCCTCCTCTCTCCTCTCTCCTCTCTCTAGAATCAAACACAACAATTATGAGAGAGAGAGAGAGAACAGAATAAAAAAGGGAAGAATAAAGGTTCCTCTAATTCCCTTCTAATCTTAGCCAATAAGAACCTAATCCCCCCACTCGCAATAAAGAGAGCATCCGATTCTCTCTCGACCGTTTCTTTCTCTCTCTCCTCTCTTCTTCTTCTGCTTTTATTCATTTGAAAAAAAAGAAGACAATGCAAGAAATGGAGACCCCCAAATCAAACGCCGAAGCCAAGAAAATCTCACAACCACCACCACCTTCTTCTTCTTCTTCTTCTCCTGTTGAAGCCCATCATCCCTACGACTTCCATGTCTGCGGCCCTCGCAATCTCTCATCCCCCAACTGGAAGGACCTCATCAAATCAAGCTGGTAATTTGAACACCACCCATTAAAACAAACCCCTGTTTTCTTGTTGTAATTGATTGATTTTTCTCTATGTTGCAGGAAAGATCCCAAGTACAAGAGAATGGTGATCGCCTGCTTCATCCAGGCGGTCTACCTCCTCGAGCTCGACCGTCAAGACAAGCGAACCGGAGACGGCGGCCTCGCCCCGAAATGGTGGAGGCCCTTCAAGTTCAAGCTCACCAAGACCCTCATCGACGAGCGAGACGGTTCGGTCTACGGCGCGGTCCTCGAATGGGACCGGTCCGCGGCAATCTCCGACTTCGTGCTGATGAGACCCAGCGGAGCTCCCCGGGCCGTCCTAGCCCTGAGGGGCACCCTGCTCAAGAGCCCCACGATTCGAAGGGATTTAGCCGATGACATCCGGTTCTTCGCCTGGGAAAGCCTCAAGGGCTCCGTCCGATTCAACGGAGCCCTCGAGGCGCTGAGATCGCTGGTTCAGAGCTTCGGCAGCGCGAACGTCTGCGTCGGTGGCCACTCTTTAGGCGCAGGGTTTGCGTTGCAAGTAGGCAAAGCGTTGGCCAAGGAGGGGGTTTTCGTCGAGTGCCATCTGTTCAATCCTCCTTCGGTTTCGTTGGCCATGACCGTGAGAAGCATCGGCGAAAGGGCCGGGTCTCTGTGGAATAGAGTGAGGGCCGCATTGCCGTCGAGCAACGTGGCTGCCATCGAGAGCGAGGAGGAGAAGAGGATCCTTACAGAGATCAAGAAATGGGTGCCGACCCTCTACGTGAATAACAGCGACTACATCTGTTGCTACTACACCGACCCCAGCGAGGCGAGCATCGACGGCGCGCCGAGTAAAGGGAACGGTGAGGTTGCAGCGGCAAAGCTGTTTGTGATGGCGAAGGGGCCGCAGAAGTTTCTGGAGGCTCATGGATTGGAGCAATGGTGGGCTGATGACATGGAGCTTCAGGTTGCTCTTAATCACAGCAAGCTTATTAACAGGCAGCTGAGATCCTTGTATCCTGTGGTACAGAAATCACCTGCGAAGAATCAATAACAGCATTTTTTTTTTTGCTTATGTTTGATCTGCAGATCTTCTCGAATGAGGTTCGAGTAGTTTTGCACATCATGATCATAATACCGTAAGGACTTGTATTCTTTCTTGATATCTGAATTATGTCAGTATAATTGAAAATTCGCACTTTAGCTTCTGCAATTGGTTGAACTTGCACTGCTCCCATCTCTGCAAATCCTTCATTAATGAGTACGAAAGGAAGATGGTATTGTCTATGAAGATTGTGGTAGAAATACTTCATTATTGTGAATTGGGAAGTCCAATTGGGATTCGGACATGCCAATTCTCATCCCTAGCTGTTAGCAGAATCGTCGAAGTTCCAGAAGATTGGATTGTCTTTGAGTTCTGATCTGATGTTGGTCAGACACGGACTCGTTATGTTATTGCTGGCCTCTAAATCCTCCAATTTTTCATGGAGCCCACTGAATGCAGGAAGCAAGACATTTACCCCAGAAACTTGTGGTGCTGATCTTCTCCTTTGAGTGGATGGAAGTGAGAGTCAACAATATAGCAGCAGCAAGGAGCTTCCAAAGGTTGCAGAGAGATTCCAATCAAATGGCATGTAACTTTGCCCCTTCATCCTATCTCCCTTCTGCTTCTCTGAGGTTCCAGGTTGCCCATGGATTTGGAGCCAAGAACCACTCTTTTTTCACCGTGCTAATCAAACCCCCGTGCTCGGGTAAGCATCTTTGTTCCTGTAAAGCAGCAGCCCAACCTGAGGGAGTTGAACAAGAATCTCCTTCAACAGGTAGAGTAACTTGCATCCTTCTGTTTTCATACATGGATAACCAAAAATAATTCAATCAGTCTTCTGTTCAACTCTGAGAGACTGTAATTGCCATTGTAATAGAATCAATATCCAACTCATCATTAATCACTTCTCAATCTTGAATGAGTCATATAAAAAAAGTACCTCAAAAGAGCATCATCTACAACGTTACACCAGAACGCACGAAGCAGAACAACAACCTTGTAGTGAAAGATGCAATCTTCAATGATTTTGCCTGCACGATTCACACTCCATGACCATCAACAAATTGTTCTACTGTCATTCAGCTGAACCACCATCTTGACTTCCCCCGGGATTCAATTTGGCCACACCCATTGGTTAAGCCATGAAAAAATGATAGGAGCTCATGATATACAAACCATAAATACGAAAGAACTTTGTTGCGGATACAAATGGTCCAGTAAATAACCGAGCTGTGATCTGAAAACATCAGGGTTCACGGCTTGAATTTAAGCAATTGATAAGCACCCTACACCTCTAGTTGGTCTCAGAAAGACTGCTGGTTGAACAGAGGAGATCGCACAATGGGCGACTAGCTGAGACATCCTAAGTGCATTCTGTGGCTCCAATCCCTTGGATTGTTTAAGTAGCTGAAGCCATTCAAAATATATGAATAAACATCATGCCTTCCACATTAGGAGTGTAAAACTTCTGTTCGGTTATATCTGTTATATACAGAGATGTAGGACTGCATACTGATGCTTCATTTGGGAATTGCAAAGGGTCATCAGCACGCGCTCAGTTGGATCTCCTGCAACAACTTACATCTTCCACTTCCTCCAACAGCGGTACGCACATCAGCTTGAATACTATAAAATTCTGTTTCTAATCATTACTGACAATTGTTTTTCGAAATGATTCATGTACACTTTGGCAGGATATGAGAGTGCTGGTAATGCTTCGAGGGCTACAATCCGAGAACAACTTTCTGAACTGGGAGGAGATAAGGATGGTGATTTCAGCCTTCCATTAGGTAAAAAGCTGAAAGCAAGTTTGAATTCCTTGACCATCTCACAGAAGAGAAACATCAAGCGGCAATCTTACCTGAATGAAGTTTCTCGCAGAAATGATTCGGTTTTCTTTGCAACAATTGGAGCGTTTGTAATTCTACCTCCTGTGATCATTTTATCTATAGCTGTACTAACTGGTTATGTCCAGCTCTTCCCATAATGATGGGGCTTTGGTTAGCTTAATACCTGGGAGTTTAGTGTCTGAAACATACTCTTCTTCCATCATGTTACTGTACAGAATAGAGAGTGCTTCATGAATAAAATCATGTTGGATGCAGCAAGGATCGCACGATAAGAACACATGCTTTTGGTTTCTAACATAAATCCAACTGCATCCAGGTTCCTTAAGAATCCTCTTTCCCTTCATCATAGCCCGTACTCTGGCAACATCTTCCCACATCTTTGCAGCAGCAAAAGTTTCAGCTAGAGCAATATGAGCAGCAGAATTGTCTGGTTCCAGTAGGAAGATTTGATCTGCTGCTCTTTGGCCGAGCACTGGATCTCCATGCAGTTTGCAAGCCCCTAGCAGTGCTCCCCACAGTGTCACATCTGATTCAACGGTCATCTTCTTGATCAATGCCTCGGCTTCATAAAGAAGGCCTGATCGTCCCAAAAGATCCACCATAC
This sequence comes from Scilla litardierei, assembly GCA_030789695.1. NCBI lineage: Eukaryota > Viridiplantae > Streptophyta > Magnoliopsida > Asparagales > Asparagaceae > Scilla > Scilla litardierei. The sequence continues at coordinate 198,372,102 of CM061136.1, forward strand.
AAGTATAATGTTCTTTACTTGGGCTGATACCATGGTCTTTTTCCATTCCATCAAAGAACTCCGTGCCTTTCTTAATCTCTCCTATGTAGCTGCAAGCCGAGAGTAAACTTATGAAAGTGACATGGTTTGGCTTTGCTTCTGAATTCTGCATTTCTTCATAAACGGTTAGGACTTCATTCCCTTGCCCGTTTTGTGAATAACATGTCAACAAGGCATTCCAAGATACCCTGTCACGATGGGTCATGCCATGAAAACACTTCTCTGCTTCGCTAACACTTCCACATTTTCCATAGACTGTGATCAATGCATTGCCCACTCCAATATCTGATTCAAAGCCTCTCTTGAGGACCCTGCAATGAATTGATCTGGCCTGCTCTAATGCTTCATTGTTGGCACAAGCAGTAAGTGCACAGTTATAAGAAAAGCAGTCGGGCTTGATCTTTGATCGTTCCATCTCGTAGAAGAATATGAGTGCATCATCCATCGAACATGAAAGACTTTTCATCTTATGTCCCGAAGTTGGTTCCATATCTTTGCCACTCTGAAGGTAACCAAACATCATTGTGTTCCAAGATATCAAGTTCTTTTCTGGCATCATATCAAAGATACAACGTGCTCCATCTACATCATCACTATATATATAAGCAGACTCCATTGCTGTCCACGAGACCACATCATGCAAATGCATAGTGTCAAAGACAAGACGAGCATCTCCAATATTACATTGCTCACCGTACATAGTTATCAATGAGTTATTTACCGTGTGATTTGATTGTAAGCCAACTTTCATCACAAACCCATGAACGAGCTTTCCATGATCAGCATACACAGCAAGTGAGCAACCACTAAGTATGCTTGTCATGGTGAAGCAATTTGGTTTCATGTCCTCATTCATCATAGCAACAAAAAGACCAAATGCTTTCTCTTGCATTCCATTCTGCACATAACTAGTGATCATAATGTTCCAGGAAACAACATTCTTCTCCGGCATTTCTTTGAAAATCCGTTCTACTTCTGCTACACTCGCATTCATAGCAAACCCCGATAGTAAAATTGACCACGAGACTACATTATGCTCTGTAATCTCTTCGAAAGATCTGCAACAAGCTAACATATCACCCTGTTTGGCATACATATCCATTAATGTGCACCTAACGATGCCATTATTTATCCACAAAGACTTCACCAAGAGACAATGAACTCCCATACCTACCGCAAACAACCCACGCAAATCAGCGCATGCTTTGAGAACCACCACAAATGTAATCTTATTAGGAGGCTCACATTGTAACCTCATCCTACCAAACAACTGAACAGCCATTTCACCATGACCTTGAATCTGATACCCATTGATCAACGCGTTCCAAGCGACGGTGTTCCTCCTCGGCATTTCCTCAAATAAAGCCGTGGCCTGCTTCATTCTGCCATTCAGTGCGTGTCCTGAAACCATGACGGTCCACGAGTACACATCTCTCTCATGCATGTCAAAAAATATCCTCTCTGCATCCTCAACACATCCGTGCTTGAAATACATGTTGATAAGAGAATTGGTCGCTGGGACGTCCAAGGGCACATTCCTTTTGAGTAAGAAAGCATGGATTTGGCTTCCTTCGTCCAACGCGTTGAGATTGGCATAGACTGATAGTGCTTTTGATATGGTAAACTCATCTGGGTCTGACCCAGACGACTGAAAGTGTCGAAAAAGCTCTAGGCCCTCTGCATTGTGATGGTCTACAGTTGGGCCAGCGACCGAGGGTTTGAAGGAATATTGGGTTCGTTGGTATTTTATGGTGCTGCGCAAAGGATGGAGCTGGGAGGTGATAGATAATCTACAGAGTGGGGTAATGACAGCTCTTTTGATATTTAGAGTTGGGTGGGGCATTTCATCGAGCAGCTCCTAGGCAATCAGACGCCGCAATTGGTCATTGCATTGCATGAAGGCAAAATTGTTGGGGTAAAATGCTATGCAATATGTGAATTAAATATAGGCAATTTCTATAAACCGAACTTAAAACAGAAAGTCCGAATGATGACAAGAAATGACTTGGAACCGAGATTTCATACCTACGGTTTGGTGACTGATCAAGAAACGATAAAAGTCGCTACAATTTGATCTTCATTTCAAGGCTGCGATCGGTCTCACAGTAATGAAGGAAGCTTCCAATACATGGGACGCTTACAACAGAGAGAGGGGAGGGGAGAGAGTGCAAGTGAAATGATGGTCCCGCCAAAACACTAAAAAGTCTATATGACTCTCGACTGGTAAATCCGACCTACGTTGACGAGGACGCCTTCGGTGACGTGGAGCTTCGTCGGCAGAAGATTAGGACCCGGGGAAGATTGGACCCGGGTTTGGGCGAGCTGAAGCCCAAGCTTGTTGAGCTAAAGCCCGAGCTTATGTCCCGAAGGGTACAATATATGTGTCATCATTGAAGAGAGATTTCCAAGAGATACGAGTTCTGGCTTTAACGGAATTCACATCCAATAGCAACGTTGCGTCCTATGGTGGGCCCCCTCCATACAGCCGAGCTTCCCTTCGAATACCGAGCATACGAAGTTCCAAGCCGAGCGATTCGAGCTACCTGAAGCTCGGACAGTAGAGCTGCCGATCCAGGAGCCGCCGGCCCTTCTAACTGAGGATCCAATGCACTGTCAAAGTCCAGTAGCTCGGCATCCGATCTATCTGACTTGTGTAGAGCCAGAGTTGGGTCCAAGCACAGGCGAGCTACCTCTGCACAAGATAGCTCGGCTACCGAACCAATACTTCTCCAGCGCCTCAATCGAGCCAACTTCACCCCTGTATATACATATATAGTTTGGAAAATATTTTGCATGCAGGTCAAGCATCTGGTTTTAAACTACTAAATTGGAAGCAGCACAACCTATTTTTTTTTTAAAAAAAATCAAGATTGTCTTAGATGTCCATATATCTTTTAGCATTCGAAGAGTACTCAAATTCTTGGCAAACATGCAGCCAGTTCACTGTCAGAGGTTGCGACATACTGGAACTTAAAAGAGTATGTTTTTATACTAATTATGAGCAGAACATATGATGACAATCACAGTGTCTGAAGATCTTCATGTCGATTTTGGTATTATAATACTCAATAATGTTGTGATAAAAAAGAAACGCAATTCAATACTGATATCTGAACTTTGTTCTCGTTAACATTTCAGTCTGTGAGCCCAACCGTTAGCTTTCAAATATAGCCTCAATGTTGAATCTCAAGCCTACTCAAAATTTACATTTTCGGGGTAATTCTGCATCCTATAACTGCACTCATACTATTGGTTCTCAACCATCTGAAACATCGCACCCAACTCTTTATGTTTGTCGATTCTTGGAGGTGTCGCATGGTCAGTAGGCGCGATTTGCTCCTGGCCGAGGATGACTCCCTGCTTTCTCATGTAATCCCATCTATCCTGGAGGAGATACACGAAGACGATGGCCGCGACCTCGACGGTGAAGAGAACTGTCCAAATCCTTACGCTCCGTAGTGTCTTTTTATGATATGCATACAAGCCAACGTATACGTTTACGATACCAGATACGGATATTCCTGTTCCGAGCAGCCAATGCACCAAGTACCATAGGCTCCTTATTTTCACCCCTCTGCATAGAAATGGATAGAATCATAGTGTAGTGCTTGCATAATATGACCATGTTTTTTTCGATTTTGGAAATTTTAAGTACCTGCGGGGTCTGCAAAAGCCAATCAAGGGCTGAATTAACAACAATGCATAAAGGGCTAAACCTATCCTTTGATGAGTGTTGCTGAAGGAGTTCTCGAAGTTTTTTATCGAGAGAACTGCTCCAGCACTCGCAAGCAGGACCGCAGCTATCTGCGAATTTAAATGATCAGAGGTTAATAATATACTTGGTTATTTTTCATTTAAAGCAAACACTAATGATGTGTGTTCAGTCAGTTCAAACACTAATTAAAAGTAATGCTAGTGTTCTGTCAGTTAAAATACTATGTAGAAGAGAGGAGATTAATGAACCTGCAGGATGACATGAGAGTAGAAGAGGATCTTAAGCCGATGTCCACACTCAACTCTCTGTGACATTCTGATTGTTAGGATCCCAACAGGCATCAAGAAACCAACAGATGCCCAAAAGAGAAAGGCATGGAGTTTGATCTGGAAAGAGAGTTGGGATGACAACTGCAATACCTGAAAAATGTTAGGAATTTTCCAGACAAAACAATAACGATAATTGGAGCACATGCTTCAAACTATAGCAAATATAAGCTGAAAAGATGAAGGAATGTACCAGTGAAGAACTTGGCTGTCTGTGAACTGATCTTGAGGTTTCTGACGATGAACCAAGTACTGATTCTGATAGAAGCCCAAGAACCGTGAAACCCGCCAACAGCATTCTAAACTAAAAGAAACTCCCAGCTTTCTTGTAGAACAACTATGAATAGATCCTCAATGCCCGACACGTAAGCAATCAGATTAGACCAACATAGGAAGAAATGATCTTCCGACGAGTTTTTCAGGTTACTGAGCTACCAATATTGCAAGAAAAAGATGAAAAGATGAAAAAACAAAACCCATTTGATCCTAGAATCATATGGTAGCTTGTTGGCCAATAAAAGAATCCCAAAAGTAGAGGGGTATGCCTATAATTATAAGATGAGGTTTGCGAGGAGGGCGAATATATTAGCAAAGCAGTATGTGGGGGGTGTGAATGGAGTGAAGAGTGAGGCTTTTTGGCCAACCTTCATCAGCTTTTTGTGGGGATTGTGGAGCTGCAGAGAGCACAAAGGAGAGGTGGTGGCCATTGTCTCACACTACCACTCTGTATGTAGAGGAGTCAGAGGGAGAGAAGAAAAGAACAGAGTGGAAAGTGGTTGGTGGGATGCAATGAAATATTGGAGAATTGTATTCTGCTATCCTCTTGCCTTTTGGCCCTGCTGCTCCCACTAAAAGCTTCAGTTGCAAAACACTAAGGAGTGATATTAGTCCCCCATTTGTTGATATGCATACTGTTTGATTGAGTCCAAAATTGACCATGTTAGGTGGTGCAAATTTTTGCACATTCATCATTGAGCACACTTCATGTATGGTTCTTGCTCAGTCATGTTTCCATATGCTTGCAGTAAGTGTTATGGTTTGTGATTGTGAGGAGCTTGTGATATAACTACATTACCCTAAAAGCTTAAAAGCTTGAGAGTCTTGAACTAATGGAAGATATAGTGGTTTCGTCTTCCTTCTCTCTCTTTTTAAAAGGGGAATCAAGGAATAATCACTATACAAATATGTTCAGCGATTATATGCAATACATTTTCCTTCGACATTTGAGAACCACAACAATCAGTTGCTTTTAAACCATTATCTTGGCCTCATTTTATTGTTTTTATACGACTATTTGTTCTAGCAAGTTTCTATGTATGCGCTTGTGTTCATACAAGACATTATTTATACATTTGAGGATGGAATCTGCTGACTAAGACAAATGGGTTGATAGAGTGGTGACCAGGATTTCGCCACCACAACTTTGGGGGATGGAGGGCTGCGATGTGATTTTGGGGAGCCGCTGGGCCGTGGGTGTGGCTCTAGGTTTGATGTTGGATGCATGAAGATGTGGTTGAGTTGATGGGTTTGATTGGAGTGAGTTGATAGACTACCCACCACCAAAGGAAACCCCCCCAGGCCTGCTATTTGCATGTTTGCCACTGCCCTTTCATGAACCCAAGGAGCACCCCCCACCCCCCCACCCAAGGCATCCATCTTCTCCATATTTATGTGTTTGCCATTGGTCGTTTTCCTCTTTGCCACATACATTTTTTGTACTTTGACTTCTGATTTTTCCCCCTTTTATCCACAGACGATATCCACGCACACCCACACTTCTCTCTCCTTTTCAGCTACTCATGGGACCCACTTCCTGTGTGTGGGGTTTATTCCTAGTCTATATTACAATTGAGAGAAGAATCTAATGACTAGGACAAAAGGGTTGATAGAGTTGTGGCGAGGACTTGGCCACCTCATCATATGGGTCTCACCACACGCCCTTCTCACAAAATCAAATGCACCCAAGGCCACACTCATACATACACCCGCTCTTCTCACAAAATCCAATGCACCTGAATCCTAACCCACAGAAATACACACGTCCGTATGGGACCCGCGTTATGAGAGGGAAAGGGAGGTTTTGGGACCGGTGCACTTTGTGCACGTGTATTTTTTATATTACAATAGAGGGGGAAATTTTGCTAACGGGGACAAAGTGTGTACTAAAGTGTCACATCCCCCAAATCAGAAGGTTCCACCTCAGCGGGTGGGGCCCACCGCCCCCCCCCCCCCAAAAAAAAAAAAAAAAAAAAAAAACTTATTTACATGTTTGCCATTAAAAATTTCCTGGCTTGACATTGATGTGTGTTTTCCTTTTTACCCGATGGCACTATTCACACTCTCACACACTCCTCTTCCATTTCCACCTCGGCGTGGGCCCTGCATCATGTGAGATGGAGTTTTTTTGATGGGTTTTTCATGGGTGCCCGTGCACTGGGTTTTTCATGGGTGCCCGTGCACTTTGTGCACGGGTTATTTCTAGTATCTCTATAATATAAGGGGTGCAAAGTGTTATTCCATGCAGGATTTGACTAAAAACAAACCCTAGGTGCTCAAATCTACTCCATGGATTTGGAGAAGGGTGTAGGCCCACCCACTTGATAGTGGAATTGCACAGCTAAAAAACCCTACCTCTCTCTTTTCTTTCTTTAGCTTCAAACCCCACCTCTCTCTTTTTTCTCTAGTGGTTCCACAATGCCAATCTTTTCACAGCAAGAACAAGAACATATCAAACAAATGGAGCAAGAGAGCTTGTGATTCTGTTGATATCAGCACCATCTTTTTCTTTCTGTTTTGATAAACGTTTGAATCAAGTGGGGATACAGACTCCTCACATGCTTCATGTCTACCACATGATCATTATTAGGTTGACATAAAATAGTCCATCCCCTTTATTTACATATGAAAATACATCGCTCGACTCTCATCATGATTTTAGCGCGTTGATGGTCTTAGCGTTGATGGTCTTAGTCGTCTGATGTCATGACATAGATTTTTTTTTCCACTTAAGTTTTTGAACAAAAATAAGAATGCTCACTCTGAGTGGTAAAACGTAGCCTTCATCATAACTCCAGAGTTGACATGCTAACAGGAGCATCAAAAAACTTTCAATTTCACCTATGAAGGTTAAGATGATGATTTGAAGGATAATCATGAGTTGGGTACCAAAAAGGTTTTGGATGAATGGAGAATGAAAGCAAATCCTTTCAGAGATGATGGCTTTGCATTTCCCTTTGAAAACCATTGGAGCAGCAGCTTGTTTTCTGTCAATGGAAAGAACCAACCTCTACTATCCTTTTCAATTAGGATCATGTAGGATGATAACCCATGTCCAAATCAGAGCTAAAGAGAATGAAAGCACCATGTTTGCCTAATTGGCTACATAGAGTGTGTGCTATCAAGTCTAAAAATGCAACAAAAAGCCCTTTCCTACTAGATGATGCCCATCTTCTTTTTGTAAAGACTGGCTCGTAGTTTTTCTCACAATATGATGCTCATCTTTACTTCTTTTTTGTAAAGAATGGCTCATAGTTTTTCTTCACTATCATTCTTTTGGCACTTGTTTGTCTGCAAAAATCTCCTTCGATATAACTTGTGACTATCAAATATCGTCATGCTTCAAGGTCTCCAAGATTGACAATGCAAATGAATACTGATTTCTGTAGTTTGTTAAGACGATGCAAATGCATGCTAGAACCATCATAGCAAGGCCGGTGAACTACAATACAACTCGACATGAAACCTAACTCGTTACATTCAGTTTATAGAGCACAGATTCTAGGCAAAAAAATTAGAAGCCACTGGGCTAGGTGAGTAACAGGGCTGGTAAGCCAATAGCTCCAACCAGGTTGCAGACTTAGCTTTCTGCATTTCGTTTGGAGAACCGATACCTTGAAAATAACCATGAACACAGCTCCATGTAACAAAATCGGATATTGAACCGATAGAAGTATGCCTATCTGCATCACATTTCATTATCGATGATGTTCTTGATCATCTCTGCGGGGATCAACCCTTCGGTTCTGATCGCATCCTTAGTTGGGTCCGGGCTGATGAAATATAGCGTAGGCAGACCCCTTACCTGCCACAACAAGGCAGCAAGATTCAGCAGCTTCATTAAAAGACAGTTTTTTCACCGCCATAGCTGGATGATTTGTCATACCTGCATATCTCGTGCAAATTCATACTCGTCGTCGGTATCTACTTTGACAAACAGTGCATTGTTCTCATACTCAACAGCTAGCTGCAAGAAATATTAAAAATGAATACTATGCTGACTGTGGATTTAATTAATTTCTTTGGCAGGTCCAAACATATAATAAAAACGATGTCTTGAATGTTAAGAATAAGAATGAGGGTAGATGTATGACTAGTAACTGTGCCACTTTTCTGGAATGGGATTAAATAATTAGTACAACATCTACAAAGGGTTTCTAAAATTATAAAATATAGTTTAATCTTACTGTTATGAATCTCAAGATAGAATGCAAGAATATGCCTAGATAGTTAGTAGCACGTCAAACTTGGATACAAGATCAACGCACAATGGGTTGGAAGTGGGTGGTAGTTGGGGGAGTTGGAAACATTATTCTTAGTCTTATATAACACATGAAGCTCTAAAAGGTACCTCAAGCAGATTGAGCCACAACTGTTATGAATCTTGAGATATAATGCAAGAATATGCCTAGATAGTTAGTAGCACATCAAACTTGGATACAAGATCAACGCACACATGGGTTGGAGGTGGGTGGCAGTTGGGGGAGTAAGAAACATTATTCTTAGTCTTATATAATACATGAAACTCTAAAAGGTACCTCAGGCAGATTGAGCCACAATTCGAGATGCACTTAGTGCGCATGCGCACGCACATCTATGGAAACAATGGTGGCTGGTATGACACAAGCCTTGTGTGGCTGCGTGCACATCTATGGGAACAATGATAGCCGGTATGACACACCGGCCCTATAGACAGATCTCCCTAATGTTGCACAACCTGGTCATAAAGCTAATTAAACAACGGATGGCTGGTGGGATGACCAAATTTTCTAGTGATAAGAATTTTTAGAAACATAAAAGTGATGGCAAAGAGACTGTAACTGCAGATGGGATGTGCATGGCATCACAGTGCACAAGCTGCAGGGCCCAAAACATCACACTGCCCCATGTTTCCATGCATGCAATAAGCTAACTTAGTAACAATTATACTAAAAGACTAACATGTCTTCTATGGAACCAATGAGTTTGTATAAAACAGATTTTAATTAAATCTGAAATTTCTGCTTTGGTGAAACACAACATTGATTCCAATTTCCTATATATTTCAACTGTCTTTTCAAAAAAAAGGTCATATGAAGAACTCCCAAACCCCCTCAAAAATTTAGATTTCTTTATTATACTTCTATTAAAATGGGGACATTCTTCAAGCAATAGGAAGACAATTTACTTTTAAGTTGGGGGACTTAGAAACATTATTCTTAGTCTTACATAGTATAGGAAGTTCTAAAAGGTACCTCATGCAGATTGAGCCAGAGAGGAACGTAGTGCCAAGGTTTTAAATATCGGATATCAGTATCGTATCGGATTGGCCATATTGGATATCATGAAAAAAAATCAGTACGAGCAAATATCGGGTTGGTCGTATCGGGCATGATAAATATATAATTATAGTATCATAAATATCCATGATTGATCATATTATCAAAATATCATCAATAGTATCACATAAAGTTACAATAAGTGTATTAAATAACTGCTAACACTAACATATGAGTATGTAATACACTAATACTATAAGTCTACAAATTAACAAAATATTAAAGCTTAAAATACTGCATGAATAGAAAATGAATTAAAAGACTTTCAGGCAGATTGACTTACCTCCACATTATGTAACAAGATTATTATGTACACGTCTCTAGCACGAATGTTTCAGCATATGCAGCTGCTTTCGCATCAGAATCAGAACTATCTGAAGAAGATGAATTTAAGGAGCACCATGAATCAGAACCTAAAGCTTCCTCCTCAATCATTTGCTTCTTCCCCTTCACCTTTTCCGAAGATGATGATGCGATGGATTTTCCTTTCTTTACAGTCTTTAATCTTTTGCTAAACCTTGGAGTTGGATCAGCACAAATCGCTTCTTCAACTTGCCTCCAAGTCGGTCTTTTTCCAGAGAAGACTATTTCATCATCTGAACAACAAATTATTCTCCCAACTTCTCAACGGTTGCATTCACTAGATCATAAATATATTTGACATCATGCACATCATTAGATGTGTTTCCAGAATCATAGAACATCGTACCAGTATAAGCATGAATGACAATGTTCAGTATGCTGCTACCCCTCATATCTGTCTAACAATCTATCAAACGACTACAACCATATAGTCTATATGCCTCTAAAAAGCTTACTTCTCCTTTTTAGAAGCAACTTCCTTAGGAAGATACTTCTTAGCTATCTCATAGAAAATAGGACATTTCAAATTAGGTCCATATTTACCCACATCATGCACCATCTGTCCAAAAGATGGGTGATCAATCAAAAAGAATGGTAATTTTGCCTCAAAAATACATCGTGTGATCGACTTGCACGCATCTTCTCTTTTTTTCTTCTTCTAGTGCTCATTAAGGGTGGATTGCATCCCTTTTCCTTTCTCCTTCCATAGTTGCTCCATATTCCTCGTTTCTTGAACATGCGGTTATACATGCATGTCCAATCGATCCTTTGAACATTGCAAGAACTTAACTGGCTTCATAGGAGGACTCCACTTCAACGTCATCTCCAATAACCATATCATCTCTAAGAGCTTGAAGTTTTAAATCTTTCACCTCTTTAGATGACTACGTAGCTTGTAATGCAGCAATGGCCTTCAGCCTAACCTCCTCAAGAACTTCTGTGCAAGAAGCTATATTACCTCTTTCCTACAAGATGAGTCTTAAAACGGTTAATACATCCGCTCATGACATGCTCACAGAGCTTCTCCCCATAATCCTAGAAATTTTTTTCCGCAACGGATGATGCATTGCTAGATGCTCCAGAAGACATTTTCAAAATCTACTATCAAAGAGGACAAACATTGTAAAAATATTAAATTAAAATTTAAAGTACAAAAACTTAAAAAAATTAAAACATGTCATAAAAAATTAAAACATATTATGAATCATGACTTACAAATAATTGTAGGATTTACATGTATATGTCATATATTCAGGAATCAATATACGTCTTTATTTGTAGCACAAAGGCAATATCATTGTGTCAATCTTTATAGTCAAGGATCTGGCATATGCGGTAGCAAGTTGCCTGTAAGAGACAATATTCATTATTCATTATCCTGTAATCCAATAAGCCAATTAGCCAAGTTATCCAAGTAGTATACAAGTGAATGCATGAACCCCCAACCAATCCAAGTGTTATATCACTAACAAGGGCCATAGATGACCAAGCATGGCCCAATACTTAACTACAAAGATTAATTAGAATCAATTTTATTTTCTAATCATCTATGTACATTCCATAGTCTTCTCAGAACAATGTCTTCATCGAAATAATATTTTTCTACCCAACAATATCAATTATTTTCTCAGAACAATTTCGTCTTCAAAATAAATATTTTCAGAGTCTCGAACTCATACTAGAATTACAAACCTATTTAATGTGCTCTTGTGCCCTTTGTGCTATGTGAAATCACTGAATTGCACATTGGTTATAAAGTGACAGAACACATGATCGAGAGACATAGTAAGCTAGTGACAGGGCACAAGACTGGCACACAAAGCAGTAGGGCACATGAGTCAACACACCAAGAGCACATGAACCGACAGTGATAGAGCACGAAGCACGGGAACAGAGAAGAAGAATCATCTGTGTAAATAGAAAGATGAAGAAGAAAAGAAACAAAAAAGATGGTGATAGAGAAGAAAAAGAAAGAATATGCAAGAAGAAGACGACGAAATAAGACGAAGATCAAGAAGAAGATCGATGAAGACCTCGAAAAAGAAAACCTAAAATCATTTAAAATTAGCAACAAATCACAAAAATAATGAAAAAACTGATCCAAACACAAAATATTTACCTTTTCCTTTGATTTTTACCTCGAAATTAGGTCAGACGGTGAAGAATCGACAAATCGAACCTCAAACCCCCTAGCTTTAGGTCGGACGAATACAGTCAGGAAGAGAGAGATGAGAGCTTTCTACGAAGAGCGTAAAGGGACCAAAGAGGCTTCTTGTTGATTACTTATTAAATGGGTTTGGATCGAATCGATCCAACCCCATTTAAAAAATTTGTGAACCCAACTTGCACAATAACAGCCTTTATCGGCCAATATCGGCCCAATATATCGGGCTGAAATATATATCTGGATTATCGGTCGATAATTAGAATATCGGGGTTTTTTCCGTAAAAACCCAACATATCGTATAAGAGATTATCGACCGATAGCTAGAATATCGGGGGTTTTTTCGTAAAAACCCAACGTATCATATCAAAGATTATCGGCCGATAATTAGAATATCAGGGTTTTTTTGTAAAAACCAACGTATCGTATCGACTGGTCGCCAATACCGATTTATCAACCGTATCGACCGATGTTTAAATCATTACATAGTGCACATGCATGTGCGCATCTATGGGAACAATTGTGGCTGCTTTGACACACGGGTGCGCACACATCTATGGAAACAATGATGGTAGGTATAAATCGGTATCGGCCGATATTTAAATCATTACATAGTGCATGTGCATGTGCGCATCTATGGGAAAAATGGTGGCTGCTATGACACGTGGCGCGCACACATCTATGGAAATAATGATGGCATGTATGACATACCAGCCATATAGACAGATCTCACAGACGTTGCACAACCTAGTCATAAAGCTAATTAAACAACAAATAGATGTTGGGATGATAAAATTTTCCTGTGATAAGAATTTTTAGAAACACAAAGGTGATGGCAAAGAGATTGTAGCTACAGACTGGACATACATGGCATCACAACGCACAAGCTGCAGGGCCTGAAACATCACACCACCCCTTGTTTCCATGCATGCAATAAGCTAACTTAGTAACAAATATACTACAAAGACTAACATGTCTTCTAGGGAACCAATAAGTTTGTATTTAACAGATTTTAACCAAATCTGAAATTTCTGCTTTGGTGAAACACAACATTGATTCCATTTTCATATATATTTTGCCTGTCTTTTCAAAGAAGGTCCCATGAAGAACTACCAAAACCCCCCTCAAAACTTTTGGATTTCTTTATTATACCTTTTTTAATTTTGGAATGAAGTGCTTGCCTTGGGGCATTTTTGTGATACAAATTATAACCATAATGTTAAGTCTTGGTGCAATTATGTTCTCTAGACCTTTTGAATTTTTCTTAAAGAAAAGGTTCTACCGTGATAACATGACTTTTTAAGTTTTCATATCCATTCTGGCAACTTATGTTCATTCCAGGCTGACACCTTTGATCTCTTTCCGATGCTTCACACCAAATATGTTGCATTCTAATTAAACAACAAATGGATGTTGGGATGATAAAATTTTCCAGTGATAAGAATTTTTAGAAACACAAAGGTGATGGCAAAGAGATTGTAGCTACAGACTGGACGTACATGGCATCACAACGCACAAGCTGCAGGGTTTGAAACATCACACCACCCCTTGTTTCCATGCATGCAATAAGCTAACTTAGTAACAAATATACTACAAAGACTAACATGTCTTCTAGGGAACCAATAAGTTTGTATTTAACAGATTTTAACCAAATCTGAAATTTCTGCTTTGGTGAAACACAACATTGATTCCATTTTCATATATATTTTGCCTGTCTTTTCAAAGGAGGTCCCATGAAGAACTACCAAAACCCCCCTCAAAACTTTTGGATTTCTTTATTATACCTTTTTTAATTTTGGAATGAAGTGCTTGCCTTGGGGCACTTTTGTGATACAAATTATAACCATAATGTTAAGTCTTGGTGCAATTATGTTCTCTAGACCTTTTGAATTTTTCTTAAAGAAAAAGTTCTACCGTGATAACATGACTTTTTAAGTTTTCATATCCATTCTGGCAACTTGTGCATTCCAGGCTGAGACCTTTGATCTCTTTCCGATGCTTCACACCAAATATGTTGCATTTTTTTCCTGGTCTACAGCTATAGAAAGATAAATTTCACAAATAAGAGAATCAATATGAGGGTATGACTAATTCATTATATAAATCAAATATAATGCATAAACCTATGAAACACTGATCCTTCTAGCCATACCCATACCAAACACTGATACTTCTTGGACACTTCTCCAACACATGTCGGACACTTCTCAATACTTACCGGAAACATGTCAAAATCGATTACTTCCAAACTTGAATTTTCTAGGGAGCATATTTGTTTTCTTTTTGTGCGGCATACATTTAATTTCAAGGGTTACACCTGTGATTTTGTGTACGCTTAAGACAAGTAGAACATGTAATTACAAGGTGAAGTGATAAACTTATCTAAATTGTGTATAACGTTTGATGTCTCCTTCTGTATTTTGTTTGTTGTGTGTACATAAAATTATATAATATTATAATAGATGTGTTCCCGTAACTTAACTTTTACAAATTTGTCATGCCCCATATCCATATCCGAACCCATACCAATAATCGTACTGTGTCTATGCTACCTAGGTGTAAACGGAGTAAAATTTCGATAATAATGTCAAATATAAATGATAAGATTCAACCAAAAAGGAAATCTGGCTTATAAAAGGTCAATATCAGAAGGTTGTGGATTAACCAAAATAGAGAATATATCAAAGATGAAACTTAAGATGATCAGTTAAGTATATCGCATGGGTATGGGAGGTCTTAAGTTCGATTTTTATTGCTGAATATGAGAAATCACCCAAGTACGGATGTGGTAAAAAAACATTTTGAGGCATATATGCACTCAGGAATCTGGGAATAGCCATATGCCACCATACCACAAATAAATAGAACATGAGATTTTTGCATCTGGTTCTAACAAATCAATGAACAATGTAAGATTTAACAAATCCAGCAGCATTGATATTTCCAATTGGAGCTGGCCACATGAATCCCCTTTGTCAATTTGACTGTATGAAGACCAATCTTCCCTATTAGATCAGCAACTATTGTACTGTTTTTATTGCATCCAACCAGCTTTTGGTCTACTACACGTTACAGCTGCACCTCTAGTTAAGATCTTATCACTTCGTAACACACTGATCATCCTCCATTGTACACATCCTATCAATCTTGAAGGGTTCTTATGTCATCCTTCACGCATTTGACTTCTAG
This sequence comes from Scilla litardierei, assembly GCA_030789695.1. Lineage (NCBI taxonomy): Eukaryota > Viridiplantae > Streptophyta > Magnoliopsida > Asparagales > Asparagaceae > Scilla > Scilla litardierei. The sequence continues at coordinate 198,387,492 of CM061136.1, forward strand.
TCTTATCTTATGATCAACTCTGTATACACTGCTTATTTATGTGTTAGGTTTGTAAGAACAATCGGAAGGTCACACGATGAGTCAAACTGGCGAAGGCATGACCTAAGTTGAGTCACTCTAACCTAAAATCTTGATATCTCTAGTAGAGGACCAACTTCAATCTTATGATCTTCACTTTTTTCAACCTTCCCATTGTGAGAATATTTTTCTTAACAACATCCCATCCCCCCTTCAAACTCAAGATGTATGCACTTTGAGTTTGGAAAGAACTAAGAGAGCTTATCTTCGAGGTCCAAATGAGGCTATAATGAAAGAAATGTAGATCTGGATGAGGCCATCAGAGGAGGATCTAGATAAGACTATTAGGACAGAAGATTGGATTTAAATTGATAGCTCTTATACAATACCAATATTGTGTAAACAAGATCAAGGGTCTCAGGTTAAGATACTTAACCTAAAAGCTTAACTATTACATATATGCCTAACTTTAATAATATATGCCTAACTTTAATAAATTATGACTAACTAAAAATTACCCGTGCACTTAGTGCACAGAGCAGAAGTAACCCCCTACGAATAGGGCATGGTGCACGCGTGCAACCAAAAAGGAGCGAGAAGTGTGGGTGTGTGTCGGTATCGTCGGGTAGTAAAAGGGGATCAAGCATGTAGATAACGAGGCTGAAATGGCTAAAATGCAAATACCCGAGGGCAAACATGCGAATAATTGGGATTGGGATGAATGGGGGCATGCAGGGTTTTTTTAAATATTTTTTAGTGGGGTGAGGTATTTACGGTTGTGCCATTGTCCCATGTGGCAATGTGACATTGCCACATGAGACAATGGCCAAACCGTAATTTCCTCTTTTAATATATAGATTCTTTACGTTTTTCTATTATATTCAATGCGAGACTTTTTCCTTTACACCCTCAAACTCAAGTTGGATTCAACTTTGAGTTTATTAAGTGAGAACCATGAACGTCGAACCCAAGGAGAATTGGGAGACAAATGTATAAAACCATGTTAAACAAAGTTTGGAATGGGATCGAGGGTCTCAAGGTGAGTAACTGATGAAACTATAATATGAGCCGACGCACTCTAACCTAAAAACTTAAGCCCTTAGGTAAAGGCCCCATTTCAATTTTATATTCTTTATTTTTTATTCTTTCTTATTAACCCATTCAAAATCAAGGTGAATCCACCTTGGATTTGGAAATTAATTAGAGAAGGAACAAAGACGGAACAACAATTGAAGAACAAAGTTTTCACTTTGGGTGAACTTGTTTCCTGAAAGGTTTATTTCTGAATTCTAATAGCCCACATTTTGACATATAGAACATGTAGCTGACTAGCTACTTTATCCAATTTTCTTGTCCCGTCCATGGACATTGATCATCACTCTAAACTCACTACCCGCTTTAATTATTCCACTTCAATCCTATAAGCTACATCCTTATTAACCTCATTCTCTTACAAATGGTTCATTCTAAGTCTGGAAAGCCACACATGTGACAATTATGCATGTAGTAGATACAAGAGAACAAACTTCAAAGTTTTCAATAAATACAGCCTACAAATGCTCATTTATGCTATGGTGCCTCATGTTAACATACGTACTTATACATACAAAACATCCCAGATGGGAATATGTTGCCTAGCATAAGCATCAAAAGGTCAAGCATTTCATTGCAGAAATAGATGTCGAATTTGAAGATAGAAAATAATCATTACTCAAACATGCTTATCAGTAATGACTAAATCAAAAAACCTATTAGTCATCAGTATTATCACAATTGCCAGTCAAATATGCACCAGTGCCATCTAATATCATCCATGTATACGTAAGTGCAATCGGCTAGATTGACTCTTCAACCAACAAGTTTGGTGCCTTGTGCTGATTGTGGCCCCCCAAAAAATGAAAGGAATTTGAAGCCACTTCTCAATTGTTACGTGTCATACCTCTGGAAAAGTTCCAATTTGGATTAGATAAATTGATCGCTAGCAACAAAAGAAACATGGTACATTTTTTTAAACAACAACATAATTTCATGCATGGAAAAGATTTGGAATTGAAATAAGTAGCACCCAAAAGAAATAAAACCCCAACAAATATAAAAGAATTTTTATACCGTTTCGAGCTCCTGGGCCATGAGAATGCAAGGCCCACACCATGTCGCGTAGAAATCCACAATGATGGGAACACTCCTTTCTCCTTTCACCAGTTCTTCAACTTCTTTAGCCGAAACCTTTTTCTACAGCCAAACGAAATTGAAATCGGAAAACTTAGGGGAAAACCCCCCACAATGCAATAATAAACAAACTGATGAAATAAAGAAAGAAATTTGCATACAACGAGATAGGCTTCTCTGATGTACTTGGCATTTGGGGATGCAGATGACATACTTCTGATGCTGCTTCTGTTGCTTCGTCTGAAGCCGATGGAAGAAATTGGCTGTTGGGCATTTGTGGAATTTTGTCGGAGAGCGGCCGAGGGGTTTGAATATTGTGAGCTTTGGATTACAGTGGCCATGGCGAAGAGAAAAAGGGCGCAAAGTACAGCGAAAGCGGAGGATGAACCTTATCTATTCTGATTCTGAATTGCTACGCAAACAGACTTTTTGCTTAGTTCACGGACCGCTTAATTTTTCGAAAAATACCTAAACTGTTGTTTACTCACGCACAGACCAAAGATGCCCCAAAAATGCTGAGTTCACTGTTCACATGTCTTTTTACAGCATGAAGCAAGAGAGATCGAATGATGTTTAAGGGATCAAATTGGCGTAGAATGGAGATACAACGATTTAGGCAAATCTGTGACCTAAAATTGCGAAAGGGAAACTGGAAGGGCATGTAAGGTTTCGAATTTTTGGGGAATTAAAACTGAATTGGGCGGCACGTTAGGATGCATGTTTAAATTTCGATAATATTGATGCACTAGTCATAATCTGTGTTCGTAGGACACGGTTCATTTACGATACCAAGAAATTTAATTCCTTCCAAGAGTCTTCCTTCCAAAATTTAGTACCCTTTAAATTTAGTTCCCCTCTAAAATTTAGTATCCTCTAAAATTAGTACCCTCCAAATTACAAATTAGCTGACTACAACGTACAAAGTATACATTATATAATCCACAAATATGGAACAGACAATTCATACCAAGAGGCTCTATTTAAATAACAGAAGTTTCCATTTACAGTACAATTTGAATTACAGAAGTTTTCATTTAAATTCAAACTAAGAGGCTCTATTTAAATTCAAACTAAGTTGAGAAGTGCCAGTGTTTTTTTTTTTTTTTGAGACTTTTGTGTCACAAGGAATAAGCAAAAAAATGAGATACGAGAATCAACGAGAACAAAAAATTGTGTGTGCGGTTACGGGTGATGGAAAAAAATCAGAAAAGCAAAAAACTGAGAACAAAAACGTGTGTGCGCGGTTACGGGTGATGGGCAAAAAATTGAGTAGTGCACAAAAATTCGGTTACACCAAGTAATGTGAGATGTACAAAAAATTAAAATTGGAAAACTTTTGTTTTTTTGGTTTTATTTATTTGGAAACTCACAATCATCAAATTTTTTGTCCTAGTCATACTTTTGCCGCCATGTACGACAAAGATTTAAAAACAGTCGTGAATTGTATAATAGATGTTTAGAGTCCAAAAATAATTTCAAGTAAACTTGAATTTCGATAACATTAATGCATGTTCTTAAGAAATAATTATGTGATGTTAAATTGTGGGTATTTTTAACATGAAATTGGTCTTTAATATTTTGATGCATGTCAAGTAGGTGTTGAGATTTTATTTCGAAGTTGTTTACGCGTGTTTTTTCCACCCGTAAATCGATTGTATGGAGGCCCGGAGGGTGCGGGGTCAACGCGGTCAAAAGGGGACACGCGGGACCTCCGCGTTTGCCGTCGCAGCCACGTGGGACGGAGATGACCCTTGAGGTCGGTCGTGGGCACGTTCGTTTGAGCAGGAAGGCACGGTTACGTTCTTCGGCGCGCCGAGGGGTAGCCTCGGCGGGACGGCAACCTCCATGATCGGTTGAAGGCGGGGTCGCTCGGTGAGGGGACGCGCGGATCTTCGCATCGGCTTGCCAAGGGGTGGCCTCAGCAGAGCGACGACCTGATGATGGAGACGAGCGGACTCGGGGATGAAGGTGCTCGGCTCCGGCTGGGAAGACGCTGAGGGGAAGCCTCGGCGTCGCTGGATCTCCTGAACCTGAATAGACGAGAGAGCTCATCAGGGGGGGGGGTCGGACCTTGGTTCCGACCGAATCCCCTCCGATGACAAAGTCAGATCGGGTCTTGATAGATGCTCGACGGGATCGGACTTGGTTCACGGAGAGACTAAGCCCCGATCCTCGGACCGAGTTTTAGAGGAGAAATATTCAAGGTGGAAGAAGGTGTAAGAGTGTTTAGTATGTGATACCATTGCTGTAGATCACTCAGATCCCCCCTCCGTGGTGATCCCGCCTCCCTCTTCATATAGGGGAGTCCCTTAGTAATGGGCCATGATGAGACATCATGGGCGTTGTTTTATGAGGGTGTGCTAATGGGGAATGTTGACCCCAATAATCGCCACGCTTTATGGAGAGACGAATGCCATGAAGGCGGTTGCCATGTTTGGCGAGCCATGATGGCTGGAGTGATGGCCATTTAAGTCGGGCCATTATGGGCGAGAGTGATGGCACTTGGCGGTTGCCATATTTGGTGAGCCATGAAGGTGACTGCCGTAATTGGCGGATCATGATGACACTGGGCGGTTGCCATACTTGGCGAAGGCTTCCTCGATTTGGGCCCCGACTTCCTCCACTACGGAAGTGGGCAGTCTTTTGGGCCTTTGTCTTGGGCGGATAAGCGCGGCCCGCCCGTGAGATCTCTGAGGCCGGGGCCCCAAGGCCGTAGCAGGCCGGTTGACCGGTCGTCGTTGACTTGGCTCTTCCGGGCCCGGCCAAAATAGTCGTAACAATTGCCCCCATCTTCCGAGCTCTACCATTGTTAAGGTTGAGGTCGGGAGATGTAGTATAAGGGGGGAGAAGTTGCTTTCTCTGTAAAGTTTTTGGTCCTCTTACGGAGTTGGCTAGATCGTCGGTCCGAGATTCGTTCGGTTGCGAGAGGAGTCTCCCCTCGACTTACGGCCGACGAAGGAGTGGGTCGACCAGCTGGGGGAGTTGTCCCCAGCACTGAGATTGAGCTCGTCTGTTTGGCGACGAGGGGAGTTGCCCCTCGACTCACGGCCGACGAAGGAGATTCGTTCGGTGGCGAGGGGAGTTGCCCCTCGACTTACGGCCGACGAAGGAGATTTTGTTCGGTGGCGAGGGGGGTTGCCCCTCGAATTACGGCCGACGAAGGAGATTCGTTCGGTGGCGAGGGGAGTTGCCCCTCGACTTACGGCCGACGAAGGAGATTCGTTCGGTGGCGAGGGGAGTTGCCCCTCGACTTACGGCCGACGAAGGAGATTCGTTCGGTGGCGAGGGGAGTTTCCCCTCGACTTACGGCCGATGAAAGAGTGAGTCGGCTAACCGGGGGAGTTGCCCCGACCCTTCGACCGATCCGTTCGTTCGGTGGCAAGGGGAGTTGCCCCTCGACTTACGGCCGACGAAGGAGATTCGTTCGGTGGCGAGGGGAGTTGCCCCTCGACTTACGGCCGACGAAAGAGTGAGTCGGCTAACCGAAGGAGTTGCCCCGGCCCTTCGACCGATCCGTTCATTCGGTGGCGAGGGGAGTTGCCCCTCGACTTACAGCCGACGAAAGAGTGAGTCGGCTAACCGGGGGAGTTGCCCCGGCCCTTTGACCGATCCGTTTGTTTGGTGGCGAGGGGAGTTGCCCCTCGACTTACGGCCGGCGAAGAAGTGAGGACCTTGTGAATACTTTCGAAGATTCCATGGTGGCGCTATGCCACTATTTCGTCCAGCTTGGGTGGATGCAGGAGCTGTTCGGCAAGCGGGGACCCAGCAGCACGGTCGGAGGAGCGGTATGGAGGCTCGAACTCGGACGGTGGGGCTTCGGCCCGGCTTGCGAAGAGGCTCGGTATGGCCGACAACTCCGCTTTGAGCTGGTCAAAAGATCCGGCGTCGGTGATGTGGTCGCTGACATGGCCCTCGAGCTACTGTTGAGAGAAACGGTGAGCTGGAACAACGGCAAGGGTCCTCAGCAGGTCTTGGTCGACAACTCTGCTTGCTCTTGGGAAGCGGGGTCGGCGAAGCATCGACAAGGATGTGGACAAAAGGAGCTCAGCAAGGGCCTGGAAGCTCGGCAGAGCCGCTCAGAGGTCTCGAGTTCGGGCAAAGGCGGTTCCGCAAGCTCGGCCACGGAGTTGCTTGGTCAAGTCGGCGGCTCACAAGCTTAAATAGAGGTGGTCGAGGATGTCGACAGATGTTGGCCCGCTTTAGATCCGAATGTCGGGGTTTCCTCACCGGGCAGCTCTTCAGAGTTTGCCCAGCGAACCATGCGCCATCGTTAGGTTTCGACCGTGTCTTCCGGCTTTGAACTCTGAGCAGCAGCACCGGGAAGCAGCCAACTGAACATCCGGGGTCGAGCTCCGTGGAAACCATATGCTCACAGATTGAAGATAGGGCCGAATCCTGTGGTGTTGCATTCCCCCTCCCCCCAGTCGATCCCAAGGCAAAAGGGATGGACGGCCTTGGCGAGGCGCGTTTTCCCACAACTAGAAATGGAGCAAGATCTCTTTTAAAAGATCGACATTGTCAGATGTGCCATTCTGTTCAAAGGCCTCCAACGTACTCCTCCTCGCTGCCGGTGACCTGGAGACATGTCATTGCCAGGGGAGTCATCGATGCTTGAGATAAAGGCCGGGTCATCTCCGTTGTCCAGGGGTCCGACACCGAGACAGTCGACGTGATGCAGTCACCGGGCTTTGTCCTCGAACACGTTTCTTTGGTGGTCGGACAGCTACGCCACGACGTTCGAGCCCCAATTGAGATGATGTGGCAAGCTCGAACGGGGGTGGGATGGTAGGCGACCCACAAGCTCGACGAGTGCAGCATGGAGCGCCAGACGCTCGACACGGACCGATTGCTGAGCTCCTTTCTCTTCAGGCGTTCTGTCGGACAGTTTGTGGGCGTCATCAGACGTTGGGTCGGACGTGGTTGAAGATGAGCAGGGATATCCCGGCATGGATGGAGCTTGTCGGACAGCGAAAGTTGCTAGCGATGCAACATGGGAGGAGGTCGGTGAGCGGTGGAGTAGGTGGGGGCAGCCGAACGATCAATAGGGGCTGCAGACTACTCAGCACGCTCGACACACTAGTCATGCCCGAATGCTCGGTGAGAGGAGGTCGGCGTCTGACGATGTCCAGCTTGACAGGATACTCTCGCGGTGAGCTTTGCCTAACAAGTTATCTCTCTCCCCTCGATCGTTCCAACTGGCAGTGGGGAAGCTCGTCTCGGGGATGTGAGCTCTGGTGGGGAGACCCAGTATTCAAGCCCGTTTACTTCCATCGGCATTGCGGTGCTACGTGGCAACGTTAACTCGATAGCACTCCGCACTCCTGCCCGCTCCCTGAGCCATCCGATCGTTGTCGCCCCCCCCTTGAGCTTGTCGGAGCTTGCGATCACAGCACGGTCGTGAGAGAGGGTGGTCGGCCGAGGCCTTCGACTTTGTGATGCTAAGGTGCAAGGAGGTGGAGGATGGGATCTCATCGCCATTGGTTCTGATTGACGATGAGCATCATCGGCATCCTCAGCAGGGCACGCGGTTCGGCAGCTCATTCAACGGTGGTTTGGCAACACAACCGGGTGGTTGCATGAATGCTCGGACGCTCGGACGGAACTCAGGCGACGGCAGCACATGATGTTGAATCTGCGATCCGTTCGTCAAGGAGAGGCTTTATCGACAGTGTGGGGGTGAGTTGAACCACTACCTCCGCATGCATTCGTGCCATTGCCAGGGCACCTAACAAGAGATGACTCACTCTCGAGGGTGTCTTTATGGAGAGAGATGGATCTGCTGATCAATGGCTGCAAGTACTAATTCCATTCCCCCAGCTCTTTGATTGATCGATCGTCCTCGACAGATCAGCGACTTTGTCCGCTTGGTTGGACGACCGATCGGCATCTTTGGCAGCCTTATGGTGGCATAGACGCGTCTTCGGCACCCTCAGTTGGGCGTCAGAGGTAGGTCGGCATCAGAGGTAGGTCGGCATCCTCAGCGAGCTGGGCCTTCGTCGAAGCTGGCATTGGTGGTTGGAGCGCTTTGGTCGAATACTCGGTTGATGACCGCCATCACCGATCATTAAGCTGGATCGAGACTGCCGCATGATGATATTCCCGACGGAGGAGGGCAGGACCAATGTTTCGGCCGAAGTTGATGATGCTTCACTCAACGTTGACAATCTCAGACCTCGATGTTGAGACCGAAGTTGATGATGACCCGAACTTGACGTTGACATTCAATTCAAGCGCCATTGGGGGCAATTATATTTAATGACGAAACATAAATTTTGGTGGCCCTCCTTCAAACGCCAGGGGAAATTACTGAATTTAATGCCATTTGAACCCTTACATTCTCAATTGAATGTCAATTGATTGCTTCATAGTGCCAATTGAATGTCTGACTCGTATATTCAATTGCTCTGACATTTAATGGCATGAGGTAGGGTCCCTTGGGACGAACCCATCTCTGGACGTCCTGGGACCGAAGTCGACGGTGGTGATCCGATCCATGGGAGATGCCAGGCTCATGGGGAGCCGGTCGACTTCACCTCTCAAAACTTGGCTCTTCAAGATTTTAATAAGTGGAACGAATCATTCTCGATGTGGTTGACGACATGGGTGTTGACTCGTTCCCACAGACGGCGCCATATGTTTACGCGTGTTTTTTCCACCCGTAAATCGATTGTATGGAGGCCCGGAGGGTGCGGGGTCAACGCGGTCAAAAGGGGACACGCGGGACCTCCACGTTTGCCGTCGCAGCCACATGGGACAGAGATGACCCTTGAGGTCGGTCGTGGGCACGTTCGTTTGAGCAGGAAGGCACGGTTACGTTCTTTGGCGCGCCGAGGGGTAGCCTCGGCGGGACGGCAACCTCCAGGATCGGTTGAAGGCGGGGTCGCTCGGTGAGGGGACGCACGGATCTTCGCACCGGCTTGTCGAGGGGTGGCCTCAGCAGAGCGACGACCTGATGATGGAGACGAGCGGACTCGGGGATGAAGGTGATCGGCTCCGGCTGGGAAGACGCTGAGGGGAAGCCTCGGCGTCGCTGGATCTCCTGAACCTGAATAGACGAGAGAGCTCATCAGGGGGGGTCGGACCTTGGTTCCGACCGAATCCCCTCCGATGCCAAAGTCAGATCGGGTCTTGATAGATGCTCGACGGGATCGGACTTGGTTCATGGAGAGACCAAGCCCCGATCCTCGGACCGAGTTTTGGAGGAGAAATATTCAAGGTGGAAGAAGGTGTAAGAGTGTTTAGTATGTGATACCATTGCTGTAGATCACTCAGATCCCCCCTCCGTGGTGATGCCGCCTCCCTCTTCATATAGGGGAGTCCCCTAGTAATGGGCCATGATGAGACATCATGGGCGTTGTTTTATGATGGTGTGCTAATGGGGAATGTTGACCCCAATAATCGCCACGCTTTATGGAGAGACGAATGCCATGAAGACGGTTGCCATGTTTGGCGAGCCATGATGGCTGGAGTGATGGCCATTTAAGTCGGGCCATTATGGGCGAGAGTGATGGCACTTGGCGGTTGCCATATTTGGTGAGCCATGAAGGTGACTGCCGTAATTGGCGGATCATGATGACACTGGGCGGTTGCCATACTTGGCGAAGGCTTCCTTGATTTGGGCCCCGACTTCCTCCACTACGGAAGTGGGCAGTCTTTTGGGCCTTTGTCTTGGGCGGATAAGCGCGGCCCGCCCGTGAGCTCTCTGGGGCCGGGGCCCCAAGGCCGTAGTAAGCAGGTTGACCGGTCGTCGTTGACTTGGCTCTTCCGGGCCCGGTCAAAATAGTCGTAACAACATTCAATTCAAGCGCCATTGGGGGGGCAATTATATTTAATGACGAAACATAAATTTTGGTGGCCCTCCTTCAAACACCAGGGGAAATTACTGAATTTAATGCCATTTGAACCCTTACATTCTCAATTGAATGTCAATTGAATGCTTCATAGTGCCAATTGAATGTCTGACTTGTATATTCAATTGCTCTGACATTTAATGGCATGAGGTAGGGTCCCTTGGGACGAACCCATCTCTGGACGTCCTGGGACCGAAGTCGACGGTGGTGATCCGATCCATGGGAGATGCCAGGCTCATGGGGAGCCGGTCGACTTCACCTCTCGAAACTTGGCTCTTCAAGATTTTAATAAGTGGAACGAATCATTCTCGATGTGGTTGACGACATGGGTGTTGACTCGTTCCCACAGACGGTGCCAGATGTTTACGCGTGTTTTTTCCACCCGTTAATCGATTGTATGGAGGCCCGGAGGGTGCGGGGTCAACGCGGTCAAAAGGGGACACGCTGGAACGAGTCAAGTTTAGGCCATGGGTTACATGGGCCAAATTATGGATTGCCTCTTGTATATTTAGGCCATGGGCCAAATTATGGATTGATGATATTGGAGGCATATGTGGCATGTAATCATATGTTATGTTTTTATAAGTTGGTGTGGTTATGGTGAAGGGCATGGCACATCGTTGCATGACCCTTGTTGTTATAAAAGAAAGATATGCTCCAAAAAGTGAAAGATGATGAATTATGAAGCCATGCCAATATGACTCCAAATAATAAGTATCATGGTACAATAAGATTAAATAAAATGAGCCTAGAATGTCTCAATCCTCTCTAAAGAGTGTGAGCTTCGAAGATGGGGTTTGGGGAAATACATGGGTAAGGGCAGCCATAAGGACTGGACTATAATGTGGAGATTCTTGGCACCCACTCACTTGTAGTGAGTGGAGTGACCTGTGGTAGTTGTGATGATTATTCTCACTCGTCCTTACAGGGAGTGACCTGATATGTGATACGAGTGATGATGTGGAGGATAATCTCACTCTTGCTAGGGACATGGGAGTTCGAGATGCCCCGTTAAATTTAATCAATGCTCTGCACCACTGGCTGGGTAATTTGAGTGCCATCCCACCTTGGGTTGAAGTCCATGTCATTATATTCTGCATTTATCCATGTTTCCAAATAACTATCAATAAATGAAGACATTTAACTTAACTTTGCACACTTGTAGTCTTTCCTTTTACTAGTTATTTTTGTAGTTGTTATGATACTCCTTTCTGACCATGGATTGTTATATTCCATTCGGTTCGCTTTCATGTCGCATTTCCTTTATGCCACCATTATAGCTTCTGTGTTCCACTTATGTTCATTCATAATGCGGACTTGTATGTTGTTGAATAATATGTCATATGAGTTAGACATCCCTACTGGACACGCTTTGACGTGCCCTCTCATTTTTCTCACAGGTATCAGATAGAAGGTGGAGATCCAAGGAGGTTGGTGGATTGAAGATGGTGTGCAGATATAGCTTAGGGAGTGAGGTGGAGATTTGGGTGTTGTAGAGATTACTTATTGTACTTGAGACTTGTATGGTTGTATTTCTAACGTAGTGGTAATAAAATGGTTTTGTCTATATATGTGATGTTGTGTACTTTCTCTGTGTTATCTTGTAATGACCCTAATTTCTATATACGCGTATTTGTACGTATTTTTGACGTAGATATGTCCGTATATTTTTGGGGAATATGCCCGTATTTTTCTTTAATTATTTTGGTGGAGGAATTATTTTTAAATAGATTTAAACTCATTATGGATATTAAGAAATAAGAGTATTTGGAGAAATACATGTATTTGGAGTGTATGAAGTAATTCTACATGTATTTTTATTTTCTTAAAATACAAAAATCCAAATTTTTATTACCATGACAACACATCCTATTATGTGTCATGTTGTTAGTTAATTAGAGACACTTGGCCTATTAGGTGTAAGAAGGAGAGGGTTTTAAGGAATACTAAAATCTAGGCAATGAAAAACAAAACCAAAAAAGAAAAGAAAATCCCTCACTTCTCTCACTCTCTTCCCCAAAATTCTGGCCGAAATTTGTCATTCCCCTTTTCTTCATGTTACTTCATCCCCCTTCATCTAGTACTCTTCCATAATAATCCTCTTTCAAGTACTTAAAGCCCACAAAATTTCCTCATCATTCCAACTCCTAAAACATCCCCAAATTAGCCAAAAACCCCAACTTTTGGAGACAAAATTGGAGCTTAGAAGGAGGATAGGAGCTATTTTCTTCAAGGAGAAGAAGGGCCAAAGATTCAATTTTGGAGGGCTTTTTGCAAGGTAGGAATCTTAACTCCTTAGGTAGAATTTAGTTTAGAATGATTTCCTAATTAAAATAGTATGTTACATAACATTTTTGCATCGGAAGCTATGTATGAATTTCATGATAGGATTCCTATGTTAGTAAGTTTAGTTTTCCCCATGATGATGGCTTTAATTAGTAATATATAATTTTAAGAATCAATTAAACATGATTTGTTAGTATGATAGTTGTATGAAAATAATTTTGGGATCAAAATTCTTACTTTTGAATAAGATTGCATTTTCATGGTTAAAGATAGCATTTTTATCACTTTGCTATGTTAGAATTAGTAATTTGTTTCATGTTGAAAAATTGGGAGTAAAATTTTCATGCTATCATGCTAAATTATGTTTGATTTGTGTTTAGGAAGTTAGTCTTAATGTTATTTTCAATTAGTGAATATGTTGTTTTTATCATAGTCTTAATTAAGTAGATATATATCGATGGCTTGAAAATGGAGTAAACTTAGTATCATGATAGTTTTGTTATGTTAATTATGGCACCCAATATGTTAGAAAACAAGTTTAGTTGGAAATGTTAGTTGCTGGAATTTTTGTTGCTGCAGAACAGTAACTTGTAAAATTCGTAGAAAATAGTAGAAAAATCATAAAAATAAAATTAAGGACACTACGAAAAACTAGAGAAAATTTCCTACAACTTTAAAGAGAGGCCGAGAGCCAATTCTGACTGTAATTAGGGTAACAGAGCCAATCTTTCTGGTGTGACAGTTTTGGACAGATTCTTGTGTTAACTTGTTTAGGAATTTTTAATGTTGTATTTTATCTTGAGTTGAAATTGATTAATGTTGATGATACATCATTATATGCTCCTGAAATATGTCCATATGTTGATGTTTCATATGTCATGATTCATGTGGAATAATTATGATGATGAAAATTGTGTAAGTACGAAATGAAAACGGTAGTCAAAACCGTTAAAGAATCGTTGCTAAAAACAATGATGTATCATGTTTAAAACTGAGAGTGAGGTTGAGAGTTTGACATCAGAGTTCTCGGTCCATTCTTGAAATGGGTGAGACTCCAGATGTGGGTTGGGGGAAACACTGATAAATGGTAGGTGTTAAGGAGCGGACGTAGTATGATTCTCACTCGCTTCGTCACTCCCGGAAGGGGGAGTTGACTAGAGTTAGAGAGGCCGCCGGTGCGCTCGTGACGCACCTGGACGGTAAATGATGGTTTTCTCCGTTTGTCCGACAGAAAAACCGAGATGATTCTCACTCCGATACCTTGTCCAGTCAGGTACGGAGTTACGAGAGGCCCCTCCAGTGCTCGTGTCACTAGAGTGGTACCACTTTTCATCCACCCTGGGTGAAGTCCGCTCTCTTAACAGCCTATGGTTTATCCGGGTTCCAAATACAGAATAACAATTTAATTTATTTAATTCAGTCGTTTATTACTTCAGTTTTGTTCACTGTTGTTTACTTTCAGTTCTTGTACTCTGTTTTTAATTTCTGCATAACATGTGATGATGTGACACCTGTAGTTAGTTAGTTAGTTAGGGAGACCAGTTCTAAACTGGGTTCTACTAGGGTGATTAGGAGTTCCTACTGGGTCACGCGTTGACGTGTCCCATCCCGTGGTTACAGGTGCAAGTCCCGAGCAGTCTTCGGGTGTTCAGGAGCCGGAGGTCGGTACCAGTGTTACCGAGGTAGAGCCTTCAGGAGACTTTGTACAGTTAGATTCCCCGGGGTTAGACTAGTGGGTGCGTTGTACCGGGTGTGTACTTTTGTACTTTTGGGCTGGGGGTTTCTTTTTGTTGTATCGCTTTTGTACCCCCCGTTGTACATCTGATGCTTGTATGTATATAAACTTATGAAAGTGATGTAATGTAACTTCTGTGTTGTTGTATTTACTTTTCAGTACTGCGTTTTACTTTCCGTTGGAGCACTTTTCTTTTTACTCTGTGTACTATTCCAGTGTTATTGCAGTGGCCTGCTAATTTATTTTATAATCAACCACAAAAAAATGCCTAGTAGTATTTAGATAAGAGGGCTCGAAGCCTACGTCTGAATACTACGGCGACCTCGTCAGCTACGCTCCCCGTACTTGGGTGAGCGGGGCGTGACATGTCTCTTTATCTTCGGAGGAGTATGTGTATTATCCCAGCAAGTGCGCAGTGGCCTGTGATTCTGTTATTCTTTTGTACTTTCTCTTGTCATCTCCTTCTTTATCACCCTCGCCTCTTCAGGAATACCTGGGACGGATTCGTACTTCCCAGGTATCTTGGTGAGCTGGACGTTACATATATTTTCGGTATATTTCTATTTTGCTTATATTGTTTTCACTGGTAACCAGCAGGATCTGCAGATTGTTGAAAAAGTAACGACCCACCTCCAGAAGTTGGGCGTTACATTGTAGCCTCAGTATAATGCCTGAATTATAAGAAACATTGACCAGCATTATAGGCTATATGTTCTCTAAATCTACAGTGTTCTATGGTGAATTTGGTCCACGACGAATTTAGATAAAAAAGATCACTTCTCACACTACTGCTAATGGAGAAACTTGAACCCATTACCTTTCACAAAGATAAGGCCCTATCATGCTAGTTGACCTAAGCTCGCTCGACTTATTTTAAGCATGTTCAACATCTATACTATACAAAACACAATTGTTTTTCAAACCAAGGGCTGAATAGGACAGGATAAAGAGTGGCTGTGATTTGATCTTGGTGGATCAACAGTTTGGATGCGATTTTAAGAAAATTTGGGAGGAAACATTTGAAATTTTGAGAGGAAATGTGTTGGGAAAACCAAGGTTTTGAAAACCGAACACAAACTCACTCTCCCCCTCGCTTCCCAAAAAAATTCTGGGGGCCTTTAATTAATCATTCCATTATGTTGAACAGACGGAAATAAGGTGGTAGCGATCAATTTGATGAGGGCATTTTGTTCTTTTTAAACGCATGTAGGGCTACTGTCATGGCTTAAGTCTGGGTGGCAAGTTGAACCAAAAACAAACTTCAACGTATTTTCTTGAAAATATGGGAAATTGTCGATGTAAAAATTACAAAATTATGTCATTAGTAAGTGTAACCAAATAAGTTTCAGGAACCACACTTCAATGGATTCATTTGAGCTCTGTTAGCTTTCTACAATATACAAATTTCAGACACCATCTACATTTCAAAATCTTTTTTTTCACAGATTTTTGGGAATCAGAAAAATTGAGGTGACTTCAAAAAGCCCTCACCAACTCCTCTCCGAGTTGAAATTTGGCTCGAATAGGGGGGAAGTAAGAGATTGTCGAAGGTGCCCGCTAAATTTTTTTGGGCCGAATTTGTTGTTCCTCGCCGAATGCGCCCGCGCCGCTAAATATTTTAACGCCAATTTGTTGTTTTAAATTTTGGCTATAAAAATAATTTTTTGGGGAACAAAAATTCCAGATGGGAAATATTAAATGAACCGCGACCGCGATCACGGATTTTGACTAGTTGATATTTACAACATATACACATCAGCTTAATAATTCAGAAGAAAACAAAAATCTGAAAATAGCAAAAAAAACCAATAAATTCATGTACATAACAACATCACCATGATCTGCTAACATAAATACCAGTTGCAATAAAAAATTTCAACATTTTCGTTCCTCCGTAGACTAGTCATTGTTGTCCTTGGGCTTGACCCATGCTAATGTTGTAGAAACTAAAGATCTAGATGTGTACAAACCGAATAACACAGATCTAGATATATAACATGCGGAATCTTAAATCATTGCATACTCTGATTTAGCGGAAGAGTACCTGAGTCCATCGCTAATAATCTGAAAGAGATCCTGACGATACCGTGGCGGACGATCTTCCAGAATAGCACGAATCAACCGTTGGAGAACCCCTTTAGCTTTCTCCTGGTTTCTCTCCTAGCGACGAGACATAGAAAAGACTGCTCAACTTTGTTCGTGTATTCCGGGGATCATACCGCTAATATTTATAGGCTAGCCTTCATAGCCATGGGGTTTCCAGCTCGGCCCATCAACGAGTTGAAGCCCAATAGTCTCTACACATAAAGGCCCCACAACCTGTTTAACTCATTTAGCCCATTTAATTAATTAAAACTAGATCACTAATATATTGGGCTTAATATGACAACGTAGCACTTATATAATTATTTACCGCATATTAGACCAACGTTGGATTAAGATCCAACTTGTTGGATAAGTTCCAACAATCTCCCACTTGGGCTATATGCTAAAATTTATAATTATATTTCATAGTGCATATAACCAAATAAGATCTTAACTTACTGTCATTTCTTTAATGAGTCAAGAACAATCCGGTCCATCAATCATATTGGCAAGGGATCAAAGAGATCTTCGCCGCAGCAATTGCAACTCGACCCATCAGTGGTCACCGTGCTAATACAAAAGAATGACATGGATTATGAAGTGGATGTGTAGCATGGAAATTACATGTAATGTGATCTAACATGTCTATTTCCAACTGATCCTCCTTAACCTTAGTGAGATCATAAACAAACCAAAATCGGAGTGAAGCCGAACTGAAACCAAAAACTTTATTTCTGATCAGAAAATAACCTCAAGCTTAAGCTGGAGACTTAATTTTGTCTATCATATGAGCACCCAAAAGAACAAACTCCCACAAAACTGAATGTTCTTAATGAAATGACATCCATATGAGTAGCTAGCTCATAAAACCTTTTGGATGACATTTCCTTACTATAACGGATCCGTAATTACATGGTTTGTTCCGATGTGCTCATTAGACAATTATACACTCCTATTATTAACAAACTAGGAACTTGATCTCTGAATATCTAAACTTTGTCGAGTTCCTGTTGTTGCTGGAATATAAAACTGCAGACTTCATTGTCACTAAATAAACTGTGTGGTGTTTCAACACCATCCCTAATTTGCAGCATAGTGACAAAATATGCAGATATATTTCATGATTTGGATGTCACGTAATATGATATGAAATCTAAAGTCATGTCAGAAGAGACTATATAAAAGGGACCATTTAGATCTCTTCTAGTAGATGGCACCTAATATAGATTTTCATACATTCTTTTCATCCAATAAATGATCAGAGTCAGTATACCAAAATGATCTCAAACCTTTTTGACTACTGATCCTTGAACATGTAACCCTTTTGTTCTCCATAAATACCGTAAGACACATTTGGCTGCTGTCAAATGGTCAACTCCTGAACTTAACAATCTGTCCAACACATCTGTAATATATGCAATAACCAAATGCATATAAAACTGAGCATACTTTAGACTCCCTATTGGTGAGATATAAGAAACCTTCTGAAGATTATTCTCAGGGCAATTATTGAGACCAAACTTGTCTCCCACAGAACTTAGCATTCATTACCACATAGATATTATATAAATTACATGCTCCCACAGAACTTAGATAACATCATTAAATATCATCTCAAAACCGAACGAGGTGATCACTTAATGAAATTTAATATATCAGTAACGATATTGAAATGCTCTACTAATGACATTATAAACCTTATAGAGTCTTTCATGAAAACTGAATAAAAGTCTCTTTTCAATTAATGCATTCTTTTTCGTATAAAGTCTTTGAGTGATACGCTTTAAATCTTTTCTTAATACCCTTTTGAATTCCTTTTGATTATAAAAGACTATTTACAATCATGGCAATAGAAAAAGTTTCAAACCTTATGGCAATGAGAAAAAGATTTTAAGTATCATTCAAAGACTTTCTTAATTAATGCATTAATCCATTTTAGAGATGTAGAATTTTTATGACTTGATGTAAGTCGAACTTTCATCATCCTAATGTCAACAGTGAACTTGTCATCTCTTTAATGGATTTCCTGAATGGCAATTAGTGCTTTGAGGGTGTTAGAGTTTGTCCTTATGAACAATTTCCGAACGAGAGGAATTGCAACATTATCTTGAATTTATTGTGTCTTGAACAATGTCAGGAATACCATCCCGAATAATGCCAACAACACCTGTGTGGATATAATCCTCTTCAAGAGTAATGTCACTAACTAAATTTCCCCCCTCAAACTCAGCATCCTCAAATAGGTGTGCATTTCCTAATTCGTAAACTAACTTAATAGTGGGATTATGTAAAATCATACAAAATAATATCAACTTTAAAACTATTCAACAAAATTAGAAAATCATCAGCATTATGTCATATTACTTCATTAGGCTTATAAAGCCTTACCTTAGTTGGACATCTCCAAACATGCAAGTGATTCATTTGTTGAAACTTTATTAAGGATATAAGCTGCAATCAAAATATAACTGAATTCTAAACTGTTAATTCTTTCATTACAACACATGTACTTAAATGCATGAATTCTAGAGATGAAGCAACATTTCCAAATAAATGAAGATTATAATGATCTTTTAAAGAACTAGAATAAACTAATTTTGAATCAAGAGACAACCAAATTTTCCATTCATAATTGAACACTTATAACCAAATTTGTTCAAAATAGAAATGGAAATCTAAATTCTGTTGAAAACGGTACATAATAATCTCATAAAATTCAAATACAATCTAGCCATTAAAATAAATAATCTAAATTTAATTTTTCTTCTATTTGAACCATCTTGACATTGCCCATATCGATGTGTCTTTCAATATCATTCGGCTCTTGGCATCTTAGGCAATCCTTCATAGACACAATGATGTGAATGGTTACACCAAAATCTTTCCATCACGTGTCTATAAGTACCAAAGGTTGCATGAAAAGAAATTAACTTAGAATTAAACCAAATTTCGCAGCATACCTTTCTTATCTTTTAGTGGTAGAGATCATATGAGCACTTTCTGTCTTCCTTGCTCAAGCCTGTTCTCTTCCTGGACACAGTGCGAGATGAGCTCATCCAGAGACCAAGTCTCATCCTTCAGATTGTAGCTCATCTTAAACTGGTTGAACTGTGATGGAAGAGATATCAAAACAAAATGCACTAGCAGAGCCTCAGAGAGGTCTGGCTGAAGTGCTTTCAACCTTGAAGCAACATTAGACATCTTCAATATGTGCTCCCTAATGTTTCACGTACCCTTATACCGCATTGAATTTAGAATTGTCAAGAGTGTACCAATTTCACCCCTTTCATTCTTGACAAATCTATTTTCAACATCAGAAAGGAATCCTTTAGCTGTAGTAATTTTATCTGAAATAGTGCCCCTGAGATTTTCTGGAATGGCAGAAAAATTTTCAGGAATAATAGCTGAAAAGAGAACAAGTAAACAATTTTAACATGTTCATATGAGTATTAAACAAAACAACACCAAATTCAAATTAATGCTATTTTCCCATCTCAAGACATCCCCCACTAGCCCAATATTTATCTTTGGATAATCTATTGACTAGTCACTGACATCTTGTTGTAGCAATCAGACAATGACAATAATAACATGCCAAAAATAAAACTTCCTTTGGGCCGAATTAAATTTGCATGCATTGAACTCACTAATCATCACCTTGTCTATTGCCACAGGTGCGCATGAAATTGTATAGAACGGTAATCTTCCTTTGGGCCGATTTAGCATTCTTGCGCAAATCATGGGCACATTAGATTCCTTTTATATTTACGAAATGAAATAATGCAAATCAACAGAGCCCACTTTGGCGAGATGATGATTGCACGAAGTCATTTCAAAAAATATATACCTTTGCAAAATTTGAATCTATGTCGCAATTTAATACATGAATTTATACTTTAAGTGGAGATATTCAAGTCCACTTTTATTCAAAATCAAATTTAAGGCAACCAAAATTTTCATACAAAAGTATGTATTCAACTTGTTATATTTCGAGATTAGAACTGATCTTCACAAGAAAACCCACTTTGGTGAGTTGATGATCCAATTATTCTATATTCGAAATATATAATTAATTGTGCCAAAAATTGAAATTGAAACTAAACTGAATTTAACACAAAATGATTACACTAAGTGGAAATATATATAAGAACCTTTTATTCCACCCTTCTAATCATTTATATTGAGTTAAATTAAATCCATAACTTCAACACAAATTTTCTTCTTAAAATGGGGTATATAGGTGTACTAATGTGTATATGAACATACATAGAAAGATATATATATAAATATACACCCTATCCCATTTTATATATAACTTTAAAATGTGTCAAATTTCCTTAAGGCCATTTGCTTGATGGTTAGTGCACAAAAGATTCCTTAAGGCCTTTTAAACTTATCCTTGAGGAGAAATATATGTTGAAGCCTTTTATTTGCTCCCGAAGAAAACACTTGAATTTTGTGTTTTAATTTAAATCTAATTTTAGGCAAACTGAATTTTCATACCAAGGTATGAAGTCAACTTGTTATATATACCGATATATATATATATATATATATATATATTGTTTTATGCCAGAAAATTCGAATTTAAATTTATTTTGCACAATTAACACAAAATTTATCTTTGAGGAGAAATATACATTTAAACGTCTTATTTCCTCCTTCAATCCATTTTAAATTTCAATATTGGGCAACTAATCATACAAAAGTATGTATTTAACCGTTTATGTTCCGAAATAATAATAATTTAACAGTAGAGCCCACTTCGGTGGGGTCCCGTAATAATTAAAATTATTTTGAAACATATAATCTAATGTGCCCAAAAATTGAATTCAAATGAAAATGAAATTAAATGTAAATATACAGGAAAGCCTTTTATTTACTCCTTCGATCTGTTTAAAATTCATCCAGGCGACTGATCATACTGTGTATGTATTTTAATCCGTTTACATTCCGAAATAATAACAATTTTAGTAGTGGAACCCACTTTGGCGGAATTTCACAAAAAATTAGAGTTATTTCGAAATGTATATTTAACTGAATTTTGCCTAAAGAATTAAAAACGGAATGAACTTAAATTTAACACACAAAATTTGGGCTTAAAGGATATATATATATATATATATATATACAGTTAACCATGTATATCCTCATTTCACGAATTTAAATTCAAAACTTTAGGCGATAAATTTTCATGCCAAGCATGTATGTAGCCTTTTATATATATCGAAATAAAATTAATTGCCACGATCGAGCCCACTTTGGTGGGGTTGTCCTGTTAAATAAAATTATTTCGAGATATATATACAATTAATTACGCCTAAAATTGAATTAAGAGGTGAATTTTAACACAAAAAATCACACTTAATGGAAATATACAAATTGCCCTTTTATTTCCTCCTTAACTTGTGTTAAAACATCCTAAAATAGGCCCAAATTTGTGTCCAAATGACCCAAAAATTGGGTCCAAAATTAGCCATGAGGGTGCCCAAAACTGTTTTGCAATAAGCATAAAAGAAGGCCAAAAACTGGTTTGCAATAATCCTTACTAGAGACCCAAAAACGACCAAATAACCCAAACAAGGCAAAACAGGCCCAATTTGTTAGCCCAGCCCCCTTTAAACAAAAAATAACAGCATTTTTTTATTTTACCTGATTGTGGGCTCTTGGTCCGGCCCACGGGGCTGAAATTGCAAAAAAAGAGGGTTAGGGTTTTTCCTGTTGGGGGGCGGCGGCCGCCGACGCCGACGCCGCCCCCTACCCGGCCGTCGGGCGCCGGATGGGGGGGGGTAGCCCCCCTTTTTCTTTTCTCGCGACCGGTGCCGGCCACGAGGCCGGCGCCTGTTTCCTGACGGGGGCGGCCCCCGCCGCTCCGTTTGATTCTGAACGGGGGGCGGCGGGGGCCGCCCCCTGTGTCCCGACGGGGGCGACGGGGGCCGCCCCTGGTGTCCCGACGGGGGCGGCGGGGGGCCGCCCCCTTTGTCCCGACGGGGGGCGGCCCCGGGCCGCCCCCCTCTGTCTTTACGGGGGGCGGCGGGGCCGCCCCCTTTGATCCGACGGGGGCGGTGGGGGGCCGCCCCCTTTACTCCGACGGGGGCGGCGGAAGCCGCCCCCTCTGTCAGGGCGGCAGTTCCGCCTCCTCTGTCAGGGCGGCAGAACTGCCGCCCCTTTCCCCGTTTTTTGACTTACAGGGGCGGCTTTGCCGCCCCTTTCTGACCCGTGTCGACGCCGGCATCGCCGGCACCGTTCTTCCGACGGGGACGGCAGAGCCGCCCCTCTTTTGCTGTGTCGGTCGGAGGCCGGCGGGCCGCCCCCGATCTAGGGTTTGTAAAAAAAGAAATTTTTTTTAAACAAGAAAAATCAATCAAAAAACCCAATTTTCATAGATCTGAAACTTAAAACTGATAAAAATCTAATTTTTATCAGATCCAAAACTTAAGACAGATTAAAAATCTGATTTTTATCAGATCTACTACGAGCAGACAAAAAATTTAAGATTCATAGCATGCAGGCTCGGATACCACTTGTAGAAACTAAAGATCTAGATGTGTACAAACCGAATAACACAGATCTAGATATATAACATGCGGAATCTTAAATCATTGCATACTCTGATTTAGCGGAAGCATACCTGAGTCCATCGCTAATAATCTGAAAGATCCTGACGATAGCGCAATGGTCGATCTTCCAGAATAGCACGAATCAACCGGTTGGAGAATCCCTTTAGCCTTCTCCTGGTTTCTCTCCTAGCGACGGGATGTAGAAAAGACGGCTCAATTTGTTCGTGTATTCCGGGGACCATGACCGCTAATATTTATAGGCTAGCCTCCATAGCCCTAGGGTTTCCAACTCGGCCCATCAACGAGTTGAAGCCCAATAGTCTCTACACATAAAGGCCCCACAACCTGTTTAACTCATTTAGCCCATTTAATTAATTAAAAAACAGATCACTAATATATTAGACTTAATATGACAGTTAGCACTTATATAATTATTTACCGCATATTAGCCCAACGTTGGATTAAGATCCAACTTGTTGGATAAGTTCCAACAAATGTTTCTATCATTGTCTTCAACCTGTAGAACGAATGGTCATAACATTTAAATTTAATTGGATATGAAATTAATTACAAATGCAGAATCTAAGTAAAGGTTATGTATTCAAATAAGATGTGTATTGCACATTTGATGAAATAAGCCACCCATTTCATGAAATTGATATCAGATAAATTTGCGAAACATTTTCATGAAATTGATATCATAAATCCTTAGAGTTATCTAATAATATTTGAAATTGGATTTTACTTTTAATTTAGTTAAAATTTGAATATGATTAAAATAAGACTTCTTAGAATTCCAGTTTGTAATAATCTTTTATATAGTTTATATTTCTGTTGTTTTGGAACTTTCTTTTAATAAGAAAGACATCTTAGTTAAATTAGAATTTTAATTAAAATTGAGCTTTTGTATGTAGTCTCTGTAAATATGGTATTTTATACTCAAATTCAAATTATTGGTCAATAAAAATTCTTTTATGAAATAATGAGATTTATTTGAGTTTGTTTTTGTGTTAGTAAAGACTGATCTTCTTATCTATCCATGGTTAATGGTTAGCTTGGTTTTCCTAATCATCTTTACATTTCTTCAATTCTTTTTTTTTTCATCTTTGTAAACTCTTCCATCATTACTTGATATCGAAGCCTGGTTTTTAATGTTTCTTGATTTTTTTTAATTTCTTATTCAGCTTCAAAGTCCTACTAAAGAAGATTAAAGATCAGATTCATAACTGCATTTCTATTTCTACCTTAAATCTAGTTTATTTTGATTGGTTGTCTGGGTCCTTAGGGCTATAAAATCGACGTCTGGCCCAAGTTAAATGGACGACGAAAACATAGAAGCAGCGGAAAAACCAACTTATAACTATTTTAAGTGTAGCCCTAAAGAGTTAAATCCTAGCCAAATCTCTACTATCCCGGGGTTGGGTCCAACCAACCCATAAAGATAGATCTATCAATCTATTGCAATTATAAACGCATGTTAATAAACTATATACCTTTCACTTCGTTTCCGCAAAAGACAATGTGTCATTTTCAGCAAAATTTCTTTATCTCCGAACAGATGCCCTGCGCCACTTCTCCCAAGCCGAACCGCGTCCCGAGCCGAACCTCGTCCTGAGCAGAACCGCACCGCGTCCCGAGGCGAGCAATACCCTTGTCACCGAGCCAACCACGGGCAGAAGAAAGTTTCAACTTAAGTGGATCTTTCGTCAAGACTTCGGATCCGATCCAAACTCCTTCGTAGCTTTGCTAGAGCCCGATCAGGAGCAAAGAAGAATTAGGAAGAAAGAGTGAATAATTTCTTTAAGCTCAGATCCGGGTTTGCTCACGTTTAATGGAGCTACTCAGATCTGGAGCTTGGTGCGAGTTTCAAGGAGGGGGTAGGCCCCTATTTATATAGGCGGCTGACCCCTCCTCTTTCTCAATTACCGATGTAGGACTAAAGTTTTTGGAAAAGAAAAGTTAATTTAGTTTGCCTTACACGAAGGTCAATCTTTAACGAATTTTCTCTCCCTCACTGTTGAGCCCCAAAAACGATTTCATATATCGGTGCGAAGAGAGTTGAATGGTGAACACGTAAGAAAAAACAGGACTCATTCGGACTTCGTTTGATCCCTCAAACGTACGTCCAAAGATAAGATCAAAACTGTATTTTTCGCAAAAACAGCAGCTGCCAAAACTTAGTGTTCAAAACCACATACGTGGGGCCCACCACGTGGGCCCCACGCGTCAAATCGCCCATCAGGGTGCTGCCCATGCATGCACCCCAAGCTGGGCGCGTGCTTTGCACGAACCCTAGCGGGCGCCTCGGGTGGGCGTGACCCGCCCATCGGGCGGGTCAGGCGCCCGCCCATGCAGGTGCAGGCGCCTGCCTGTAGGCGCGACCCCCGCCGGCCAGGAAGATCGGGTGGTCCACGGGTCGGGCGCCTGCGGATGCGGGCCCCGACCCACAATGCCCTAAATGGGCATATTATGTTGTAGGCTCTAACTTGTGCATTTGGCGTCCGTTTTGGACACCGTTCGAACCTGGGTTTAGACCGGGATGTTTCCGTCATCCAGGTAACCTTTTCCTCACGTTTATTATATTAAATAAGCTCGTAAATATTTTACGACATATTTAATTCTCTTTTGCATCATATGCAAAATTCCCACATCCTTAATTTTTTAAAACTTATATCGCAAACTCTTTGCGACTTAATAAATTTCTTTTTAATATAAAAATCGATTTGCATCAAATACAAATAAACTGAGGGCATATATCCCTCAACATCTCCCACTTACACTCAGGACCATTTATCTCGAATCTAGGAGCTAACTGCAACCTCTTTGCAGTCTTGCATCAAATGCAGTTTCTCCCTTATCCTACATATTACTTGACGAAGGTCTCATTCTAAGTGAGACCCTACAGTCTGACCCTACTACAGGTGAGGCTCGAAACCCCAGACGGTAGTGACCACGAGCAACAGGTGACGTCCCTATTTCAGTATCATACTTATGTGGTTAACTCATTGACATGGGTATTGTCGGGACCACCCTGAATATGTCCGTGATGAATACCGCAGTTTTAATCACTTCGTCAAAACTATGCAGCTTAATCAAGCCTAGGGTATGGTTAAGTTTCAACCCCAATAGCTCGAAACCGGTTAGTCTCCATCGATCTTTAGTCAAATAATGTTGAACTACTTCCAACATACTCTGGCCAGAGTTTTTACTAAAGATCGAACTAACACATGCGACACTAACTCCCCTTGACCAGAAGAGACGAATCATATCTTGTTCATTACTCTCTTTGCACACTTCAAGTGTCACCCAACCAAAGACCTTTCAACAAGGCTTGCCCCGAGGCTAGATCAGAGATCTAAGCGACACCGTTCACGTACAGGTTCGTACAATGACCTCAAGTCTAAGGACCAACTTGCATATCATCACCTAGAGTTATTACTGACAGATTAGTCAATGTTAACCATATGATAACTCTCGATGGGCCATTCCGTGAACTCATTCTCCAATGAGCACCTGTGTCTCGTCTTCAACTTCGTCAAGTTAAACGATGTAACGCCCCGCTCCCCAGGATACCGGGGAGGTATGTCTCCGTTCCAGGATCTCCCATAGTAGTGAGTGTTACGAAGAGAGAAAGGAAAAATACAAGGAAATAGCAGGCTCACGGTGCACTGCTGGGATAGTACCTATAATGTTTCCAAGAAAGAAACCAATAACATAGCACAGAACTCACAGAGAGAATCATATGAAATACTGCACCGACCCAGAGACAACAACTAAACCAAAGAGTAACCATACTCTTTATACATCACCAATATCCATTATACATCCATTATAGGCAATGCATCCCTCTACCCAAAGCAAAATCCCAAAATTACAAGTCTCTCTCCTCTCTACTCTCCACCCAAACCTGCACTCAACACCTCGACCATTACTCCCAAACTCCACCTCTGCCACCAACTCCAATATCCGAAACCACAAATTGGAGCACGTCAAAGCGTGTCCAAGTAGGAAACCCAACTCGTTCCAAAACTAAATATTAATTTGGGAGTGTTATTTATTAGTCACAATGTAGTTTAAGACATGAAAGAAACAACAGGTACATATAAGGCATGAAAGAAACAACAGATACGTCAGACAGAGAGCATAAGAATTTGTTACGACCTAAAGATCGTAGGGGTCCCACCCGAATCCACCCACATGATCCACGGACTCTCCGCTTCATAAGAGGGTCGCCACCCCGAAAATCCGGGGCAATATGGAGACGGGCACGCCTTGTAGCGTTCCCCGACCCGGTTGAGGCGAACAACCACAGCCGCTCGACCCACCGGGGGTAGCGCGCTTGGGGACGCTTGAGTAGCTAAGCCGGGCCTACTGACAGGCACGGACGTATCCTTCCGCACAGGCGAACCATGGATCATGACCGATCGGTATGACCCGCCCGATTCCCATGAACCGCGGCGCCTAGAATGATACGGCCCGACCTTTAGTTCGTCACCAATGACAAACGACCTAGGATAAGGACACGACTGACACATACGTCACCCGACCGACTGACGGTTAGCGCTTTCGGCCCTGACATCCCGACAAAAGCACCCCTTGGCCGTTGCGCCGCCTGACAAAAGCAGGTCAGGAACTCCTGTTCCCGACGTTCTTGTCCGAAGCTTCCGCTGACACCCGAGCCAGCTCAGCACGCCTAGTCATCACCCGTCAGGTATAAATACCCCCTCTCCTCTTACGGAAGGGGGGTTGGAAAATTCTCTCTTAATATATAATTCACACACGAGAACAAGTGTCGTCCATATCTTTGTTCTCCCACACATAGCTCGCCACGTGCGGTCGACACACCGTTAGTCCGACCGGCGTGTCTAGCCCCCCATTTTAAGCCCTATTACTGACTTAGGCATCGGAGGGGCTAAGGGTTGAACCCCAACCCTGCCCTTCTGACGAGTTGTTCGTGCTGCAGGAGAGCTCGCCCTTGACCAAAGTCAGCGTCAACCCCCCTGCCGTCCAACCCTCCTCAGCTGCATCCGGCGAGATTCGACCCCGTGAGCGCCACCGGCAACGGATCCAACTTCTTCACCCCACTAAACACTTGTAAAACAGCCTACCTAAACCTTCTTCTCCATATAACCATCGTGCCCTTGGTTCCCCATAATACAAATTCATTGTACGCGAGTTCCACCTCGTAACAATTGGCGCCATCTGTGGGAACGAAGGGTCACACCCATGTTAGACTCCATGCCGATCTCGCGGAACCCTGACCACGGCAAAGATCTCGGGGGTCAGGAACCGCTCTCCCTACAAATCACCACGGCGTCCGACCCCCTTCTGGGGACGGGCACCGAAACTGAACCTACTTCAGCCCACGCCATCCTGAAGAGCTTCGAGGCCGTCACTCAGGCCGGGGAGGCTATCCGACGGCTGGAACGGAGCCTCCGCCCGGCCCCTCAGAGCCCCAGAACGGGAGGCGGAACCTCCACCTTCAGTTCGAGGAGGAGGGGGAGAACAGGGGGCTCGCGGAGGAGGTTGCGGCCCAGCAAAGGCTCCTGGAAGAGGAGATGGAAGTTGCGCGGCGGTGGAGGCACCTGGGGGAGGCAGCCGCCGCGCAAAGGCGTTTGGACGAAGCGGCAGAGACCGCTCGAAGGGCCTACCAGGACGAAGAGGCCGCTCGCCGCCAACTCCGCCTCATCGTCGCGGAGCGCGAGAGGCTAAGGAGAGAAAACAGGAGCAACCGAGAAATCCTGGACGAGACTGCGACAGGTCGGTGGCTCGGGGACGGGCGGGACCCGTTGCTGAACAGGTCCCCACCCGGAGGAGGCAGCCCGCGTCGCCTGCACCACCCCTCCGATACCCAGCACGAGGAAGCCGTTTGTCGACAACTACGCTTCCTCACCGCCGAGCGCGAAAGGCTCCTTCGGGAGAATCAAGAACGGATGGAGGCCCGAGGAGAGCTGGCCGGGAGGCGCTGGCGTTGGGAGACCTGTAGCCCGCAACCCGTCGAATCCTCGGCCCAAGGAAGGAGCCCCGCCAGAAGACCGTCGGGCTACTCCCCGGGGACGGAGGACCGTCGGCGGCCGAGGCGCGACCGAAGCCAGACCCCTGAATGGCGGAGAGGGGATGCGCCGGATCGCCCAACCTACCCGGAGGAGGCCACGCCACTTGCACGGTGGATCACGTCCGCCCCAAGGCCCATAAGGTTCAAACCCCCTCACTTGGCCACATACAATGGGAGAGGCGACCCCCTCACGCATGTGCAGCAATACCGGGGGGCGATGGAGGCGCAGGACGTGGATGAGGCGTTCCTATGCCGACATTTCTCCCAAAGCCTGAGGGACACCGCGTTGGACTGGTACTTTGGCTTGCCCGCGAGGTCCGTCGGGAGCTTTGGCGAACTATCCCACAAGTTCTGCCAAGAGTTCCGGGCTGGGCGGACGAAAAAGAAGCCCTTAGACTATCTCAGCACGATAGTCCAAGGGGAGGGAGAGACAACGGGTAGATACCTCCGTCGCTTTCAGGAGGAGAGACAGGCGGTGGTGACATGCGGCGATGAGGTGCTTATGCTGGCCTTCAAAACGGGGTTACGGACTCGGAGCCTTCACAAATCCCTGCTCCGGGATCCGCCAACCGACAATGAGGCATTGGTTGCTATGGCGGAGAGGCACGCGTTGGCCGAGGAGACTCTCGGTGCCAAGGCCTTATTCCCCCCGGTGAAACCCTCCCAAGGCGAACCCCGGTCACACCCACGGCCGAGGCAGGAAGAGGGGCACCGTGGTCGCGACCAGCTGGCCCGACCAAGGCGGGAACCGCTCGGGCCTCGCCCGCAAGATCGACCTGGCCCGGCGCGCGAGTTCGCTCCGGCCCAAGGGCTCCCTCGAGTCGTCCCGAGACAAGAAGGCCCCCTACGGGCACATTACACGCAACTCAATGCTCCCCTGATCGAGGTGATGGCCACGGCTACACGAGCCGGACTGCTGCCGGAGCCGCCCCGAGAAATGAAGTCGGACCCAGCTCGGAGAGATTTTAAGAAATACTGCCGATACCACCGGGACCACGGCCACGACACCGACGATTGCTTCACCCTCAAAAGGGAAATCGAGCGGCTGATCCAGGCGGGCCACCTGGGGGACTTCGTCGGAGGCCGGAGACCGGATCGAGAAGATGGAAACCACCGAAGGGCACGGAGGGCGGACCCTCCTGCAAACGGCGAGCGGGAAGAGCCTCACCCCCCAAAACCCGTCATGCGCATAAACACGATATGCGGTGGGCCATCTTCAGGAGGGGCATCGTCGTCAAGCAAAAAGGTGTATGCGAGGCAAGTGATGACGGCGGGTCTTGGAGGGGACCGGAGAGGGAGAAGGATGGCCTACCCTCCCATCACTTTCAGCGACAAGGATCTGGAGGGGGTCGAGCAGCCCCACGACGACGCCATCGTCATCGAGGCCCAGATTGGGACGGCCATCGTCAGCCGCCTCCTGATCGACACAGGGAGCTCCTGCGACATCCTGTTCATGTCCACCATCGAAAAGATGGGGTTAAGGCCGGCGGACCTGAGACCCTGTACCGGACCCCTCGTCGGATTCACCGGTCACTCGACCCCCATCATGGGAGTGATCACGTTGCCGAAAACCCTCGGAGAAGAGCCACAAGTCGTCACTCGAATGACGCTGTTCGTTGTGGTCGACATTACGTCGGCGTACAACGGGATCATAGGACGACCTTACATGGCGGCCATCGGAGCGCTCCCCAGCCTTCTCCACCAGATGGTCAAGTTCCAAACCCCCCGGGGGGTAGGGATCGTACGGGGAAGCCAGAAGCTGTCTAGGAGCTGCTACGTGGGGTCGACCAAGCACAAGGGACCGGAGATGAACCTGAAGATCGACTCACCCGGGCGGAGTTATGACCCCTAACATCCAGAGTTAGCTCCAGCCGATGCCGCCGCAAATGGGAACAGGACCGGCCGCGCCCCCCCCAGAGCCTCCCCTGAGAAGGACGGGCTAATCACTCCAAGGGACGTGGAGCGCCGATCGTGGTATAGCCGGGAACTGTAAGTCATGAATGAAATATCTTGTTCCCTTTCTTATCTTCGAATTTCGCTTCTTCTGCATGAAAATTTCAGTTCAAACCTCTCAAAGACTCCGGGGCAGGACCAATCCTCGCCACCCAAACCGGAGAGGGGCACGGGCCGAGCTGCGTACTCGCTCCCCCCCAAAGAAGACCTCCGGGGCAAGTTCACTGAGCTTGGCCACCCAAACCGGAGCGCCATATACGGGGTAGGCGGCGGCCCAATACCCGTCCGACTATAGAGGCTGCGGGGAGGCGACGGCCCAATACCCGCCTTCTCAAAGACTCCGGGGCAGGACCAATCCTCGCCACCCAAACCGGAGAGGGGCACGGGCCGAGCTGCGTACTCGCTCCCCCCCAAAGAAGACCTCCGGGGCAAGTTCACTGAGCTTGGCCACCCAAACCGGAGCGCCATATGCGGGGTAGGCGACGGCCCAATACCCGTCCGACTATAGGGGCTGCGGGGAGGCGACGACCCAATACCCGCCCTCTCAAAGACTCCGGGGCAGGACCAATCCTCGCCATCCAAACCGGAGAGGGGCACGGGCCGAGCTGCGTACTCTCTCCCCCCCAAAGAAGACCTTCGGGGCAAGTTCACTGAGCTTGGCCACCCAAACCGGAGTGCCATATGCGGGGTAGGCGACGGCCCAATACCCGTCCGACTATAGAGGCTGCGGGGAGGCGACGGCCCAATACCCGCCCTCTCAAAGACTCCGGGGCAGGACCAATCCTCGCCACCCAAACCGGAGAGGGGCACAGGCCGAGCTGCGTACTCGCTCCCCCCCAAAGAAGACCTCCGGGGCAAGTTCACTGAGCTTGGCCACCCAAACCGGAGCGCCATATGCGGGGTAGGCGACGGCCCAATACCCATCCGACTATAGAGGCTGCGGGGAGGCGACGGCCCAATACCCGCCCTCTCAAAGACTCCGGGGCAGGACCAATCCTCGCCACCCAAACCGGAGAGGGGCACGGGCCGAGCTGCGTACTCGCTCCCCCCCAAAGAAGACCTCCGGGGCAAGTTCACTGAGCTTGGCCACCCAAACCGGAGCGCCATATGCGGGGTAGGCGACGGCCCAATACACGTCCGACTATAGAGGCTGCGGGGAGGCGACGGCCCAATACCCGCCCTCTCAAAGACTTCGGGGCAGGACCAATCCTCGCCACCCAAACCGGAGAGGGGCACGAGCCGAGCTGCGTACTCGCTCCCCCCCTAAAGAAGACCTCCGGGGCAAGTTCACTGAGCTTGGCCACCCAAACCGGAGCGCCATATGCGGGGTAGGCGACGGCCCAATACCCGTCCGACTATAGAGGCTGCGGGGAGGCGACGGCCCAAAACCCGCCCTCTCAAAGACTCCGGGGCAGGTACAATCCTCGCCACCCAAACCGGAGAGGGGCACAGGCCGAGCTGCGTACTCGCTCCCCCCCAAAGAAGACCTCCGGGGCAAGTTCACTGAGCTTGGCCACCCAAACCGGAGCGCCATATGCGGGGTATGCGACGGCCCAATACCCGTCCGACTATAGAGGCTGCGGGGAGGCGACGGCCCAATACCCGCCCTCTCAAAGACTCCGGGGCAGGACCAATCCTCGCCACCCAAACCGGAGAGGGGCACGGGCCGAGCTGCGTACTCGCTCCCCCCCAAAGAAGACCGCAGGGGCAAGTTCACTGAGCTTGGACACCCAAACCGGAGCGCCATATGCGGGGTAGGCGACGGCCCAATACCCGTCCGACTATAGAGGCTGCGGGGAGGCGACGGCCCAATACCCGCCCTCTCAAAGACTTCGGGGCAGGACCAATCCTCGCCACCCAAACCGGAGAGGGGCACGAGCCGAGCTGCGTACTCGCTCCCCCCCCAAAGAAGACCTCCGGGGCAAGTTCACTGAGCTTGGCCACCCAAACCGGAGCGCCATATGCGGGGTAGGCGACGGCCCAATACCCGTCCGACTATAGAGGCTGCGGGGAGGCGACGGCCCAATACCCGCCCTCTCAAAGACTCCGGGGCAGGACCAATCCTCGCCACCCAAACCGGAGAGGGGCACTGGCCGAGCTGCGTACTCGCTCCCCCCCAAAGAAGACCTCCGGGGCAAGTTCACTGAGCTTGGCCACCCAAACCGGAGCGCCATATGCGGGGTAGGCGACGGCCCAATACCCGTCCGACTATAGAGGCTGCGGGGAGGCGACGGCCCAATACCCGCCCTCTCAAAGACTCTGGGGCAGGACCAATCCTCGCCACCCAAACCGGAGAGGGGCACGGGCCGAGCTGCGTACTCTCTCCCCCCCAAAGAAGACCTCCGGGGCAAGTTCACTGAGCTTGGCCACCCAAACCGGAGCGCCATATGCGGGGTAGGTGACGGCCCAATACCCGTCCGACTATAGAGGCTGCGGGGAGGCGACGGCCCAATACCTGCCCTCTCAAAGACTCCGGGGCAGGACCAATCCTCGCCACCCAAACCGGAGAGGGGCACGGGCCGAGCTGCGTACTCGCTCCCCCCCAAAGAAGAACTCCGGGGCAAGTTCACTGAGCTTGGCCACCCAAACCGGAGCGCCATATGCGGGGTAGGCGACGGCCCAATACCCGTCCGACTATAGAGGTTGCGGGGAGGCGACGGCCTAATACCCGCCCTCTCAAAGACTCCGGGGCAGGACCAATCCTCGCCACCCAAACCGGAGAGGGGCACGGGCCGAGCTGCGTACTCGCTCCCCCCCAAAGAAGACCTTCGGGGCAAGTTCACTAAGCTTGGCCACCCAAACCGGAGCGCCATATGCGGGGTAGGCGACGGCCCAATACCCGTCCGACTATAGAGGCTACGGGGAGGCGACGGCCCAATACCCGCCCTCTCAAAGACTCTGGGGCAGGACCAATCCTCGCCACCCAAACCGGAGAGGGGCACGGGCCGAGCTGCGTACTCGCTCCCCCCCAAAGAAGGACTCCGGGGCAAGTTCACTAAGCTTGGCCACCCAAACCGGAGTGCCATATGCGGGGTAGGCGACGACCCAATACCCGTCCGACTATAGAGGCTGCGGGGAGGCGACGGCCCAATACCCGCCCTCTCAAAGACTCCGGGGCAGGACCAATCCTCGCCACCCAAACCGGAGAGGGGCACGGGCCGAGCTGCGTACTCGCTCCCCCCCAAAGAAGACCTCCGGGGCAAGTTCACTGAGCTTGGCCACCCAAACCGGAGCGCCATATGCGGGGTAGGCGACGGCCCAATACCCGTCCGACTATAGAGGCTGCGGGGAGGCGACGGCCCAATACCCGCCCTCTCAAAGACTCCGGGGCAGGACCAATCCTCGCCACCCAAACCGGAGAGGGGCACGGGCCGAGCTGCGTACTCGCTCCCCCCCAAAGAAGACCTCCGGGGCAAGTTCACTGAGCTTGGCCACCCAAACCGGAGCGCCATATGCGGGGTAGGCGACGGCCCAATACCCGTCCGACTATAGAGGCTGCGGGGAGGCGACGGCCCAATACCCGCCCTCTCAAAGACTCCGGGGCAGGACCAATCCTCGCCACCCAAACCGGAGAGGGGCACGGGCCGAGCTGCGTACTCTCCCCCCCAAAGAAGACCTCCGGGGCAAGTTCACTGAGCTTGGCCACCCAAACCGGAGCGCCATATGCGGGGTAGGTGACGGCCCAATACCCGTCCGACTATAGAGGCTGCGGGGAGGCGACAGCCCAATACCCGCCCTCTCAAAGACTCCGGGGCAGGACCAATCCTCGCCACCCAAACCGGAGAGGGGCACGGGCCGAGCTGCGTACTCGCTCCCCCCAAAGAAGAACTCCGGGGCAAGTTCACTGAGCTTGGCCACCCAAACCGGAGCGCCATATGCGGGGTAGGTGACGGCCCAATACCCGTCCGACTATAGAGGCTGCGGAGAGGCGACGGCCCAATACCCGCCTTCTCAAAGACTCCGGGGCAGGACCAATCCTCGCCACCCAAACCGGAGAGGGGCACAGGCCGAGCTGCGTACTCGCTCCCCCCAAAGAAGACCTCCGGGGCAAGTTCACTGAGCTTGGCCACCCAAACCGGAGCGCCATATGCGGGGTAGGCGACGGCCCAATACCCGTCCGACTATAGAGGCTGCGGAGAGGCGACGGCCCAATACCCGCCCTCTCAAAGACTCCGGGGCAGGACCAATCCTCGCCACCCAAACCGGAGAGGGGCATGGGCCGAGCTGCGTACTCGCCCCCCCCAAAGAAGACCTCCGGGGCAAGTCCACCGAGCCTGGCCTCCCAAACCGGAGCTCCATGTGCGGGGTTCCCGACGGACCAATACCCTCCCTCCCCAGAAAGTGCCTGTCACCCCCCTCCTCAAACCTCGGGAAACGTATCAGGGTCCGCGAATCAAGGCAACCCCAACGCGGAGCCATCCCTGAGGAGTAACGCCTGACCCCCATAAAGCCGACGCCCGAAATGACTTGTCCAATGATTCAGGGTAAAAATTGTATATTTATCCCCCCATTTCGGTGCTTTTTGTGCATGTATTAATCATATCTTAGCTTTGTTTCATACATATTTTTGATATCTCTTAAATTTGGAGCTTATCGTTTACATATGCATAAAACACAATTTTTACAACTTATTATCATCTTCATCTTAGTCTCATATTATTTTTCAGTCAAATTTCATGAAGTCCCGATTCCAACGCATATTTTTCCAGATATTTTGGAGGTCGGAGCAATTTACTGCATTTTTTGGAAGACATGGTGATGGTGTTGAAAATTTCGGATCTGGAAATTCAGCTTTTCCCCTCTTGTGCAGAATTCTGCTATCATTCTAGTATATATTCCGGCCTAATGATATTTTTCTGTGATTGTACACTTTGTTACGGTTCCATCGCCGCCTGGAACACATCATTCCGAGGTCGGATGAATTTTCTAGAATTTTCGCAATACAGGGTGACGGTGCTGAAAATTTCTGCAACTTTGCCTCTATTGTGAAGAATTCTGCTATTATTGCAGTATATATCCTGGCCTAATGATATTTTTTTGTGATTGTACACTTTGTTACGGTTCCATCGCCGCCTGGAACACGTCATTCCGAGGTCGGATGATTTTTCTAGAATTTTCGCAAGACAGGGTGACGGTGCTGAAATTTTCTGCAGATTTTGGCATTGCTTGCGGGTTTAGGCCAAAATCCGACCCGTTTGACTTAAAAACAGACCCGATAAGCTGTGCTTGGGTTATATTGCGAAATTGGGGGGTTTTTTTCAGCCCTAGTTCTTATTTTTGCTAAATTTTGGAGGGGGAAGAAGACCTTGGAGGCCATGGGAGGAGCTTGAGGAAGCTTGAAGCTTGGAGGAGCACTTGGGAGAGGGGGATTTTCATCTTGGAGTGACACTTGGGTGAAATTTCTCCAACCTATTGTGTATTTGATTTAGATTTTGTATTGTAATTGGATGATAGAATTTGAGTAAAATCTTCTCATTTTCATTATGAATTTCTGAAATCTATCTTGTGTGATTATGTTGTGCTTGTTGTTGTTGGGTTGTGGCTTTCATCTCTAGCACAATTTCATTGTCTAATTTGTGTATGAAACCCTAGAACTTTGTTTTTTGGAACCCTAAGGGGGAATCCAAGGAGAGGATAATCCTAGCGGAACCTCTCTAATGTACTAATTTGATTATTACTCATGTGGGTTTCATTCATTACTTATTGCACCCTACATGTTCGATGAAATGCCACATCCTCCGATTGAGCGTCTCTTAGCCGGGAGATCAATTGAGTTATATTTGGGATGAATTCCCACGCCCACGGCCTCATTCACACACACACCACATGAGTCCTCCTTGTTACTTGCCGATTCGGCTCTACATCCTTAGCCACTTTGGTTAGATTTGTAATTTCACCACTTTTATCTGACACTCCCATCCACCGTAATTGAGGTGGTTGTTTTCACGCTTTATTTTTCTTTATTAATCAAATTTTGTGAAAGTAGAACGAATTGTCCCTGTGATCCGACCCGGTACTCACCGGTTATTTTTATATTGTATTGACGCTCCTACGCTTGGGAGTGGATGGCGTGCGCTTGCGCGTTTTCCGAGTCAACCAATTGGCGCGGTTGCTGGGGACAACGGTTTCTAGTAGTAGCATTTTTTGATTGATTTTGAAACTTTTAGTGTGATACTCATATATCTTAGTGTTTGTCTTTTTATTTGTTTATTTTCCACTTTTTGAGTCATTTGGTTGTTTATTTTCATTTGTTTTGTGAAAAAATTTTTTAACAACATGGCATCACCTTCAAATTTTTCGGCCGTTGATTTGGAGGATATCCCACTTCCGCCATATTTTCATGGCACGGAGTGGGAGAACCCTCACTTACATATTAAAAATTTTGAAGATTGGATGCATTCATATCTTGGTGGGAATATCGATGATGATTGCATATATTTTAGATTCTTTCCCGATTCTTTACAGGATGATGCTAGACTTTGGTTTGATTCATTGTCTCTGGACTCACATTTTACTTGGTTGTCATTTCAGGCTGAATTTCTCCGAGTGTTTTTGCCTATCTTTTTGGAGCAGGTACATGGGCGGCAGGCTATGGAGCATGTAGCGAGCTTTATCCAGGCTGAGTGGGAGGCCTACCATCAGGCTTGGCAGAGGTTCACTAATTTGGTGCTTGCATGCCCACACCAGAGCTTTCACGAGGATCATCTTCTGCAGATCTTCTACACAGGGTTATCGCCATCTGGGCGAGATTTGGTGCAGATGAGCTGCGGTGGAGAGTTCTTTGATTATTCGACCGAGGATTCTTGGTTGTACCTGAGAGACCTTGCAGAGTGGGAGCAGACTGAGCCATCTGGAGAGCCGTCACTTGGATATGAGGATGATGGCCAGTCCCAGTTTCCACTTCAGAATGCAGAGCTGCAAGTCCAGTGTCAGCTTGAGGAGCCACCTTTGGGCTCTTTTTCTTGCGACCCCATGGGATATAGAGCAGAGCAGGAGGATGGGTTGCATGAGAGCCAAGTAGATGATATTGACAGAACATATTTTGATGAGTCGGAGGAGATAGATGATGGAGTGCGTGTCGACCACGACGGTGGCACGATGCATTTTCATTTTGAGGTTGATGATGAAGTGGATGTGCATGATGGCCGAGAACAGATCGAGTACACCATTGAGCCTGAGCCACAGTCCACTTCAGAGTTAGCTTCACAGGTCGAGGCGGTTGAGTATTTTGGGAGGACGACTGAGATGAGCTATTTCTGGGATGGCGAGGATGATGCGTGCTTGGATTTGCCCGAGACATGTATACCTCCAGTCCTATCACAGATGTCACTTCCCTCGCCTCAGGATGCGCACTTGCCAGTCATCGAGGAGGTTTGTGAGGAGCAGTTATCAGATGTGGGGAGTGCCGTAGAGACTGCTGATGTTGATATTGACGTCGAGGAAGAGGATAGCGACGGGGATCGCGAGATGGTATATATTGAGCCCGAGCTCCCTCTTACTCCAGTTTTCTCGATGCAGGCACTTCCACCTCCTCTTGAGGCCGTGCATCATGCCACATCTAGCACCGCATTTCAGGGAAGTTTCCACCATCTCATGCCTTGCATTCTGAAGCCCAATTTGCACTTCCACATATTTTTGCTTCAGATTGTCGTCCATTGCATTTAAATTCTTTTATTTGTTTTGACGACCCGTTTTGGAATGCTTTTGCAGGGCATGAGGACATGACTTGGATTGATGCAGCTCGTCTCCCACGTGATCCATATTATCCAAAGGAGATGCTTGGAGTTGCATTGCTGGAATCCAAGGAGGCCGGTGGTGGTCTAGCTCCAAAGCAGCTGGCGGAGGAGCAAAAGGATATGATCGAGCAATTACCACCGCCGTTATATATTCGGAATCCGCCTTTTGATAAGGTGTATTCTTTCCTTTAAGTAGTGTAAATAAATAAAAAATTAGTTAGTTTGCTTTTGCATGTTTGCTTTCGTATTTTTTTTCTCTTTTCTAGGATCTTTTGCCAAGATCTGATACTCTTCCATCATTGAGGACAATGCTTATTTTTAGTTGGGGGGGAGAGTGTTAGAATCTTTAGATTGTTAGGATTTTGGCCTAATTTTTTTTTTTTTTGAGTTTCCTCCATGTTTCGCCTCATTCCATGAATTTCATTGCATATCATATTTTGGCCTCCTTGCCCATACGCCATTTGCTTTGTGCTTAGTCCCTACATGCTTTCATGTCATGCAATTTTTTCGGATTATCATTTTGGTATCAACTTTTTGATGTTGGATTGGCATGTGTTAATTTCTTTTCCATTTTGGAGTCGAATGCTAATATGCCATGTATGAAACTATTTCATATGTTGTAATACTCTCTTTGAGATAATTTGGGAAAAGTTTGGTGTAAGTGATTGCATGTGTTGGGATGAATGGTGTAGTTTTTAATTGGATTGGATTTGGCCAATTGTGCATGCTTTGTTTTCCTCTTAGGAGTGGGTGGATGAGTTGCTAATTCATGTTAGAATGAAAAAAAAAGTTAGTATAAGTGAATGTTTCTTTCTAATCGAATTGAGTAGCCGGTGCCCCACGAAACATTGGGGAGGACGCCAAAAATGAGATTTAGGAGATCACTCCATCCATTTGCATATATAGCGTCATCGCGTGTATGCAAATGTGCCGGTGTTTGCATTTATGGCGTTATCGCGTGAATGCAAAACATAAACATCAAAAACAAAAAAAAGAAAAAGGAAGAAAAAAAAAGAAAAATGAATGATAAATGAAAGAATAAGCAACATGAGTGACGCAGTCTCATCTCCCACCACTTAGAAGGAATTTCTTTTGATTTTGGTCATTTTCATGAAAATTTGAAAATTTGACATTGTGATATTTCCCGATACGTGTGATACGGTGCTTATATGCTTACTTTTCTTTGAATTGGATTGAAGAGTGTGTCATTTGTTATTTACTTTCATATAATGGTTATATTGGCTTTGGAATCAAGTGGAAATACTATTTTGTATATGCCATGATGACATCGTGAAGTTGGTGCATGCTTTCAATTTTGTCCGAATATATCGCATATTTTGCTAGGGACTAGCAAAAAGCTAGTTGGGGGGGTGTGATTCAGGGTAAAAATTGTATATTTATCCCCCCATTTCGGTGCTTTTTGTGCATGTATTAATCATATCTTAGCTTTGTTTCATACATATTTTTGATATCTCTTAAATTTGGAGCTTATCGTTTACATATGCATAAAACACAATTTTTACA
The DNA here is from genome assembly GCA_030789695.1 of Scilla litardierei. NCBI lineage: Eukaryota > Viridiplantae > Streptophyta > Magnoliopsida > Asparagales > Asparagaceae > Scilla > Scilla litardierei. Next base: position 198,427,463 of record CM061136.1, read on the forward strand.
ACTTATTATCATCTTCATCTTAGTCTCATATTATTTTTCAGTCAAATTTCATGAAGTCCCGATTCCAACGCATATTTTTCCAGATATTTTGGAGGTCGGAGCAATTTACTGCATTTTTTGGAAGACATGGTGATGGTGTTGAAAATTTCGGGTCTGGAAATTCAGCTTTTCCCCTCTTGTGCAGAATTCTGCTATCATTCTAGTATATATTCCGGCCTAATGATATTTTTCTGTGATTGTACAATTTGTTACGGTTCCATCGCCGCCTGGAACACGTTATTCCGAGGTCGGATGAATTTTCTAGAATTTTCGCAATACAGGGTGACGGTGCTGAAAATTTCTGCAACTTTGCCTCTATTGTGAAGAATTCTGCTATTATTGCAGTATATATCCTGGCCTAATGATATTTTTTTGTGATTGTACACTTTGTTACGGTTCCATCGCCGCCTGGAACACGTCATTCCGAGGTCGGATGATTTTTCTAGAATTTTCGCAAGACAGGGTGACGGTGCTGAAATTTTCTGCAGATTTTGGCATTGCTTGCGGGTTTAGGCCAAAATCCGACCCGTTTGACTTAAAAACAGACCCGATAAGCTGTGCTTGGGTTATATTGCGAAATTGGGGGGTTTTTTTCAGCCCTAGTTCTTATTTTTGCTAAATTTTGGAGGGGGAAGAAGACCTTGGAGGCCATGGGAGGAGCTTGAGGAAGCTTGAAGCTTGGAGGAGCACTTGGGAGAGGGGGATTTTCATCTTGGAGTGACACTTGGGTGAAATTTCTCCAACCTATTGTGTATTTGATTTAGATTTTGTATTGTAATTGGATGATAGAATTTGAGTAAAATCTTCTCCTTTTCATTATGAATTTCTGAAATCTATCTTGTGTGATTATGTTGTGCTTGTTGTTGTTGGGTTGTGGCTTTCATCTCTAGCACAATTTCATTGTCTAATTTGTGTATGAAACCCTAGAACTTTGTTTTTTGGAACCCTAAGGGGGAATCCAAGGAGAGGATAATCCTAGCGGAACCTCTCTAATGTACTAATTTGATTATTACTCATGTGGGTTTCATTCATTACTTATTGCACCCTACATGTTCGATGAAATGCCACATCCTCCGATTGAGCGTCTCTTAGCCGGGAGATCAATTGAGTTATATTTGGGATGAATTCCCACGCCCACGGCCTCATTCACACACACACCACATGAGTCCTCCTTGTTACTTGCCGATTCGGCTCTACATCCTTAGCCACTTTGGTTAGATTTGTAATTTCACCACTTTTATCTGACACTCCCCTCCACCGTAATTGAGGTGGTTGTTTTCACGCTTTATTTTTCTTTATTAATCAAATTTTGTGAAAGTAGAACGAATTGTCCCTGTGATCCGACCCGGTACTCACCGGTTATTTTTATATTGCATTGACGCTCCTACGCTTGGGAGTGGATGGCGTGCGCTTGCGCGTTTTCCGAGTCAACCATCCAACCCAAAAGGACACTCGGGACGAACGCCACGGACAAATGGCACGCTTGCCAAAAAACGGGGTCTGAGGAGTCACATCACACGTCACCCATCGGGAACGCTCCCTAAAGAGCGAAATTCCGAGACGGCCCTGACTCTCCATGAAGAGGAAATGAGGGCAGAAATACACCATTATAAATCCCCCCCTCAGCTTCCTTGAGGGGGGGGGGAAGGCGAGAGAAAGGATGTGGAGAAAGACTAATCATTTCTGCCACCCTCTCCCCCTAAAAATGCGCGGAAAATGCGAGCTTCACCGACCGCCAAAGTAAACGATCCCCCAACAGGATATTCCCCTTACACGACGGTTGCCCAGCCTGCTGCTCCCCTCCTTCCTTTAGACAACTTAAGGCATGGGAACTGGAGCTCCACTGGCATACCATGCCTCTCCACGGACGCCCCGCGCACGCAGGCGTGGCTGGCAGACAACCCGATGGATGGGACAGACCTGCCAAGTCACCTCACCAGACACCCCGGCAGCCGTCCGCTTCGCCCCAACCGAGGGGAACTTGTCCCCGAGCGCCGGCGTGCTCCAACGGGCTACTCTGCTTACACCAGTAGCACCCCCCTTCCACTCATCGACCTCCCCTGGACCGTTTACGCCAGGAGGACGCACAGATGGGCTACGGACCGCGTCCCCTCGCGCCTATCACACGGAGACTCCAGTCGAGGGGAGCAACAAGGCCCCGCGGGATAGAACAGCCACCAAGGACTCCCTCTCCCCCCAATTCTGGGAATGAGGGCCAAAGCCACTGCCTGGCTCCGACGCGTCCATCCACCACTAAGCCGATGGGGAACCCTCTGAATCAACTCCACGCCCCTTGTCAGGGGCGCGACGCCAGAGAGAGGCGGATTAACTACGATGAGAACATCAACCTACCTAGAGCGATTCAATGTTACGCCTACGGGCCGATTCAATGTTACGCCTACGGGCCGATCCTGTTTTAGTAAACTATCAATAATGGCTGATGGAAAGACTACTCCCGGTTGACCGCTATTTATAGCTCGGGCACACCTAGATACGAGCAACCCGCGGAAAGGGAGGCTAATTCGCTGTAAAATCTCTCGGGCGCGCTACGCGAAATAAAGGGAGTTAACACGATCCCCCTACGCCAGGATAGAAACGGCCGCACCAAGGCGTAACTCTAAGAAGGGAATTTATGCACACACAGGCAGAAAATCCCAGAAAAATGCGGGGACGAGCCCAGCGAATCTTCACTTTCGTTCGTTTTTAAAATAAAAAAAGGGGGGGAGCCTATACAAAACTACTTGGCGCTTCCGCCAGTCACGACGCCCTCTCCCTCAATGGAATCTCCCACCGCCCCGCCGGCCTCTGGCTCGTCACCCTCCCCTCCGTCTCCATCCCCCACCTCGTCGTCGCTGTATGCGGCGAGCCCGTCAAGGTCGACCTCTACCGGCGGGACCAGGCCCGCCACCTTCTCCCTCATCCGAGCCAAGCAGGCTTCCCATCCCTCCGTGCGGCCATTCTCCATGCCCTCGGCCATCGAATTTGCGAGGGCGGGGATGACGGTTTTCTCCTGGTACGTCCGAAATTCCTTGACCCTACGGGCCAACTCCTCCTCGGCGGCCTTGGCACGCCCCGCTAGGTCCTCCGCACGAGCCTCCTCCCTCCTAAGGGCCTCCTCCAGCTCCTTCGCTCTCTCTCCAGCCTCGGCCGCCCTCAGCTCATGATCGGAAACGACCGTCTTCAGGCGCTCTACCTCCGCCTCGTATCGGCCGCCCCTCTCCCTCTCCTTTGCCAGGTCCTCTCCGACGCTCTTACGAAAAGCAGCGAGCTCGGCGACCACTCTAGCCACGGCACCCTCGACCTTGTGTATGGCTGGCACGTGCCTCATCATCCCCAGCATCAAGGTGATGATCTGAGTAAAGAAATGCAGAAAAGTGAACTCATTTAGGGTGTTCAATAAAACCCGCTGAAAAGCGTCGAACGTCATACAGAACATACATGGACGCCGTGCATCACCGCGGTCCCGCACAGCCCCTCAGGCTCCACCGCTTCCAGCGCCGCCCTATCGCGGGGCAGGAAAATGTTCTCCGCCAGCCTCGCCGCCACGCCTCCGTCCTCAAACACGGACTCATCACTTGCTACTTTGTACGGCGCCCGATGAAGCGCCCCGTCAGGGTAGCCTTCGACATCGGTCCTCTTGGCCTTAAACTTAACCAATGAGGCCTCACAGCGGGGGTCGGCGGCCCTCTCGAGACCGAACATGGGACAACCATAAGGCCAAGGGTCCCACCCTCCGGACCCGGTCGGGACACTCGACGCTTCGGCCCTACCCGATTGACCACTACCCAACGCCCCCTCCCCCCTGCAAGTGCCAATGGGCTAGACGGCCTCGTTCGGGGCATTTCCCCCCTCCTCCTACCGACCCTTCGTCCCCGCCCTCCAAGTCGATGACGGGATTCGACATCCCCCCCGGCCCCACCGTCCGGCGGACCGGTTTCCCCCGGCGCGTCAGGCTCGAACGACTTCGTCGGCCTCTTCCTCCTCTTAGTGGACGCTGGCACCCCAGTCGAGCTCCCCGCCCCTCCTTCCGCTCGCGACCTCTTGGGGCCAACTCTGGTCGATGATCGCCCCGCCTGCTCCGAAGCCCGCCACATCATTTCCTCGAGGGACAGACTCATTGTGCCACCTGCCAAAGAGAGAAAGTTCAGCGTGAGCATATCAGGCGCATGGACACCAAAATCTTTTGTACCTTCGGGCCATATGTACGCCGTTATCATCTCAGCCTGAGCGAGCATCCGATAATCTCGGCCCTCCGCTGGTATGGCCATTAAAATCTGGGCCACCACTTTCTCCTCGTCCCCCAATTCCACCCCCTCTCTCGCCTCGGGATTCAGCTCCGACCAATCAGACCTTATCAGCACATCCTCCGGCACCTCCACAAACACATACTGCTTGCGCCACGACTTAATTTTCCCAGGCAACCCCCTAATGAGCGGATGCTTCCTCTTCGCGGAGAGATAGTAGCATGACCCCAACCTCTTGACCAAGAAGAAGTGGCGAAATAAGGACAGGGAAGGGCTAACCTGGTTGCTTATACACAGCACTAGGAACCCCACAATGGCACTGATGGCATTGGGCATCAGGCGATACAGGGGCAGTTCCAGGAAGTTCAACACTTCCAGCAAGAACGGATGGGGGGGAATCGCAAACCTTTCTCAAACGAAGATACGTATACTCCAACCTCCCGGTCGCCCGCAAAACACACCCTTTCTTGCGGCTCCGGTTCACGAACCGAATACGGCGGCCTGACGTACATCGTGAAGATCTCTGCAACGGATTTCTTCAGCACCGACTTCACGCCCGCAATCTCGATGGGCACCCTTCCTGTCTCCGCGGCGGAGCTTCCTTCCCCAACTACCCCCGAACCCTGACCCCGAAACGGAGACATCGAGGAAGACATTTCTAAAACGGGCGTCTTACCTAACGGGTACCGACGACTCGGGCGCTTGCGCTACTCCGCTGACCGCTCCCACCAGGACGACTCTGGCAAGGACACTGAAATCTCCTACGAGCCCTAGCTGCTTGTCCAAAATTTTCGCCCGACAATCAGCTTTGCTTCCCTCCCCTCCACGAGATCTCTTTATATCGACTGCGCAAACCATCATGACCGTCGGCCCCAAGACACGCGTCACCAATCCGGGCCCTGTCCATCACCGACCCACGTGTTCTGACGCTTCGCGTACTGTCAAAACCGTCAATTCCGCCACGCGTCATAACTACAGTGGTCGGGCCGCCTCGGTTCCCGCCCGCCGTCGATTCGTCAGGATGACGTCTAGTCATACGACCACCATCAATTCCCGCCCAAATCCCTGCGAAATGATTATCCCCATTCGAAATTACCCCTTGTGCCGCGGGTTCCAACATTCAGTCCGGCCTCCGTCAGGGCGGCCAAAACAAGAAGTCAGCGCTCGACCCAAGTTTGAGTCCGACCTCCGTCAGTGCGGCCAAAGCAAGATCTTCCCTCGTACTAATGAATTGTCCGCTCTCCATCGGCTCGGCCGGAACAGAATCCGCCGCCCAACTCAGTTGGATCTCAATTCCAAGACTTGGCAAACTTTCGTACGCACCAAGCAACTTCGCCCCACCACTGCACCGCCGGGGCCCGTGCCGGGCTTCCGGGCAAACCGCCTGAGAACGTGACTCATTTCAACTCCCCTCTCCCGGATACCTCGGCAGAGCGAAGTTGGGGGCAATTACGTCCCTCACAAAGCTGACGTTCTTCGAGCAAGCCAAGTAAGAATACAGTTCGGCACAAAACAATCACAATGTATTTACTCAAATAGCTAACCCATACATTGGACTTTCCACACACAACAACAACACATTGTTTATAACCCTCTCACAAGAAGGTACGGTCCTCCCCAAACCCACGTTTCTAACGGCGCCGCCTCTCAACCTACCGATCTCTCACATCCTTAACCACTTGCCGAATCGCCGCATCCTTAGCTTCTTGCAGCATCGGCACAACATGCTCGTCATGATAGCGGCGGATAGCGGCTTCGATCAGTTTGCCCTCAGCGTCCCGTTTTTCCTCCAACCGCCGCACCGCTAGACCCTTCTCCCTCTTTTCGGTCTCCAGGGCGACCTTTAGGTCCTCTATTTGCCGCCTCTGTGCCCCGATCACTGCTTCCTTGCTAACAACTTCCGAGGTATGCTTCGACCGGATATCATCCCTCTCTCGCGTTACTTCTTGGAGCTGCTTCTCGACCATTGCTTTGGACGAATCGAAATACACAGCCCGCCCCTTCTCCACCCCGTAGGCCGCCCTAACCCTCTCCAGCTCCGCCTCCGTGTCCCTCAGCCTCGCCTTGACCTCGCCAAGGTTCGCTTTCGCCACGTCCAGTGACGCCCTGGTGACGGCCGCGGAGGTACGGCCCCGCAGGGCTAACACGTTCGTGATCATATACATAAACCTCGAATCAGCGAGACACGAACAAATAAAGCCTGCGGGCGAGGAAAGAAAGCCGGCTTACCTGCACGACGTGCCATATAGCCGAGCCGCCCAACCGTTCCGCCCCCACACGAGTCAAAGACTCACGATCGCGCGGTAACACGCAATACTCGGCGAGGCGCGCCGCCACTCCCGCGTCCTCGAATACCGACTCGCCGCCGCTGACTCGAAAAGGAAACTTGTGGAGACGGTCATCAGGGTATGCCTCGACCTCTTCTCGGGTCCTCTTAAAACGAATAAGGGCGCCCTCGCAAGCTGGACTCGACGACACCCCCCATTTCCCACGAAGGGATCCCGTATGGCCACCTTTGAACCACAGGCGCTCGGCGAGGCGCGACCGTCGCTGGTACCCGCGGAGGGAGGGAGGGTCTGGCCCCCCGCACGGGTGCGTCCTCATGAAGATCCTCGGCGGGCCCACCGGCGGAGATACCTTGCCCGACTGCCCCCCGTCCCGGGTGCGACCTCTCCCCACGGGGGGCCCCGCCCCCACGTTCCCGGGATCCTGCCTCGCTAGCCACCCCCTTGCCTTTCCCGCGGGGATCAGTATCCTCCAAGGTCAGGGCCCCAGCCGAACCTGACACCTCCTCCGGCTCCCTCATCGCGTCTTCGCCTACAAAAGGAAAAGAGAGACAATCAGGGCGAGCCTAGCCCAGAGTTTATGAAACTTCAAAGATACCTAGGGTCCAAAAGTCCTGGGCGAGCCGACTGCTCAGCGTTAGACTCGCCCAATGACGGCACGCCTCGGGCAGTTCCACCAAAATCTGAGCTTTGGCAATATCCTCCCCGGTCAGCTCCACCCCTTCATTTACAAAGGGATTCCACGCCCCCCAATTCGACATCAGCGCCACGTCGCTTGGCACCGTCACGAAGACGAACTCCCTCATCCAATCGCTGACATCGTCAGGCACCTCGAGGATGAGTTCTCGCCCTCTCCTGGCGCAAACGCGATGATACATCCCCCACTTCCGAATCACGAAGAAATGCTGGAACAACGCCAAGGAGGGACTCAAGGAGCAAGCAAGGCACAAGACGACAAACCCCACTAACAAGCCCCAAGAACGGGGCGCTAAGGAAAATATCGGCAGCTCCAGGAAATTCAACAAATGAAACAAGCACGGATGGATCGGAAAGCGGAGCCCCAACTCGAAGGACCGGACATAGACCCCGGCCTCATTATCCCCCGGTGAACTCACCGCTTCCTCCAACCCGGGAACCCGCACCTCATAGGGTTGTCGCACAAACCGCACGCGAATCTCCCTGATGTTGATCCTATCCAACCTACGTCGGGGGGACTCAATGTCTCTCGGTACAACGGATCGCCATGACTGTCTTTCCCTGGGCCGCCGCACCCCCGGCTGCGACGCCCTCTCGCCCACCAACTCCTCCTCCCCCACCCGGCTACTTCCTCCAACCTCGAAACGAGAAGCCATTGATCGGAAAGGAAGGAAATTAACTGTTATTACCTGTTGATCCCTTGAACCCGGAAGGCGATTGGAAGAAGATGACCGGCGACGGGAGTGGCAAATTAGCCAGCAAGCTCCAAACAGAAATATCGAACGCCGGAGGAGAATCGGAGAAAGACAAAAACTCCCGCCGACCGCCTCCCAGACCCTTTTAGCGGTAAAGGTGGCCCCCGGGCCATCTCGGTCGTTAAACTTTCGCCACGCGGCGCCCATCGAGACGTCCCCGACGCCTCGACTGGCGTGAGGGTCACCTCATCCACGTGTCGCAAACTCAATCGCAGAGACGCTTCGTCTTCCTCTGCCCCCTTTTCAAATCATAATAATGACCACTAAGGCGGGAGTTCCGAAGCTGCCGCCGTCACTACCCGGTGGGTCCAAGGCCCATATTGATGGTCCGGAGTGTCGGAGGTGGTTCGCCCTCCGAGCCGAGCCGGGCTGCCGCCTCGGACTCGAAGGCCGGGGGGCAATTGTTACGACCTAAAGATCGTAGGGGTCCCACCCGAATCCACCCACATGATCCACAGACTCTCCGCTTCATAAGAGGGTCGCCACCCCGAAAATCCGGGGCAATATGGAGACGTGCACGCCTTGTAGCGTTCCCCGACCCGGTTGAGGCGAACAACCACAGCCGCTCGACCCACCGGGGGTAGCGCGCTTGGGGACGCTTGAGTAGCTAAGCCGGGCCTACTGACAGGCACGGACGTATCCTTCCGCACAGGCGGACCATGGCTCATGACCGATCGGTACGACCCGCCCGATTCCCATGAACCGCGGCGCCTAGAATGATACGGCCCGACCTTTAGTTCGTCACCAACGACAAACGACCTAGGATAAGGACACGACTGACACATACGTCACCCGACCGACTGACGGTTAGCGCTTTCGGCCCTGACATCCCGACAAAAGCACCCCTTGGCCGTTGCGCCGCCTGACAAAAGCAGGTCAGGAACTCATGTTCCCGACGTTCTTGTCCGAAGCTTCCGCTGACACCCGAGCCAGCTCAGCACGCCTAGTCATCACCCGTCAGGTATAAATACCCCCTCTCCTATTACGGAAGGGGGGTTGGAAAATTCTCTCTTAATCTATAATTCACACACGAGAACAAGGGTCGTCCATATCTTTGTTCTCCCACACATAGCTCGCCACGTGCGGTCGACACACCGTTAGTCCGGTCGGCGTGTCTAGCCCCCCATTTTAAGCCCTATTACTGACTTAGGCATCGGAGGGGCTAAGGGTTGAACCCCAACCCTGCCCTTCTGACGAGTTGTTCGTGCTGCAGGAGAGCTCGCCCCTTGACCAAAGTCAGCGTCAACCCCCCTGCCGTCCAACCCTCCTCAGCTGCATCCGGCGAGATTCGACCCCGTGAGCGCCACCGGCAACGGATCCAACTTCTTCACCCCACTAATCACTTGTAAAACAGCCTACCTAAACCTTCTTCTCCATATAACCATCGTGCCCTTGGTTCCCCATAATACAAATTCATTGTACGCGAGTTCCACCTCGTAACAGAATTTAACATTTCAATCTTATGGCACTTAAGTATGTAATTAAAATTTGATTGGAAACCTGGGTAACGAGTAAGCATATAGACATGGACCTCACCCAGTAAGGTGTGAGGAATGCTACGATTTCCTGAGACATGCTCTTACAAAAGAAGCTGTTCACCAACACAACCAACTCAACCAAAACCACACCAACTCCCCGCCTCTGTGGGCTCGTCAGGAGTGGCCCACAAACTCAGCAGTCCATCCCATATGCCTACCTGGTACTCAAGTTTCCCCCAACCCCATTCTAGGGTGCTCACCTGCCATTTGGCGGAACGAGGCATCCATATACTTTATTAGCATTTAAGTTAAACTAACCAATGTACAATGTTAAAGATGTGGACTACCATATTTAAGAATGTGAACTACATTAAAACTACGAGAATAGCTTGCATTATTAAAGTGAACATAAAAGGAAATAACAAGAAGTGACATGCATTAAAATGGAAGGACTAGCCTACAACATGAATCATGGTCAAATTAAAAGATTAGTAAGCAACATAAACCAATGTGCATAAAAGTTCATTGTATGATCAAGGATTAACAAGCAACAAAGACCATGATCCATAGTGCATCATTTGGGATTAAAGGTTGTCGAGCAACATGGACTTTATTGTCATTAAGTAACTAAACAACATGAACCTTAGTATATAGAATTAGCAAGCAACATGCTTCATTAGCAAGCAATATGAGGCATTATTGTGGGCTTTAGATATTAGTAGGCATCATAAACCAATCATCCACGAACATGAACCTTCCAACATAAAACTCCCATCATTCTCCATTATGTAACAACATGAAACATTCTCCACAACACATCATTATGGAACATAACCCATTCTCCATCCACATGAACATAACTTCATTAAGGGTCTCTTGCATCATAAATCATTTCCATAAACCATCACTAACCATTAAGAATGAAATCTCATAATTACAACCAAATAAATGCTAGGCAAGTGTACATTGAAAATGCAACATTTACAACAACTTAGTTTATGTCTATATGAAAAATGCAACCAACTAACAACTTTAGCATTTTCCAAAACTAACTTTAACCCCAAAGACATGGAGAAATAGCATGGATGATATCAAAGATGCTAGCTTTAATGAAGGAAGCCATGAAAGTTTCTACCTTTAGCACAATTTGACATGCTACTAAAGAAGATCCTAACTTTAGGCTCAATTTATCAAAATATGAAATAAAGATACTAACTTTAGGCTCCATTTGTCATAATGTGAAGGAATGATACTAACTGTAGGCTCAATTGAATGCTACAATTATTTGTGCTTAAGAAAGATGATAAATTTCACTTAAATTTCGATTAAAAATTACAACTTTCTTAATAGTTTGTGCAAAAAATACAACAACAAACTTAAATTAAGATTTAGCTCACCAAGTTGAGAATCCTACCTTGTTAACTTGTGGATGAACTCCCCTCCTTCTCCTTCTTCTTTCTCTTCTCCTCCTTTCTTTTTCTTTTTCTCATTTCCCTTGATTTTTCCCTTTCTTTTCTTCCCCCCTTTTCCTCCTTTTTTTGTCATGAAGAGTTCGGCCATAAAGAAGAAAAAGGAAAAATAAATGAAAATGAAAATGAAAAGTTAAAGAAGAGAGGAGAAAGTTGTAGAAGGAAATGGGATGAAAATATCTCTTCAAAAGTTTCATGTATTTACAAGTTTGCCATAGCACCAAATAAAAAGATAGAAAAGAATAGAGAAGAGAAGAATGTAGAAGATTAAGGAGTTAATAAAGATAGATATTTTCTAAAGATTCACTTTAATTACAAGTTTGCCATTCTCTACACTCTTCATTTTTATATACACACAACCCATTCTTAATACACAAGGAATCCTAATAATCAATATGCAAAGAATCCTAATAATAATAATAATAATAATACACGAAGAACCCTATACTCATCACATTACTAAATAAACATCCTTATTAATACAAGCACTAACACACTAATATTACTAATCTAACAATAAGTAATAATACACGAATATTAATGTACTAATATATCACTACACAACAACACACACTGCTCTCCATTATTATACCCACTACACATGTATTCAAACATATATACAATATATATCTCATAGTAAGATAGGCCCGAACGTATATGTCACTCTGGGCCATTACAAACGACCATGAGATCATCGTCATCACTCCATGGTGAAGACTAAGATACAATGATACACAAATGATTTTAGACATATGCTGCAATCAGTCAAACACTTCTCCATGATAGAGATCTCCATCTTGATATATGTTTGACCTCGCATTGAGTCTCAAGACTAAACCTAAGTTCTAATGAAGACTACAATATTATTAACTTAGGTAAATTCTTACCAAACATTTTATTGTTTTTTCGAACAAGATGTTTGTTAACATCTCCCACCTACTTGCACTCAGGCCCAATTATACCGGTATCTCATACCGCATTCACACATAAGTATCTCTAGACCTCATGTGGTAGAGCCATCATCAACTATGAATGGGTTCTTGAAAGTTGGCTAGGCCATCATCAACTATGATGTTTTACTCGACTCCTTTGTCTCATGAGGCTCGAGTAACCCTGTGACTTCCTAACGATTAATTTAAGGAATATTATATTTAAAAGGTTCTAACATAACCTTATCAAGAACCTGGGCATTATTAATCTGGGGTTTAACCCAGAGGGAGGATTGTAACTCAGAGTCACTTGCCAAGCATCGCACCAAGTCTAACAGAGTGCGATTCATGCTCTCCAACACACCGATGTGTTGTGAGACTTGACTTGAGAGAAAATCTCATTCTATTTTAATTACGCAAGAATTACATAATTCGCCTCTTCGATTTTATTTTAATTCGCCTCTTCGATCCAATCGAAGTGATTCAAAGACTTCTGTCATTTTGTTCTCTATTTCATCAGACTTGTGTTTCATCAAGAACACGTGTCTAAATAAAATAAGAACATGTCCTGGCTAATTAAGACTTGGGTCTGGATACATCTGTATGTATGCGACAATTAGTTCTCCAACTCATTCTTCCATTGTCCTACAGAAGAATTTTCGGCCATCATACATTTGAGACAAGATTTACAAGTGTCTTTCGACTAATGATACGGGAGGTCGAGAGACCCCTCTTTATGTGGCTTGTCAAGTCTAGTCTCTTTAGTACGGCCGAGTCTATTTTGCCATAGATAAGTGTTGTTACTAACTTGTGTATTTATGTATTAACTCTTAATAAAACATCGTTATACAAAATAATTACATCAAAACATTTCTTCTAAAGTAATGTGACGACATTCGCCAAGTGTGTATACGTCCCACATGGCCTAAAGATAACTTTTGTCCATTAGCCAATATGTGAAACTTTCTTCTCGTTTGTATAACAATTATTCTGAAACTTTAAACATCAAACATCAAACATCTGTCTGAGGGCTGAACTGTGTCAAAATTGTCGACTTTTCCGTCTTTCTGGTTCAAAGGTGATGCCTTTAATCTAGAACTACGCTGGAGTCTTCGTTGATGCTTGGATTCACATCGCTAACTTCATCTTTCTTCAGATCTGATTCGGTAGTCTCCTTCAGAAGGTGGACGCTCTCCTCAAACCCCCTTCGTTAGCTTCAACATGGATTTCAATGATAAATACTTTTCCTCCATCCGGTCCACGCTTCATGTCGTTCCACGCAAGCCTCCATGGACCATATAGATCTGATACCTATTGATAGGATTTTTCTAGGTTTTGTTGGGGAAAAAAGGATTTTTATGGGAAAGATGAGATTTTTAGGGTAAAGGAGTGATTTTTAGGGCTAGAAAGTGGGATTTGGGGGAAGATTGGATTTTTATTAATAATAAACAGAAATAGAAAAGGAATACGAGATAAATGTGCGTTTTTTTAGAGGAACTCTCTTTTCCAAGCCACCAATTCGAGAGGAGGCCGCGCGCTCCAATAAAAGAGAGACTTTTATCAACCTCACAAAAGATTTCACTTGATATTCGACATGAATCCCTAGTTATCCTAACCATATAAATACTAATCTGAAAATAACAAAATTACAGAAAAATACCTAAGAATTGAAAATTACGAAAATGCCCTAAAAACTAATAATTTATGATAAACCCCCTGCTACCCCAAATTGTAGAACACATCAATATATCTTTAATTGGTAATCCATTTATATGTTATGAACATCATAGCTGCCAATAGAAAAATTATTGTTATTATAATCATTAGCTTAAGTAGCTAGCATTTTTTTTAATTTTCCACACTAATCCATATTTAGATCATTTTTATTTATTTTTTGGAATTTTAAGATATGTTCTACACATCATGGATGATCAGCATACCAAAAATCAAGTGATTCCAATAATATTTGATCGATCCGATTGGCACAAAATCAACGGTTTTCAGAACAATAAAACTTTTTATTACGAGTTGATCGATAATCAAATCCCACTAGGGTTCACCCGGTATTTTACAATTTTGAGGTTTTAGCATGTATATGACCTAGAAGATGCCAACGTAAAAAATTTCCTGCGTTGACAGTAGATATACAATTTTACCCGTAAATGAATACCATTCCCCTCAAGAAAAAGTTTCATACAAGGCCCGGCAACATATTATCAAAATTAACTCAAAAGACTATCATGATATCAAAAAATTAAAATTACAAAAAAACATACTCATGGTGTGGCTGCTTCATTCAATTGCTCATCATCGACAAGGCTTAACCACTTCTTGTGGTAATCCCAGAGCAGGTTCTCACTCTTCCATTCTTTAACCTCCGGATTCAGCGCTATGCTCAGGTCTGCAGAGGCCACCGGGAGATTCAATGACATCACGTACATTAAAGCCGCGTAGCATTTCTCTGAACACTGGTGCCAAATCACGAGCCTCTTCAGCGCTGTAGCCTTCAGAATAAGAAACCTCACGAATTCAAGCTCGAGGGTTTCTCCAGTATAATCCCTGATCGCGATATGATCCAATTGGCGAGAGATGCAACCCAGGGAGCAAACGGTTTGTCTGCGCCAGTATTCGGAGTCTGAATATGGCAAGCAGGAATGATCGGAGTGCAAAACGACTTCTTTACCAACCTGACGAAAAGAAGCAAATTTCGAAGATTTATAATCATAACCGTAATCAGAAATTAGCAATATCCGTGTCAATCATAATAAAAATCTTACTGTGATATCAAGATGTTGAAGTGCCAAGCAATCTGTCATCACAAAAGCTAACACGACAATTTGCCTCATGTCATTCAGATTAAGAGTTACAGACAGCCTGTGCAGTCTTGAAAACAGGGCATAATCAAAGTTAGGCTGCGAAATGCCATCATTCTGCAAGTTGAAAGGAGGACTGTTATATACACCGCATTAAATGCTGCAAAGATGGAGCATTACCTTGTAAATGCCAGTGGAGAGCTCGAGCAACTCGATGCTGCGTTGACAGCTTGATTTTGATTGCAAACTCGTCCCATACGCGATGAAGAGCTCCTCCTCGCTGAAGATCGGATTGGTGTTCAGAACTTTGAGCGACGGCGCGCGTATCACGAACCCACCGCCCACGACGACGTCCATGGCGAGACTGTCGAGGACCGGCGCATCAATCTTCAGGGTCTCCAAATACATCATCCCTATCTCCAACTGCCGCAGGGTCTCCGACCTGACCTTGAATTTTTTCATCTTGGCGAACTGTCGACAGACGAACAACCTCTCCAGGCGCGGCAGCGCGCTTACGGCCGCGGACAAAAGGCGGCCGGAGACTTCCACGTTGCGGAGACGGAGAGAGCGCAGATTTACAAGAAGGGAGAAATCTGCGCCGCTCTTAACCTTGCAGTTGTCAATGGCCAGTTCTTGGAGCGACGAGATGGAAAATATCTGGCCAGGCAGTGCGACGGGGCCGTGACTGCAGCCGTCGATCGTCAGGTTGTGGATCCGCTTCCGGCTGAGACTATCGATCCATCCTTTGTCCCGGCGGCGGACGGCGTGCAACGAGATCAAGAACGTGCTGATCACGTGGGCGGCGTTGGACCGCACCACCGTGTCGATCGCCTCGCTGATTCGCCTGCGGGCGGAGAGACCCATTCGGTGCCCGCGCTTCCGGCACCGGAGGTCGAGGCGCGGGGCGAGGGTCCACAGGCGGGCCCACCGGCGGGAAACTGCGCTGGTCCGCACCATGTCGCGGACGGGGAGGAGAGAAATTATCGAGACGAGGAGATCGTCGTGCAGTCTGCTTAACGGGTCGTTGATCGCCATTGCGTTATTAGATTGATTGATGATGTTAACCACCGGGATCAGAGAAGAAGAAAGTAAACAAAACTAGGGTTTTCTGTTGAGGTCTACAACCCCGAGTACTATTTATATACGAGGCTGTGAAAAAGAATTAGGGCACGAACGAGGAGGTCTCCACGAACGAGGAGTATTTAGCACGCCATTTCCTCAAAAATAAGTTTAATTATGTGGAATGCAATTAGAGATGCAAACCAATATGGAATTATATATACAACCGTATTCTAATCCAGAATCCGGATGTTTCCAAGTATGATGAGAATTTTGTTACCGAATTGATTGTAAATCTAAAAATGGAAATGAGATATGAAGTGTTTTCGGATTCGGATTCGGATCTTAATCTGAAGCTGCATTGGATTCGAACTAAAAATTTGCATTGAATAATTATTATAATTTCTGTCACAATCTTGGTGATGGAACTCTAAATTTAATTCAAAGAGCCATGCCAAACGTTTGCGGAGTTAACAAAGGACTGCTTGTTGAGGAAATGAAGTATTGGTGGGCCCGCACCATCAAATCTCAGAGTTTTGATTTGAAAAGAGTCTGACAGCGCCTTTAACCTTGTCTATTTCATGTTTTATTTTACTTAATATAATCTCCCTCCACTCCACACGTATCTCCTTCCTTCTCTCCACGTTCTCTCTTTGGAGCAACGGAGGCGTTGCCCGGCAGTCGTCTGAGGGCTCAGTGAGACGGCAGCTGGTGGTCGGAGGCATGTGACGCGGCGGCGAACTCGACGGAAGCTCATAGGGACGGAGGGGCTCTGGTGGCTGTGTGCTCGGGCTTCTAGCGAGTCTACGGCGGTCAAGGGGCGGCAAGGGCGGAGAAGTCGACCCAGGGAAGCGGAGAGCGCGGAGGATGGGCTCGGGACGTCGGTGGTTCGTCGACGGACTGTAGTGGTGCTGTGAGATAGCCCGGCGGTGACATTGGCTTGCGGCGTTGATCCATGGGCGTTGGCGACGGCATCATTGTAGCGGAGGAGGCACGCACGACGATCAACCCGTTGAAGCGAGGTTCGACGGCAGTACGCGGAGAGTCTGGTGCCATTGAAGCAGGTACCGGAAGCTCACCCTTGATGGTGTCAAGCAGTCTTATGTCAACGTCGAGATGGAAGAGTGGAAACTGGAGACCCTTTGCAACCTCTATGAGAAATTGGGTATCTTCCTCTCATTTATGTTCTAGTTCATTTTTTGGAGTATCAAGAAGATAATTTATTTCATGTCAGCTTAGATATTTATGTTCTTGTTGATGAAACTGTAGAGGTTCATGATCTTCTCATTTTTTGGAGTAAAGCTGTCATTTGGAGTAAAATAATTTCTTTTCTAAGTATCTTCTTCTCTTCCATCAAATCCCAATAACCATTCTAAATCTCAGCAGAGAATCTCTGAAAAAGGTTAGTGTTTTAAAGTTTCTTTCCATTTCGATAGTTCTAGTTCATTTTACAACTATTTCGTTTGGATAATACATGCAATGCATGCAATTTTGTAGACAGTTAGTACAGAGCTCAATGCATGCAATTTTTGCCTTTGCAAGCCACTTCTCCTTTCAGGCATTACTGTCATAATAATAATTAGGCTTATAACACCCTAGCATCCTTTTTTTAACAAACGAACGCACACATTGTTGGTGTTATATTGGACAAGTGCATGCATGTATTGATACGTGAGAGGATTGGTGAGTTGAGGTGGACGTCGACGTCTCTCTGTCTTGAGTGAGTAATTCGGTGCTGAACAAGTTCTCGGGCAACTTGGACACAATAATGAACTTTACATAACCTAACAGTGGTTAAAAGCTGAGAATGTCAAGTCGGTTCAAGCCATATTCATTGGTATACAAGCATGTGGACATACATATATACAAGCATGGGGGAATGACTACTCTATGTTCTACAAGAACCTTCAAAGTCACCGTGGTTATTCGAAGCTTTTTTCCCCATCAAAATCCTCTAAGTTAAAACAAAAATGAGTGCAGACTATCATGTTGTCTCTTGCTGCTTCAGGAAAGAAGGATCAGTAAATATCAAAATTCAATTGAATGATTATTTTTACTCTTTCTCAAGGTACGGATACTCCTCTTCCTTTTGTGTCCCCAGCATCTCAACTGGTCTGTTTGCTCCCAAGAAATCCTTGGCAGTCTAGCGCACCGCAGAAGAACTTAACCATGGTGCCAAAGTGAACAAATCTACACAAAACCAACCCATTATAGACGGATCAATTTAACAGCTAAATATAGTGACTTCCCTTCTAATAGGCTTCTAAAAGCGAGAATTTTTTGTCGCTGCGATGCAGCCCCATAACTAACAATGGAGTTAAAAGCGACAAAATTTGTTTCCAAAACCAACCCATTATGATCCTGTTAGTTTACAATCACAACACTGGAGTTCTAATAACAGCACAAGTAGGTCATTGGCTAGAAAACTTGTTCCTTGTCACGTTATAAAGAGAGGAGGTATCAATCTCATTCCATACTGAAGTTCCACTTGGAAGCGCAATAACCTAGGTAATTAACAAACACAAATTTGTTAGAGAAATAAATGTATATTCGTGAATAAAAAATATAAAGTGAGAACTGTATTTACCTTATTCCGTGGGAGCGTTTGCCATTGTGCTTTGCGAACCCATTCAAGCTCTGTTAAAATCATCTTCCAATTCTATTTCACATACAGTATATTAGGATATTCAATGAAAATGATATTTTGAATGAATCATCTCAAATTTTTATTATTACCTCTGAAGAACATGTTTCTTTTTTTCCAGTATCCCTAGTCTCAATAGAATTTACTGTTCTTTTTTCAATTTTCTGAAAATAATAATAATAAATAAATATTAATTAAAATATTTTTAATATGAAAAAGATTACATATGTAATGACAATCATACCTTATCCCATCGAATTCTCTTATAAGAACGTAACTTAACATCTATATTATGGTTCTTAAGTAAGTTAACCTATAAATATACAATAATGATTATAAAACAAATGAGAGCACATATTGCATAAGAATGATTAGTTCCTTACAGTTTTACGCAAATCAGTATCCTTCGCAGCATCCATCTGTATAAAAATATAAAGTCGTATTTTAGCAAATTACTCATTTTGGAATAAATAAAAGAAATCATAAACTAATATTAACTAAAGTTAAACATTACTTACATAGCAATAAAGAGTAATGTGTGTCCACATTAGAAAGCTTATCGTAAGATAATGGTGCCCCTCTATATTAGAAACCAAGTGATAAAGATTAATTTTAAAGAATTTCTACAAACAACCCCAGCCAACACATTGCAATCATAAACCAAACCAAATTGCCTAACCCTAAAGCCATACCCAAACCCTAACATAACCAGTTAGAGGCATGATGTTCTCCTCAACATAGTGATGATCCAACTTTACATTAACTTAAGACAGTAAAGCAATAGACATATTTTACATTAACTGAAATCTATAAATACATCTTAGGTTGCTACATTTGTATTCATATGTAATAAAGATCTAAAGTGAAGCATCCTTTGTACGTAAGGAGTCTCCCATCCGCTAGCATATGCATAATGATATCTTTTCCATTGCAGAGAAACGGGTGGTATTGGTGAGTTTTCATGCATGATGACCTGCAAACAGTATGAAAAGATTATATATAATTTAAAAGAAATCCTTAATAGCCGTAAGATTAATAACATATTAAAAATACCTTTACAAAATGATTATTCTGCACGAAGCCAATCCCAATAATTTTTTGTTCTTCGGGCGATGACGGTGCATCTCTCAATGGAAGAAATGTCACGCACAGATGGTTTGATAAATGGATGACGACTACATTATATCTTGAAGCAATCAAATGACCCATATCGGGCATGGTCATCCATTTATCGAAGGGTGCTACTGTGGGTTTGGGCATATGAAGTATATTTTGAATCTCGTTAGCACGGTCAGCCCCAAACAATTCAATGTAATCAATATGCCAATAGATCAACTCATCGAGTAGATCCCGCCTTATTTGAAACCAATTGCGCTCACCGACCAAGCTTACCCACTCTGCAATGACTCGAAATCCGCAATTGCCATCAGGCACTACATCAACAATATTTTCAATGTAAGGAACAAATTGTTCAGGAAACCATTCGGAGTATGGTATTTTCTTGCGTTTCGACGATTTCACCGACACGTCGATTAAAGGAGCAGGAACGCTATCATACACTGCATCGATGTGTTCGAAGTACGAAGGATTCCGTTTGGTTGCTCTGTCAACTTTATAACGTGGACGTCCTTTCGTTTTAACCCTTTCCGGTGGCGATCACATTGATGTAGTATTGGGATAAGCTAATTCACGTACTTTGCCATGAAGGACCCTTTTTCCTGATATACCACAACTATCAAATCGCCTCTGAACAGTCTCTAGGTCTTGAGTGAATGACCAGTGTTCATACTCATCATCAATGCCTCCATAATCAGTACATAAGGAATTGTGTTTAGCAGATGAATGGCATCCGGATGTGCCCAAAAAATGTCTTTTACAACCTCCGTTTCGACATCCTTTCTGTGCCATTCAACATAGTTTCTATCGTTTATAAGTTTCAATAGGTATTGTATTTCAGATCTGCCTTCTCGTATTTCACGGCGATATTTTTACCGAGCATTGTATATTTGCTTTAATGTGTCACATTACCACTGTCGTGTCTCTTCATTGTCAGTAAAGTGTTTTTTCGGGGGGACTGCATTCCTTGTCATATCAATCATCATGTTTTCTCCTTGGCCCTCTAACCGCTCAGCCAATGGATGATTGTGAATTCCACTGTTTACAACAACTACCCATTCACCCCCATTTGTCAATTGCATCTCGTTCAATTTAAATGGGCAATCACATTTTTTTGTTCCGTCCCTCTCCTTTTTAATTCGTCTGGAACATTCTTGGAGTAAGTGTCATTTCTAAACTTTCCACTCCTCTCACACACCAATGTCACAAAACCTTTCCTTCCCGGTTGTGGCGTATCTGACCGCTTTATAACAATGACATACCCATTACATTTTCTAATATCTCTCACCCAATTTATGGGATCATCACGAGTAACAAACACCTGAGATTGTGTTAAATCAAATGTATTATATTGTGAATGAAGCTTCTTAAGGTTTGGTAATTAAAATGAGGCGCAATAATAACCTCGTCAATGTTGAAATCATCTGTACAGTCTACTGTTTGATCACATGATTCAGACTCGTAATTCGTTTCAGGTATATCATCCTACAATATTCGTCAAAAATGCATATGTTTCATTAACAATTATAAATATAGCAAGTGCAAAATCATACTTACCGAAATGGGCCAATTAGGAGGCTCATTCAAATTAATTTCATTATACTGTTATAGTAATTTCCGTCAAACCAATTATTGTATTCCGTATTCGTCAACAAACCCTACAACAAAACCTCAATTATCACAAATACTCTAAAACCCCCAAAGTTGGGTTCTATACACGTCCACCAATGTTCATAAATGACCATAAACTGTTTCCAACCACTGCCAAAGATCATATTAATTCTTAAACATACACATTGCACGATTTAGAGAGCTATAAATGTAACCACTTACTTGAATGGAGATAGTTCCAGGAAGGCAGGGCTGGAGCTAGGGCTATTGGTCGTGCTTGAGCTTGGGAATCGATTCCTGTTAATATAAAATATAAACGTTTATATTTATTTTATTAAATTATATTTTCTTTGATATAAATTAATTTATAAATCAATCCAAAAAGCTAACCCCAAATCCTTTTGTTTTGCAGCTGTATACATATATAATTGGCAGGAACATATGATATCAACATGACCATAAACAGCTGATATCAACCTAACCTGGAAACAGTGAAGGTTAAGAATAACGGAGGAAAAAATCAGGCCAAATTGATATTTTGGGTAACAATATTAAAAATTCATACTTTAATTACTGCAAAGGATTGGATAAATATCAACATATAGAATGCATCAACCAAATGGAACAACCAAATTCATATTCCATTGCTTCCCATCATCTCGCCTCCACTCACCTAGCCATTAAACACTAACCCTAATCCTAGGGAAAAGAAGAAGTTAAAAAATCATGGTGATCCGAAAGCTCCTAACTTTAGCCCGATCTTGCCGCAGATACGCAGAACTTCCTTCCCTCCGCACATTCGCCTCATCAGCCACCGAGATAGATATACCCTCATCAATGGCTAGTAACAAGGAATTCTTTTTCCTGGGCAAAAGTAACAATGATAGAATATTTTTATATCAAAAAAATTAATGTTAATAAGTAACATGCAACAAAAAATCAAGCGTTAAATAATACTTAATATACAAAAAATTCTTCTTCTCTTGTTTCCCTCTTCCCCTCTAGTAACAAGTCCAGCATAAGTTTACAAAAAAAATCATAATAAAAAATTAAACATTAAATAATAACCAACATGCAAAAAATGATATTTCCTAACAAAAAATTAAACGTCAAATAATACCTACCATGCAAAATAATAATAATAAGTAACAAATAAAAAATGACAGCCATGGGGATCGAATACATAAGCTCTGGTTCCATAGAACAGCATCTTATCTATTGGACCACAAAAAAGATGATGTCTAAACAATACATAACAAGTAAAATAATAATAATAACCAACAAATAACAATGAACAAATATATTACATGTTATTTGAATCACATGGATTTTACTTGAATTAGAGTGCGAATTTAAAAAAATTCCTTCCTAAATACGATTTGTTTATGTGGGGTTTAATGTTGGCAGGACATAAGGACAACTAATTCAAAATAATATCCAAGAGCAAGGAAAACGAACTAAAAAAATTAAAAAACTAGGGATCGAACCTAAGAGGCCAACGAGACTAATGGTACTGCTCACTTTTTGGAGCACATGATTTGTAAGGGAGCGGAGAACCGAGATGTGAGGCGGTTGGAGGATGAGATTGAGAACATAGGGACGAAGAGCTTATATGAGTGGGCTAACATTTATTTACAGTGGCGTCCGTGTGTTGAGGGGGCGCCAGAGCTGGGAAGCCGCGTTGCGCGAGAGTGGGCTGGTGCTGGTTTCCACCTGACGGGCTACGACGAGCAAAGCAATAGACAGTGGGTTGCGGGGGTGGCGCACGATGGAGCTGGAAACCGATGAACTGGTGTTGAGGGGGTGGCACAAGTTGGAGCTGGGAGCCGACAGCCGTGGGTTGAGGTGTGGGGAGAGAGAGAGAGAGAGAGAGAGAGAGAGAGAGAGAGAGAGAGAGAGAGAGAGAGAGAACAAAGCTGAGGTGAGAAAGAGATAGCGACATGGCGTTATATTCCGCTCCTCCTCCAGACCGTGGCATGCTGTACACTTTAGCCCATGCATCAACAGTAAACAACACTTTAGCCCATGCATCGACAGCAAACAACACGCTTTTTGACCAAAAGTTGATTAAGTGGGGCCCACGTAACTGTAGTCTTTCACTTGTCTCATTGCAAATACCGTAACTCAATTATTCATAGAGATAGAATTGAGAAGTCACAGGTCTCTTCCTTTCGCATCACTGGTGAATTGAGAAGTCGCGGGTCAATTATTCAGAGAGAGAGAGAGAGAGAGAGAGAGAGAATTGAGAATCAAATGTGTAGCCATTCATAAAAATCAGTATCTGCATCGCAGAACCTATTGCGGTGCAGATAGCACGAGCCGAATTTAAATTAGAAATCTAGTGTTTGGGACTTCATTATTTGAATTTCTTTGAGTTATTTTTACATCTAGTAATTTGAGTCCTTTAAATTTTTTATTTCTAAAGAAATTTGAGTTTTTTAAAAAAAATTACTATTTTAAGCAACTCTTTTATTTATTTTGCGGTCCTTTTTGAGTCTATTTACGAATTTGACTGCAAATCAAATTACTCTTTGTTTTGTGTGTGTGCGTGCACGCATACATACATAGTTACATATGTATGTAATGTATGTAAGTATACTTACATCCATGTGTGTGTGTGGGGCTTTGTATTCAACGTTTTCATGAATAAAAGATTGAATAAAATTTAGAGTCTGTAAACTTTGTTTACATTTATTAATTTAAACTTTTGAGCGTGAGAGGCGTAAATGTAAGCTCTGTTGTCTGGGTAGAAGGTCTAAAGAATATCCACGTGCAAGATCTTGGAGTTATTAATCGATAGATTCCCATGGTGAGAGGCCTAAACCCGATCAAATCTTTATTTTCTTCCCAAATTTCTCATCATAAATTTCCTCTTCAGTCTTTCATCAAATTTGATATCAGTGCCAAATCCTGATTTTTATCTTGCCTTCTTCTTCATGCTTTTCTTTTCTTTTCTTTTTAGTTGGGTTTTACTTAAAAATAAAAAAAATGAAAAAGATAGATAGAAAACAAAGCGAGATATATAGGAAAAAGAGGGGGGAAGGGGGGGAGTTCAAAACAGAGTCAAAAAATTAGTTCAAAAAAATTCAAAATTTTGTTTTGCTACAGTACCTTTGATATAGTAACATCATGAATAGTACCATGGATGAACACTACATCCTAAACAGCATTGTGTGTGATTTTTGAAGAGTTTCAATTTGCTATATTAATTTCTGCAAATTTCTCAAGATGTTTCACATGGATTTTCAGTTATGTTTACACAAGGTTCGTACTTTGATGATTCTAAACCTCTTTCAAGCCTAATTCCCAATTCGTTTGAGTTAATTACAAGCCAATTCGTGCCACATATTTTAAAATAATGATTGAAGAAATCTATACACTTAAACGTACTACTACATGAGCCAATTGGCTTAGAGGCATTCACCCTCCCTCCCTTGTGAGATGTCGAGGGTTTGATTCTTGCTTTCTGATGTGTATCAAAAAAGTACTACTAATGTAGATAAATATTTATATAAATCTAGTGCTCATGTCATTAATATCGTCAGGTGATTACATATAACAACTAAAGGTGATGAAGATTGGTGTAGGACTACCATTTTTTATACTAATTTCACGGTAAGGGCTAGTACCTATAAATTACTGATTGATGAAAGAAATTGTATTAATATTATTGACAAATTAGTTTTAGAATGAATGTGTCTCATGACTAAACCTAACATACAACCATATAACATAGCTTGAGTTAATAAGATCCTCATTCGATTATTGTCACGTCCCCATAAAATGTATCTGCAGGTCCACTACGCGTTGCTGGGAATACTACTTGTATTGTTTCACAATAAACACCAACCACAATCACAAAGAACCACATACCCACGAATGCCAACACAGAGCAACAAAAGAAACAACCCAAACAACTCAACATGAGACAAAAACTGAACCATCCGATCAATTTATACAATATCAAGTGTCCAAGTCTAGTCTATACATCAATATCATCATCCTCACAACCCATAAGTGCAAGGATCTAACCCAACCAAAAATACCCAAAAGTTCAAGCCCTCACCTCACCACTCGCCACCCCAACCTATAGCCACAACTCTGAATACAAACTCCAACTGCAACCTCTACTCCACCTCTCCCATCAAACTCCAACACTCCCATCAAACTCCAACACCTGAAAAGTCAACGATGGGGCTCGTCAAAGCGTGACCTATTAGGAATTCCATATTCCAACCTAAAACACAACACACGCTAATGCCACTAGTGGGTGCACAGTGCTACAAGTGGAAATGCTACAAATAAACATGACATGCGTGCCAAAAGGAAGCAACAATTGTACCACATGTAGGAAAAAGAGAACTGAACCAGCAGAGGGTATAGGGGGAGGGGTGACGATAGTAACAGCAAACCACAATACGTACGGCTAGGCGTAAAAGAAAGTCAATCAATTCCACACAATGTTAGCTTTTGGAATCCTAATATCGGATACGACGTATGGGACTGGACCTTTCCCAACTTTGTGAGAGAGCAAAGAGAACTCCCCGTCGCGCTAGCCCGTCAGGAGCCTCGGGTACCACTCTACACTCCCATCGCGCTAGCCCGTTAGGAGTGCAAGTGTACCCACCACACAAAACCACCAAAACACCACAACCAGTCAATCCCATAAGCTTACCCGATACTTCGGAATTCCCACAACCCGTGTCACCCTCCTTTAGGAGGACTGAAACACTCCCTCACTTCCACTTTTCATGAAACATAATATTTCCTCTTGCAACATACATCATTTTTCATAAACATCAATCAATTCTCCAAAACATAACATAACATCATTAGGGGTCTCTTGCAACATAAACCCCCCTTGTATGAAACATTATTAACCATCCAACATGCGCCATTTAGATACAACAATACCAATCATTTTTCTACCTCTTATACATCTATTAGCATCCAACGGGTCATCCAACACATCATTACTATATACACTACATAATTACTATATGCACCACACCCTTCCTATATACACTACGGAGGCGCACAAGCACAACATATACTCATTCAAGTATACACATACTACATACACCAATCAAATAGACATACCCTAGCGTACATGGCACTAGGGCCATTACAATTATCTAGTGATGTTTAGTGTCTATCCAGCTTAGGAGCTATTATGATCATATTTGGTGTGAAGCTATACCCATGGATGTTGCTTATATTTTGCTACGAAGGCCTTGGTTGTACATCCTAAATGTGTTGAGTTCTGGAAAGTCTCACACACACACACACACACACATTCATGTTTAATTGGAAGAAAATTTTGTTGAACCATTCCCAACCCAATATCTAAGTTACTGATAAAAAGAATATGTTGAACTCCAATAAGCTAAGCATGATGAAGCCTCTAAATCCTGAATAAGCGACCGAGCCAAATGTCGAGTTTGCAATCAAGACCTATCCAAGTGCTAAGTCAAAGATTAATTAAGTTGAAGCATGAGTCTGCATCCATACATAAGATTGAGCTTGAGCCCAAACTAGAGTACCTAATCAAGACTGAGCCAAATTTTGAGCATGAGATTTTTCAATATGTGTCCTAGATGAGATATTCTCATCAAATGTGCCATGAAGCGATTTTTCAATAGATAAAGTTCTTTTGTTGCATATTCTGTAAGCTTTGCTACGTGCTGAATATCCAACAAATATTCATTCATCTGATTTAGAATCAAATTTATCTAGTTATCTCTAGTGTTAAGAATGAAACATTTACAACCAAATACACTAAAATATGATATACGAGGATTGCAATCGAAGAATAGTTCAAAATAAGTTTTGTTAATTATTGGCCTTACTAGAACTTTGTTCAAAATGTAGCATGCGGTTGCAACGGCTTCTGCCCAAAAGTATTTTGGTAAGTTACTGTCACATAAAATAGTCTTAGCACATTCTTGAAGAGTCTATTTTTCCTTTCGAATACACCGTTGTGTGGAGCAACTCTATGAAAAGAAAAATTATGTGTAATTTCATTATCATTACAAACCTTAGAGAAAGATTCATTTTCAAATTCTCTCTCATGATCACTAAGAATAGGAACATTGGTTGACGATTTGATTTTCTGGATTTTTTACAAAAGATGGAAAATTCTTCATGTATGGTTTTTGAGCAAGCTTCCAAAGGGGTTTTCATCGTCTAGCCCAATTCTTAGTGATTATAGTTCAATATTGTATATTTTACCCTTCATTAGATGGCATTTTTTCATAATTTGTGTTCATTTTGGCTCCGATACGCGTATTTTGATGATATCACTTAATATTGGAGCTTACCGTTTTTATATGCTTAAAACATAATTTTTACAGTTTATTAGCATCTTCATCTTGGTGTCCTATTATTTTTCAGTTGAATTTCGTGAAGTCCCAATTCAAATGCATATTTTTCCAGAATTTTTGGATGTCGGAGCAATTTACTGTATTTTTTGCAAAACAGGGTGACGGTGCTGAAAATTTTTGGGCTAGAAAGTCTGCTTTCCCCTCTTGTGTAGAATTCTGCTATCATTCCAGTGTATATTCTGGCATAGTGATACTTTTCTGTTGTTTTACACTTTGTTACAGTTCCATCGCCGCCTGGAACACATCATTCTGAGGTTGGATGATTTTTCTAGAATTTTCGTAAGATATGGTAACGGTGCTGAAAATTTCTGCAGATTTGCACCTCTTGTGAAGAATTCTGCTATCATTCCAGAGTATATTCCGGCCTCGTGATATTTTTCTGTTATAGTACTCTTTGTTACGGTTCCATCGCCGCCTGGAACACGTCAATCCGAGGTCGGATGATTTTTTTAGAATTTTCGTAAGACAGTGTGACGGTGCTGAAAATTTCTGTAGATTTGGGCATTAGTTGCGGGTTTGGGCGCGGATCCGACCCGTTTGGGCTGTTTTCAGACCCGAAATTCTGAGTCTATTTCTTGGACTTTCCTCCCCTCTATTCTCCTCATTCCATTCTTCCATCTTCTTCATCTTAGGGTTAGAGCTTGGGGAGAACAAAGCAAGCTTGGAGGAGCACTTTGGAAGAGAAAGTTTATGTTATAATGATTTGGTGATTTGTAATAATGATTTGTAATGGTATTGGATGATATTTTTAGAAGTAAAAATCTCTCTTTACTTGTTATAATGAGCTAAATCTTCTTCTTGTGTGGTTGGATGGTGATATTTGGTTGTTGTGCTTTGGTATTTCAATCTTGCATGTTTTAATGATTATATGTTAGATTGTTGAGATATACTTTGAATTAGGGACCCTAGTGGGTATCCCTAGAGTGGAATTTGCCTAGTGGTACCACTCATGTATGCTTGGTTGTTTATTATCTCAATTTTCATACCTTACTTTCATTGCACACCAAGTGTTCGATAAAATGCCAAATCCACCGATTGCTCATTCCTTAGCCGGAAAGACAATTGAGTTATTCTCGGATTGAACCCATATGCTTAACAACCACATTCCTACACACCACACAAGCGTCCTCCCCTATTTACCTCTCCGGTTCTCGAATCATAGGATGTTGATTTGGTAGATGGTCTCACCCACATTTTCACACACTTTTCCACCGTTAGCTTAGTTGGTTGTAGCATCGCCGTTATCTCTCCTTTATCAATTGAATTCGTGATTGCAAAACGACTTGTCTCCGTGATCCGACCCGGTCTCACCGGATATAAATTTATTACTTGACGTCCTCCTACACTTGGGAGTAGCACTCAAGCATCACATACTTGAGACGCGTTCAACCAATTGGCGACATTGCCGGGGACAACAGTTTTTTGCATTTACATTTTCGATTGATTTTGGAAATTTCGGCGAGATACTTCCCACTATTAGTGTGAGTCTTTTTCGATTCTTTATTTTTCACTTTTTGATTTGAGATTTATTTATTTTCACTTTTTGAGTCATTTGCTAACTTTATTTTTTTTATATAAAAATTCAAAAAAAGTTATGGACTTTAACGGCATAAATTCTTTGTATGATGCACTTTCATTTTCTTCGTACAGGACGACTTCTTTGAAGCTCAAAATTGCAGGCGTTGCTCAAATTGACGGTGAATCCTTCTATCAAGCTTGGAGGATGTTCATGGATTTATTAAGCGGCTGTCCACATCATGGATTCATAATGGCCCACCTTTTCCAGTTTTTCTACGATGGGTTGCGGGAGGAGATGCAGGACTACATGACGATGTTGGATGATGGAGCTCTATTTGACATGTCACCTGAGGATGCTTGGGAGTACCTGGAGTCCATGGAGGATTTGGCACGACCATTGGATGGGATTTCAGGGAGTGATCCATTAGCGCCATATCACGATAGCATTGGAGCATCCATTGACCAAAGAGAGCAAATCGTGGACGCACCCTTGCAACCCTTGGGCGAGGAACTTCAATTGCTTATTCAGACACGGGAGGCTCAATCCCGATATTTTCTGCGGAGCATGGAGACTCAGAGCCAGTATATTCAGGAGATCATTTCCAGTCTCGCATTGCTTGCCTCTTGCTTGGGAGAAGGTAATCCAACCACTCAAAAACTTTTATTATATGATTTGGATTCATCTTCTCTTGCAGGAGATTTGTGTGAAGATGAAGAGGACGAGCATAAAATTTTGGATGGAGTGGAGGAGGGAGACTAGTAGGGCCACGAGCTCATCGATCATTTTGGTGGAGTCTGAACCATGCTCTCCCTCAATTTTGTCCCAAAATCCATCATTCCTCTCCCCGTGGTCATACATCATATGGAGATGGACACAATCATTTTAGGGAGCTTTCGTCAACTTGATTTAAATTCTTTAGCATATGTTGACGACTATATTTGGATCACTTTTGTTGAAAGGCAACGGTGTCGGCTTTGGATTGACACACCCTCTCTTTCGCAGGACACGATTGGAAATTTTATGGAGGGAGCACTTGTTGGTGTATTGCTATGGTCCAAAGTGATTTGTGGAGGGAAGACGCTCGCGGAGGAGCGTAAAGATCTAATTGAGCAACTTTTCTCACCGTTATACATCCGAGATCCTCCTTTTGACCACGGTGACTTCTATCCAGTAGTGTAGAAAATTTAAATTTTTGCACTTTCTATGCTTTTTAGGATAGTTTTAATTCAATAAACATATGCTCTTTCAACATTGAGGACATTGTTTATCTTTAGTTGGAGGAGAGTGGTAGGTGGTTTTAGGATGTTTAGTTAGTTGTTTTTGTTTTAAATTTTTTTTGTTGGCGACATCCATTTTGACATCACCAATATCTTGCGAGCATATAATTGACCCTCCTTGCTCATTTGCTAGCTTTGTGCTTAGTCCCTTGTATGCTTCATATTCATGCATACATTTGGATTCAAATATTATGTTCAAACTCCTAAATTGTGATTGTCATGCGTTTTATTGCTTTTTCTTCATGTGATCAACTTTAATATGCCATTCATAAAAATAGTGCATAATTCGATGAATTTTGTCTTCGATGTGGTTTGGATTAGTTTTGTGTAAACTTTGTGGTGCACGAGTTGGATTAAGTCATTAGTGTAGATTGGTGTTCAATTTGATGGAATTTGGCCTTGGATATACGCTTGGTTTATGCTTGAGGAGTGGTTGATTGGTGTGTTGGATCAAAAAAAAGAAAAAAAGATAGAAAGAAAAGAAAAGAAAAAGAAAAAGAAAAAAGAATAAGTGCATCGTTCTTCTAGTTTTGTCAAGTAGCCGGATCCTCATGAAACATTGGGGATTCGTGTCGAAAGATATAATTTAGGGGAGTGCACGAGAGAAAAATAAGTGAATCTTAGGTGATTCGAGTTACTAGGTCTGCGGGGTCCTTTTTGGCCCAATGCCCCAAAATCTTCTGATTTGGGAGTCATTGACCGAACCCTCGTTACAAGGGTCATTCTAAGCTTCATATTAAAAAACATGAATAAACATGATCCACATATCAAACTTCCATGAATTAAGAAAGCTAAGTGTTATTTTTGGCCAAGTTCTTGAAGGTTATAATACTATGACACGCTTATGTTTTAATCTCAATGAATGCAAACATTGCTTGTACTTTGTTGGTTTGAGCCATATTGAAGTTTTGGTCTTGGATTTGCTCTCTTTTATGAATTGGTATATTGGAATTGAGTTGTTATTGAAAAAATTCCATGTAACATGAATATTGTGGAGTTTGATGTGTGTTATATTGTGAATCCGAATATATCGTTTGTTTTGCTAGGGACTAGCAAAAAGCTAGTTGGGGGTGTGATTAGTGTTCAATATTGTATATTTTACCCTTCATTAGATGACATTTTGTGCATAATTTGTGTTCATTTTGGCTCCGATACGCGCATTTTGATGATATCACTTAATATTGGAGTTTACCGTTTTTATATGCTTAAAACATAATTCTTACAGCTTATTAGCATCTTCATCTTAATCTCCTATTATTTTTCAGTTGAATTTCCTGAAGTCTCGATTCCAACGCATATTTTTCCAGAATTTTTTGGAGGTCGGAGCAATTTACTGTATTTTTTGGAAGACAGGGTGACGGCGCTGAAAATTTCTGGGCTAGAAAGTCTGCTTTCCCCTCTTGTGCAGAATTTTGCTATCATTCCAGTGTATATTCTGGCCTAATGATATTTTTCTGTTTTTTTACACTTTGTTACGGTTCCATTGCCGCCGGAACACGTCATTCTGAGGTCGGATGATTTTTCTAGAATTTTCGTAAGATAGGGTGATGGTGCTGAAAATTTCTGTAGATTTGCCCTTCTTGTGAAGAATTCTGCTATCATTCCAGTGTATATTCCGGCCTAGTGATATTTTTTTGTTATAGTACACTTTGTTACGGTTCCATCGCCAGCTGGAACACATCAATCCGAGGTCGGATGATTTTTCTAGCATTTTTGCAAGACTTTGTGACGGTGCTGAAAATTTCTGCAGATTCGGGCATTAGTTGCGGGTTTGGACGCGGATCCGACCCGTTTGGGCTGTTTTCAGACCCGAAATTCTGAGTCTATTTCTTGGACTTTCCTCCCCTCTATTCCCCTCATTCCATTCTTTCATCTTCTTCATCTTAGGGTTAGAGCTTGGGGAGCACAAAGCAAGCTTGGAGGAGCACTTTGGAAGAGAAAGTTTATGTTTTTCTTAGAGAAATCTTAGTGAACTCTTTCCCTTTCTTTGTGTATTTTGATTTGGTGATTTGTAATGATATTGGATGATATTTTTAGAAGTAAAAATCTCTCTTTTCTTGTTATAATGAGCTAAATCTTCTTCTTGTGTGGTTGGATGGTGATATTTGGTTGTTGTGCTTTGGTATTTCAATCTTGCATGTTTTAATGATTATGTGTTAGATTGTTGAGATATACTTTGAATTAGGGACCCTAGTGGGTATCCCTAGAGTGGAGTTTGCCTAGTGGTACCACTCATGTATGCTTGGTTTTTTATTATCTCAATTTTCATACCCTACTTTCATTGCACACCAAGTGTCCGATAAAATGCACAATCCACCGATTGCTCATTCCTTAGCCGGAAAGACAATTGAGTTATTCTCGGATTGAACACATATGTTTAACAACCACATTCCTACATACCACACAAGCTTCCTCGCCTATTTACCTCTCCGGTTCTCGAATCATAGGATGTTGATTTGGTAGATGGTCTCACCCACATTTTCACACACTTTTCCACCGTTAGCTTAGTTGGTTGTAGCATCGCCGATATCTCTCCTTCATTAATTGAATTCGTGATTGCAAAACGACCCCGTGATCCGACCCGGTCTCACCGGATATAAATTTATTACTTGACGTCCTCCTACATTTGGGAGTAGCGCTCAAGCATCACATACTTGAGACGCGTTCAACCACTTAGCAAACGTGGAAGCATCGGAAGAAGAAAAAGAAATCATAAAACACTTTTATGAAAATTCTCTACAAAAAGAAAGCTCCTTTGCAGGATCTTTTACTATCTAAAAAGAAGGGTGAACATATCTCGCAAAGATAGATATAACTAATTCTTCTATTAAAATATAAAGTGTAAATGCATACCTTAAGTTTTTGCAGTAGCAAAAACTTTTCCTTATGACGATGCCCCGAAGCGATCCAACGCCTCGTCAAAAGGCGACCACTTGCTCCAAAAAGTTTCACCTTAGCTGAATCTCGTCTCAAGCTCCGGATCAGATTCGAACTTCTTTCAAGTTTTGCTAGAACCTGTAAAGGAAGTAAAGAGGAAAAGAGGAAAGATTTGGTCGCCTTTAGATCTAGGTTTGCTCACTTTGATTTAGGATGAGTTCCCTTAATTTAGGCTTGGTGAAAATTTAGGAGGAAAATGGCCTCCTTATTTATAAGGGGAGTTGAGCCTTCAAAGGAGTATCACATCCGATGTTGTACTAAAAACAGAATCCAAATCGACTCAAGTTTTTCGGCTTTCGCGAGCAATTAATTCTCCATCTCCATTAAGCCTAAATATCAAAATGATATATCATTTCGAAGAGCATTAAACAGAGATAGTATAGAAACAAACGGTGCTCAATTCTGAGGTTGTTTGGCCCTTCAAACGAGCCCTCAAAGTTGCACCCAAAACTCCCATAACAGTGATTTTCACGTTCTGCATAAAGCAGACCTGATGGCCCCACATGTGGGCCCGACCTGCTGGCGGGTAAGACGCCTGCTTGTTATACTGGGCGCTCACAGGTCGGTCACCTGTGGGTTAGGCGCCCGCCAGAAGCGGGCGAGCGAGCCCAGCCCACCCTAAGCAAGCCAGGCGCCCGCCCGAAGCAAGCCTTTTGGCCTGGGCTTTAGCCTAGGCTGCCTGGGCTCGAGCCTAGATGTGCCTATGGTTGAGCCTAGGTCCAAGCTGACCCCAGACACGCCAATTTGGTGCATGGGTGCACCCGTGTCATTTTTGGGCCTTTGCCTTAGTCATACTCAGGCTAGATGGGTTCTGGTACCCCGGTTTGGCCATTTTCTATACTTTTCAAGGCTTGATTTTTGTGTCACATCATATATATATATATATAACCGAAATCCTCTTTACAAATTTTTGCAACTATAGTTATTCATATGCATCAAATGCATTTTCCTCTTATTACTTGGACGATGATCTCAACTTGTGTTAGACTCTACAGCCTAACCCAACTATATGTTGGACTCATAGCCCCTAACAATAGTGACCACGAGCAACAGTTGTTGTTCCTTGTTTGGTATCATCAGTATATGGTCTGCCCATTGACATAAACATTGTCGAGAGTACGCTTGGCTATGTCAGTGATGAATTTTGCAGTTTTAATCTCTTCGTCAATTCTATATCATTACGAAGACTAGGGTATGGTTGACTGTCAACCCCTAATATCTTTGCAATCGATCAGTATCGTTCGTCTTCGCTTGTCTTTGTTGGATCATATCCAACACACGTCGGTCAAGGATTTCGCTAGGACAGTTTTGATTCCGCGACACTAACTCCCCACATATAGGAGTTACGAATCCTCTCTTGGCAACTACTTCTCTTGTACGCTTCAAGTGCCACCCAACCTAATACCTTTCAGCAGACCCTGCCCCAACGCTAGGTCATAGATCTAAGTGACATCGTTCACGCACAGGCTCGTACATTGGTCGCAAGTCAAAGGACCAACTTGCCTCTCATCACTTGAGAGCTGCCATTTACAGTATTGTATGTGATATCCATGTATCAGTTCTTGTTGGGTCATTCAGTGAACTCATTCTTTAATGAGCACCTGTGTATCGTCTCCGATTTTGCTAAATCGAACGATCATGGGAACATCCCCACCAATGCTTGGTGAAGACAAAGCATACAATAGTCTATCTGATGCATCGATGTCCTTTCTCGATGCATCTACAACTACAAACAGTTTTAGACTTATGCTGCTAGCGGTCGAAACACTTCTCCATGATCGTGATCCTCATCTCGATACATGTTCGACCTCACACTGAGTCTGAGGACTTTATCTAAGTATATAATACAGACAAACATTATGATTATACTCAGATAACCATTACCAAATATCATAATATCATTTTGAATAAGATGTCCCAATTATAAATAATTAGCCTCGATGGCAAACATTTCCGAACACTTTGAAGGCATCATTCTTGTGTTTTAAGAATAAAACCCATGTTTATCTTGAGAAATCATCAATAATGATAAATACATATCTACTTCCATTCAAATAAGCTACTCTAGAAGGACCAAATAAATCTAAGTGTAAAAGTTCTAAAGTTTGACTTATTGAAATAACATCTTTTGATTTGAAAGATGATTTGTGCATTTTTCCTTGTTGACATACATCACAAATATGTGTGTGATTGAAAGAAATATTTGGCATTCCTAAAACTAATTTATGTTTTGAAATACGTTCAATATTTTTGAAATTAGTGTGTCCAAAACGTTTATACCATAATAATGTGTTATCCGAGAGGATGCTAATAAACAATGATTGTGTGAGATAATTGTCCTGCATTAAAAATAAATATTATTCTTACGATTACCACGAAATAAAATATTAGACATGTTAGAATCATATATGATCCATGCATGCTTTTCAAAAATGATTTTAAAATCCTTATCAAATAATTGACTAATAAATAATAGGTTATGTTACAACTGTCAACGAGTAGCACATTTTTTATGATTGGCTTATTTAGATCACTAACAGTTCCAATGCCAATAACGTTTCCTTTGTTATTGTCTCCAACGGTAACTGTGCCACCATATTTAAATTGTATGGTTGATAGAACATCGATATTCCATGTCATATGTTTAGAACATCTACTATTTAGAATCCATTTTTTCCGTTTTGGGTACCTGAAAGACAAGCAATAAACATTGATACTATTTGCTTTTGGGTCCTTGTGATTAGTCTTTAGGAATCCAAATTCAAGTAGAATTTCGCTTTTGCAAATAATTACTTGAATGAATAACATTTTTCATATAATCTGAGATATACAAATTTCTATCATATTTACATAAGTCTTTAGGAACCCAAATATGAAATGTAGTAGGTTTCCTGTGAGATGTATTGGAAATATTTTTACTAGTAGTAACATTTGCTTGTTGAGATGTAGTAGGAGTGTTTACCCTTTTTGTAAATAAAAAACGGATCTTCTTTTGTGGTTTAACAAAGTTTGTTGACGCACTAGGTGAAGAAATGTTACTAGGGTTGTGTATATTCTTGTGAGAATAGCCCAATCAATGTATGTGATTTGCAGGATGTTGAACTTTTAGCAAATAATCTAGACTAGTTTTATCATTATTGAATTTATCTACATTAGTGGACATATCATCATATTTTAGTTTAAGTGACGAGATATTGTTGTTCATTTCAGATATTCGAATATGTAATTCATGCATCTCATATTTAAGAATATCATTTTATTTGATTAATTTCAAATCTTGAGAAGTTAATGTTTCTTTCTCATATTTAATTTCATTAAATGACATAGATGTATATGTCAGTTCTTGATGTGCCAAAAATAAAGCATCATTATTTTGTTTTAGAACCTTATATTGAGCATTAAGTTTTTTAAATCTAAGAAAAAGATCATTGAATGCATCGAATAATTCTTCATTTTCTAAATGACTTACATTGTCATCGTCTTCATGTGCCATAAAACATGTGTGGGCATTATCTTCATTTGGTTGATTATCATTATC
This sequence comes from Scilla litardierei, assembly GCA_030789695.1. Classification (NCBI taxonomy): domain Eukaryota; kingdom Viridiplantae; phylum Streptophyta; class Magnoliopsida; order Asparagales; family Asparagaceae; genus Scilla; species Scilla litardierei. Next base: position 198,464,255 of record CM061136.1, read on the forward strand.
GTCTTCATCTGAAGAAGAATCACATGTTGCTGCTAATACTCCCTTCTTCTTATCGAACATATTTTCCTTCTTTGAGTGACCATTATTGTTGAAGTTCTTGTCGTTGGATTTGAGAAGTAGACAATCTTTCTTGATATGTTCAGGCGTGTTACAATTAAAACGTAAAGAAGCGTCAGAATTATTGGATATAAAATTTTTGTACTTACCTCTTCGTAAGAACTTCTTGAGGTTTCTGGTGATGATTGCCATATCATCATCATCCACATCTGAATCTTCGGTGTCCGATGATGCATTGAACACAAGTAATTTCTTCTTTGATTCTGATTGTTCTTTACGATCTTGTAACTGGACTTCATATGTCATTAAGTTACTAACTAGACTTTCAACTGTGAGGGTTGTAGACCATTTGCTTCTTCAATTGCTGTTGTCTTCGTCTCCCATCTGGAGTCAAAGCACGAAGGATCTTTCTAACTTGTTCAGATTGAGAGTATGTCTTTCTAAGAGCAATTAATGAGTTTGTGATGTTGATGAACCTAGTGATCATTTCTTCAGTCGTCTCATTTTCCTTCGGCTTAAATAACTCAAACGTGTAACCGAGAACAGAAATTTTAGTTTCATTAACTTTATTGGTTCCTTATGAGTTATCTCGAGTGTATACCAGATTTCGTATGCGGATTTGACATGAGAAACTCGGTTGAACTCGTTCTTGTCTATCGCACAAAATTATGCAATCATGGCTTCAGAGGTGTGGGTTACTGTTGTCTTATTAACAGTGATCCATTGAGAATATGGAGCAGAAGGCTTCTCATATTGCATCTCTAAGGTGTTCCAAAGACCATAATCGATGTGTTGTAGATAAATTGTCATCCTCTTCTTCCAATATGAATAGTTGGAACTATTGAATAGTTGAGTCCGGGTAGTAGAGTGCCTTTCTGGAAAGTGTGATTGATTGCTCGTCGGATATGTATAGGCCATCTTAACCATACTCTGATACAAAATGTTAGATCTCCTCGCACACCAAATATACTAGAGGGGGGTGAATAGTGTATATGACGACGAATATTGCAAATTTAAAAGTTACTAAAATTGCAATAAGAAATGCATAAGAAAAATATATCACAATCCAGAAAATGAGCAAGACGCAAACACAAAAATTTATCCTGTTCCGGATCCGCTTGATCATACATCCAGTCCCCTACTACCCATATAGATTTGCAATCCACTATAACCACTTGCTCCTCGCAAGCAAACAACATACAAAGATGCCAACGCTCTCCGCGTCGTAAACTTGTATAATCCCTTCAACAATAGATTCGATCGCAAAAAGTAAAGTAAGAAACAATTTCACCTGTAGCCTTGATGATGTATGAAGAATCATAAGGTATGTGATAAGATCTTCAAGGTTTCTTGGTCGGAAGTTTGGTAGAAACACTATTGGAGATTATATTTCAATTGAGAAAAATTTCAGCAATATGTTCCCAAAGAAATCTGAAATCACCATCTCTTTTAGATTGAGAAAAAGCAAAAATTAGAGAGTGTGTTTAATGAAAAGTTGATCTCAATGGTAGAGGGTTTGGGTCCTATTTATATGCCTGAGGGGTGCCCAAACAACTGCCAAGAAATTACTCAAAACGGGCAGAAAATGGCTAGTTGCAAAAGTGCTTGAACTGCCATTAGTCAACTAGAAAAAATTATTGGTCGACTAGCCATTAAATTATGATTTGGCAGTTGTAACTAATCTTAGTTGACTGGAAGAATCCAGTTAGTCGACTACACCTATAAAATGGTCAAAATTAGAACCGTTTGAATCAGTTGTAACTGATTTTCAGTCGACTGAAAAAGTCTATTAATTAATCGACTAGGATTAAAACTGAAAATAGTCAAAAATATAACGGTTGGAAAACTGGCTCTTAATCGACTAGGAAAAAGTGTTAGTCAACTGTGGCCAAAAATATGAAAATTACGCAAATGGTATAGTCAGCTGGAAAATATTTTTAGATGCCCGGGACTAAGAAATTTGAGTTTAGTCGACTATGAAAAAATATAAGTCGACTAATATAGGCTTTGACTTAGGAATTTTTTAGGAAATCTTAGGTTGCCAAGATAAGCTATTATCGTGTCTTTAACAATCTAAGTATGTGCAAGAAGAAGAAAAAAGATTATAACATTATCATAATAAGATACAAAAATGTGTCATCAAGTTTGAACTTCATCTTGTTGTAATGCTTCTTGCGACAGAACTTGGTTGGAGTTGTTTTATATTGAATCATGATGATTGTCTTATCTTGAGTCATGATGATTTGTTGAGCTAGCTAGCTGCATAGATAGAGTTAGTATGCACAAATAGCATATGTATGTATGTATGTATATGTATGTATAGATATGTATACATATAACCAACACACACACACACACACACATGAAGAGGGATCAAATAACCCTAAAAAATAACCCCTAAAAACCCCCTAGCAAAAAGTCTATGCCCCCTATTTTTTTCGGAAGATCCGAACCGTTCATCTTGATATCCACACTCTAAAACATTGAACCACCAATTTTCAGCCCGATCCCATGTGTTTTGCTCATCCATCCATCCGACCCAAATTTAACGATTTCGCATGAACAGAACTTTTGCGAAGAGTTGATGAACGTGCAAAACACATGGGATCGGGCTGGAAATTGGTGGGCCAGGGTTTTAGGGGGGTGGAGATCAATATGAACGGTTCGGATCTTCCGAAAAAATAGGGGGCATAAACTTTTTGCTAGGGGTTTATTTGATCCATCCTATATCGAACCGATCATATTGATCTCCACCCCCTAAAACCCTGACCCACCAATTTCTAGCCCGATCCCATGTGTTTTGCATGTTCATTAACCCTTTGCAAAAGTTCTGTTTATGCGAAATCGTTAGATTTGGGTCGGATGGATGAACGAGCAAAACACATGGGATCGGGCTGAAAATTGGTGGTTCAGGGTTTTAAAGGGTGGAGATCAAGATGAACGGTTCGGATCTTCCTAAAAAAATAGGGGGTCATAAACTTTTTGCTAGGGGTTTTTTGGAGGGTTATTTTTGGGGGTTATTTGATCCCTCCACACACACACACATAGTCATAACCCGTGCCCGCAGACACGGTTCATTTAAGATTTTCCCCCGTGCCGGCATGCACGGTTCATTTAAGATTTTCCCCCGTGAAATATTTGTTCCCCAAAAAATTATTTCCACAGCCAAAATTGTGTGGAACAACTAATTAGCGTAAAAATATTTAGCGGTACGGTCGCCTTCAGTGCGGAACAACAAATTCGACGCGGTCGCTTTCGACACGGAACAACAAATTAGTCTAAAAAATCGGCGCGTAACAACTAATTAGCATAAAAATATTTAGCGGGCGCCTTCGATGCGGGAAATTATTCTCATCTTGTTGCCACATTCGTCGAAGAGATGGTGGGCCCCGTGTTGAGGGAGAGATCAGTCGATCTGCAGCATTAAGGGCAAGTTAAGATTTTTTCCCAAATGCATTAATTGCGTTCACTCTTATATTCCCCAGAAACTTTCATTCCCTCATAAAGTTTCTTCCTTCCATTTTTCTAGAAATATTTTTCCCTCCAAAACTTTCCACAAAATCTCATCTCAGCCATTCATTCATCAAGATTAAATCCATGCCGTCTTTCTATCAGCCTATTTGTCATAGTCAGCTTGTCCTAGTCAGCCCTAGAATTCAAAAACAGTTGTGTTTTAATATATAGATATGTGTGTGTGTGTGTGTGTGTGTCTATATACACACACACACACATACATATACATACACACATAGAGAAATATATATCACACGTATATATGTACACATGCACACATGTATGTATGTATGTATGTATGTATCATCAAAACTTTATGGAAAAGAAAAAATGGTATCAAATCTCATTTTCTAAGAATACCCACTGTTTTACTCTTCCCATACGCATCTCAATGGCAGCACCCTCCATTCTCCTCCACGACCATACACCCTCTCCCCTTCTACTACACAGCAACCTCCACTTCTTCCCACTTCTCCACGACAGCCTCGCCCATCCACCGCCCCCTTCACGGTAGATCACATGTCCCTAGCCAAGAAGTGCCTCTAAGCCTTACTGAGCACCCATAGTGTCACGTCCCATTCTCCAAAGACTAGGGAGATAGGGGGTAACAAGGCCGTTGTACTAAGTACCAAGCGTATTTGTGGTTACGTTTCATCGGGCAGGCCACTGTAACAGCTGGGATTATACAGACAATATACAGTACAGAAAAGGTAAAGTAAGTACAATGCTCCAACACATACAGGAATACGTACTATCACAAAGGCAGACAACCAGAAGAAAAGTCTACGGCAAACATACAGAACTACTATTAACATCATCATCACAGAACTGTACAACAAAAGTACATCCGACAACGACAGGGGTACAAAGGCTAAGTGAGGTAAAAAAATGTCTACAACTCCTCTCACTCCACCCCGGTGTCCAAAACCCACACGGTCCCCACTCTCAACCTAAACTAACTCGAGGAACCCGGCTGAGTAGTGTCGCCCTCCGAGAACCCCCCCCCCCCCCCGCTACAGCTGAAGCCCCGTAGTCACCTGACCTGAACCTGTGGAGTAGGTGGACACGTCACAGCGTGCACAATAGGAAACTCAACAACACTATGAATTCTATCTAAAGGGGGCACTGTGTCAGTCACAACAGTTAATAAGTGCAACAAAGTAACGAACATAGACAGAATTATTAGTTATAAGTTTAATTGTTTAATTGCTTGGAACCTAGGCATCAAGTACGACATAAGGGGTTGTGTCACGCCCCGCTGCCCAAAATAGGGAGGGTCGGCGTGACAAGCCGCGGTATTAGAGTACCAAGCGCTAAAGTACACACCAAAGTCACGCAGGCCACTGCAAACGCTGAGGAAACACAGGCAGTAAAGTACAGACTGAACGATTAACAGAACAGTACAGCTCCAACACAGAACGATAGTACAAGACACTACAACATAGGCAGTAAGGTAAAATACGACGAACAGAACATCCAAGAGTCACAGAGCACCGCTACTACATGGCCAGTACCGCACAAGTCCACTGTACAACCCCAACAGCAAAGCTCCCACAAAAGTACAACTCAACCCTACGGGGTACAAAGGGAACAGGGGTACAACACTGCGTTCATCACACACACACCCAACCCAAGACTACACCACGCGACCCACACTGACCATACACTACGGATCCTGCTGAGACGAGCTGCCCTCCGGGGTCTCCACTCCCGGGCCCGCCGCCAGAGAACCAGTGCCTGGACCTGTAGGGGGAGGACACGTCACAGCGTGCACATTAGGAACTCTACAACTCTAATACTCTAATCATAGTGCACAACAAGGAATCACAACAAAGGAAAAGACATCACATTCCAGAGTTACTGTTTTGTCTGTCTTAATAGGTTAGTTTTCATGCATGAATTCGAAACCTCAGTAACGGTTCAGACATCGGGGACTGGACCTCACCCGGTAAGGTGGGTGGAATGCTACGACTTCCCGAGACAAGCTCTTACGAAAGAATCCGTTCACCAACACAACCAACTCAACCACAACCGCACCAACTCCCCGCCGCTGAGGGCTCGTCAGGAGTGGTCCACAACCCAGCAGTCCATCCCCGCATGTCCACTCGTTACCTTGGTTTCCCCCAACCCTCCTAGGGTCCTCACCCACTTCGAGTGGAACAAGATATCCCTAGGTTATCTTTTAGCTAATCATTAATCCTAGGGTATTGAGCATGTAAAATGACGTATGTAAATGATGTCCAAATTCATTCTTTTCATCAAGATATTCACAACAAACTAGCATGCTCCATAAGCCATGTATCATAACCTCATTGATCATATACAATTCCTCGTGGGTAATACATGTCACACAATTAACAATGCCATTTTCCAAGTTTCTTCAATCTTAAGTTCATTCAGGCATTTTAACAAACATATAATGAGCGTCACATAAATGAAGAGAATCATGTCACCAATTTTTGTAACAAATAGCATAACTAATCTTACATACATGCATCAACATCATTCATGCATTTGGAGTGAAAAAATAGCAATATCACACAAGTCCAATTTCACCCAACACCCTTCAACATACTGAAATTGCATGAACAGATAGAAAAACAGCATTTTTAACCCATTTATTTTGAGAATTTGACAAATCTCAAAGAATAAAAGTTGGAGATATTATAGTTCTGAGTTCACCCATAAAATTTCAGACGACAATATGAAGTATTGGATTTATAGTGAATTATTTGGTAAAGGGTGTCAAAACTGTTCTGCAGACAGATTTCTGTGTCTGTGTTCAAAGCCGATTTTGGACATATTCTAGCCAGAATTTCAACATAAAAATCGAAATGGACTTTGAGAAAAACTTGTTAGCTTTCCAACAAGACCAAAATCAACAAAATCCAAGATGTGTACATGTAGTGGTGCTCGTTTTACTGAAATGTGTACAGCTTGACAGAATTCCTGGCATGTTGCACAATTCGAATTTTTACCCCAACTTCCAGTTCGAATTAGAAAAAGTGATGAACATAAAAGTTACTCATAACTACGAGATAAATATCATATAAAATATTCAGAGCATTCCTAATAGCCAATTAATCCCAGAACTTAGCTAAAGTTTCAGCAAATTGTCAAGCATGCAACAAGAGTCCTAGCTCTACAACACTCTCCCCAAATTTTCATGAAGAAGCCTAAACATACAACATTATTGCCATTATCTACAATTAGAGGTAGGTTGAGAAGATCCTACCTCTTTTGAAGCTTCAAGGATGCCTAGGGTTTGGAGGGAGCTACCATCAACTTGGCCTCCTCTTCTCCTCTCTCCTTCCTCTTCTTCTTATTCTCTTCTTTCTTCTCTTCCTTTTTCTTTTCCCTTTTTTTCCCTAGCTAATTTCAGCCATGGGCTGAAAATAATGGAGAGAGGGGGAGAGAAAGGGACCTAGGAGAGGGGAGGGGGGGGGGGGGGGGTTATGGTGTAGGGTGAGGGGAGAGATGGGGGGTTTAGGTGTACTTTGGTATATCAAACTTATTGCCATACCCATATTTTCTTTTCTTTTCTTTTTTTTTCTTTCTTTTTTTTTCAAAATTAACCATCCAAATGTTTGATTTTATTACAAGTTTGCCATTGCAAATATCTCATTTCCCTTTTTCACAATAACCCTTCACTTAAAGAAATTTGCATTAAGCCCAATCTTACATTGATACCCTCATTTGGGTATAAATGAAAAATCGAGGGGCAATTTGCAAATCTATCCACTCCCCGGGATTGGTGTGCACATGTACGAGAAACTTGGAGGAATTTAACGATTACTTAGTATTTGCACACTAGGGTTGTTACACCCTACCCTCCTTAGAAAAATTTCCGTCCTCGGAAATTTCACAAAATCAGGAGAGCAGTCATTTATATACAATACCCAACAACTGCAGAAAATATAAGATACAACAGTCATTGCTCAAACAGGTACGGGTATTTCTCTTGCATCTCATCTACTCGCTCCCAAGTTGACTCTCCCGGAGACTCTTGCTGCCATATGACCCGCACCAAGTCAATGGTCTTCTTCTCCAACGTCTTCTGCCTCCGGTCCAAGATAGCCACTGGTTGCTGCTCATATGTGAGATCCGACCGTACTTCTATCTCTGAAAAATCTACAACATGTTTGGGATCTCCCACATATCTTTTGAGTTGAGACACATGGACGACATTATGCACACCTTCGAGTGCCGGTGGCAATGTTAGCCGATACGCAACTTCACCGACCTTAGCGGAAATCTCGAACGGACCAATGTACCTAGGACTCAGCTTCCCACGTTTGCCAAATCGGATGGTCCCATGAACCGGTGAAATCCTTAGGAACACGTAATCCCCTGGCTGAAATTCCAAGGGTCTCCTCTTTGTATCAGCCCAGTGCTTATAACGGTCCTGCGCGATGCACAGATTCTCTCTGACTGTCCGCACCACATCTGTTGTTGCCGCCACCAAGTCTGGTCCTAAAAACTCACTGTCTCTAACGTCATCCCAACTTAAAGGAGACCTACACTGCCTTCCATACAGAGCTGCGAAGGGAGCCATGCCAATACTTGCTTGATAACTGTTATTGTATGCGAACTCGACTAGATGCAGATGGTCCTCCCACGAACCCTTGAAATCAAGCATACACGCTCGCAGCATATCTTCAAGAATCTGAATGGTTCTTTCCGACTGTCCATCAGTCTGAGGATGATATGAAGTACTGAAATTCAAACACGTCCCCAGACTAGCCTGTAAACTTTTCCAGAAATGTGAGGTGAATCTGCTATCCCTATCAGATACTATACTCACTGGGACTCCATGCAGTTTCACGATCTCTTCCATGTACCTCTTAGCCAGATTCTCTGTTGACTGTCCAACTCGGAACGGAATAAAATGTGCCGACTTGGTCAATCGATCTATGATGACCCAAATCGCATCATTGCCCCTAGGCGTCCGAGGTAAACCAGTCACAAAGTCCATGGTCACATGCTCCCACTTCCATTCTGGAATAGGGAGAGGCTACAACAATCCTGCAGTTCTTTGGTGCTCAGCCTTCACCTGCTGGCAAACCAAGCAGGACGCCACACTCTTGGCTACACTCTTCTTCATTCCTGACCACCAATAATACTGCTTCAAATCTCGGTACATTTTGGTCCCTCCAGGATGGATAGAATATGGGAAACATGTGCCTCCTTCAATAGTTCTTCCCGAATTTCGCCACTTGGCATGTAAACCCGGTTCCCAAATCTCAACGACCCATCTTCGTGAATACGAAAATCGGTACGAAGTTCAGCTTCCACTTGCTCTCGGATCCTCTTCAACTTGGCATCCCCTGATTGAGCTGCCTTAATCCTGTTCACCAAATCAGACTGGATCTGCAGCCCCATCATAACAGTTTTCTCTCCTGGGAGTACAACTTTTATTCTCATCTGTCGGATTGCCCACCGAAGTTGTGGTTGAGAGGTTAGCTTCATTACGACGGGTAATCTACTAAGAGCATCTGGCACCACATTCACCTTCCCAGGATGGTATAGCAGATCAACGTCATACTCAGCCATTAATTCCAACCATCGTCGTTGTCTCATATTAAGCTCCTTCTGAGTGAACACATACTTTAGACTCTTATGGTCAGTGTATATCTTCACGTGTTCACCTAGCAAGAAATGTCTCCATAATTTCAAAGCCAGAATCACTGCAGCCAATTCCAGGTCATGAGTGGGATAGTTCAGTTCATGCTCCTTCAACAATCTGGAAGCATATGCCACCACTCGCCCGTGTTGATGAAGGACACAGCCTAGTCCTCTGCCAGACGCGTCACAGAAAACTTCAAATCCACCCGAACGGTCAGGGATAGTTAAGATAGGAGCAGTGGTCAACCGATGCTTCAGCTCTTCGAACGCTCGCTGGCATTCTTCCGACCAGACATACGCAACATCCTTCTTCGTCAAATGAGTCAAGGGCGAGGCAATCTTCGAGAAATCCTTAATGAACTTCCGATAGTACCCAGCCAACGCCAAAAAGCTTCGAATCTCTGTGACTGTCCGAGGTATAGGCCAACCTTCTACTGCGGCAACCTTCTCAGGATCAACAGACACTCCGTCTCCAGAGACTATGTGTCCAAGAAACGCAACCTTGGTCAACCAAAATTGGCACTTGCTGAACTTAGCGTACAATCGGTGCTACCTGAGGGTATTCAAAACCATCCGCAGATGCTCAGCATGTTCATCCTCATTCTTCGAGTAAACCAGGATGTCATCGATAAATACCACCACAAACTTATCTAAATACTCAAAGAAGATCTGATTCATCAGCCTCATGAAAGTAGCTGGGGCATTCGTCACTCCAAAAGGCATCACCAGAAACTCATATTGACCGTATCGAGTACGGAATGCGGTCTTTGGGACATCAGATTCTCTCACCTTCACTTGGTGATACCCACTCTGCAAATCTAGCTTCGAATACACCCAGGATCCACCAAGCTGATCAAAAATATCATCGATCCGGGGAAGAGGGTACTTATCCCTCACAGTCACCTTATTCAATTCTCGATAATCAATGCACATCCTCCGAGATCCATCCTTCTTGTTCACAAGCAACACTGGCGCTCCCCACGGTGACACACTTTGGCGAATCAATCCCCGATCTGATAATTCGGTCAACTGATTGCGGAGCTCAGCTAACTCCGATGGGGCCATACGGTATGGAGCCTTCGCTATCGGTTGAGCGCCTGGAATCAGATCAATAGTAAACTCCAGGGACCTATCTGGGGGTAATCCAAAGATGTCATCTGGAAAGATGTCAGGAAATTCTTCAACAACCCTTGGTAACACGGGCTCTGCTTCCATGTCCAAATACTCCACGACCGTAGCTCGAAACTTCAAGGGCTCAAGCTCGCTACTACCATCCCAAAACTCAAACTCTGGATGGTCAGGGATCTGAAAAACTACCCTCCTTAGTCTACAGTCTATGTTAGCATAGAACATCCCCAACCAATCCATTCCAAACACTGCCTCATAGTCGGGTAACTCAATCACCAAAAAGTCTGCATATAACTCTCGTCCCCCGATCTCAACAGGACAGTTCCGTATCCCAGAGACATTACAAATAACCCCATTTCCGGTGTGAACATTCCAACTAGCAGCAAAGGTGTCAACTACTATGGAGTGTTGCGTCACAAACTTCTTCGACAGAAAACAATGTGACGCTCCAGTGTCAAATAAGGACATAGCAGGGTAGGAGGCTACTCTAACAATACCTAAGTATCACAACAATAAAACTCAGCCAACTAGCTAAATAGAATAATTGAGGCTCAATCTAATAGACTGCATAGGGGCAAGATTCATACCGGTGATCACTCGACTAGCACCCTCCGAAGTCTCTACTGGGGTCATGGTGTACTGCTGCCGCCTCGGTGGAGGAACTGCCCCCTGGTTCCCTCGTCGCTGCTGGGGAGGTGGAGGGGGTCCTCTCGGTGCAGACGGTCTCGATCCTGACGGTGCTGGAAGGGCAAGCCGCTGTGGCGGTGGTGGAAGAGGTCTCTGCTGTGTAGGCCGGACAGCTGTTGACGCCGGCGGCACCGGGGCATGACCCGACTGTGGGCAAAATCTGCTGATGTGTCCCGGCTCTCCACATGTATAACACCTGGCATTCGTAACTCGGCAGTCTCTCTGCACATGCCCTGGCTTCCCGCATCTGTAGCATGAAGGTCCCTTCTATGCCGGAGGTGGCGCCCCCGGTCGCTTGAATGTCACCCGCTGAACTGGGCCAGGTGCAGTCCTCTGCTGAGCAGCTGGTCTCTCACCACTGGCTGGTGGCCTCCCCACACTCCGTAGGTGGGTCTCATGCTGTCTGGCAGCCCGCAGTACGGCCTCCTGAGTCAATAACTCCTGAGTAGACATGACCGCCTGAAACTCTACGTCTAGTCCCTTGCGAAATCGCCTGGCTCTGATGGCATCTGTCGCTACAAGCTCTGGCGCGTACTTGCTCAGCAACGAGAACTCTGCATCATACTCATCCACCGTCCTCCCATCCTGAGTCAAATGCTCAAATCTCTGCCTCAACTCGTCATTCGCTGCCTCTGGAAGGAACTTGGCCTCAAACAACTCCCAAAAGGTCTCCCAAGCAATGTTCCCCTTCAGTCGCCTCTCCTGAGCCTCCCACCAATCTCTAGCTTGATGGGTCAACTGGCGCCTCACCAACTCTACCCAACCGTCTCGGGGATACCGACACATCGTCAGATCATCCTCAGTGTGCCGCAGCCACTCATCTACCTCGAGGCTACTCTCCCTGCCCGAGAAGTATCATGGACGCAGTGTCCTGAACTCCTTGTAGCTCGGCGGCTTCGGCGCCACTGCCCTCTCCTCCATCTGACCCATGTGCTCTAAAATGCCCATCAGGACCTTAGCCATCAGGGCTGACTCTGAGGTCCTGACACCCGAAGACTGCACATCACCGGCTGGGCCAATCCCACCGTCAGATGTTCCGGTCCCGCCGGAACTCCCGTTCCCACCTTCCATCTGCAGGCGAGAAATAGAACAAATGCATTAGTGTCGTGTACTGAAATTTTGGAGCCTTACATGTGTTCCCTTTACGCGTATCGCAGTGGGCGCGGACCTGCGTGGGCCACCACAAAACCTGTCACGCCCCGCTGCCCAAAATAGGGAGGGTCGGCATGACAAGCCGCGGTATTAGAGTACCAAGCGCTAAAGTACACACCAAAGTCACGCAGGCCACTGCAAACGCTGAGGAAACACAGGCAGTAAAGTACAGACTGAACGATTAACAGAACAGTACAGCTCCAGCACAGAAAGATAATACAAGACACTACAACATAGGCAGTAAGGTAAAATACGACGAACAGAACATCCAAGAGTCACAGAGCACCGCTACTACATGGCCAGTACCGCACAAGTCCACTGTACAACCCCAACAGCAAAAGCTCCCACAAAAGTACAACTCAACCCTACGGGGTACAAAGGGAACAGGGGTACAACACTGCGTTCATCACACACACACACCCCAAGACTACACCACGCGACCCACACTGACCATACACTACGGACCCTGCTGAGACGAGCTGCCCTCCGGGGTCTCTACTCTCGGGCCCGCCGCCATAGAACCAGTGCCTGGACCTGTAGGGGGGAGGACACGTCACAGCGTGCCCAGTAGGAACTCCACAACTCTAATACTCTAATCATAGTGCACAACAAGGAATCACAACAAAGGAAAAGACATCACATTCCAGAGTTACTGTTTTGTCTGTCTTAATAGGTTAGTTTTCATGCATGAATTCGAAACCTCAGTAACGGTTCAGACATCGGGGACTGGACCTCACCCGGTAAGGTGGGTGGAATGCTACGACTTCCCGAGACAAGCTCTTACGAAAGAAGCCGTTCACCAACACAACCAACTCAACCACAACCGCACCAACTCCCCGTCGCTGAGGGCTCGTCAGGAGTGGTCCACAACCCAGCAGTCCATCCCCGCATGTCCACTCGTTACCTTGGTTTCCCCCAACCCTCCTAGGGTCCTCACCCACTTCGAGTGGAACAAGATATCCCTAGGTTATCTTTTAGCTAATCATTAATCCTAGGGTATTGAGCATGTAAAATGACGTATGTAAATGATGTCCAAATTCATTCTTTTCATCAAGATATTCACAACAAACTAGCATGCTCCATAAGCCATGTATCATAACCTCATTGATCATATACAATTCCTCGTGGGTAATACATGTCACACAATTAACAATGTCATTTTCCAAGTTTCTTCAATCTTAAGTTCATTCAGGCATTTTAACAAACATATAATGAGCGTCACATAAATGAAGAGAATCATGTCACCAATTTTTGTAACAAATAGCATAACTAATCTTACATACATGCATCAACATCATTCATGCATTTGGAGTGAAAAAATAGCAATATCACACAAGTCCAATTTCACCCAACACCCTTCAACATACTGAAATTGCATGAACAGATAGAAAAACAGCATTTTTAACCCATTTATTTTGAGAATTTGACAAATCTCAAAGAATAAAAGTTGGAGATATTATAGTTCTGAGTTCACCCATAAAATTGCAGACAAAAATATGAAGTATTGGATTTATAGTGAATTATTTGGTAAAGGGTGTCAAAACTGTTCTGCAGACAGATTTCTGTGTCTGTGTTCAAAGCCGATTTTGGGCATATTCTAGCCAGAATTTCAACATAAAAATCGAAATGGACTTTGAGAAAAACTTGGTAGCTTTCCAACAAGACCAAAATCAACAAAATCCAAGATGTGTACAGGCAGTGGTGCTCGTTTTACTGAAATGTGTACAGCTTGACAGAATTCCTGGCATGTTGCACAATTCGAATTTTTACCCCAACTTCCAGTTCGAATTAGAAAAAGTGATGAACATAAAAGTTACTCATAACTACGAGATAAATACCATATAAAATATTCAGAGCAATCCTAATAGCCAATTAATCCCAGAACTTAGCTAAAGTTTCAGCAAATTGTCAAGCATGCAACAAGAGTCCTAGCTCTACAACACTCTCCCCAAATTTTCATGAAGAAGCCTAAACATACAACATTATTGCCATTATCTACAATTAGAGGTAGGTTGAGAAGATCCTACCTCTTTTGAAGCTTCAAGGATGCCTAGGGTTTGGAGGGAGCTACCATCAACTTGGCCTCCTCTTCTCCTCTCTCCTTCCTCTTCTTCTTATTCTCTTCTTTCTTCTCTTCCCTTTTCTTTTCCCTTTTTTTTCCCTAGCTAATTTCAGCCATGGGCTGAAAATAATGGAGAGAGGGGGAGAGAAAGGGACCTAGGAGAGGGGAGGGGGGGGGGGTTATGGTGTAGGGTGATGGGAGAGATGGGGGGTTTATGTGTACTTTGGTATGTCAAACTTATTGCCATACCCCCATTTTCTTTTCTTTTCTTTTTTTTTCTTTCTTTTTTTTCAAAATTAGCCATCCAAATGTTTGATTTTATTACAAGTTTGCCATTGCAAATATCTCATTTCCCTTTTTCACAATAACCCTTCACTTAAAGAAATTTGCATTAAGCCCAATCTTACATTGATACCCTCATTTGGGTATAAATGAAAAATCGAGGGGCAATTTGCAAATCTATCCACTCCCCGGGATTGGTGTGCACATGTACGAGAAACTTGGATGAATTTAACGATTACTTAGTATTTGCACACTAGGGTTGTTACAGGTTGGACCTCACCCAGTAAGGTGGGTGGAAGCTATGACTCCTCTAGATACACTGTTACAAAAGGAGCCATTTTTTTCTATCTTTTGATGCAACTCTACCTACTCCCCGCCACGATAGCTCGTCAGGAGTGCGAGTGGAACTGACCCAAGCAAGTCCAGTCCTTATGCCTACCCAATACTTTGGTTTCCCACACCCCTCCCTAGGGTGCCTACCCACCTAGAAGTGGAAAGAGACATCCCTGGGACTAAGTTAAAGTGATTCATTGTTATATTTCAATATAGACAAGTGCTTGAAAGTAGAGAATGTCAGCAAATAGTGTTATTTTCTGTGAATTCTAGTTGTCATATGAGAAAATTCTCAACCGCAAAGTTGTAGATATGACAGTTTTACATATACCCACCAAATTTCAAAAAATAATCATGTGTATGTGATTTATGGTGCTTCATTTAACAACAGAGAGCAAATCTACAGAAAACAGCACAACTGTCTCAATTAAATCAATGTAGTACGCATAGCTACAGTCAAAACCGGGTAAAATGCATAAAATTAGAGTTGTAGATTAAGACTTTATGATTTTTGTAGTATTCCACATCATCTAATTTCATTAAGTATCGTGGCTATTATCACCATTTTAGTACGGGGTGTCGAAACAGGCCGAATTCTAACAAGTTGCAAACAAAACCATTTTTCGCCAAATACTTGAACTGAACACATGTCAACTTATATATGAACTTGGAGTAGAAGTCCATGAACTATATGAATATAATTTTTTCAGATTTTTATTTGATTTAAAAATAACAGATATCATCAGTTAAACATATGACATATTTCTGAAATTTGAAACAGATTTGCTTCAACACCCAATCCATATGAATACTCAAGAAAAAAGAACAACGTGCATCTTTCATGCATGAACACTTTGAAGAAGAAGATTAAATTGTAAATTTACACCTAGAGCACCATTACCCATGCATGAACCCTATGATTTTATACAAAATCCATGGAATTGTTGAGAATCCTACATTCTTAAGAGTGTGTGTGAACTCCTCCTTGTTCTTCTTCTCATTTTTCTTCATCTTGCTCCCTTCCTTTTTTCTATTTTTCCTTTGCTTTGAGTTTTCTTTTTCTCTTTATCTTCCCTTTTTTTGGTTGTAGGGAATTCGACTAGCTCACAAAAACAGAAGGAAAAAGAAAAACAAAATGAAAAGAAAAAGGAAAAAGAAGGGAGACGAGTAGTGTAGAAGAATGGAGAGTTAAAAAGATTTCTCTAGAATGCCTATCAATTACAAGTTTGCCATATTCATATTTATTTATTTTTTTTTGTTTGTTTTTTAAATATAATTACCCTCCAACTTGCTTGCTTAATTACTTAGCATGCGATTTTAGGGCTCTTTTGCACAAAAACCCCTCTTTATGCCCAAAATTGGAACTTGCCCTAGTTGGGTATAAATGCAAGACATTATTAGGCTTAAATTGCAAGATCACCATTACTTGAGACTATTTCATTCATTCACACAAAAAGGAGCTAAAGTAGTATTTCGCAATTAAAGGTGTTACACCTAGCCTCCTCCCCCGACCGAGCTCCCATCCACTATGCCGCCATCTCCACGTGTCCCCCTCGGCTGACCTCTGCCCAAGCCCGCCACTGACCGAGCAGCCATATACTCTTCCATCCGCCAAGCTTCACCAACCAACGTACCCATGCGCCAAGCCATCCGCTCTCCCTCTTCCCCGTGCAACACACCAAGTCCCACCCGAGCTCCACCGCCACACGTCCTCCTTCCCAGTCCAAGAACACCCATTGCCCCTTGATCCGACGTGTTTCCCCAAACTCGTCGCCGTTCATCTCGTCCTACCTGGTCCCCCACACCCCCGCGAGCTCTGTCCACCACCAAATCAACCTCACCCCATGTCCCTCACACCAGTGCTCCCCGCACTCGAGCCAACCCATGCAACTTGAGCCCCTGTGCGCAATCCCACCACACCTTCATTTTCTTCAACGAGATCAGACGTCCATTGAGGTATGGACAACATAGTTTTTCTTCGGTGAAACCCCGACACAGTCCTATGAGCTTTTTCGGAAATTTGGTGATTGGTCTGTGAGCAGGAGTAATTTCAGTGACAAACTGGTAAATAAGTAGTAATGGCAAACTTGTAAATAATATGTGGTGGAGTAAAACGGTGGTTGCGCAAATCAATTCCCAATCTGCATAGCAGAACTCAAATGATCTCACCCTTCTTCCCACATTCCGCAGCTGTCGTCTTCTTCCCAAAACAACAGCTTTTCTCTTCTCAACCTCTCCCAGCTTCTTGTATTCCCATAATTATCATCTCTCTCTTCTCAAATCTCCCAGCGACCCATAGATCCAGGGTTCCAACAGCAGCCGGCGACCATGGCGGCCGTTTCCGTTGCGGCGGAGTGGCAGCTCCTCTACAACCGCTACTACCGCAAGCCAGAACTCTACTCCCTCCAATGGGGCCCCCGCATGGACCTATCCCGCCACCGCCTCGCCGCCGCCCCCTTCGGCGGCCCGATCGCTGCTATCCGCGACGACTCGAAGATCGTCCAGCTCTACGCCGAGTCTGCCCGCCGCAGGCTCCTCATCTTCAACTCCGCGGGCATCCCGCTCTCCTCTACCCCCTGGGACCGCCCCGGCGGCCGCCTCGTCGGTCTATCCTGGACCGACGACCTAACCCTCGTCGCCGTTGTACAGGACGGCACCGTCTACCAATTCAACGTCCACGCCGAGCTCGCCGCTCCTCAGTTCTCGATGGGCAAAGAATGCTTCGAGCAAAACGTGGTCGAATGCGTCTTTTGGGGCAACGGGATGGTCTGCGTCACCGAAGGGAATCAGATATTCTGCGTTAGCGATTTCAAGAACCCGAATCCGATAAAGATGGCGAATCCCGGGATTGAGGAGTACCCGCTGTGCGTGGCGGTGGTCGAGCCCAAGCATACGATGTCAGGGAACGTGGAGGTGTTGCTGGGAGTTGGTGATCATGTGCTTGGGGTTGAAGAAGAGGGGGTTCAGCAGTTGGGGGTGGGATTGGGGCCAATTCAGAAGATGGTGGTTTCGCAGAATGGGAAATATTTAGCCATGTTTACTCATGATGGGAGGCTTTTGGTGATACTAACGGATTTCTCGAGGATCATCTTCGAGTATACTTGCGAGGTCAGTTTGATGGTCTTTCTTCATGCAATTAAACAAATGGAATTGAGCTATTTGCAATGCATATAGTGATTACTGCGTTGATGGATAACCTATGAAATGGAATAAGCTTTGAAATGGGATTGTCATTTCATATTTCTAACATATACTTGCACCGCTGCAAATCATCTTGGGTTTTGTGAATTACTAAAAAGAATACTGCAGTTAACCTTTTGCAGGCGATTGCCTCGTCATGACTCTTAACAGTAAAACTGTCAGTGCCCCCAGGAATTCTTCGTAGGGTGGGCAATACACTATACAATGAATGTATGATTATTGAATGAAAACAAAAAAAAAAGAGGATAAATAAATAAATTGAAGCAAGAATCTATTATACTATTGATGGATGTTTTTGAATGAGAGTGCTGTCTAGGACAAAAGAGGGTGGGTAGAAAGACGACTGTGATTGAATTTTAAGGAATCAATAGGTAGTATGAGGGTTGGTGGAATTTTGAGGGGAAAACCCAAAATTTTTGGGAGAAAACTCCTAAAATTTTAGCCGAAACTAAATCCGAAGGGAATTAAATTTTGGGAAACAAAAATGTTAAATTTTGGTGAGAACTAAATATAGAGGGATCTATATTTTAGGGGAATACTAAAATTTTTGAGGGAACAAAATTCTTTAGGGGAACAAAATTTTGGTTGAAACTAAATCTAGAGGGAACTAAAATTTTAAATTTTGAAGGAACTAAATCTGTAGAGAACTAAAACTTTGGAGAAACTAAATTCTCTGGGAAAAATTAAATTTTAGTTTGAATGTGATTAAAAATTTTGGTTGGGGGAATATTTTGAAGGTGGCTGTAAATTTTTTTGAGTGGATTTTGAAGAGGCTGCAAATTTTTTTTGGGAGATGTAGATTTTGATTGGGTTGAAATTTTTTGGAGGAATAGTTTGAATGTCAGGTGACCTAGGTCACGTGTTATGACTAGTTAATTAATAATTGGGACACAACTTTCCTAAGCATATGTAAAAGTAATTTGTGTTGTATAATCCACTATAAAAAAACTTAATAACTAATTAAACACTTCCTCTGATCTTATTGAAGTTTACTTTTAGAAGAAGTCCGTGCTATATCAAATTTTGCCGAGTGAGATCAAGCTTCGTTTGTTTGTTGAATACAAGATCAATTAGAAGATTTGAAAAATGTTATAACTTTATATGGATAAAGACATATGTAAAAGCTAGTTTTGGGTACTAAAGGGATGGATATAGAATTTTGGCCCATCAATGGCGTTTTAACAAATTTCATATTTTAGGGTGTTTTCATAATTTTTAGCTTTATTGGTCTTTTTGTAATTCTGTGTTTTCAGTTTATTATTTATGTAGGTTAGTGGGAGTAGGGATTCTCATACTTGATTATTGTGAGAGACTTCATGGATGTTGAGATTTCTATCGTTTATTGGAGAGCGCAGCCCCTTGTCGAATCGACGGCTTGGGAGGGAGTTCATTTCGAAAGAACTCATCGTTATCATTGGTATTCTTTTTATTTTTAGTTTTTCATCAATAAAAATCTAATCTTTCCCAATTCTTCTCATCAAAACCCTAAAAATCACACCTTTCTACCAAAATCCTAACTTTCGACATCAAAAACCTAGAAAAATCCTATCAAGTGGTATCAGAGCGTGTTCGATCCATGGCTGCGGCAGAAGCAAAGAAAAAGACGAAACTTTTGGAGAAAAAACTCAATGTTGAAGTCGCAGATTTGAGGAAGTCGATTACCAATTTGGAAGAATGCTCCACCTCTTTCAAATCTAAGGTTAGAGTATCGATTGAGAAAGAGAGAAGCAATAGAGGTGATTGAGGCAAAGTTGGGGACCATAATACAAACCCTACTGCAACACTTTTCAGATCCAAAGGCGACAAAAGGTTTAGATTTGGATGAAGACTCAAATTTAGGGCAAAAGACACCAACTTTCTAAAGCGGCAAGAGCAAAATCACCTTTTCAGAGAAGGAGGTCCCTCAAAAAGATGACCTAGCTTCAAATCTGAATAACGACAACGACTCATACACGGATAATGATGAGAAGGATTTCAAAGAAGTCGAAGAGGGCACCACGAGAGGCGGAGACTCCAACCACCTCACCGGGGCCACACACCTCGTTGCAGGGCAGCCGCATCCCTGCAAGCCCACTGAGACCTGCAGGCAGGGCCTGCCGCAGCCCTTCGGGGCCCCTCCATGGCCTGACGACGATTTTGAGGTCCCGCTATGGCGCATCGACGTTTTAGGGGGTCTCATGGCCCATGATTTTCAGTCGAACGATCTTTCAAGCTTCAGCGTTCGTATTTTGGGCAAGGAGGACCTTCTAAGGAGCTTGACGACTACCATGACTTCCATCTAAAATTTGCAAGAGATGATGGAGACCTTGGCTGGTACTACGATGGCGGAGGAGGTGCACAATGCTACGGCCCTTTCGAATGCAACGATGTCGATGGAGACAAATCCTTTCCTTATGACCCAGAAGGAGTCAGGCAATCCATTTGGAGTAGATGACCCACACACTTCATGCACCACCTTGAGGACAATTTGGTTTTTGGAGACGGAGCAATGATGGATCTGGAATTTTGGCCCATCAGGGGTGTTTTCGTAATTTTTAGATTTCTAGGGATTGTTTTCATAATTTTTAGTTTAGTGGTCTTTTTGTAATTTTGTATTTTTGGCTTAATATTTATGTGGGCTAGGAGGATTAGGGATTCACATGATTGATTATTGTGTGAGACTTCATAGAGGTTGTGATTTTCTTCGTTTATTGGAGAGCACGGACCCCTCTCGAATTGGCGGCTTGGGAGAGATAGATCCTCTTGAAAGAACTCATCGGTATCATTTGTATTCTTTTTATTTTCAGCTTTCCATCAATAATCCCTCATCCTTCCCAATTTTTCTCAGCAAAACCCTAATGATCCCACTTTTTTTTATCAAAATCATAACTGTCTACGTCAAAAACATAGAAAAATCCTATCATAAAGATACCAGGGAAAACACAAGCCTTGAAGTTTCAAGTTATATGTTGTGCTATTCTTTTGTAATCTCTGCATGCATGTGTTTTGCAAAGTTCAAAAATGAAAGTAAATAGAGCATTGATTTATTTTTGTAGAGAGAGAAGGAAAAAAAAAGACCACCATTCTTGAGAGTTTGTAGGGAATAGAAAAAAGTTTGCTCACATGAGATTCTTTTTCAACTGTTAGATTAAAGAATGAGATAACAACTTAAATTTATGGTGTATAATTAGATAAACATAGCAACCAAAATACTAAAATGTAGGAGCATTGCCTGTACTCATTTGCACATGGGCAAAATATTAGGAGCAAAAACGTTCGTGAGAAATGAGGGGGCTAAAGTCTAAACTATGTTTATACAATGAGTTTTTTTTTAAATTATGCATGGGCATTTGTCCACACTGGCCCACCCCTCCATCTTTCTCAGAATGCATTGAGTGTTGTTTGCAAGAAAGTACAAACTTTAAGTTTGATTTCTGTCCGCCTCCCTGTTGTCTTTGGTGTTCCCTGTATGATTTGAAGCACATCCCCTTTTCATCAAGCCTCCTATTTTCAATCATGCCAACCTACTTACACCCTTGTGTCTTTATCTTAAAACAAACAACTTTTCTATAGCATGGTAAAAATACTAAGTAATTCCATATCATATCATTGAGGAATATCACCAATTAATGTGCCAAGGGAGCACCTTAAATATAGGTTTGTAAATAAATAAATATAAGCAAACATATACATATCACACAGTGAATATAGTGTTATCATCAAATTGTCCAAATTTTCTCATTAAAATGGGGTTGATTGAGAAGGACAACTGTTTAACTGAGCTTATCTATGGGGGTTTGGCCAATTTTTGTAAAGAACTATAGCTGTTGGAGCAGGCCCTATGCGGTTGCCACGTCCAGCCTAGGAAAGCAGGGGTGTCTCAAAATATCGCGACAGTCAATTATTGGATAACTAGGTATGAAAGCCAACTTGTTAGTTATGTAGATACGGATTTATGACACAAGATCAGTTGAACAATTTCTGCCCATAATAATGGCCCGCCTAGTTGGTTGAAGGTATACATGGACCTTGCAAATGGTTGGGTGGTAAATGGCATTGCAAATGCCATTGATTGTTTGGACTATTAAAAAGTGTTCGTGTTGCAGATAAAACTCTAATGTTCTGTTGACTGATCATGATAATTTGTGTGATTTATGTTGGCGTGGCAAGTGGAGCGGCTGTCTCCAGCCTGTAGGACAGTTGTACTCAGTGGCCTTGCAACTGATTTCGTCACTGCTCCATTTGCCGATCTTTTGCTACAAGCTGTAACATCGTGTGTATCTGCATGAATTACATCAATGCAAATATTTGAGATACTAGATGCTGCAAATGGTGTTGGTGCAGCCCCATTTACAGTCACAAATAAATATGATTTTCTATAGGGGATTTCATTCATATATGGACATGATATAAGTCGAAATATGAAACACATTGGCACGCACACATGTACACAGTTTGATGCTTGAGAACTATATCGGAAGTTTATTGTGCCTCGGCTATGTGCCGTTTCATTCTTCACCGCTTTTTAAAAACGGAAGGGACTTATTGATATATCTTCTGCATGCTGCTTTGTTGCAATCGATGATTTCCTTAAAATATGTGTTCATGTAAATAACGCTTGGTAGAAACTATATACTTGAAAACAACTTTCTTCTTATGAGGGAATTACTGTCATACTATTTGTGGGATATATGTATCCATACCTGAATCAATGTGATATATGGTTAAAATATTAAATATTTCTCTGTGCAATATATCAATCAGACAGCATTGCCACCGGAACAAATGGCTTGGTGTGGGCTGGACAGCGTGTTGCTTTATTGGGATGAAATGCTTCTGATGGTGGGCCCAAATGGAGATCCAGTGCAATATGTGTATGATGAACCAATTATGCTTATTCCAGAGTGTGATGGAGTAAGGATCCTTTCTAACTCAACTATGGAATTCCTACAAAGGGTTCCTGATTCTACTGTCTCAATCTTCCAAATCGGAAGCACTGAACCTGGAGCTTTACTATATGATGCTTTGGATCACTTTGACAGGCAGAGTGCTAAGGTATCTCTCCTTACCTTCTTATACTAAGAAAGCAGTAGTTAGTAGTTACTTAATTTTCAGACTATATATATTGTTATCTCGTCATTTCGAAGCATATATGCTTTTTATGCATTATGTCAAGTACCTAAAAATTCCATACCCATTTTCCCTCAGACTGATATGAAGAACTATTGCCCATAATGCCATTAAAGCCATTTCACTTATCATGCAAATTCTATGATAGGAAATTTTGATTCATATGCTATACACAGATTGAGAAGACTCTTATTCTTAATGCATTATTTTAATTGTTGAATGTGCATTCTGTTGGTTTTGGTTCAAATGCAAAGCTGTTTGCATTGTAGTTTTCTTTTAACATGCCTTTTTTCTTAATGACTGATAAACACAGAGAACTATTGCCACTTAATCCCATAATGCTATTAAAGTCACTTCACTTATCATGGGAATATCATGATAGGAAATTTTCATTTATATGATCTACACTGATTGATGATACCTTATTCTTAATGCATTATTTTAATTGTTGAATGGGCAATCTGTTGGTTATGGTTCAAATGCAAAGTTGTTCACATTCAAGTTTTCTTTTAACATGCTCCTTGAGAACTGATAAACATGGATAGCTCTCGCCACCTGATACATTTAAGCCGCTTCACTTTTTCTAGTAACGATATACTAGATCATTTTCATATATTTGATGTAGCAGATTGATGAGATTCGTATCCTTGGTGCTTTTTTTATTTCTGAATGTGCATGATGTTGGTTTTGCTTTTGACGGGAAATTTGTTCACATTATTAGTATTTTTTTATGTTAACATAGTTTAAGCCCTTTTAATTTCCTGATATACTGAAGCAGTAACACTATGAAATTACTTGCGTACTCCATCGAGTTTGGCTTGTTTACACCCTTAGAGGGAGGTGATGGGAAAAGAATATAAAGGGATTACGTGGTAAAAGAAGTAGCCATCATTGAAATAGACACATGATGAGGAGAACCAATTGTAGAATTTCAGAAGTATGGTAATTGCTCATGTTGGAAAACTTGGAGGCAGAGTGTAGAAAATAAAGATGGGTGAACTACCCCCACAAAAAATAATAATAAACTAATAAAAAAATTAAACAGCACGTCCAATAACAAAATTAACTTTAAAACTTGACTCTCTCCATCAGTGTTTGTTCTCCATCTATTTTGCGTAGGCATTGTCTCATGGGACACGTGATGATTCTGGTTATCAAAAATACTTCACCAGAAAAACAAAACCCAGTGCCTTCCAATCACCACCCAAAAAAAAAGACATTTTGCTTTTATAGACGTAAGATAAGAGGAAACCTCTGGGAGTGAAAAATATGAGCTTGTCTAGGGTGTTGGGTCAAATGAGACAAGCAGTTCACAGATTTCAGCATATGACATCAGAAAAAGGGAATTTTTGGGGTTTTGTCCGGCAATGATGATCTATGCGGTTTATCTGCAACTTTCGGATGCAGACTTCTTGGAGTATCCATTCAAGGCTGTATTCGGCTGATGTACTTTTTTTTCGTGATCTACACTTGAGTAATTTCTTTCCAATATGGTTAGTTATCAGAGTTCTAGCTACAAATGTGACCTGGCTATTGTAACGGTCAGAACTTCATTTGTTAATCTGTTGTTGGAGTGAGTGAGAACGTAGTAAACGATGATTTTTATTTTTTCATTAATTTTTTTAAAAGAAACTGTTGGATGCAAAATTTAGGGGTTTCAGATGTATAGATCAAGCCCATCCAAGAAGTTTGATTTATTACGTTATTTTACCAAAGTGAGTCCCAGAATTCTAATTGAGCATCCATCAATTTCACCAAACATGATTATGATGTATGCATGAATGCAATAACATTTCTGATTGCATGTCTAGGATCTACTTAGTTACATGTCCGTAGACTGACAAAGTTTTATTTATTTATAGTTGTTGAACATGCTCAATTTATAGTCCGATAAAACTTGCAAGTAGCCAGCTTATGTGTAAAATATGGATATGGCAGGCTGATGAAAACCTGAGATCTGTTCGCTCCAAGTTGCCTCAGGCTGTCGAGGCTTGCATAGATGCCGCTGGACATGAATTTGATGTTTCACGCCAGCGAACTTTATTGAGAGCTGCCAGTTACGGTCGTGCCTTTTGCAGGTTAGTTTTCTTCTTCTTTTTTCTTTTTACCCTCCAGGAAACTATATGATGAATATATATGATCTGCAACTAGCCAAGCATTAAGTTACTATCAACGTTGATGCTTATTTTCTTTCTTAGCTTTTAAAGTTAGCCAAATCCATTGATTGCAACGATTTGGCTATCTTTTACCTCTTGATTCGGTCTCAAATCCTAAGATTTGTCCAATACATTCATTTCTGCATCTCATTTGGTAATACTAAGTTTTGTGACCACTTTCCATTAGAGACAGCATGACATAATTGAACATGTCTATTCTAGTCTTCTTGTGTAATATATCTTGCACTTTGGTTTTTATCCCAATATAATTGAGAATTAAGGCCATATTTCTTAATTCTATATCACATTTCTCTACCATTCCATACATTTCAAAGCAATTGAATTCTAGCTACCCACTTTATAGTTGCATTCTGTTATAGGGAATAGGAATAATCAATCACCCAAAAGCAGAATTGCCTTTTTTGTGACCCTTGATGGTTTAAAACCATCTGTTGGGTTACTTGGGTCAACACTGACTATCAAAATAATCAATTATACATTCAATAACTTGGGATCTCATACTTTTTGTTCAATCAACTTTTCGTTATGATTCAAGCAACCTAAAAATGGCCTTGCGGAGATCAACCCATAGAAGTGGCTGATCCTTTCAAAGGAAACTGGAATAATAGGAAGAAATTATGAAGCAAGCAGGGGTCGAATAGAGAAGGGAATTAGAAAGGATGTCTCTTTCTAAATCATCCTTACCGCCTCTTCCATGCTATTTGCCTATTTTGGGTGTTTTAGTGCCCACAAGGAAATGCAAGGAACCCTTCTAGTGGGATCACTTCCTAAATGTTGCTACAAGCTCAAGGTTCAGAATTCAAGTTTGAGGCACAATAAATGAAGGTACATCCAGCAAGACCATTATTGTGAGTTTTACATGAAACAGTGTTCAATTATTATTAAATCATCAATTTACCGGTAAATGCAGGGATATATATTGAATAGCCAGAAATCTGGATCCGTCAGTATTTCCTGTGGTTTGATATATTAACTTGCTCATCCGTGATGTTCCAGCATTGGTAGCCTTTGAGAATTTTGGAGTCTGCTTTAGGAATGATGTTGTTCAACTTGCTAAGCTGATAGGCCGGAACAAGTCAAAAATAAGGGGGCGGTGGTTCAAAACCCTAGGGAGGGGTAGTTTCGTAATTTTAGGAGCGGCGGCTCAAAATCCAAGAGTGACACTTTTGTAATTTCAGGGGCGGCGGCTCAAAACCATAGGGAGTGGTAGTTTCGTGATTTCAGGATGGACGACTGGCCCTGGGCGCAAAGAGGCCGATGATGCTTCGACGAGGATGAGGGAGACCAGCGAGACTTCGCGAGGCTAAGAGCAATCCAGCACATCTTTTCGGAATTCTAGGGGATAATGATATGACGACACAAGTCAAACAAAAGGTGGCAGCGGCTCAAGACGACTGGCAATTTTGTAATTTCAATGCAGTGACAATTCTATAATTTCCGGACGATGGTTCAGTGAGTGGCAACTTTGTAATTTCGGCAAAATCTTAGGGGGAGTTTGGTAATTTCGGGGCGACAGCTTGTTAGGAAGGATTTTATTATAAATAAAAGAGAGGAGATTATGAGGAGATTATGAAGAACATTGTGAGAGATTATTAGTTATCTAGTTTAGTTAGTCCAATGTTATTGGGACAGTAGCATTCCTCTCGAATTAAGGCCAAATCTTATAGTTCCAAACCCTATATCAATAAAAATCTCATCTTTTTGCCATAAATCTGTTCCCATTCCTATCATAAGCATCACATATTAGGAACATCTCTACCCGAAGAATCATCTGCCTAGTTCTTACAATATTCAATCTTTATCTTTTCCTCTTCACCAATTAATATCATGCACAAGCCTTTTGTCTTGATTTTCCTTTAAAGGTTTAAGAAAATTTTCTTGGCACTTAATTGTTAGAAAATTTGAATGTTTGTCTGATGTTTTCAACTATGTCCGAGTTTGCATAAAATGGCTATGCTTACACTTACCTTGAAAACTTCTCTTTATGTCGAGCCGGTTGTCTGGTTTTCAAGGAAGAACCGGGGTTTCAAGGATATATCCCATAATGTACATGTTCGGTGGTGTTATGTATTACTGAGTTTACTTCATCTACATCATCACCTTACGAGCCATTAACTTAAATTTGTGGATGTAGTGGTTATTTGTCATGATATCAGAGGGTGGGGTTTCAAGTAGTTCTGGGTTCAAGTATCATGAACTTCAATTATAAACTATGTTTATTTTGCCCCTTTCTTCAGTCTTGCCAACATAATTGGCATGCCCTAGTTTTTGGAATGAGAGTGACGTGAGACAAGCCGTAGTGCATTTTGAACTTAAAGGAAAACAATCATAATTTCTTTTAAACTCAAAATATACTAAGCGTACAAAGACATGTCATGCAGATCACCGGAGGACGATATAGACATAACCAACGTACCGAAGTAAATATACTCATAAAACATCTCCTTACAAAAGGATTAACATGTTCAGATATAAGGCAATGAAACCATACTTGGGCCAATGGCATATAATTATTGGAATAGCACTATAAACCCTAAAGACCTGCTATTAGAACTCTGAGTGTTGCACAACAAATTATAGATTCTCAAAGCTTTGGACTATCTCTGCAGCCTGCACCAAAACCTAACAGCAAAACAACAACCGCCTGGTTAGTCATAGATTCCAAAAACTATAAAATAAGATAAGTTAGATTTGTATATAAAACATGATAAATAGATGCATTAAAAAGATAGCAATTGCATGGTAGCTAACACAGTAAAAATAGAAGAGCATCGAGTGACAGTAGCATGCCAATATGGGACGTGAAAAACAATTTGATGTACTAATACTATCTACATGACTATTGAACAATGAATCCACACTAATGCTATGACTCATGCTGGAGGACACAATATGCAACATGCGAGACCACCTATGCCAATAGGTGTGCTCATCTGGGCCAGATCCAAATAGATATAGTAATAGAAACAATCAGATACAATAGTATATCTTTTAGATACGGTAACATGGACAGTCAGATATAGTAAAGGTGGCTCCAGTAGCTTTTGCACTCTCAAACATGAGTTAACACGTTCCCATTGAACCTAGATAGTTATATGTGATGTATGTAATATGTAATACATAGTATTATATACATGTGTCATCAGAGATGTAGTCCAATATACTATCACAGATGTGTGTAAAGGAAAGTGTGTTATGTAATTGATCATGTACAATGTATTTGTTTAATATTACCAGTTGCAAGTAATTGTTTTCATGTGTTATGCTTGATCGTATCATATGGGATTTACTCGACACACACAAGAGACTGTCTCAAGAATAAGCCCAAAGGCGATATCATAGAACCATTCGTAAGTCAAACATTAAGTGTATATGCAGTCAGGGTCATTGTCCATGCAAATCAATACCAAACAACTACAATATTCACAAGATCAGGACCAATCAATTTAAGCATATACTCATAGCATGGCCCAAGATTTGACCATATGGATTGACAAGAAATCAGATCCAATGTACAATCATCTGTGCGTCCCAAGTAATTCCCATAATAATTAAAGGTCATCAATTTTTAACCTTAGTTATTAATGTTCATGTATCTCAGAATAATTTCGTCATTGATATTTATAAATTCTCATCTGATACCAAGATAGCAAAAGCCCATAATCAAGCCCAAAATACCAGGTAAAATAGGTCTAATACATATATATCATCAAGGTGGCCTAACTCAAAGCCCAAATAATCAACCAATCAAGCCACAATACAGTCAGTAATAACTGGGCCAGAAACAAGTCCAACTTAAGCTCAGAGAGGACATCAGTAACAGTTGCAAATAGAGTCCACAAGAAACAACAAAAGCTACAAAACCCAGGTCAAAGAATTGTAGAAAAATATCTGCCCGAGCCCAAGTAGACCTGAGACCCAAAGGAGAAGCATAGCACTGCAACACGAGATCCAGAGGAGCAGCAGAGCAAGAAGCAGCACCTGAGAATAGCAAACATGATGTAATAAGCATACGAGAGGAGCAAACAAAGAGCAAGGAGCACCCGAGAGCACACCTAACAGGGAAAATACCCTAGGGTAACACATCTAGAGCAACACACATCAGTAACACCTGATACACACACACAATAGGAGACACCCGAGAGCACACTTAACAGCCGAGAGCAACACACAACAGAGGAAAACCCGAGAGCTCAACCAGCAAGAAAAACAACCGACAACAACACAAATCAGGAGTACTCGAGGGCAAGAAGTAGCAAAGGGGCATCCGGAAGCAAACTGAGAAACAGGGGACACCCAGAAGCAATCGGGAAGCAGGGGTTAAAACCGAAAGTAAAGGAAAGCAGGGGGAACAAGCAACAATCATGCAAGCAGAGACATGACCCAACAAGCTAGGATAATACTTGAGAGCAACACCCAACGGGGAAAATACCAGAGGGCAACACACCTGAGAGCAAAACAGAAATAGCCCATAATAGTTACACATAAGAATCAAAATCCCCAAGCATCAATGTTCAACAAATATGCTCAGCCATATACATCATCACAATATAGAATTTTTCCAACTAAGATCACCATCGATTAACATAAATATATTTAGCAACACACAATCAAGGGAAGAATTTCAACAATTCATATTAATCAAAGAATGGTCGAGTTTTTCGGGGCTTTCAATTATAGTTAATGAGATCTACCATTCACATGAGACAAGGGATCGTCGGAAAACCTCAACAGGCATCGTCACCTTGCCGTATGCTGTAGCTGCAACTGCCTCAAGTGGTGAATGTGTTTCTGAGAAAAATCGGGAGGTCAGGGAAGAGATTCGAGCTCTGACAGCGAAGATCGAGGGAGAGAAAGAAATCCCAAAATATATTTTCGATGAACTAGGGTTTCCCATGTGCGGAAGGGGAAGTGAAATAGAGGAGGGAGAATGAGAAAGAGCCGTTGAAGGGATCATGGGGAGGGAACGGCAGCATGCACCATACCCCTGCCAACGTCGTGACGGTTTCACCGCTCAGTTTGCACGTGGGGGAAAACAAAGGGAAGAAGAAAGAAAAGGAACGCGGGGGGGGGGGGGGGGGGGGGAGTTATGTAAATAAGTTTAAGTTAAATGGTTTGTGTTTTAAAATGGATTTGGGTCTGGTTCAGTTTAAAACGAGTTAATGAGTTGCAGGTTAAAAAGAAAAACAACCAAAATAATAAAGGAAAAAATTCAGAAAAATTTCCAATTTTTTTTATAAAAACAACCAAAAACAATGTTTACATAAATACAATTTTTTAGGCCATTACAATAGTGCTTATTGTGCTGGACGCCTTTCTACATGGTCTAAAGACCCATGACGGGGACTTTTAATTATCAGGTTTTGCTTGGTACATTATTTAGCCTACAAGCCATCATCTTATCTTTTGGGTGAAGCGGTCATGACAAGTGTAATCCATGCATCATATTGTAGGTATATTTGATACTAAAGAGCAACTTCTGATTTTATTATTGGAAATGGTACCAATTTATCTATGACAGTCAGTTTCCACGTGAACGCTTTCAAGAAATGTGCAAGACTTTGCGAGTGTTAAATGCTGTTTGCAACCATGAGATCGGCATTCCCCTCAGCATTCAGCAATACAAGGTATGTTGCTTTTGCACCTTTTTATTGTTCTTTGATTATCATTAAGTTTTGTCGGTCTTAGCTTTAACAGTGTCTATGCATTGTTTGTTTCAGTTGCTCACGGCACCGGTTCTAGTTGGGAGATTGATTAATGCCAACCGCCACCTTGTGGCATTGCGGATCTCCGAGTATCTTAACTTGAACACAGTAATTTTTTTGAGGAACTTGTGCCTTTGTATTGCCAGTGTTCTACCTTTTTCATATTGATCAATGGTTAATAAGATATAACCAATACTGTTTTGGAGAAAATTAAAGGATGTAATGTTTTATTGTGAAACACCAAAACAGTACCTTTTTATTGCGGGATTATAATTTAATTATCTCTTACATGGGAACTTATGGGAACTTTGATTTACATGTGCTATTTATTGGCAAGTCTGGCAAAATGCAACATTAATATATCATATTTAATAATGTTTTGATTTTGTCTCAGTATTAGGTGGATGCCAATAACAACTAAACTTTTATCGCAAACTTTTTGGTTGGCAGCATGAAACATGTTCCTTTGTTTAGGTTTAATAATAGACATCCCCAAACTGTAGGTTGTGCAGTAATTGGGACTTTAACACTCGTTAGGGATGTTATTCATGGGCCTTTAAATCTATGTATATCATGTTTCGACCTTCTGTCTAAATGTCTACATCAATAGTCTGAAATAAGTATGTAATTTTCATGCCGGACCTCAATGGCACAGGGCCAAATTGATTTTTGGTATGTATATTCAATGAGCATATGGTGAGTATAGGTTATATTTAGTAATTTTGAAAGGTCCAAAAAGAATTAAAAAAATAAGAAAGAGTGATGTCATTGGGTTTGAAAAAATTTCGTTGGTCAAACAAGAAAGCTGCTGATGTAAGGTACTAGAAAATGTTGAGAAGCAAATGAAATTTTGCCCGGTCCCTTATATTATTCTTTCCATCCTTTCTAGGAGGTGGTTATCCGACATTGGGCTTGTACAAAGATAACAGCATCAACATCTATTCCTGACGACACACTTTTAGAAGTCTTACTCGAGAAGGTCTGGTTTTGTGTTTAAAGAATTTAAATAAACAAGATACTGTGCTGTTTGCCATGCACATACTGAATCAATTTTCTTATTACAGCTGAAATTATGCAAAGATATATCATACGCCACCATTGCTGCTCATTCAGATAAAAGTGGACGAAGAAAGTTAGCTGCGATGCTTGTTGATCATGAACCACGTGCATCCCAACAGGCATGTTTGCATAAACTGATGACTTCTCTATGCATCTGATCAAGTTTTCTTCTTCATTGAATGCTTTCTTTTCACCTTGGTTTGCATCTTAGCAGTAGACAGTGGCTACCACACAATTTAAGGCTATCATATTGTGACATTTCCTAACAATCTTTTCACCATCAAGTACTCATGTTGGCAAAGAATGTGTTCTTTTAATTTCTATTGTGCATAGCACATCCATTCTATATAATAGCATTAAGTAGGATGGATGGTTGATGTTTAAGTCAGTAAAGGCCTAGACTTAGCGGCGAAACTCAAATGACGAACTGCTTAAATCATAGAGGATCTATATAATATATGTAACAGTTTCCTTCATATGTAACAGATGAACATGTTCATCAGATATATGGGAGTACTAAACATGTATTGCTGTTATCATTGAATTAACATTTTCCATTAGGATTCCTAAAATGGTTCCACACATTGGATTCTTGGCCTTGGGTTTGCCCAGGTATACCAAAATTTAAGGTCAAGTTTTTTTCCAGAGAAGTCTAGACGATGGCTGGTTGTATGTGGGGGAAGAAACTAAGAAAAATTAAATTGAAACGGAATAATACTCTATCGTAATGTGCTTAATTTGCTTCTGAAAATCTTAGTGTGAATGTGCGCTTGACCAGTTGTGTATCACATCAATGAGAAAGCAGAATAAAAAGGAGGTCACATGTTCAATTGCCTCACTTGTGAGGCACAATTCTTGGTCATGACTTGAGGTCATGACTTGAGTGGCATCTGAGCATCTTGCCTCTTGATTTACAAGTATTGATCATTGTTGGATTACTGCTGTAATGAATGGCACAGAGCTTGAAGCTGCATAAAAAAGGTTTCTAAAGAAGGGTGCCACAAGACACTGTAATTCACTAACTTTGAGA
This sequence comes from Scilla litardierei, assembly GCA_030789695.1. Classification (NCBI taxonomy): domain Eukaryota; kingdom Viridiplantae; phylum Streptophyta; class Magnoliopsida; order Asparagales; family Asparagaceae; genus Scilla; species Scilla litardierei. Next base: position 198,497,375 of record CM061136.1, read on the forward strand.
TAATTAGCTGTTGTAAATGGATCATAAATCAACTTAAAATGACATACTTTTACATGGACCAAAAATTTAAGCTAATGATTCTTGGGTAACCATGCAAATTGAGAAACCCTAACACTCATAACATCTCCCACGTGGGTCTCCGAGTCATGTGGAAAGCCTTCAGGATAAACATGTCGTGTTATTCTAGGTAGACCAAATGTGCTTATGCATGCATGTTTGCGGTGTTAAACATGTCTTGCTTGAGAATATGGATCAAATGGGGCTGTGTGGAGGAGCGACACCCTACCTTTTACAAATAGATAATAGGGCATCAACTTTGAAGATTAAATCTGTTGTAAGTTGAACTACTTCATTTGGATTGACTAAACACCTATAATTTAAACTTTCCAGTTTTCTTTCCCATGGATCGACTAGCCGCAAGCCTGCAACCAACGGCCAAAAGTAGCAGAATTATTTATTTTTACGGTAAAGAATGTTTCACACTAATGAACGTTTATGTCGAAGGGTTTAACGTGTTTAGATATGATCCAATGGTTGGATTTTCTGTTTGTATTTTGCAAACTATAGATCAACGAAACTCTCTTCTTCTAACTCCTATGAACTTCTCAGCTCCTTACCTATGGATGAACTATAAGCTGTCATTCATGTTTGATGCTTAGTCAATGGATCTAATTCATGATTAAGCAAATTCAATGACATAGACTTTTTTGGTTCAAATTTGAGTTCAGGCATGGTCATGCTTGAGCTTGATGTCATTGGATCATGTGAAACCTGAAACATTACATCGCACTAATGTTACATGTGGTAGTAGAGCTCTCAATGGACCATGCTATAGTTGGACAATCTGGTGTCGGCACTTGGCTCCATGTGGCTAGGCTATTGTTTGGGATCAATTGTATCATTTGGGTATAGCTTATTTAGATTGGAGCTTTTAAAGAGAACTTTCTAGAGGCCTAGCGATGCAAGAGAAAAAAACATGAAAGGATGGAAACTCAAATGAAAACAAATAAAAATAATGACCAGAACAGGTTTTTATTGATATCTATTATACATTTGACAATATTTTTTTGAATTCTAGGGCTGACTAGAACAAGATAAAGAGTGGCTGAGATTTTATCTTGATAAATCAATGGTTGAGATTGGATTTTGTGAAAATTTTAGTGGGAAAACTTAAATTTTGGTGAAAAAAGTGTCTTGTGAACCAAAACTTTAAAATTAGAAGTGTCTTGGGAAATATTGTGGAGATTAAATTGGGGAGGAGTGCCTTGGGAACCTAAACTTTGAAATTAGAAGTGCATTGGGAAAGATTGTTGAGATTAAATTTGGAGGGAAAAGTGCATTGTGAACCAAAACTTTGAAATTAAAAGTGCATTGGGAAAGATTGCTGAGAAGCATTATCCATTAAATTAAAAAACGGAAAAAAATTCAGCATAAAACAATTTAGCGGAACAACAAATTAGCGTAAAAATACCCTATGATTTGTTGTTCCGCGCCGCGCCGAAGGCGCCCGCTAAATATTTTTACGATAATTTGTTGTTCCGCGCCGAAAGTGCCTGGGCCAAATTTGTTGTTCGACGCCGAATTTGTTGTTCCGCACCGAAAATTTAGCTTAAAATAAATTAGCGGAACAACAAATTAGCGTAAAAATACTCTGATGTTTGTTGTTCCGCGCATGCGTCGAAGGCGCCCGCTAATTTTTTTACGCTAATTTGTTGTTCTGCGCCGAAGGCCCATGCTAAATTTTTTACGCTAATTTGTTGTTCTGCGCCGAAGGCGCCCACGGCAAATTTGTCGTTAGACGTCGAATTTATTGTTCCGCGCCGAAAATTTAGCGTACAACAATTTAGCGGAACAACAAATTAGCGTCAAATTTGTTGTTCGACGTTGAATTTGTTGTTCGACGTCGAATTTGTTTTTCCGCACCGAAGTCGTCCACGCCGAATTTGTTGTTCCGCGTCGAAGGTGTCCGTACCGAATTTGTTGTTCCGCGCCGAAGACGCCCACGCCGAAGGTGTCCGTGCCGCTAAATATTTTTACGCTAATTTATTGTTCTGTTAAATTTTGGCCGTGGAAATAATTTTTCGGTGAACAAAGATTTCGGTGGGAAATCTTAAATGAACCGTGCCCGCGGGCACGGGTTATGACTAGTAATAATATAAAGAAGATACATGATAACTAAATTGTTATACAATTAGAGACTCACTCAACTCAATAAAATGAGGATTAACACAGAGAAAATAATTGACTCCCTTAACCCACACAGAGAGGACTCACTCAACCATGAAGCAATAAGCCACTAAGTACATCTCCAAAGCTACCTCTAAATACAATAACCCCCTTCTAAATAACATATCTCATCTACTTATTATGTTCACATTACAAACATGCGACTAATTATCCAAATAAGATAATCAACTCGCATGATAATAATACTATTGTCTTTTATACTTTTTTGACATTTGTGAGTATGCGGCGTTACTATTCACATTAAACTACTTTTCCCTTCATCACTCTCCTACCGTTTTTCGAAAACCTCATCTTTGAGCGTGAAGATTTGAAACTTTGAACCGCTTCTTGTAGAGATGTCATTGAAATGTTTGAATTTTCAACATGGACAAAACCCGCTCTAATGCCACTTTGATGCAAGAAAAAATACATGAAAATTAAATAAAAAATGAAAACAATGATTAGAACATGTTTTATTGAGATAATAATATAAAAAAGATACAAGATAACTAAAATGAGATTCAATTAAGGAATCATTTAACCCAAGAAAAACAGGGACTCACTCAACCCATATAAGTGGAGATTCACTCAACTTACCTGGAGATGACTCACTCTCTATTTGGAAGCAATAATCCACCAATTACATTTTCAAAACTACTTGTTACAACAATTATGACATGCCTTCATGGCCATTAATCCAACAATTATGGCTTACATTCATGGTGACCGTTTTCTTCATCAATAATACATGTTACTCCAATCAATGCATCCTCATCAATGTTGACAATAAATCTTCATTATTGGCCCAGACGTTACTATGCAATGGTCCACCTATAAGAACTCGTTGAGGCAACAGAAGGAGGGGCCAAGATCCTACACTCAGACATCCTAATTCTTAACATCTGATCCACCTACTTCATATCTCCTCCATAGCTCAGTCAGAAAACTAGCGGACGATCTCTCGACAGGTCGAACATGGTTTCACCGAGCCTTTTCGAGTCATCTCCTGACTTAAGCATCAGATGGGATTAGGTTAGACCCCCCCAGATCCGATCCCCTGACGAGCTTCTTGTGTTGCAGATGACGGAAAAATAGCTCGGACCCGACTTCCACAACTTGGATCAAGGTTTAGTCATTTCGGGATCAAATTGCCTAATCGCACATCAGCTGCACACCCCAGCTACTACTACCTACCGGATGTCTCAACCACCTACACACTCACTTTTGATGTGTGCGGATTTATTCCGAAACACCTCTAAATGTAACATCCCTTTTAAATAATAGATCTCATCTAGCTATTATTTTACATTACAAACATATGACGGATTATTCGAATTGATTCATATTACATAATTTAACCTGCATGGTAATAATACTATTACCTTTTATGTTCCCTTAATTTTTGTAAGTATACGGGTTATTATTCAAATTAAACTATTCTTCCCTTCATTATTCTCTCCCTCTTCAAAAAAAGCTCATCCTCGGGTGTGAAGATCCGAAACATTTAACTGTTTCTTAGGCTAAGATTTCATTTAAAATCTTCAAATTTTCAACATGGAGGAAACCCTCTCTGATACCATTTTGATGCAGGAGAAAAATATATGGAAGAAATTTACACAGAAACTCAAATGAAAGTAAATGTAAACAATGGCTAGCACATGTATTTGTTGAGATATTAATATAAAAGGGACACGATAACTAAAATGGGGATACAATTGAGGACAACCTCAACTCAAGAAATTGGAGACTTGCTCATCTCATTGAAGTGGGGACTCACTCAATCCACCTAGAGAGGACTTGCTTACTCTCAACTTGGAAGCAATAAACAACCAATTATATCTTCTCCAAAGTTACCTCTGAATGTTATAACCTCTCCTTTAAATAGTAGATCTCATCTAACCATTACTTTTACATACAAACATGTGACAATTGTTCAAATAAGATACATACGTTAACCCGTATGGTAATGATACTATTGTCTTTTAATCTTGTTTTTTGCGAGCATGTTAGTTTTTATTCAAATTAAACTATTCTTCCCTTCGTCACCTAGTCTCTAGCAGAAGGCAGAGAAACATGATGAGTCATACATTAATTTGATAATTCAGACCTTTCATACATAGGCTTATGCTTACTTTGAGTTAATATGAAATGAAACACTGCTGTTACTTGCCTATGATGATTAACTGACAAACATACATTTAACATGCGAAGCACATCAGCTGAAAGCTAGATTATAAGTTCACTAGAAACTAATCCACCTAGCAGTACATATTCTTTAGATTGGTTTACGTATCTATGAACAGTTGAACACACATGTGATCATCTTAGACATAATTCTTGGCAGTGCTATTATTTTTTCTTTGAACATGTGCTACTTATGCAAAATATGATGCACTGCATAATAATGTGGATTTATATGAATTAGGTTCCTTTGTTGCTAAGCATTGGAGAGGAAGACAGCGCTTTGGTAAAGGCAACCGAAAGTGGCGACACTGATCTTGTTTACCTGGTTCTTTTCCATATATGGGAGAAGGTACTAGTTTATGCATGCAACCATCTTTATATTTAGTTATGCTTATGTATCTGTACACGCATGACATAAATCATGTTTTTTATTCATGCCAACTGTATTGGTCTTTCTAGGCGACTTACTCTGTATTATCTGTGCATTGCAGAAGCCCCCTATTGACTTTTTTGTAACAATAAATGCTAGACCGTTAGCTCGGGATTTGTTTATTACATATGCAAGGTAAGTAGAAGCTACATTGTAGAACTGATCTTCTGTTGCACCCTGAGTTGAATATTTTATATTCGAAGCAAATATAGTTATTATAGTTCATTCCGTTTGCAGGTGTTATGATCGTAAATCTCTCGAGGATTTTTTCCTATCGACAGGCCGACCACAAGTAGGCTGAGTACAAGCATTTTCCTATTGTGAAATAGATCGTTTGCAGATTCTTTGAGCATTTTCATAGTGAATTTAGATAACTTGCTTTCTTTACTTTTTCTCTATTTAGTTTGTTCCTTTGATATGAACAAACAATCGACATCAAGGAACTATTTTATCATGATTAGATATGAAGCATATGGTCAAGTTAGTTTACACAGTGGAATTTTATGTTGTATTAAGTTTGGTCAATTCGATTGCATTTCCCTTTCCTTGATTGCTTTGATTCCTAAAGGTTTCAAGTCCGAAAAAGTTAGCATTGTGACAGAATTTACATTTCTAAAATGTAAGACACACTACCTGAATGTTTAATATTTACCAATTCTTGTCTATACATATGGATGATCTGCACCATTAGTCTTGTTCTGGACAGTGAACCCATACATCCAAAAAAATCATGAACGTTTATAGATTTCTTACATGTTGATTCCTAGAATCTCGCAAAGCTGAGATTTGATTGTTGGGGCGAGTATTCACGCAACAAAGAGCACAGACAGGGTTTCACCGGGCCGACCCACTTTCTCTGGTACCTAAAAGAGAGATGAAGACACTGGAGGATTGTGGGTGGACCCCCAACTACCCTTCGATGCCTAAGTCAGGTGGTGATGGAGGAAGGAGGTGTTGGGTGTAAGATAACACGTGTATTGAGGTGTATGAATTGAGCAGTGAGTGTAAGTTTAGAGATATGAATTGAGCGCATTAGTTTAGAGCTTGTGAGAGATACCTCATGACGAAGATGATCCATCGCTTATATAGAGCTTGGGGGAGGTTACGTCACGTCAGGCAGTTATGTGGATCGCGGATCCACAGGCATAACAGACTTTGTGGATTCGGCCCGGCGGGGTGATGATCTGCAAATATCTAGTATAACAGACTCATGTAGACGAGGCGAATAAGCAGATAAGGTGGGGATTGATGGCATGCAGATTCTCTGACGTAACCTGCATCTGCAGATAGGCCGGCCATTATAGACGTGTTGAGTAGATATTGAATGCTACTTGTTGTCAACAATATGAAAAGATGGCGGTCCATCCGTCTGAGATCGTGCAGCATTAATCGAGCGGGTTGATCTTGTCAGGCAGGCAGGCGTTTGGGCCACGAGATTGAAGAAGCTGACTTAGAGAGCCGAGGGTCTTTGTATGAGTCTGATGGCAAGGAGCCGACTTCGGGCAGCGAGGTCGTCCATGTAAAGGTCTGTTGGCAAGGAACCGTGCTTGGGTAGCGAGGTCGTTCTTGTAGAGGGACACTATCTAAGAGCCGACCTCATGGAGGTCGTCCTGAAAGAGCCATGCTACTGAAGGAACCGATCTCACAAAGATTGTCCTTGTAGAGCTGTGTTGCTGAATGAACCGACCTCGCGGAGGTCATCTTTCTAGAGATGTGTTGGGGCTAGGTCAGACTGGCCTCTCAAGTCAATGTCATGAGGTCTCCGAGGGCAAGGGTAAGTGGGCCCTAGTCCAAAACGTCATTTACAATGACCCATCGTCTTTTGGCTAGATGCTGTCGACCCGAGCCGCACTACCGAGGTTGGACGTGGATAGACGAGGAGACGAAACCAAAGAGAGGCTAACGATAACCTCGTCTGGTTGGTTCAACTTGCCTTGGGAATAAGGGGTCCAAGGTGAAGAGCGATGCATAGGTGAAAATGCCCTCATTATGACATGCTGACATGTTTGCCTCATCCTGGGAACTGATAAGACGAGGCTAATGCGATCGTACTTTTCTCAGGATCTGTAGAGGCAAGCATGGACCTCGAAGCGACACCACTACTGACGTGATGACTGTTGATTTACAGGTGGTATAATGCACAGAAGTCGATCAGTCGTGAGAATTCGAAAGGTCACGAATGTCTCCAGTCGGTTTTTGCCTGACGTAAGTTAAAAAACGGAGAGAGCCAACGGTTATCCATACTTGCGCTTTCCTCCATGCCTTCGCTTTTCGCAACAAGATCATGTCTGTCGCTACCGATTCCAAAGCCACCTCCTCTGAGCACCATCCGTCGTTGTCTTTGGAAGTTTTCACCGGCAGAAGGGGTAACCATCCACTCAAGGGGATGAGAGAATGAGGTGAAGCCCAGGCCTAGGAAGCCAAGCATGTTTGCATCTGTGTCGGGAGTGAGTGTCGACGCAGCTCCGTGGTAACCAGACCCTCAAGACTGTGGCATCTGCCGTCCCAACTGAACCGCGCTCTTCGATGGTGTCTGCCCAACCTCTGGTGATCATTGTGGCTCAGATGACAAGACCAACTCCACTGGCCGTACCTTAGCCGAGTGTAAGAGGAAGGAGAAGGGGAAGGGGAAGGAAAAGGCAGAGAAGGACGCGGCTCCCGAGTTGCTGCACAAGAGTCCACCGAGCTTCCTAGAAGACCAGGACGGAGGCTCCTGCGTAATCGTCGGGCCCACCACTCCTTGCGGCGGGTCAGGCAGATGCCTCCTAGCATGGTGGGGGCACAAGGTCTGATAGCAAGGCACCAAACTAGGGGCGTCGTCCGAATACGCAGTAAGGGAGATCGAAAAAGAGGCAGGTCTTCTCGGGCGGGAGACGATCAGCTACTTGATAGGGGAGCCCAGGAAAGAGGCCGGTCTTCTTGGGCTGGAGATCTACGGGTTCGTCTTTGCCCTCCATCGTATGAGTCAGGTATGCTCCGCTGTAGCGACTGGTTTTCGCGCTTCAGCTTCGCTCTAACGTCTCTATCTTTGCTCAAGGTAAAGAAGACCTGTGCCACTACTTCCATAGCCACCGCCTTGGGATGAATTGGGCCCAATGTCTTGCTGAGGAGATTGCATGGCTTCAGATACTGGCTGCCGCCTGCGCAAAGGTTGGCTGCCGCCTGCACAAAGGTTAGAGGTCTGTCAGGGGTCGACGCCCTTCGCTCCAAGGTTTTTGCTATGGAGGGAGAGCTCCAGAGCTTGATGAAAGAGCTCCGTAGGCTGAAGGGGGTCGAAGCAGGTCTGATGGAGAAGTCAGAGCTAGTCCGCATGTAACTAGGGGCGTCGTCCGAATACGCAGTAAGGGAGACCGAAAAAGAGGCATGTCTTCTCGGGCGGGAGACGATCAGCTACTTGATAGGGGAGCCCAGGAAAGAGGCCGGTCTTCTTGGGCTGGAGATCTACGGGTTCGTCTTTGCCCTCCATCGTATGAGTCAGGTATGCTCCGTTGTAGCGACTGGTTTTCGCGCTTCAGCTTCGCTCTAACTTCTCTATCTTTGCTCAAGGTAAAGAAGACCTGTGCCACTACTTCCATAGCCACCGCCTTTGGATGAATTGGGCCCAATGTCTTGCTGAGGAGATTGCATGGCTTCAGATACTGGCTGCCGCCTGCGCAAAGGTTGGCTGCCGCCTGCACAAAGGTTAGAGGTCTGTCAGGGGTCGACGCCCTTCGCTCCAAGGTTTTTGCTATGGAGGGGGAGCTCCAGAGCCTGATGAAAGAGCTCCGTAGGCTGAAGGGGGTCGAAGCAGGTCTGATGGAGAAGTTAGAGCTAGCCCGCATGTGGGACGCGGAGTTGTAGGAGGTGAGGGTCCTACTGCAACGAGCTAAGACGAAGGAGTTGACGAGGGAAACTGCCAAGGCAGCCGGGGTCCACAGTGCTTGGATGACGAAAGCAGAAGCTTAGACCGACGTCTCCTTTGAGTACGTGATGCGATATGTGAAGTCCACTTTCCTGGAGACGCACCTCGCTCACACCAGCATGCACTATTCCTGAGGATGAAAATTCCACTGCTGTCGTTGTTGGAACTCCTGCCAAAGCACATGAATGGGGAGCGGCTCCTATCGAGGATGAGCCCGCTCTAGGGCGGAATATGTAGTTTTTGTTGTGTGCTTATGTCACGTAGAACGGTCGACAACTTTTGTAGTAAAACTTTTTTTGAATGAAAGAATTCCTGCCAGACTTTAAAATTTCTAACCGCTTCATCTTTATACCTTTGTTTTTCACAATGCTCTTGAGTGCCGACCTCGAGTTCGGGAGACTAAAATTGGAGTCACATGTCCCACACTTGTGTATTTGTACTGAGCCATTTAGTCTGTTGAGCGAGAGATCTGCAGTTCTGAACTCATTTGTTGAGTGGTAGACTCGACTTAGAACTTCGAGGTCAGGTTAAACAGGTAATTGAGTCTGATGGCAGTGCTGCTTGCCCGTGCTAGGATCATGAGGAAGGTATCAGGGAGACCCAACCTGAGTTGGGGGACTTGGCATAAGGAGGCAACACGATCTCGCACATGCTATTGATGTGAGATTCTTCGCAATAGAGGGCCCTAGCAAGGTTTTACCGGGACAAGATTTTCCTTCGATGTTTGAAAAAGCTAAGACAAATATCAGAGGAAAAGCAAAGGGTGTTTGATGGTATTGGGATACTGAGGTCGGACCAGCGAGGGCCCCGACATGAGCTGGGGGTTAGGCTTGTGAGTGCTGTTTGACAATGCTGGGACACTGAGGTCAGACTAGTGGAGGCCCTAGCCTGAGCTGGGGGTTAGGCTCAGGACGGCTAGGGGCGTGTTGTTTGACAACGCTGGGACACTGAGGTCGAACCAGCAGAGGCTCCAGCCTGAGCTAGGACTAAGGCTCAGCACGGCCAAGGGCGAGTATTGTTTGGAAGAGCTGGGACCCATGGGGTATGACCAGTGTTGTTGTGGACGTGGCGTGACCTATGTGGTCAAGCGCCAGAGGTCAGAGCTGTAGTCATAGCCTTCGTCAGCTGAGTTTGGACGTAACACGACCGATGGTCGAGTGCTAGAGGTTGGCGCTGGGACCGTGGGTCTTGACAACACGTTTTTGGACGTAGCACGATCGAGGGTCGAGTGTCAGAGGTCAGCGCTGCGACCGCATGTCTCGACATCACGTTTTTAGACAGCATGACCGAGAATCGAGTGCCAGAGGTCAATTTGGACATGACACGACTGTGAGTCAAGTGTCAAAGGTCAGTGCTAGAACCTGTGGGATACAATTAGCGTAGGCCCCGGCCTAGACTGGGGGTTAGGCTCAGAACGACTGGGGTCGAATGCTGTTTGCCCGTGTTGTCGCTAAGGACGGACTAGCGATGCCTCAGCTTGGGCGGGGGGCTTTGCTGAAGGCAGTGTATTCTGAACTAATACACTAAACTAAGTACTGCCTTTAACAAAGCCCCCGACCCAGGCTAGAACAGAATTTGTTGCATTGAGAAAGTGATAAAGAATGCCTAGCCCTAATTTAACTTTGGAAGGACCCTCAATGAGTTGAATAGGAAAAGAATGGTCCATGTGGTGAACCCCAAAAAAACTTCAGACCACAGGCTTTGTTATTGGTTTTGTTGGAGTTGATTCTTGTTTGTTCTTAGAGTCTCGTTCAAACTTTTAGGTCTCATGGTCTGTGATGCTGCATGTTCAATAAGCATAAAAATTTGACATGTTCTACTTTAAAAGAATTGTTTTTTTCTGCAAGTAGCCATTCGCTATGCCTTTCATTCCATACAATTTTGAGCCTAATACAGTTGAACAATGATTTGTGAGTGGTTTTCAAGATTCTAGTGGCCCCTTTCTTTCTTTTTCTTTTTATATTTTATCTATTTTCTCCCTTGTTACTTTCACAAGCCTTCAGAAATCACTATATGATGTAGGGTCCTTGTTTCGACAAAATTTTTATGATACCGATTACTAGGAATAAATAATGTGTTGTTTAGCTAGAATTTGCATTGCGTTTATGTCACATCTATTTGTGGAAGCACGTTTGATTTGTGAGTGATTGTTATTGTAGGATGTTGCTTACCTCTTGTTGAAGGAGTCATGGGATATCGAAAAGAATCCAGTGGCAACCAGAGGATCTGCTCTACAGGGTCCACGAATAAGGCTTATTGCAGACGCCCATAAGCTTTTCTCTCAGACCAAAGAACATACATTTGAAGCAAAATCTGCGGAAGAGTATGCCAAGTTGTTGAGGTAATTGAGATATGAACTAATTTTTAAAAAGTTTCTATATAACATGATGAATGATATTCTATGATATGAAGACACGGACGTGAGCGTCACACTCAGACACCGACACATTGTGATGGGCATGGCAATGATCAAAACTCTAGATACTTTATTTAAATATTTTTTACATGTATGTTTGACTCATACAAATGTATGTAATAATTTTATATTCATATAAGACTGAACTTAGTGTTAGTATAACAATCAATAAAAAAATCAATTTTGTCCAGAGATGATAACAACATTGTATCATGTACATATGTTTAAAATGAATAGCAGTGCACATATTCGTATGTGTCAGACATGGATGGACACATGTTGTGTCCAGACATGTTGGACATGAAATTTTTTGGCTCATAGAAATGTCCTACATATCATAGCTGATATTTGGTAAATTCATAACACATAACAACATTGAAAACTGGCATGCTGCAATGCTTCGGATAGGATTTGTAAATAAAACATAAACCACAACATGACATTAAAATTGTACACCTGGTTTAAACATTTTGATGTGATATTTTTTTTGCATAAACAGCTGTGATGTTAATGGATATCCAATGCCTAAATCCGCTCTGTATCCCTATCTGTTTAAGGGAATACATAATAATAAATAGTATCTGACTTGGTTTAATATCTGTCTATTTAGTATTTGCATATTTTTGAAGCGGATATGGTGGTATCTGGTCCATGTAGTGTTTACTGGATTTTTAACTAATATATATTATTTACATACGGTCAAACTTAGATATTTTATTAATGCTATGTAGACATAATAAAATAGTGTATAATTGATATATAAGTACTTGTTTTTAAATTAGTAATACATCTTTTGAACTTGATATTTCAGGCATTTATTTTTATGAATTAATATAGAACTTCGATTATAAGCGGATATTTGAAATATCTGATTATGTTTCGTTTAGACCAAGTGGATACAGATAGAAACCAATTGTGCACGTCTCCATGAAATATACATCTATTTGGTCTTTGCATTCCAAGAGGCGTGGATATCATTGTTGTGATATCATCTATGAATATACTCTGTTTACACCCCTAATAAAATGGTTATGCCACCTTGTCAGTGATTATTTGATCACTCAAATAATTTCCATTAAGTTTACAATTTAGCCTATTAGTTGTTTTGTACTGCAATATCCAAAGTTGGTCATATTTCTTTTTGGCCAATAATCTCATGAGCCGTACGACTTTTTTGTAGTTTTGACCTGCTTGGGCCTATTTCAAGGGAAACACATGTCAGGATACCAGAAGACATCCAATTTTAGGGTGCTAGGCGCTGTATATGGTTTTTGGGGTGGTGGTTTTTTGTTTTTGGTTTTGTGTGGTGGTGAGCGGGATTTGCAAATTTGCGATGCCAATCAATCTAAAAAGATGTGTCATGCATGCATGTGCATGCATGCACATAGAGAGAGGGAGGGGAAAAGAGACGCGACCAATAGATTTGTTCCATTATTGTTATTAGAAGTGATAACTACTGGTGATTTCACATAATTGTGGTTAGAGATGCTATCTATCTAATACCAACTACTTCCGTCTCTCCCCAGTCTACTGAGGGTTTTGATTTGGTGGGCGATGCAAAACAACATATAGAAGATATGATAAGACAGTTAAGGGGGTTTAACCCTTTCTAATCCGAGCTTATATAAAATCGAATGCCCAGGTTTGACCAAAAAGCATTTGCCTGTAACTACAATTTGTAACTAAATACAAGTTATAGGGTTTCAAAACTAACCTTTTAACTCGAACATGTTTATTAAAAAGCTCTTTGCCTATAACCCTGAAAATCACTTAAAAGGCTTCATCATGAATTACATATTATGGAGCGTGTGAAAAGAAAATTGTGTTTTTAAGAGCTATACCATTAAGTATGCATCAAATGGTTGCATGATAAAACTGTATTTTAGTATTTCAACAGAAGGGACCATTTGAGGCATGCCTTGAGCTTTTACTTTGTCCGCTAATATTCTGTGGTGTGAAGATGATCAATTTATAGATCAGCCATTGGGTGATCCACATAATTGGAAGGTGGACACCAATGTTTTAGAAATCGTTAGCTTGTAGCAAAGCGATAGATCTATAAGTGTGCTGTAGTGTAAGCTACACGTTTTTTCAGTTACTTTACAGAAACATATTTAAAATTAAAACTAGTGACGAAAGTAGAAAACAAAAAACAAAATTTGAAAATACAGGAACATTGAGCCAAAAAAATCATATTGTCTTGTACAAGTTTAAATGCACATAATACTTATCACAAGCAAGCATACATTACAATATGGTCTATCTGCCACATCATGTCAAAACCTTAGTCATTACAAACTCACCAAATTTTGCTTAGATATAGGTGTCAAGGCAAATTATTTATCAGACCTGATTGGTGCATATAATCATTTAGCAAAAATCATAGACCCTACCTTTTTTGGTGCCTTGAACTTCTCTTCTAGTGTCGGTCTGAACACACCTTATCTAGCACAGCACACATGTTGTGTTCAATCTGTTTCAAGCATTTACTTAAGAATGTTCTTCATTATTTCCTGTAGATTGCAGCTGGACCTTGAAGCTTCAACTAAGCAGGCTATTTTTGTTGATTCTAGTATTAGTGATACAATCCGAACATGCATTGTACTAGGGAACCATCGAGCTGCAATGAGAGTGCGGACAGAATTCAAGGTTCTATTGTGTGTGTGTGTGTGTGTGTCTTTTTTAATTAAATATTCTTATAATAAATACTTTATTCAGGTCTCAGAGAAGAGATGGTACTGGCTAAAAGCATTTGCCTTGGCTACGGTGAGAGACTGGGATGCTTTGGAAAAGTTCTCCAAAGAGAAGAAGCCACCAGGCGGTAAGATATCCTGTTATTTGCAATCTTCCTAGTGTTTTTGAGGTTTCAACTGGCAGTGAGGTGTTACGTTTATTTATTTTGTTTATTGCGTTTAGGGTGTTTGGTTCAGTTTTGTAATTCGTTTTACTATTGTTCTTTTCTTTGTGGGGTTGGGGTTGTTCCCAGTTTCATGCTAGTTGTTTACATCAATTTAAATCAGATGAAAACATAACTATGAGTTAATGTGTCTATCTACTGCCCCCTTTAAGTACGTGCAACACTGGTTGGACTCGGATCGGATAAATATAGAATCCAAACCCAGCCACGATAAGGAACTCAGGTTAGGACTCGCGATTGTGTTGAAATCTATTCTTTTTTATTGGGTGCAGGTCGGATTCGTGTTTGAATTAAATTTGTCGAAGTATTAATTGTGCTTGCTTTTTAAAGTGGTAGTTCTATTTGTTATATAAAAAATAATATTATTGTATTTTATTGTTTCATCAATATTATAAAGATTTGTTTTTTATAACTTTATCAACTTGATTAAAGTAAAAAATTATCATAGTTAGGTTCATTTTCTTGAGGACCATTCTACTTTCTGGTTGCTATTGGGTTTTCGGCTTTGGAAAAGTCATACCCATACCCAAATCCAACCTGACAAGGATTCGGGTTCAAAATTCTAGAACCAAACCTTACAATGCCGAAATAGTCAAATCGCGGTTGGGCTGCGCAAGTTATTATAGGAACATCTGCCGTTATCATAATTGTCCTCATCGTTTTTGTGTGCGCGCAAACAGGCGCATTTACCTAATGTCTTCTACTGTCATTTAATGAAGGTTATAAACCATTTGTGGAAGCATGTATTGATGCTGGTGAAAAAGCCGAAGCTCTCAAATACATTCAAAAACTCACTGACCCAGGGGAAAAGTCACAGGTAAACCTTTCATGCACTTTGCCTAATTCCATCTAGCCGTCTAACTCCCATGACATGCTCATCCTTACAAGTTGGCCCTTTCAGCAAAAATGAATACGTTTAGTGCTAAGATGCTGCGAAGCTGGTTTCTGCAACGATAGATTGTACTATTCCTTGGCTTAATTGCATGTTATGTTTAAAAATTAAAACAGGCGTTTGCACGCATTGGTATGGATAAAGAAGCTGCAGATGCTGCATCTCAAGCCAAAGATAACGAGCTGTTTGGTCGTTGGAAATTGACTTTAGCGCAAAATTCTGGCACCGCATCTATTTTTGATACTTTGCGAGATCGGTTATCTTTCCAAGGAGTTTCTTAGCATGGGAACTTTCTGGCTGTGTATGGCTCGGTTCGTGCTGTTTTTGGTGTGTTGTTTTTATGCCAGCAATCTCATGTACCAACATATGTACATAATTCATTGTATATGCGCCATTCCATTTGTTTCTATTGCAACATTCTGTTGCAAACTATGTATCAGAAATGCACTCCTAGAAGCATGAGTAAAATTTTGATCTGCTGGCTTATTTTGTATATTGTTGTATCATGAAATTCGTGAGTTTATGAAGTAATCGCAGTACTTGTGATGTTAATTTCATTTAGTACATGATGAGCTAAAAGGGTGACCTTACCAAGCTCATGCTCTGTCCACCGCCATTTCATGCCAATGCACAGGCTTTTATAAAGGGTAAATTGCATAAAAATATCTCCATGTTGGGACATTTTTAAGTAAATATCTTGAGGTTCGCTTTGATCAATTTTAATATCCAAACGCTTGGCTCCGGTTTCAAATTGATACTTTTTTTAATTTTCCGTCCAAAAAACAATAAATTTGGACGAAAATACCTCTCTCCTCGTTCAAGCCATCTCTCTCTCTACACATTCTCTCTCTACCGTCTCTCCCCCCCCCCCAATTCTCTCTCTCTCTACAGATTCTCTCCCCCCCCCCCAATTCTCTCTCTCTCTCTCTCTCTCTCTCTCTCTCTCGGGTGTGTGTGTGTGTGCATGTGGTGGGTGGGTGGGTGTGCATGGGGTGTGTTTGTGTGCGCGTGTGGGGTGTGTGCTTGGAGTGTGTGCGCGTGCATTGGGGTGGGTGGGTGCATGGGTATGGGTGCATGGGGGGTGCGTGTGGTGTGGGTGTGCGTGCGTGTTGTGGTTTTGGTGGGGGGGGGGGGGGGATGTGTGCATGGGTAGGGTAGGTTGTGTGCATGGGGTGGGTGTGCATGGGTGGGTCGATGAATGCATGAGGGGTGGGTGCTTGATTGTGTGTGTGCGTGCGCGCTTGCATGGGTGTGTGTACGCGCACGAGTGGGGTGTGGGTGCTTGCATTGGGGGGGGTGTGCATGGGTGGGGTGGGTTGTGTGCATTGGGGTGGTGTGTGTGTGTGTTCGCGCGCGCGCATTGGTGGGTAGGTATGTGCATGGGGGTGTGGGTGATAGCTTGGGGGGTGTGTGTGCACTTGCGCGTGGGGTGTGTGTGTTAGGGTTAGGGTGTGTGAATGGGTATGTGCATAGGGGTGTGTGTGTGCGCGCGCGGGATATGTGTGTTAGGGTTAGGGTGTGTGCTTGGGTATGTGCTTGGGTTTGTTCTTGGGATGGGTGTGTGTGTGCATTGGTGTTTGTGCGTGCGTGCGCGTGTGCGTGTGTGGGTCTCACCCACCCCACACATGCACACACCCACCCCAATATACACACACACCCATCCACCAATGCGCACGCACACACATACATACACACCATGCAAGCACCCACCCCCATGCACACTCCAATGCACAACCACCCACCCACTCCATGCACACACACCCACACCCCATGCAGACACCCTCCACCAATGCGCGCGCGCGCACACACACACACACATCGATGCACACACACACCCCACGCACGCACACAACCCCCACACATCCCCCAGCACACACACTCCAAGCACACCCCCCACGCACGCACACAACTCACACACATCCCCAGCACACACACTCCAAGCACACCCCACTCCCCATGCACACACGCCACACGCACACAACCCACCCACCCCACGCACACATACCCACTCACCCACCCCATGCACCATCCCACCCCAGAGAGAGAGAGAGAGAGAGAATCGTTAGATAGAGAGAAAGAGAGAGAATCGGTAGAGAGAGGAGAGAGATGGGAGGAGGGACAAAACGGTCCAATTTAACACCGTCAGCCCATACTCCGCCACAGGGTATCAATTTGTCACAAAATGAACCTCAGTGTATTTACTTAAAAAAGGCCCAAATGTGAGGGTATTTTTGTGCAATTAACCCTTTTATAAACCGACCCAGCATATTTTTGAGATGAATATCACGTTGACGCCAACTATCGATGTGACCAAATTATGCTGGGCTATAATGATGGTGTTTATGATGGTGTTTTTGCACGGTCCTGTTCATTCAAACCGTCGCTGCTACTCCATTCACAAAGTGAACCCCACCATGCATCTGTGGGCTTGCACAGACCAAGAGAAAAACAAAAGAGAATTGCCATATGCAAGTTTCTAACTTACAACGAGAACTTTGTTCTCGCAATCACAGCTAGAAGACCCGTTCATAGAACCGCACAACAAATCTACTGAAATGCAATCAGAAAGAGAACAAGAAAACAATATCAGGGGACCGAGCTAGCTTTATATTCGATAAATCATTGAGATCATATAGGAAAGCACCATAACAAACTGCACGTTATGCTTGTCAAAGTGCCATCTGATGTGATCGCCGATTATTTCATTATGGTTCACTGTTTTCCTTGAGACTGGGATAGACTGAATGCTCATACTTCCCTTCCCACCTGAAATTAGCAGCGGTAACCACATCATCAGGAAAAAAACCCCTGGGAAACAAGCAAAAGCTTGCATTGTACAAAAAGAAGCAGCAGCTTTTGCAAACCTGCATGCCTCTCCCTCATCTGCTATTTGAAGTTCCAATTCAGCGCCAAATGGCTGAAAGGCAAGTTCAATTTTCTCGTCCTTTACTTCTACAAGTGTCGATGGTTCCCACTGATCCATTTGGTCAAAAAACATGTGAGATAAATGTACAAACACAGCGACATGTATCTGACATTGTTACATTTCCCTTATGGATGAGAATGGGCATGCCCAAAGCCCGACTGGGCTTCCAATTGGACATGCCACATCATCATCCCTACAAATCCTTAAAGAGCAGGTTACCTTTGGGGTATTATCTTTGTCGATGGCAAGAGCTCGAATACCCTGGAGTTGGAAATCAGAACAATTAGTGAACTCATGTGTGCAGTGTCTCTCGAATCAAACATCACCACAACATGGTCCTTTATTACCTCATATACGTCTCCCGAAATTGTAGATCTTAGCAGGTTAATAGTAAGCCTGAACTCTTTCTTGAGGCATTCTGGTAGCGCCTGCGTTCTTCCTTCTCGGATCTGGAAAAGATTTGAACATAAATGCAAAAAATGTTTTAAAGTTCATTTTGTCTAGTATCTCATACTTGCAACTGCAAAACATTAAATTCTTTCCAAATATTTTTATTAAAATTGTAGAGTGTATGTCAACTAATTACCGATCTTAAAGTTATCTTTAGTCCAGTGGGTGATGATCTCTTCAGCCCTTTCAGAACTGGGCTTATCCACTCGTTTCCTTTGGTGCTCGCTTCAGCTTCCTGCAAAATAAACAATTATGCCCAGTAAGGTCTGATGCAGCTACAGGTTTGGGTATACTTGCTTGCTGCCACGGGAATCATTCATGCGAAACTCATTATTATTCCCTGAATTATTTATTGTGTTCTTAAGTCATCCTCATTGTTCTGAAAAACCTGATACATAATGTGTTACTGAATTTAATTTACTTTAAATGAGTATGAAACATACTCTCTATACAGGAAGAGCAATTTTAAAGGATAAATTTCACCAACAACATATATACTATGTCCAGTGTGCCGCTAAACACCATGGTGATAATGTATTGGGTGTTAGCAAAATTAACCCATTATAAATGCTCAACCTTTATGTAGCAGGCAACATTGTAAACAAAGTCTCATTTCATCAACAATCTAATACATATCATGTCTACTGGGTTAAATTTATTTTAGTCTAACTATATATCTGTGAAAGTAAAAATTATTAGGAATTGAGGATGATCAAGCTGTTTAGTTAATGGAGATAATGACATTATATTGAGGTGATTTAAATTTCAACCAATTTATGTAATTAATGAGGATAATAACATTAAAGAGTTTATTTAAATTTAAACCAAGTTGCGTAGCTAATGAGGATATGACATTAAATTGAGTCAATTAAAATTTCATTTTTTTAGAAAATAAAATATGTTGCGTTTCTCCATGACATTTCAATTGAGATGTCAATTGAGGGAAAAGTTGGAGTTATAATAGTAAAGATACAAGGCAAAAAATCCAGGCAACATGACAAAGTCTCATTTCATTAAAGATTGCCGTTTGCATTGTACTTGTCGGACATGTTAATGAGGATAAAAGTTAACCAATTGGCATGAAACAGGATAATGAATAGATTGCACTATACTTGCCAGATGTTTTAATGTGGATAGAAGTCATACATGACATGAAACAATGGATGATGTAGTAATCCTTTCCCCATTGTATCATGTGTAACAAAAGAGACATCATCATCAAAATAAGTATAAATCATCCAGACATCATTGATCAAAGAAAAGCATGGTGACTTTAGAGTCGAATTTTTTTGGGTAGTTTGTAGTTATTCGTTAGTATATGGAAGTAAGAACTAAGATCAATGTTGGACACTGGAACAACACAATGCAGAAATGCTTACATTGCAAATTTTATAAATAAATGATAAAACATGTATGAGATAATGTGTGTATATGCCTGGCTGGGTCCAGAACTAGAGATCTGAAAAATATGAGAGATATGATGAGACTAAACAGGTGACATCATAAGCAAATGTCATTTACGTTCCCTATAACGGTCAAAATTTAGTTAAACTGTTTACCTGGCGACACACATTGTCCATATTCCATCACGCACTTGGCCACCCCCCCCCCCCCCCCCCCAAAAAAAAAAAAAAAAAAAAAAAAAAAAAAAAAAAAAAAACCGACAAAACACACACACTCAGAGGGTAAATCCAAATTATAGTCTTCTTATTAGGGACAACATATAACATGCCAGGCACATGGCTGAGTCCATACATGGACACATTCATCGCTTCTAAATTGGAGTGTATAAACAAACAGAGAAGCTATGGAACTTTTTTCATCCACGATCCTGGTCCATATCAACTTTAAATCAAGACAGAATTGAAAAAATATTCCATAAAAATATGTAAATCATGTGGAGTGTCTTCTGCGCTACAATTGAATATGGTGGTGGTTAGCTAAGGTACGATGTTAGGATCTTCTCACACTTGATATATATGATTATGGATGGGCACTTACATAAGTTAGGAATCAATACTCGGGCTGCACCTCTGGGTCATGCAGGTTCCAAGTTCCAACCTACTAACCACTTAATCTAATTGTGGTGGTCCTTGCTCCTGCGGGCTTAAAATTTTCAAATACCTACCTACAAGTGCTTCTAGTAGCAATGTTAACTCAAGGAAGTTATGGAATAAACATATTAAAATGTGCTTTAAAAAAGGAAATATAGAGAACCATAACAAAGGATACGACTCAGTGAAGGGTCAGCAACATAGCGTAACTGAAGTGTGTGCTAGCAAAATAAAATATTTAAGAATATGAAAGAAACTATAGCTTAAAAAATTAAAACTCTGATTTCAGATTCTAAATCATTTAACATACTCAGTCATAAATGCGTATTTCTCTAAGTGTGTGTATATATACACACACACATAAAGCCATTTGAGATGCTTAACTTTTATTTTTCTAAGTATATGTATGTATGTATGTATACATGTGTATACATGTATGTATATATGTGTGTATATGTGTGTTTATGTATGTATGTATATGTATGTATATATGTATGTGTGTGCGTGGGGGGGTATTCTCTATATATTTATATTTATATATACACCGTTACAATATAAAGCTGACACACAGATGCCACCAACAAAGTGTTTATAAAGTCCAACCATATTCAAGAGCTTAGACGATTTACATGCTAAAGATTACTGTAGAAAAGAGACAGGTTCATACACAGAAGTGTGGTGTGATTGTATAGAAGTAGTTTCTTGATTTCAGTACGAGAAAAGAAAAGTGACAAGTCATGATAAACTCACGAATGATGTTATGATCTCCTCGACAGACTCCTTGGAAAAGCACTTGTTGATCGTTTGAAGTCTACAAGAAGAAATGTACACCTTATTAATCCATATGGTATATATACTGTGGATGAAAAGGAAAAAGAAGTACATCTCCCTTGTTAGATTCAAATGGTTCAGATATTCACTTCTGTAATATGCTTTCTTCATCAGGTTGGACAGTCACAGAGAATTCCTCGATTACACTTTGTATTGCAGTTTCATCACCTGAATTTAGAATCAGTAATCGGTTCTCCAGCTCTTGGAGTTTCTGCCATGCAAGGAGTATCACAATATCATGTTGAGTCCAAAATGCATCATAATATGTGATTAAAGTAACTGATACTTCACTGATAATTTTTAGAAAGCATTCGGAAGAAAATTAATCCAAGACCAAGATTATGTCAAATCATTATTTTGATATACATGTGGATTTGTGCATATGGCTTTTGCATTGGTATACCTAGTTATATATGTAACTAAAGAATAGGGAATGGTTATGAGTTGACTCTGTAAATATGTTTAAGTACTTGGTTGCATCAAGGCTCGCCAATGAGGTGAAGGCAAGAGGCAGGTGCCGCTTCTGGGAATTGTTATCAACAACATACTTCTTAGTCAGGTGTTATACAAAGGATTGGTGAGTTCTGTCTCTCCTATTTTTTTACTTACTCCTCTAGATCCAAACAAACCTTTGTGAACTGTTTGTTAAATTTGTGGTCAATCACCAACGGACAAATCTGTCGACTATACAATTAGAATCCATCAGTGATAGTGCATAAAGAATGTAATGATATGTTTCTTACCTCGGAGAGAACAAAGTGGGTTGCTAGACCAGTAGCAACCATCTCCTTTCCGTTTATCCTCGCACCAGTCAAGGCCAGATATTCCCCTACAGATATCACCAAGATAGTACTCAAGGAAAGCAGACGTTGTAAAAGATATAAAAAATCATAATTTCTGGTTTCTGGAAATCTGCTCGTCTTTCCAATACAAGTCTGGAGTGTAGACAGAGGAAACATATACAATTAATTTTCTTGATGCTGCTGACTGCTTTATCATGTGGCCTAATGCAAACTTGTTTTAAAAATGATGGGCAATCGAGTACACATATAACAAGCAGATGGAAGACATTTTATTTGATCAGATACATTCCATTTACCCAAGTATCCAGGAAGGTGTGAGAGAATGTAAGAGAAGCTGCAGTCGGTATGAAGCCCTATACTTGCTTCAGGCGTAGCAAAAACCTACAGAACAAATAGATGAAGAATCTTGGGCCTTCTAGAACATAACAATATTCGCATACAAAGACGAATATGCAAAGCCGGTTACTTGTTATGTATTTATATAGTTCAGAGTACATACTGTCTTCTCTGTGACGACTGAGAACTTCAATGGAACAACCATAGCTCCTCCTCCACCCATGACAATTCCATGAACAAGAGCAACCTAGAAGGGGATCATAGCGAATATGGGTGCCATAAGGTTCTCACTAACATTAACAAGACACGCTATCAAGTCGCATAATTAAGGGTCTTACCGTGGGTTTCTTATATGTGTGGATGTGATAACATAGCCAATACATTCTATAGACGACTTCAAGACAGGAATCCTCGACTGCTAAGAGAAAATCATCGTTCACGGATAATATTTTTTGAGAACCACATTAAAAGAATGGATGTAAATAAAACCCATGATCTAACAACAAGCAAGCATAATAATAATAATGCTCTTTTCGCATTATAGACCTGATTTCCCCTCATAGAACATCTTCAAATCGCCACCAGCACTAAATGCTCGTCCAGCCCCCTAAAGATAATTTACCAGGAAAGAAATATCGGATGAATTCTTCTTTAACCCTTTAAATTTACTATCCTAAAGTAAACCCTTTAAAATAATATTAACCTTAAATATCACCAGCTCGGCATCATCGTCTTTCTCCCATTGTTCAAGAAAACCGGCCAGCAATTCGACCTGCCATCATTTAAATTACTCGATTCAATCCAAGGCATATCGCATCACATTTTGTTAAAAATACGTGATTTGGGCATTTGGGGTGCCAATTCTTACCACTTTTGATGAGATAACATTTAATTGTCGAGGCCGGTTTAAAGTGATCAACCTAACATGCCCCTTCTCTTCCCCAGTAACAACCTAAAGAAACCACATCATCAAATTCATCAAGAAAGAAACATCCCTTACACAAATTTTGTTACACTATGAGGGTCGAAATGAAAATTAGTACCTCTTCCGTGTTCATGGGGTCCTGGGCCATATAAATCACTGAAAAGAACAAAGCGAGATGTAATGCACAATTTGAGTAGACTGAGTTCTCTAAAGCACAAATTGAAGTAAACCCAAATCACGAAATTTGATACTGAACATGGATCAAGATAATAAGTCTATTATGAATTGGGGGCAACGGATTGAAATCACCTTGGCTTTAAGGAGTGTGAAAAGCTCCAAGCTTTAAGAGACTGTAATTTTTCAACTGATGATCAAATTTGAGAACAAAAGTGGAGTAGTTCGAACGAGTTCAGCAGTGAAACGAGGAAGAAGAGAGAGGACGTTTGGTGGTAGTTGAACAAGGAAGCGAATTCGCCGGTGGTGGGTAGATTTGGGCAGCCACCGACCCCGCCGGGCCCGCCCTTGCATGAAATATGAAGGCAGTGAAGAGTTGTGGGCCGTCCGTCCCCTACCAAACTTTTTTGACGGCAGATCTTTACTCAATAGAGATGATCGCGCCTGAAAATTTCTAACTAAATCTTTTTCCAATTTCTTGCAAACTACATCGTCAAGTATGCATCCAATATCCATCAAGGGATTTGAGATCTCATACCATGTACATATGATTAATGTTTGTAATTGGATCCCAAAAATCTTTACTGCAACAATTGGTGTCGTATGTGGAAACTCAACTCAGACTAATACATATGTCATATTTTGATCCCGATGTATAAGAAGTCACCAATCTCACAATCCTCGTGGTCTATTCGTCCATGCAAAATCCTCTTATAATAAAACTGTTCTACTCAACACCAAAGCAATGATATCTCTTAGCTGATTTAGAGCCTAATCAAAGTCGGCAACTTCTTGAAAAACATAGTCAAGCCTGACCTGAATATACCCAAATAGACCTTAGCCCTTAACCAACAAGATTTGCCAACATGTGTGAAAGTAATATTTGTGCATATGGACACATGGACAACACATCTCTCAACTTGTTCTTCATATTCTAAAACCACACGGGTTCACGTGTTCTTCATATTCAAAAACCCCAAACACCAAAAATCTAGTCAACACTATGCTTTTGGTGACTAATTTAGGGTTTGAAAAACGTTCTATAACTGCAAAACAGTTAAAATTTTAACAATCTGATGCATGTGCAAACAACATGGTAATCACAAGATTTTTGATCTTTTTACATATTTAAGGATATATAGATCAACTTCAACGGCATCGATAGTCAAAAAAAAACACATGCGGTGTGTGGAATTTCTAACCACAATAGGAGAGGGTTTTATCAAATGACATCATATTCCCCGGTTTCTAAACATATATAAAAACATAAGATATATGTGACTGTTTTTTGCTAAATTATATATAGGATTTAATTCAGATGTTGCTTCAGGATACATGTGGCCAAAATTGCAAACCAAGCCGCATTCATATATTAAGTTTTCCTAAATCATATCAGTTAAATTGATGTACACATTAGTCCTGTTATATTTTCCCAGTATTGTTGGTTGGTGACTTTTATCAGGGAAAGATCTGCTTTTTGATGATGAAGCTTGATCTGATCATCCATTACCTCAAACAATGTCTTGAGGGAGGGAGGAAGCTCAAGCCAGTTGTAACACTCAGTGCATTCATATGCAAGTAGATGATATTTGCCATACATTAGTCATATTTCCAAGCGATGAATATATATACTAAAAGAGAGAATTACGGTTGTGACATTATCCCATGTGGCCAATCGCCACGTGGAGCAATGACACAATCGTAAATATCTCAACCCACTGAAAAACCTTCATGTCACACTTCATCTCAATTATTTGCATTTTTGCTCTTGTGTATTTGCATTTTGGCCCCTTCACCTTTCTTATTTATATGCATGCTTCCCTTTTACCCCCGATGATACTAACACGCACACACCACTCTCTTCTTTTCGATTGTGGACGTGCACCGCTCCCTGTTCGTATGTGACTACTTTACTATATGCACCAAGTGCACGGTAACTTCCAGTATACTTTTATTGTCACCTTGTGTCTCAGCATTGGCTAAATTCAAGATGTTAAAATGAACTCTGTTCCCCTTTCAAGAAACTATCATACAGTATGATCTTCCCTCCACTTTTTCTTGAAACTACCGCCCGGTTGCAACAATGGTATAATGAATAAACTCATGACCTTTTATAACCAAATTACCATTTGTTCGGGTCTTATTTTTTCCCCCTTGCATGATTTATTGTTCATCTTTCTGATCTACCCTTAAATTATAACCAAATTACCATTTGTTCGGGTCTTATTTTTTCCCCCTTGCATGATTTATTGTTCATCTTTCTGATCTACCCTTAAATATCTTTCTGACCTACCCTTAAACATCTTTCTGACCTATTTATTACCAAAATTTACTTAGGTTTTTGCTGACCAAAGAATCACGAGGATTTAGATTTTATTATAATTCGAACCCGTCCGCGTTTATTTACCCGCGTCCAGAACCTTCTGTAGAAACAATCTCAACCGTACACTTGGGCGAATCCTCACCCTACCGCTTTGCGATTAGGGAATCTAGGGTTTCTGATCTTCGTTCATACTCTTTAAATACGCCTATCCCTTCCTCTTCCTCTTCCACCAAGCCTCTCTTTCCCCCTTTTGTTCTTTTTGCAGCCGCATGTAATTATGTTTCTCTTTCTCGGATCGGTTCCATTGTATTAGTTTTCTTCTAATAGGAATTTACCATTTTTAATTTTATTTCTATGTTTTGAAAAATCTCGTGAATGATGTCTAAGTGGCGCTGATGTGATGATCCTTTCCCCAAATGATCGACTTTGATTATAAAGTGCGCTCTTTGTTATATTTCTCTTCATACGAGAAATCAAGCCATCGGTTCTGATCTCCCCTGCTTTCATCTTTTTTTTATTTTATTGAATGTATTCGAAATATTTATGGTTTCTGTTTTATATTTGATTTTAGATTGTTTTGATTTTGTGAAAAATAAAAGAATAAAAAATTTGTCGATGATGAAAAACTTTAGGCTTGTTTCTCAAAACATTCGCAGTGGCCGCCTGATGGCTTTCGCCTCGCCGGGCTTGTAGAGCATATGCTGTTAACCATCTCCTTCCTTGGATGTCTGAGGCTACTTTATAATTTTCTATTTAATTTATTCCTTTATATTTAACTCTCATCCTAATATTCTCATTAGTTTATTGATTTTTTTTCAAATTTTGTTAATTATTAATTTTTTAAAGATTTTTGAATACCTATTGGGATTTTTTTTATTGATCACGAAGATTTCTATTTGCATGGCTAGACTTGTTTTTTTCATGAATGGAAAAAAACGATATGATGTTATGGTGCATCACTTTTTTTTTTCTTTTTTAAAGAACAATTTTGAGAATTGTTAAGGTTATTACTGTATATAATGATTATTTGTTCAAAAAAATTATTTCACTTCATGTTGTTATTTGAGTGCTGTTATTTGCACCACAAAGTTTTATAAATACACCACAAAATATTTTGCTTTCCAATTTTAACCCCACACTTCTAATTTCACCACATAACACTCATCATCTTTCTTCTCCTTGTCCTTTCCATCACAGCCGTCCATTCCTTCGACACTGACGCCCTCGGCCACATCATCTCCGACCTCGGCATCGGTCCCGCCTCTGACCCATGCCGCCTCACTGGCATCACCTGCCAACCACGCGATCCCGACTCCCCCCGCCACACCACCCGGATCTGCCTCCCGTCCCGCCGGCTCGACGGGTTCGTACCCGCATCCATTAACCGCATATCGGATCTCTGCAAGCTCTCCCTTCCCCACAACCGCCTCTTCGGCCCCCTCCCCTCCGAAATCTCCGACTGTGCCAAACTCGAACGCCTCAACCTCCACGAAAATCGCCTCTCCGGCAAGGTCCCTTTGGAGATCTCCTCCCTCGTCCGCCTCCGCTCCTTCGACCTGTCGTCCAACAGGTTCTCCGACGACCTCAGCTTCCTGATCCACTACCTGAACCTCGAGAATCTCTCTCTCGCCAACAACTCTTTCTCGGGTCAGATCCCCCTCTCAATCTCCTCGTTCCGAAACATTGTCTCCCTCGATCAGTCGATCTCTCCAGCAATCTCGACCTCTATGGCATCGCCCCGTGGCTCGGCAACCCTTTGCTCCGCCGGAGCCTGCTGCCAACGCGACACCGGCTGCTGCTAGCGGATAATTCGGCGAGGGGAATGATGTGTGATGAAATTAGATATGTTGGGGTTAAAATTGGAAAGAAAAAAGTTTTATGGTGTATTCATAAAACAGTGTGGTGCAAATAACAGCACTCTTGTTATTTCATGTCTCTTTTTAAATTTTTGTTCGAATTAAACCCAGGCCTAACCCAAACTACCCACGCCTCACCCCCGATCTCACTTCCCTCTTTCTCGCCCTTTTCCGGCCGATGACGATAACCGCCCTTCAGACGTTGATCGCTGCTCGTCGACCTTTCGCCGTCGACCGCCAAACCCGCCGCCTCCCGACGCTCAGCCATTGCTCCGACACCTTCGACCACGACCCAGCAGCACCGTCGAGCTCCCGCCAACGTTGCTCCGCCCCGCTTCCATAACGCCCGTCGCCTCGGCCCTCGACTGCTGTCGCCATCGACTGTCGTGCCCTGTCGTCCTGCTGTCCTTCGACGTAACAGCAGCCTTGTTCTGCTGCTCTCTTCCTCTCACCCAGCGCTTCGACGCACCAGTCGTCGCCACTGATGTGTCCTGTCGCTGTGCCTTGTCGCCGTCGTCGTAGACGCCCCGCTCTGTCGCCACATCGCTGTCGTCTGCCATCGCACGAGTCCCTCTGTCGCTGTCGAAAACGGAAGAGTCCGACGGTGTGTGCGTGAGTTACTCGATGATACTTTTGTAAATACAAAAGTATTTTCGTATTTACGTATTTAATTAATTATTGAATGCGCAATAATGATTTTAAATAGTGCTGCTGTTTGTTTGTACTTTTATTTGGACTGTAAAAATGTTTGTACGCTGGTTGAGTGTTTGGTACATCTCTGAGTTGTGGCTATACTGATTTTACTGGTAATCTGCAAGACCTGCAATTAAATCAAATAAGTAACTGACCCCCCGAGAGCGGGTCGTTACAAGTTTGGTTGCCCATGCAGGTATGTGCGAAATACCTCGTGAACAGTATAGTAAAAACCAGGATGTTTCATATACGATACTCGACTACGCTGACATTTTTTTATGAATGCAGGTTTGGCACTCGAAAGATGGACGAGAACACTCGGAGAGCCCCAATGGAGCTCATTAGTCTGGAGCCAGCAACCAGACCAACAACGGACCTTCCCCCATGGTGCATCAGATCTCTGATCTCGCATTACGAGAGATTGTCCAAGCTATCAAGGGAGAACATAATCCTGTAGGAGGCATTCAACAATTTTGCTCACTCCACCTAAAGATCTGGAATGGTGTGGATGGACCGATGAAGGCCGAAGAATGACTGGAAAGTACCGAAGATAACTTGAGGGCTGCTCAGATCGGAAAATATGCTCAGGTGAACACTGCCAAGTCCCAACTGACAGATGGAGCCAGAGTCTGGTGGAACTCCGCTGAAGAGCGTTTTCAACGATCAATCGACTGGGGCGACGTTCACTGAACACTTCTGTATCCAATATTTCTCCTCTGAGGCCCAGATAGAACTTCAGGCACAATTCGTCGACTTGAAAGACGGTTACATGTCAGTGGAACAGTATGATGCCTAATTAACGTTGCTGAGCCGTTTTGCTCCCGAGATGGTCGCCACTCCTATGACCTGAGCCCAATTCGGTTCCATTTATGGCACCGGCAAACGACGACCTGATTGAGGAGATTGTCCCAGAGTTCGAGGAGCCTGCATTTGACCCAGAGGCCGCAGAGTTTTAGCTGTCTGTGTTTGTGTTTGTGTTGTACCATGTATTTCCATTTCGCATTTCCTTTCAGCATTTACTTTTATTTATTAGTGAGAGAGTGCTGCTGCTTGTTTGTACTTTTATTTGGACTGTAATAATGTTTGTACGCTGGTTGAGTGTTTGGTACATCTCTGAGTTGTGGCTATGTTGATTTCACTGGTAATGTAAAGTTTACCAGTGAAATCAGCATAACCACAACTCAGAGATGTACCAAACACTCAACCAGCGTACATACATTATTACACAGTCCAAATAAAAGTACAAACAAGCAGCAGCACTCACACACACTAATAAATAAAAGTAAATGCTGAAAGAAAATGCGAAATGGAAATACATGGTACAACACAAACACAAACACAGACAGCTAAAACTCTGCGGCCTCTGGGTCAAATGCAGGCTCCTCGAACTCTGAGACAATCTCCTCAATCAGGTCGTCGTCTGCCGGTGCCATAAATGGAACCGAATTGGGCTCAGGTCATAGGAGTGGCGACCATCTCGGGAGCAAAACGGCTCAGCAACATGAATTAGGCATCTGTTTCACTGACATGTAACCGTCTTTTAAGCCGACGAATTGTGCCTGAAGTTCCATCTGGGCCTCGGGGGAGAAATATTGGGTACGGAAGTGTTCAGTGAACGTCGTCCAGTCGATTGGTCGTTGAAAACGCTCTTCAGCGGAGTTCCACCAGACTCTGGCTCCATCCGTCAGTTGGGACTTGGCAGTGTCCACCCAAGCATGTTTTCCGATCTGAGCAGCCCTCAAGTTATCTTCGGTACTTTCCAGTCATTCTTCGGCCTTCATCGGGCCATCCACACCATTCCAGATCTTTGGGTGGAGTGAGCAAAATTGTTGAATGCCTCCTACAGGATTATGTTCTCCCTTGATAGCTTGGACAATCTCTCGTAATGCGAGATCAGAGATCTGATGCACCATGGGGGAAGGTCCGTTGTTGGTCTGGTTGCTGACTCCAGACTGGTCAGCTCCATTGGGGCTCTCCGAGTGTTCACGTCCATCTTTCGAGTGCCAAACCTGCATTCATAGAAAAATGTCAGCGTAGTCGAGTATCGTATATGAAACATCCTAGTTTTACTGTATTGTTCACGAGGTATTTCACACATACATGCATGGGCAACCAAACTTGTAACGACCCGCTCTCGGGGGCCAGTTACTTATTTGATTTATTTGCAGATCTTGCAGTTTAACAGTAAAATCAGCATAGCCACAACTCAGAAATGTACCAAACACTCAACCAGCGTACAAACATTTTTACAGTCCAAATAAAAGTACAAACAAGCAGCAGCACTATTTAAAATCATTATTGCGCATTCAATAATTAATCAAATACGTAAATACTTTCGTATTTACGAAAGTGCCATCGAGTAACTCACACACACACCGTCGACTCTTCTGTTTTCGACAGTGACGGAGGGGCTCGTGCGGCGATAGACGACGATGAGGTGGCGGCGGAGCGGTGCGTCTGCGGAGATGAGGCGTGGCGGTGGCGACGGTAGGTGCGTCGAAGCGCTGGGCGAGAGGGAGAGAGTGACGGAGCAGGGCTGCTGTCGCGTTGGAGGACGATGGGTCACGGCAGTCGAGGGCGGAAGCGGCGGGCGTCACGGAGGCGGGGCAGAGCAGCATTGGCAGGAGCTCGGCGGTGCTGTTGGGTCGTGGCCGGCGCTCGGAGGTGTCGGAGTGATGTCAGAGCGTCGGGAGGCGACGGGTTCGGCGGTCGATGGCGAGGGGTCGGCGGGCGGCGGTCAACGTCCGGAGGGCGACGGTCGTCACCGGTGGGGAGAGGGCGAGATAGAGGGAAGTGAGCAGGGGTGAGGCGCGGGTAGTTTGGGTTATGCCTGGGTTTAATTCGAACAAAAATTTAAAGTAGGGAGATTCATAGTGTGTGCTAGGAATGTGAAGCTGTGAGGGGTTTATATAGTGTTAGTTAAATGTCAAAAATGTAATTAGTGAGGGGAACCAATTTCTTTAATGGGTTGGATGAGTGTCGGATCTGATTCATTTCAGATCTAACCAACAAAGCGGTGGGTAGTTAGGGTGTTGATTAGGGGTAAAAATTAATTAGAAGTTATAAAAATGGTCATTAGCGATTGTAATTAGCAAAGCGGAGAAATACAAACTTGTTTCCGCATACGACTCCGAAAAACTACGAAAACATACCCACGGGATCGTATCATCGCGAGTATCGCGAATACAAAAACCATTTTTATAAGATACTAGTTTTAGGCCAAAACGTTTAGCAATCGGGGTTGCGAGTTCTAAATTGATTTGATATCAAAAAATTACGAAATTAATGTGGAGAGCCCTAAATTATCATATGATGCTACTGTAGAAGTTTGAAAACATTTTGAAGATGTTTGTATAGAAAATTAATTTATTGAGCCAAAATAGTAATAATTGTAAATGAATTTTTACCAAAATTGTTTTGAGTAACTGATGAAATCTGAACTTACTGAAATACATTATAATTAGTCTAGTGCTTAAAAATATTTTTATAAGAATTTTTTTGATATCAGTTTTGTTATAAAACTCTTGACTAACATTTATAAAGAAATTTTGAAAATGCGTAAAATACGTAACTTGATGTATTGAAAAAATACTTGTCGTTACAATGAGCGAAGCCACTCCTTCACTGAGGAAAGTGCTGCTGAGCAAGCGATAAGATGCAGATGTATATGATAATCCTTCCCCTTAAATTGTACTGGTCAAATGCCACAAGCGGGGTATGTGTTGGTGTTGAAACAAGAGGAGAGAGCCTACCCACTATAATCGTTCTCATCGAGAGAAAAGAAAAAGTCACAAGCACTATAAAAAAAGTATTGGATTCAAAGTTCTAGTCCAAAGGTTTCGAAGGTCGAATGTAGCACCGTCGAGTAGGTCATGATTCATGACATGGCGGCATGGGAAAGCAGTTCACTACAGGGCCTATACACGAGCACTACCATCCCACGCCAAAGCCCTCACATCACTCTGATGTCTGACAATTCGTGACTCAGAAGAATCCAGAAAGCAAGGCGATCGGAGGGAGTGAGTGAGATCATCAAATGGAATTTGTCATCATGATGATCGGCGAATTTGGGTACATCACTCTGGTGAATGACATAATGACCTTACAGTTGTGAAAAGCTCGCCGACAGGCTGCATTCTCAGACTAATTGGATCTTTAATGTTCCTCATTGTTGTTGTTTCCGGTTCTTAATTGGAATATTAATGCTCTCGGAATGTTTATTGTGTTGATTTGCACTATTTCGTAGAGGTTTCAGTTCTCGATACCAATTATTATGTTTTAATTTGGGGAAGAACTAAGATTCATAAATGAACAATGCTCTATGGGCACGAGTTGACTAGTCTATATTACAATTGATAAACTTTTTTGAATTCTGTTCTACGTGACAACCAAAGTATATCTAAGACAATATTGATTATATGTCAAAAGGCAAAAAATAAGAGACATGGAATAACAATATGAAGTGGAATATTTTCTTTTTTAACAAATAATTATTATATAAAACCCTATTGATAACATCACATATTGATAACATCATATCGATGTGATGTTTTTATTTGATGTTATGGCACATCGATGTGACGTTTTTTTCTTTTTATGAAATTTTTAGAAAATTGCTATTTACATTGCTAAAAATTAAGGACTATATATACCATTAAATAAGGTTGTATATAATGATTATTTGTTAAAAAGAAAAAATTCTACGTCATGTTGTTATTTTATCATCTTTCTTATTTTTGTCTTTTTGACATATAATCAATACATACATCCTTACTTAACAGTGTATTTAGTCTTCATCCCCTAAAATAGAGGTGTATATAATGATGAGTTGATAAAATAAGAAATTATTTTACATCATTTTGTCATTTCACTCTCCCTCACTTAATTTTTTTCTTTTTACGCTACTAGTAATTTATATATATCCATATTCTAGTGATGTATATAGTTCTAGGGATGTATATAGTTGATTGCGGCGCAGATAGTCGAGCTCTTTATTATACATCATTTTTTCTTGGGTTGGTACAAATTGGTTATTTATGTGTTTTTGTTATAGGAAATTGTTGGATATATTGTAGTAATGTTTGTTTTTTTATTTTTGAAAAAAATGCAACATCAAAGGACAATGATTGTTCTTTAATGTGATGATTTTTTAAAAAAATAAGAACAAACATGCATCAAAGGGTATTGTTTGACAAGTAGTCGAGCCTTTTTTGTTGACCTGGAAAAGGAAATATTTACTGGAGTAATTTGATGCTTGATGAAATGATAATTGTTATGTGATAAAGATTAGTAATTGCTAGATACCTTTCAAAGATTGAGGCTTATTTATTTATTTTTTAAAAGCCGAAAAAAATTATCAACAAATTATCAACAAATCATAAAAATTATCAAAATTATCAAAAAAGTACCGGATGCGATGAAGTGGGACCCAAGACAACATACGTTTTGCCCGGTTCTTCCTCGGGCTGCATCTGCCATGAAAACCCATAACACACTCATTCTTGTGCCGACATATTATCCATGGATTACTCTAACCTTAACCCTAAGGCTCCACCTTCATCATCCGAGAGTGTGGTTGAGGAACCACTAGTAGTTCAACAACCACTGCACTACTATCATGCCACTCCCCGCCCACCTCCTCCAACTACTACCTGTTTGTGACCCCAAAGTTATTGCTAGTGCACCTACAACCGCAATCCAACTTTCTACTGAAAGAGTTGTGCTTGGTATCAGTAATTGTTGCCATAGCTTTATGCTTCGTACAACTGTCTTGACTAATATCATAACCAACAAGCCCATATTCTGATTTGTAACCATGTGTAGTCTTTAACAAATATATCTTACTTAATGCATGCATGTCTATCTAATTTAGATCTAGATTTTTGTTGTATTCTAGATTTGTTGATTACTTTGTTGGATCAGCACTGCACTATGGAGAACAGTCGTTCTGCAATTAAAGGATAGCAGCTCTTTGAGTTTGGCTTCATTTATATGTCCATGGACTTCAAGCAAGATACCATTCTACAACTTAATTATATCCGCACTTTGATGTGTTTGGATAAATTAAGATTATGATATACATATATATATATATATATATATATATATATATATATATATATGATTTAATGTAGAAAAGGTGGCACATGATCCATTGGATCAGGTGCTTAGACAAAAAAAGGTGGGAAGTACAAGCCCCACGTAGGCTTGTACTCGTGGGGCCCCACCTTTTTGTGTCTTGCACCTGATCCAATGGATCAGGTGCCACCTGCTCTACATTAATCATATATATATATATATATATATATATATATATATATATATATATATATATATATGGCAATCTTCCATTGCGAAAAAGGGGCTTTTCGCACCGTGCGAAAAGAATTTTATCTTTTTTTTTGAAATTTTTTTTTCAAAAATTCTTTTTTTGATGTTTAATCCATACAATTATATACCCCAGGGAAAATAATGGGTGAACCCGTTGGGGATTAGAGCACCCATCCACCCGTTACAAATTTAACGGTCTCAAAACGTGCGAATTTGATGAAATGCCTTGATCGAAGGCCAAATGACATTATTTCTCAACGATTATTTTTTGAGGGGGGTATAACAACATATAATGAGGGTGGAAAAAAGAAATTTTGAAAAAAAAAATTTCAAAAAAAAACTAAAAACATTTTCGCACGGTGCGAAATGTTCTCATTTGAAAATTTTCATATATATATATATATATATATATATATATATATATATATATATATATATATATATATATATATATATATATATATATATATGACATTGTCTATCTTTACTCACCCCCTCCACACACACACATATCATATCTCACACACTCACACTCACACACTCACACTCACAACACACTCACACTCACACTCACACATCACCTATAACCATATAGCATATCACCTATAACCATACATATCATATATATATATATATATATATATATATATATATATATATATATATATATATATATATATATCTCATATCAAATATGAAGGAGCACTGTTCACCCCTTCATTTGATATTCCCACCCTAAATTATAACTTTGCCCCTCTATTTTGTCACGCCCCGCTTCCCATTAGAATTGGGAGCGAGGACGCGAACGGGTCTGCATGTGCAAGTCAAGAGGATGTACTTTTGCGTTTCTTTTCTCATTGACTTAACACAATAAGCGTCTGTGTGAAAAACCGCAGGTTCTTGCTAGCATCACTCAAAAACAACACAGATAAATAAAACATTATTACAATCTCAAATGTCTCAACGGAATTACAACAAATGAAGAAAAGGAGAGTGTGTCTGATTTCATCAACGTGTGTGTTGTCGTTTAGGTAAGGGTTAAGGTAATTACGTAATTAGGGATTTAAAAGTAATTATTAAAGTATCAAGAAGTAATTAAACTAATTAAAGTGATTGTGAAAATTAAAAGCGATTAGCAAATAGTAATTAGCAAGATAATTAAGTTAAAGTAATTTATTAAACTTTGACCACAAATTAATCAGGTTACGGTAAAAACTAAATACCGAGATGTGTACGCGTAACAAAGAAAGTACGGACGAAAAGATTATACGGACGACTGAAAAATACCGGCACGCACGATCTAAACAAGTCTAAAAATACAGGCAGTTACACTCTACCCACCTTAAGAAAAATTCCGTCCTCAGAATTCTTATCAACTAATGAGCATGAAACAAAGATGGATAACGCTCTCGTATTTCTATGAGGTAAATTATGACCTGCAATACTTTGAGACGAGGAAATGAAATTGATTATGGAAAGACACAAGTGATGTGGTTAACGCTGAGTTTCAAAAAAAGATTCGGATGACTAAGCACCATCGATGGCCTTAGCCGTCAATAGGCAAGCAAGATAACTAACGACAGCTACCAATGATGTACTGTGACAAGGGGCTAACGACGCCTACCAGCGATGTGCAGGGACAAGGGTGTGAAAACAATGAAATACTCCCAACTGCAATCCCAATATTCTAACATACTGGTTTTTAAACTCATAACCTCAAATTAGTGTTCCTAAAATAAGTCATCACTTCTTGTCTCGTCACTGAATAATGTTACAACCTAAGCATATCCTGAACTTAAATATGGGTCCAATACTTCCCTTTCTGTTTTGATTTCTATATCATAATTCTTGTCTTAAACAATTAATACTCTAAACAAGGCAACCTCGGAAGGGAAAATACAAACTATCCTCACCCAATACTTCTCATAAATTTCCTCGCTCTTCGCTCATCAATGCTATTAAGACAGTAACATCTTCTCGGGAAATCTTTAATGTACGATATCCTCTATACCCAAGTTCTCCAAAAACTGTATATTCTCATAGGTTGCCATCTGTAGTGTATCATCCCTTGCTCATTGTATAACCTAACTTGTAATACTATAATTGTGACAACATCTAACTCCAACATTTATCATGCTCCCAACTCATCCTTCATCGTGACAACTCATAAGTTTAACACCTTAATTAAAAAATTATTAAATCACATCTCATTATTTCTTATCTATTCGTATCAACATATCATATCATTTCCGACGTCTCCATCACTCTACCAGTATGATGAAGTCTTGTTACTCTACATACTCTACTAATCATCATCGTCATCATGATATGAATTCCAAATCCGTAATATACACGTCTTCCTATGCACTACTCATAGTATGTAATCCTATTGAAGCCATAATGAATGGGTATATACCAAATGTGAAATATAACTCTTGAGCATGTCATTCTATCTATCATATTGTAAACAATCAAGACACTACACCTTACATCATTATAATCCCCTAATAATAATAATAATCATATCTAATCATCCTATTAACATAATGCATAACAAAAATATAACACTGTTGATGATAGAAAATAAAGGTAGAAGAAACATTTTTAAAAGGGGTTTTAACGTAAATTGAAAACTAATCTAGCTAAAGTGGTAATTAGTAAATAGATGCACTAATGTGTTAACCAAGAGGTAGAGTTGGATACAGAGCTGTTTGATGTTACAAATCAAGTTTGCGACGAATGGTTTCAGGTGAGGCAAAGATATGGAGTTAGCTTGATCAGAAAGATGATCTTACAGGTGCAAGAAGTAAAAACAGACATGCATATACGAGCGAAAAGTAAAGTACAGGTGGCTGCTCAAGTGTGGTAAGTAAAGTGCATGTAATGCATAAAGTAAAGATGACTGTACAAGTGCAAAAGTAACGACGGTGGCATGTCATATTGTAGCAACTATGTTTTAACCAACATGCAATGTGATGACAATAGTAAGTAAGACAACTAGGTAGACGCAGTAACACTAAAAAGGACAAGTAATGAGCGAGCATGAGGAAAACAAATGTTGCTTGACTATTGACGCACCCGCAATCTACACCTATGATCCACCTGGCGGTGTCACTATCGCCATGCATGATATGGCTCCTAGGCTACGACTTCGGGCTCAATCCGTAAGCAGACGGTGTCGAGTTATAGTATAAAAGATAGTCGAATCCCACAGGGACGGTGATAGTGTCTGTGGTAATCTCAGCCTATTTCTAAATCTAGAAGTAATGTAGCGGTCGGAATGAAAGATTTGGGTTGATTGTTGTTGTTGTATAATATAATAAAAAGAACTATGGCTTTAGGGATCACCGCTAGGATCGTTGGGGGTTGATGTTAGATAGGTTCCTCACGTTGCATTAGGGTTAGGGAATTAATCCACCAATTCGTACCACTCTCGTGGGTTAGAATTGCGGGGTATTTCGGTGGCTCTCGTTGACGCAATGGCGGTAGCCGTCAACGTAGCGGTATAGTTCGTCGATGGATTCCCTCAAAGCGCGAGCCAGGCATGGTCATGTGCCTTGATTGAATCCACCGGTTTCCCTATTCGAATCCATAGATACCCCTTAAGGGCATCAATTCCACAGACCGTGGGCATGATCTCAGTACGGGTTATCTACGGATTCGGTAGGATCTACCGAAATACAACCATAAATCCCCAATTCAACGTGGGGATCTAGATCTATATTTTCCCCCTAAAATCCTAGGGTTCACCCATCAACCCTAGAATGGATATACTCACTCATGATGATGGGAGCACATAAAAATATCAATATCGCAGAGGAAAACATTTTAGCAATAAAGAAATTAGGGCTAAAAATAGCTTACAGCGAGAACGAACGAAGAACAGATCCAGAAAAGGACAGAAAGCAATAATCTTCAAATCACGATCCAAAATTCGCTACAAGAATTAATCCCTAAAAGATTCCTACAAAATCGCTCCAAAGCTCTTCTCCCAAAAAAATCCCTAACCAAACTCCGAATGAACTCCCTCAGCCGAGCCCGCAATCGCGAGCTTTAGCTGCTGCATAGATCGCGCGCATCGCGCGTTCAAAATCTTTCCAAAAATGCCCTGGGTGCCGACCGAGCATGCTCTCGGTCCGAGCATCAGCTGCTCGGTCCGAAATCCGGCCCGCGTAGGCAAGATGCTCGGTTGCTTGGAGATCTGGAAGTCGACCTATCCGGACCGAGTAGCCCCTGCTCGGGCCAGGTTGGATCGGCTCGGTCTGGGACTCGGGCGTTGCTCGGGCAGTGAAATATGGTGCCATCCGACCGAGCAGATGAGCTGCTCGGTCCGGATCAACCCGTATCTGACACGGCTCGGTCCGAGCAGCAAGCTGCTCGGGCCGAGCATTTTCTGGGAAACTAGTTTGCAGCAACAGGGGCTTCTCTCTCTCTCTCTCTGCTCTCTTTCTTTCTTCTCTTCCTGCTCTCCTCCAACAGCTCCGAGAACACGACGAACTCCTTCAGAGCCATGTCAACAAGCTCATGAGCGCGTCGGATGTGTCCATACCCAGGCGGGGGTCCAAATCGCTCCAAAATCCCTGAAAACTCAAAATATACTACGAAACTCGAAATAATGTCAGAAATACCAAAATCGCAGTAAAAAGTGGGATTTGGATGTGAAAATGACATGCAATGCAATGGTAACATGATATGAAAATGATGTAAAATATGGACACATCAAAATCCCCCAAGCTTACCTCTTACTCGTCCTCGAGGAAGACGAATAATCGATATGCCGGGACAAAAATGAAAAAGAAAATAAGAAAAAGAAAATAAAGAGAAATGAAGAATAAAAAGAGAAGTAAGAGAAAAGTGCTAAAGATGATCGGTCAGATCTCAGGCCTAAAAAGTTTATCACGATGCTCCGAGTGCTAAACATACATGCTATTTGTAATTTCTAGTTTTATATATCATATGACATGCAGTATAGGCAAAGAAAAGGGATCTACTGAAATAACACCGTTAAATCATATCAGTCTCATGCAATCTCTAGAGTCTAGTATAAAAGAGTTGGCAATGCCCTTTCAATCACAGATACACAAGGAAGCACAAAAGATTCACACAACATGCAATAGAGAATAGAAAGAATCATGCCATTCAGATATTCATTTTGATACATGAAAAATCCCCAAAACTAAAGTAATTCGTAAAGTTTGGGTTTTATAAAATCTCCCTAATGTGCACCGTCTCCACTCTAAGGTCAAGCTCACTCGTGTGATCAGTTGGTTTACCCCCCAAGCTTAGCTTGAGGCATCGCATCAAGGAAATGATATGGAATTTAATTTTTCTTCCCAGAATAATTAATAGCTTCTAATGAAATGAAATAAAATCATATTTATTCATTTTCTTTTTCTCCCCTTTTTTCAGATATGAATATATACACATATATACATATTTTTTTTCTTTTCTCTCTTTTTTTTCATTTTCATTTAGAAGCTTTTCTTTTGCTTTTTGGGATTGGGAAGTAAGATGCGGTAAAGTAGCTATGGGGGTGTAACCAACTGATATGTAGAGATAAAATAGATATGTGGAGAAGGAAGATAATGGGACTCTCGGTTCACTCATAAGATGGTGCACATCAGTTTGATAAAATAAAACCCTAACTAAACTCATATAAAGTATGAAAATTTTCACTTCTCTGAATGAATACTGAAAATGGCATGCGGTAATAATCACAATGTCAACAGGCATGCAAGCAGAAGTGAAAAAGATAGTAAAAACAGGTGCCCCAAGTGTTCTAGTGATGCGTGAACCTAGGTGCGTTTCCCAACATAAATCATATTAAATACTAGTTCATGCAATTGACTTTCAATTCATTTCATGTGTTAATTCAGACAGATCATCAAATAGAATAGCATGCATATAGATAATAAAACTGAAATTAACTCTAGTAGCATGCCAAAGAGATGAGCATTGCAAAACCTAATAAAGCCTAGAGAGATATCATCATTTAGACCATCCTTAGCAAAGATAAAAAAGAAACAGAAGAAAAAGAGAAAATAAATAAAAAGAGATGCATGCATGGAGAAAAACAGAAAATATGATGCAAAATGAGAAAAAAAAAATGAGGCGGGAAAATGGGGAAAAAGTAAAATAAAAACTGGAAATAAGGGAGGAAATGTGGAAAATAAAAATAAAAATAAAGCGGGAGCGCTCATCCCCCAAGCTAAACCTAGCAGTGTCCTCACTGCTAAGAAAAAGCTCGTAAGCGGAAGATGATGCTAAAGGGGTGGTGTGGGAGGGGAAATAAAGTAAAAAGCTATGTAATGAAAGAAAAATAAAAATAAAAATAAAAATAAATGATATGATGCAATGCAGTATGAGAGATGATGCATGCGTGGGTGTATCCTCCCCCAAGCTATGTGAAAGCAGGGCCCCGAAAAGACAGATGGGCACTTAAAAAATGGGGGAGGCAAAAGCTGGGATAGACTATATCAGGCAGAGGCACCACCCTCTGGGGGTGGTGATGGGTCCCTCTGCTGAGGACCCAGGGCGGTGGGTGGTGGCAGGGATGGCTGGGACGCTGGAGAAGAGCTAGAGGTGAGGTCTGTGACGGAGGTGGAGGGCTCAGCTGCAAATAATACGAGGGAAGACAGTGGATCGACTGTGTCCAAAGGCTCAGAGGTAGTAGAAACAGGCTCTGCAGAAGCCTGAGGCAGTGAAGCACTAAGTGGTGCGGTGCTGGTCACAGTGTCCGACCTCGGGGGTGGAGCGTGAGCAAGAATGACAGTGGGCGGTCCCCGCTGTCGCAGCAAGTCTATAATGGAAGCAAGATCCGACTCAACTCTCGATCTATGTGTCCTGGTCTCTACGAGGAAGGCATCGAAGTCCCGCTGTAAGCGAGAAGTCAACTCCTCAAGAGCGGTCAAGCGAGACGAGGAAGTGGTCGAGTCGGGTGGTGCACGGTAGGGATGCCGGTAAGTCACCACTCGCGAGAAATGGCCAGGTGCAACTGAGGCACCGTGCCGGGCACGAAAGGTAGCCGAGGGTGAGCTCGTCAGCAAATCTGGGGTGGTAGAAAACAGAGCTGTTGTCAGCACAGAGGTGTGGACAGACGTCGAGACAGACTCTGTGAAAATGGCCGTGGGTGAGGAGGAGGTGTGGTCAGCGGGAGGGGCTGAAGCAATAAGCTCCGAAAGAGGGGGGA
This sequence comes from Scilla litardierei, assembly GCA_030789695.1. NCBI lineage: Eukaryota > Viridiplantae > Streptophyta > Magnoliopsida > Asparagales > Asparagaceae > Scilla > Scilla litardierei. Next base: position 198,539,231 of record CM061136.1, read on the forward strand.
GAGTGGGTACAGGGTCGTACGAAGGAGCATCAAAATCTATAACGTCGTCAGAGAAAGGTAGATCGGTGCCCTCCGGCATCGATACGACAGCAGAAGAGATCTGAGTCTCGGGGAAGGAAGTGAGGACAGTCCCCGAGGACTCGACGACGGGAGATACGGAAGATACAAATATGAAAGGGGTGGCGCCTGAAGATGGGTGAGCTGGAGGAACAGGGAGGCCGGCGACAAGGGCAGCTATATCGAGCATCTCGAACTCCGAGGAGAGTGGGTCCGGGTCATCGGCAGGTGCCTCAATCGGAGCTCCATGGGGCTCGAGATCGTGAATGGGGGGAAGCGGGAAGACAGCAGGAATCATCCAGTCAAGATGGATGGCAGGGATATGCGTCAGGTGAGGGGCTGTGAGGACCAAGTGGGGGTCATGGCCTGTACCTACTAGGTAATGCCAGTGACGAGCACCATAAGGACGAAGGATATGCATGTGCTCGAGCACGCCTTTGGTGAGGCGTGTCGAGCCAGGCGGGCGGTGCAAGTCAGCAGGGAGGGGGATACCTAGCATCCTAGCGAAGATAGTAAAGAATCCACCGCAGCAGATATCCGTGGAATGGTAAGTGGTGGCTGTCTGGTATAGGCGCTGGCACAGCCAGTTGGCTGTGTCAGTGAGCATGAATGGTCTCACAGAGCCATCCGGGTGGAATCTGAGAGGTCGGGTCATACCCCAAGATGGGTAAGCTCAGGGAGGGACATAGTCCCGACCTCCGGTCTACAGAAGAGGGTGCAAGCTAGGTGCCTCTGGGCATATCGAAGGCAAGGGTGCACTATGCACATGCCTTCACCCGGCTGGGGCGGTACTCGGGAAGACCAGAAATGCGCTCCCAAAAGGTGCGCGCAGTAAAATCGGTGAGGTCAACGGTCGGGGAAAAAGCAACCCTATGGTCAGGGACGGTCGAAAAGTGAAAGTAGTCCCGGATCATATCGAAAGTGACGGTGCAATCGTGATCCAGGAGTCGAAATGTGATGTCGTCACCTGCAGTGGTGAAAGCAAGGGAGCTAAGACCCTCAAGGGATAGGCGTGTGCAGGTGGAGGCGTGGACACCGAGGAAGCGGTCGAAACCGATCGCTCAGTAGAGGCGGTGCACTCCCTGGAGGATGCCTAGTGACCTAAGGGCCGGAACGTCTATGAAGACGGTAGGCACAAGGCGGCGCTGGTGGATCCTAGAGTATCGCGCTCTGTGAGCGCCATCACGGAAAGTGATGCCGTGTGTAGGGATGTGGGCGGTGGGGTCATCACTAGGTGGGGGTGATGAGGTGGCAGTGGTGGAGACAGAAGTGGAGGGGATAGCGGCTGACGGGATTGGTGCGGTGGTGACAAGTGTGGTGGTGGTGGGAATGGTCGTGGTAACAGCCGGAGCTGTGGTGGAGGGTGTGGTAGTGGAAGTGGTGGTGGAAGTGGTGGAGGAAGTGGTGCGTGCACGGAGATGTGGACGGGAAGAGGAGGCGCAGAAGACGGCCTCTTCCCACGAGCGGGTGGTGTGATAGATCCGCGTGTGCGAACCATAGTGCTGCGTGGAGTATAAAGCTACGGTATGAAAAGATAGCGGGAACTAGTGTACCGTAGGAGCGACCGATGCGGACACGCAGATGATCCCCCAAGCTGATCCACGCTACTGCTAATGACGTAAGAACAGAGTACCTGCAATTAGAAACAATGAAAACGTCAGTTAATAGATTAAAAATGGGTGGAATGAGGACACATGTGACTCGGGCCGAGCACAGTGCTGCTCGGGCCGTGTTGTGCAGAAGTGGGGGATGCTCGGTCACGAGCTGTGAACGAGCCAGTGTGACTCGGTGGGGAATGGGGAACGAGTCGTACGACTTGGGGCAGGTGAAAGACTGAGCACCTAGGTGCTCGGTAGGTGCCCTAGGGCATAGATGGAGAGGGGTTTTTTGAACGAGTAGCTTTGCTGCTCGTTCAGTGCCATAGCGGACGAAGTGGGGCAGGGGGGTTCGGGTTTCGGAGATCGACGTGAATGGGGAGTCGATGGGGTGGGTTTTAATTGGTGGGGGCGCCGTTGGTGACAGTGGCGCCGTCGACGACGCCGTCACCTCAGTGGGGCGAAGAGGGGAATAGGGGACGGGAGGGGGAGAGGGAGAGGTGGAGGGTTTGTGTGGGGGTTGGGTTTTGCTGAGTGGGCGGCGGCGCCGTCGACGGTGTGCCACCGATGAATGGTCGGCGATGAATAGGGGGGGGGGGCGAAGGAGAGGGAGATGGGGGAGATAGAGAGAGAAAAGGGGAGAGAGGGGAGGCCGACTGACCGGGGTGAGGTAGCGACGGCAGGGCCGTCGAACGCGGTGGCGGAGCGGGCGGAGACGTCGGGGGAAGATGAACGAGTCAGGTGAGGGTTAGGAGCTCGGGGGGGTGTATTATCGGGGTAAAAAGATTAGGGTAAAAGAAAATGAGAACAAAAAAAGTTTTTAACAGCGATAATAAGTTGTTGGATCCGACCCGACTCGGTCCGAGCAGATTGGATGCTCTGTCCGCGTCAATGCAAAGAGAGTTTTAAGTTAAAACGACTCGACTCGGTCCGAGCAGCTAGGCTGCTCGACCCGATCAATGTAAAATTTTTGAAAGAAATACTCCCTCTGAGTCGTATGCTGCTCGGGCCGAGCCAATAATATTCTGTCCGGGTCGACAGAGTGACGTTTTCCTCCCAAATTTCTTCCCTGTATGACTCGATCGAGCAGATAGATGCTCGGTCCGCGTCATGTCCTGCTCGGGCCGAGCCAATAGTGTTCTGCCCGGGTCGACAGAGTGACGTTTTTTCGCTCAAATCTCTTCCCTGTACGACTCGATCGAGTAGCTGTCTGCTCGGTCCGTGTCAATTTAGACTCGGACCGAGCATAAACCTACTCGGGCCGAGCTCATGTATCCGTATCTGATTGACGCGACCGAGCAGCTGGGCTGCTCGGTCCGGATTTCCTGTGTCTCTTTTTCTCCTCTTTTCCCTTGTTTTCTTTCTCAATTCTTCGATTTCCTCCGGCTTCCTTCCGTTTATAATGTCCATATGCATACCCCCAATTGTCTGTCCTACACAAAACATAAACTCGTCAAATTTTTATGATTTTTTTTTCGATTTTTTCCTAAAAATACGAAATAGAAATAGAAAAATAAGAAAATAGGAAAGAAATTTTAAAATCTACGTAATTGGGTTGCCTCCCAATAAGCGCTCGTTTTCAGTCTTGAGCTCGACTCCCTTTGGTATATCAATGTTCATTTGGTGCGTGCGGTGGTCGCGTGTCACTCTTTGGGGCGGTGCAATTCGACGGCGTTTGACTTCCGCTTACTCCAACACTCTCCTCCTTGTAGGATGTGGCCTCCCATGCTTGACGATTTGTTGAGCGGCGTTGAAACTCCTCATCCAATACCTGGATGTACGCGGCGACCGCTTTGTTGTAGGTTGGGTCACCGTCGTCGTCGATGCTTGCTTTAACCGGGTCCTTCATGACCCCTTCAGCAGAAAAGTCTTCAATCGCTTCCTCCTCCAGAAGCTCCAGATAACTAGCCCCTTCCACGTGGGCTCGCTCCTTCATCGGCTTTTGTAGCCGGAACTCAGCTTCAATATTTCCCACATTGAGGGAGAGGGTCCCTTCTCGGACGTCTATAAGCACCCCGGCCGTCGCCATGAAAGGGCGGCCGAGTATGAGTTGAGAGCTTCCTCCCTCCGGCATGTCCATGATGACAAAATCGACTGGGACGCATAGTCCCAGAGGTATCTGGAGGATGACATCCCTCGCTATCCCTACCGGGTAGGTGATAGAGTGATCGGTAAGCTGGATTGACATGCTAGTAGGTTCCAGATCGCTTCCCGTCTGGAGTCTTTCGAAGATAGAAAGGGGCATCAGGCTAATGCTAGCCCCTAAATCAATTAGCGCTCTGCTGATCGGCATTCCTCCAATGGAACATGGCACGGTGAAGCTCCCCGGATCCGGTAACTTCCGTGGGAGGTGGTTCTTGATAATGGAGGTAGAACCCTCCAACAGCTTGATTTCTTCTGGCCTTCGCTTTCCAGTAATGAGATCCTTCAGAAATTTTGCATACTTTGGGATCTCGATGATGGCATCAATAAACGGGATATTAAGCTGAATCCCTTTTAGTAACTCCATAAACTTGGAGTACTTCTTCTCCAATTTGGCTTGGGCAAGCCTCTGAGGATATGGAGGAGGAGGTCTGGAGGCTTTGCCCTTAGATGCATCAACGGGCGGCGGCGTAGTAGCAGGCATGACGGAAGGTGTATCCGTCTTCTCTTCAATGATAATAGGCCCTTCAGTGGCCTCAACTCTGGTATTGTCATCAGCAGCTCCTTCAGTGAGAGCCTTCTCCTTGTTAAACACTGAAACCATAACTGGGTCGGTCACCCGTCCCTCTCGCGTGGTCACTGAAACCACGGCGTTTGCTTGAGCTCTGGGGTTAGTCTTCGGCTGGGAGGGTAATCTCCCTTGATTCTTCAGCAACTGAGACATCTGCCCTCTCAGTTCGTCGAGCTAAGAGTTGATACTCTTAAATTGGTTCGACGTATCTTGATTGAACCGAATCTGGTCGCTTATAAAGGTTTCCAACGTAGATTCAAGATTTGACTTTGGAGGAGCCGGCGCAAAATTTTGCTGAGGTGGCCAGTTGTACTGATATCCCGGCGGCATATGGGGCCCGGTTGGCCTAAAACTGCCTTACTACTGGCTTTGCTGCTGCTGCTGAGGGGGAGGTGGTCTCTAAAACTGCGGAGGTTCCAGCCCTCCGCTTGGGTTTCCATATGAGAAACCTAGGTGATTCCTAGCAGCAGGATGCTGCCACTGGTTCCGTCCCTCTCCCTGGACGTACTGAACAGACTCGGATGTCTCAGCACCCTCATAATGACCTTCAATGGGGATATATCCAGGATCCACATATTCTTCCCCGGGATGATATGAAGTGCTGGGGGCTGCTGGGATGGAGTCCAGGCACTGCTCGATCCAGGCCACCTGCTTGCACAAGGTCTTAATGTGAGAATCCAAGTGAGTGGCGACCTTGACCTCGGGAGTCCGGGTCACAACGGTCCGCTTATCGGTCCACTGCTGGGTGTTGGCCGCCATGTGCTTCAACAGATCTATAGCCTCCTCAGGAGACTTATCCAATAGGGCGCCCTACGTCGCAGCATTAATAATCATCTTGGTGCTTGGCTGGAGCCTGTTGTAGAAGCTCTGCACCAAATCCCAAGGCTGGATTCCGTGGTGTGGACATTGGTGTTGGAGGTCCTTGAACCTCTCCCAAGCCTCGTAAAGCGACTCCTGCGGGAGCTGCTTGAAATTGGATATGGCCCCACGGATCTGGACCGTCTTCGAGGGTGGATAAAATTTATCCACAAAAGCAAGCGCGAGCTTCTCCCATATGGTGAAGTGATTGGAAGGATGGGCCCGGAGCCAATAGGAGGCTTTGTCCCTCAAGGTGAAAGGGAAGAGCCGCAGCTTCACCGCAACATCACTGACATCCTTCGCCTTGAAAGTATCGCACTTGGCCAAGAAGGAGTCGATGTGATGGTTGGGATTCTCATGAGGATGCCCGTGGAAGGGATCCTGCTGCATCAGATTTATCAACCCCGTCTTAAGCTCGAAGGTTGCCGCCGTCAGCTGCGGTCTCAGAATCGAGGAGTTGTTCCCAAAGGTCGGTTTCATATGGTCCCTAATGGACCCAGTGCATGGAGGAGGAGGAGGATTCTCTTCCATCTGAGCAAAAGGAGACAAACTTCTGCTAGAGGCTCTTAAAGCTCGAGCTGTCTTTTCGATCTCAGGATCGAACAATAACTCTCTAGAAGTCCCCTTGTGGCGGATGTTCATGCACCAACAAAGCTCAGAAAAACACCGTCAGTAGCACCAAAATAAATAAAGAGAATACAAATGGTGGTAGGTAAGGGATGATAAGAATGCTAGCGAACTTCTCAATATAAAAACAAACTGAGATAAAAACACTAATGCCGTCCCCGGCAACGGCGCCAAAAACTTGACGCACCCGTAATCTACACCTAGGATCCACCTGCCGGTGTCACTATTGCCAGGCATGATATGGCTCCTAGGCTACGAATTCGGGCTCAATCCGCAAGCGGACGGTGTCGAGTTATAGTATAAAAGATAGTCGAATCTCACAGGGACGGTGATAGTGTCTGTGGTAATCTCAGCCTATTTCTAAATCTAGAAGTAATGTAGCGGTCGGAATGAAAGATTTGGGTTGATTGTTATTGTTGTGTAATATAATAAAAAGAACTAGGGCTTTAGGGATCACCGCTAGGATCATTGGGGGTTGATGTTAGATAGGTTCCTCACGTTGCATTAGGGTTAGGGAATTAATTCCCCAATTCGTACCACTCTCGTGGTTAGAATTACGGGGTATTTCGGTGGCTCTCGTTGACGCAATGGCGGTAGCCGTCAACGTAGATGTATAGTTCGTCGATGGATCCCCTCAAGGCGCGAGCCGGGCATGGTCACGTGCCTTGATTGAATCCACCGATTTCCCTATTCGAATCCCTAGATACCCCTTAAGCGCATCAATTCCACAGACCATGGGCATGCTCTCAGTACGGGTTATCTATGGATTCGGTAGGATCTACCGAAATACAACCCTAAATCCCCAATTCAACGTGGGGATCTAGATCTACATTTCCCCCCCTAAAATCCTAGGGTTCACCCATCAACCCTAGAATGGATCTACTCACTCATGATGATGGAAGCGCACAAAATATCAATATTGCAGAGGAAAACATTTTAGCAATAAAGAAATTAGGGCTAAAAATAGCTTACAGCGAGAACGAACGAAGAACAGATCCAGAAAAGGACAAAAAGCAATAATCTTCAAATCACGATCCAAAATTCGCTACAAGAATTAATCCCCAAAAGATTCCTACAAAAATCGCTCCAAAGCTCTTCTCCCAAAAAAATCCCTAACCAAACTCCGAATGAACTCCCTCAGCCGAGCCCGCAATCGCGAGCTTTAGCTGCTGCATAGATCGCGCGCATCGCGCGTTCAAAATCTTTCCAAAAATGCCCTGGGTGCCGACCGAGCATGCTACTCGGTCCGAGCATCAGCTGCTCGGTCAGAAATCCGGCCCGGGTAGGCAAGCTGCTCGGCTGCTTGGAGATCTGGAAGTCGACCTATCCGGACCGAGTAGCCCCTGCTCGGGCCAGGTTGGATTGGCTCGGTCTGGGACTCGGGCGCTGCTCGGGCAGTGAAATATGGTGCCATCCAACCGAGCAGATGAGCTGCTCGGTCCGGATCAACCCGTATCTGACACGGCTCGGTCCGAGCAGCAAGCTGCTCGGGCTGAGCATTTTCTGGGAAACTAGTCTGCAACAACATGGGCTTCTCTCTCTTCGCTCTCTTTCTTTCTTCTCTTCCTTCTCTCCTCCAACAGCTCCGAGAACACGGCGAACTCCTCCAGAGCCCTGCCAATAAGCTCATGAGCGCGTCGGATGTGTACATACCCAGGCGGGGGTCCAAATCGCTCCAAAATCCCTGAAAACTCAAAATATACTACGAAACTCGAAATAACGTCAAAAATACCAAAATCGCAGTAAAAAGTGGGATTTGGACGCGAAAATGACATGCAATGCAATGGTAACATGATATGAAAATGATGTAAAATATGGACACATCAACTATCTAATAGTGTAGGCTGGCCTAATAATAAGAAGTCTAGCTTAACTCCCAAACCAGCCAAGCAGTCAGGGCTTGAAGGCACATGTCACTTCTTTGACCACAGGATAAGTCCTTTGGTTGACCAACCCCTTTCCCGTTCCTTTCTAGACATTGATCCAGTAGTATTTTAAGACCACTTATTATTATACCGTTCTATCACGTTCGAGTAGTCTCGACTTGGTCTGTATAACAGTGGTATCAAATCAGTAGTCGTGACAAGAGTTAGCTTGATCAGGTGGCATAGAAATGGTTATGAATGATTAAATGGGAGAGTAGCAGGTATGTGTAAAAATGTGATAATATACCAATAACGTATATAAGGATAGTGAGTATGCGGTATAAGTTAAAATAGTAGATAAGCAAAAGTCGGAAGAGTCATGGGTGCAGAGATGTAGTGTTTGTTTCGTAAATGGAGATTTGTATATATATATATATATATTACAAAAATTTTAAAGTATAATTACGATGAATATAGAACTAATACACTGAAATAGTTGACGTTTTATTTAGAATAAAAAGTATTTAAAATTAGTATATGGTCGGTTGTTTTGAAATCTGTTGTAGTATAGTAAGAAGAAAATGCCATACATAATCATGATTCACGTCCTTGCGGTCCAGCGGACACGGCCAGTGAAGTGACTAAGCCAGGATCACTTACCCCCAGTCTAGCTAGGGCGATCCAACAAACTTAGCCAAGCATATTGACCGAATCATGATCCATTGAAGGAAGCTTATCATTTATATGTGTGCCATCAACAAAAGGTTTTTAAAGATAAAGATCTCTATATGTAGGAAGTAAAATAGGATGGTATAAATTAGAAATCATTAAAAATTTAGTGACTAAAAATTTTCAGCGAATGAAACTCAAAATCAAAGAAGAAGTTTAAGTCAGTCGAAAAATATGAGGCCTATGTATGTATATATGAAAGATTTTTTTTAAAAGAAGTTAAACTGGGCGAGAAATTTCATGAAAGGGATATCGACAGTATAATCAATATAGTAATGTGGGTGATTCAAAGGATAATGATGGCCGTTAGGAAGATCACGTGGGTCGAAAGTAAGGATTAGAATAGGATAATCAAATGGGAGTATGGGTAGGAAATGACTTGTGAAAAGGCTACGATGGACCCCTAAGGTCAAAAGTGGAAAATGAAGGGAGATTAAAAATCAAGGATATACTGGTTTGGTCGACTAAGGATCAGGAAACTTAGGACTGGAATTTTCTAATGAAGTTGATCGGAGTAGAAAATTCTAGTGAAGGTGTTGTTTGAGAGTCAAGATTGTAATATTATCTATACTGTTTTAAAGTATTTTGCATGAGCAGACCTGCATGGGCCACCACTAAAACCTGTCACGTCCTGCTTCCCATTAGGCTTGGGAGCGAGGACGCGAACATGTCCGCATGTGCAAGTCAGGAGGAGGTACTTTTGCTTTTCTTTCCTCCTTGACTTAATATAATAAGCGTGTGTGTGAAAAACCGCAGGTTCTTGCTTGCATTACTCAAAACAACACAGATAAATAAAATATTATTACAATCTTAAATGTCTCAACGGAATTACAACAAATAGAGAAAAGGAGAGTGGGTCTGATTTCATCAACGTGTGTGTTGTCGTTTAGGTAAAGGTTAAGGTAATTACGTAATTAGGGATTTAAACGTAATTATTAAGGTATCAAGAAGTAATTAGTAAACTAATTAAAGTGATTAGTGAAAATTAAAAGTGATTAGCAAATAGTAATTAGCAAGATAATTAAGTTAAAGAAATTTGTTAAACTTTGACAGCTAATTAATCAGGTTACTGTAAAAACGAAATACCGAGATGTGTACGCGTAACAAAGAAAGTACAGACGAAAAGATTATTCGGACGACTGAAAAATACCGGCACGCACGATCTAAAACACGTCTAAAAATACATGCCGTTACATATTTAATTAAGAATGATTAGTAAAACGTTTAATATCCTTCATTTCAAATAACCAAATTTAATAATTTTAGTACCATTGGAAAGATCGTCATAATACCTATAATATGCGATCAATATTGAATATTTTGGTTGTTGTGTTAATAAAGAGAGCATAAGTATAAAAATTAATATTGTTTTTACGGACAAATATTAATATTTAATATTTTTACTAAAATTATTATAGTTATAAAATAACAATAATTTTATATTATTTATAAATTTCTTTAATAAATAAATAATTTATTAGATTAACTCATTTTCAAAAGTAATATTTTATTATTATGTAAAGATAACTAAATATGATAAAATAAGATTTGAAGGGGGATGGTTGCAGTTGCCCATTCTTCAAAATGGAATCTTTGAGGTATATTCCATTTTGAAGTGGTTTTTTTGAAGGAGAGTGTTGGAGACACTCTAATACAATTCCAAGTTGTAAACTTTAGAAAATTAGGGTTAGAGTTTCGTCTCCTCCTCCGATCGTTTTGAACTCTAGGGGTAGTTTTTGAGAGAGCGTGAGAGGAAGGGGTGGAGGGAGGGATGGGAAGCGATGTATGGAGTGAATTGGACAGCCTTCTGCCCAGAAAACTGAGAAAACTAGGCAAAAGTCTGTCCAGAACTGGGCACACTTTCTACCCAGTTTTCTGGGCATACTCTGCCCATAAACTGGGCAGAAGTTTGCCCAGTTTTCTAGGCAGAGTCAACCCAGAGCTTTGGGCAGAATATGCTCAAAGCGCACGCGCGACCTTCGCTTTCGGCCGGGTCACACGTGCACTCAATTGCACTCTTGGTTTATGGGCAACTCAAATTATGAAACATTTCTTGTCAAACTTAAATTTTGTAAGTGTTTCTTTTTATTCTCGTTTATTATTTTATTTGTTTTACATTCTAACTTAATATTTTTTTGGTAGGGTCAACCTGGCGAGGGGGAGAATGGCGATGACGGTCCTTCAGGACCTGAGGGTGGCGATGGCGATGGTAATGGGAGAGTGATTAGGGGCGATGGCGGTGGCGATCGATAGAGATGATGGTGATGACGGTGATGGCGATGGTGCAGGCATAGGGATGGGGATGCGGCGATGGTGATGGATATGTATAATTTATTTTTTAATATTTTCATAAACTTACTTTTAAACTGCGGCCGTTGGATATGTAATAATATATTGATATATATTTTACATTAAATGTTTGCATTTTCTTTTTAATATTTGTTTGCTTTATTTTGTTGTATATACATGTACATATTTGTTTGTTATAAAATATTGTATATTATATGCAGATAATACTGCAATTTAAAAAAACAATTTATACTATCAGCCACAGACAAATCTATGGCTGATAGCACGATATGGCCACGGAAAAGTCCGTGGCCATTACGTATTGGCCAGGGATTAAGTGCACGAAATTGTCAATTTCGTGCACTAAATCCGTGGCCAATACGTAATGGCCACGGACAAATCCATAGTTGATACCTATTTAAGGCAACGGAAAAGTCTGTGGCCGATAGTTTTCGTCCACGGTTTGCTGCACGGATTACGTCAACTTCGTGCCCAGTATCTGTGGCCTATACATATCGCCCACGGATTTTGTTGTGGCCTTAAATAGGTATCCGCCACAGATTTGTTCGTGGCAGATACTTTTGTATTGTTTTTTTTTCGGATTATTGGCCACAGACATCCGTGGTCGTTAACCCGTGGCAGATTATCGGCCATGGAAAAGTCAGTGTGCAAAGGGGGTATTAGCGACTACGGTATCGGTAACGAATTTTCGGCCACAGAATTTTTTTCTGTGGTCTTAACGTTTCAGCCACGGATTTGTCCATGGCTGAAAGCCGGTTATGTAGTAGTGGACTTTTGACTTGAGGTCATTATACGAAACTGTGCATGAACGGTGTCACTTAGATCATTGATCTAGCCTCGGAAAGCCCCGCTGAAAGATCTTTGGTTGGATGACATTTGAAGCGTGCGAGGAGAGTAATGACCAAGATAGGATTCGTTTCTCCTGGTCAATGGGAGTTAGTGTCACGGTGTTAGTTCAATCTTTTGGTGAAAACTCTAGCCAGAGTATGTTGGAAGAAGTCCAACATTATTTGACTAAAAATCGATGAAGACTAACCAAGTTCGAGCAGGTAGGGTTGACAGTTGACCAAACCTTAGGCTTGACTAAGCGGCATAGTTATGACGAAAAGACTATAACTAAGGTATTCATCACGGACACAGTCAGGGTGGTCCCGACAATACTCATGTCAATGAGTTAACCACATAAGTATGATACCAAAACAGGGATGGCACCTGCTTCTCGTGGTCTCTGCCGTCTGAGGTTTCGAGGCCCACCTGTAGTAGGGTCAGGCTGTAGTGTCTCACACATAGTGAGACCTTCGTCAAGTAATGTGTAGAAATTAGGGAGAATATGCATTTGATGCAAGGGATAGAAAAATGCAAAGAGTTTGCAGTTAGCTCCTGCATTCGGGATAAATGATCCTGAGTGCAAGTGGGAGATGTTGGGAGATGTAATCCCTCGGTTCATTTGTATTAGATACGAATGGATTTTATAAGTCGTAAAGAATTTGCGATATAAGTTTAGAACTTTAAGGATGTGAAAATTTTGCATATGATGCAAAAGGGAGAACTAAATGTGACGTAAAATGTTTATGTACATATTTAAACGCTTTGAAATGGTTACCCGGAAGACGGGATTGTCCCGGTCTAAACGCAGGTTCAAACCGCGTCAAAAACGGACTCCAAAAGTGCAAAATAGAGCCAAATCGGCGTGAGAAGGCCCATATAGGGCATTGTGGGTCGGGCCCACTTCAGCAGGCGCCCGACCCGCAGGCGCGCCTGCGCCTGCCTATAGCTTGTGAGGGCGTGCCTGCTTAGAGTGGGGGGGGGCCCGCCCGCATGCACACGGGCACGCGCCTGCGTGATGTGCACATGGGCGCGCACAATGCATGCGCCAGCTATTGCTTGGCGCACACGCTAACATGTGGGGCCCACGCGATGGGCCCCACGCCTAGGGTTGCAAACCCTGGCTGGCTGTTTTTGTGACGGCTCAGTTTTTTTGCGAAAAACTGAGTTTGGGCTATCTTTTGACACTCGTTTGAGGGGTCAAACCAAGTTGAAATTGAGTGACGTTCGAACCTACGCATTCACCGTTCAACCCTCTTCGATTTGATAGGTTGTATTACTTGCTAAGCCTAACGGTGAGGGAGGAAAAATTCACCAAAGTTTGGCCTTTGTGAAAGGCAAACTTTAATTAATTTTTCCTCCCAAATTCTTTAGTCCCACATCGGATATGGAGTGAAGGTGATGGGGTCAGCCGCCTATATAAATAGGGGCATACTCCCCTCCTTGAAACTTGTCCCAAGCTCTACATCTGAGTAACTCCATTAAACGTGAGCAAGCCGGCATCTGAGCTTAAATTAAATATTCTCTATCTCCCTAAAATTTCTTCCTTGCTTCTGTTCGGGCTCTAGCAAAGCTACAAATGAGTTTGAATCAGATCCGAAGTCTTGACAGAGGATCCACTCAAGGTGAAATATTCTTCGTCGCGTGGTTGGCTTAGCGACACAGATGTTGCTCGCATCGAGACGCGGTGCGGTTCGGGAAGCGATTCGGCTCGGGGCACGGTTTAGCTTGGGAGATGCGGCGCGGGGCCTAAGAAGTGTTGCTGAAAACGACGCTTCTTGTTCTGCGGAAACGAAGTGAAAGGTATGTAGTTTAAATGTTCATGCGTTTATAAATTGCAATTGTTAGATAGATCTATCCTTAGGGGTTGGTCGGACCCGACCCTGGGATAGTAGAGATCTTGGCTAGGGTTTGTTCTCTTTAGGGCTTAACTTAAATTGTTTTAAGTTAATTTTTTTCGCTGCTTATTTGATAACTTCGTCCGACCGACTTAGGCCAGACGTCGTATTTATGGTCCTAAGGACCTAGAAAACCCTTCACTAACTCCCAAGTATAATTAGAAGCGGGGTGTGACAAGATTGGATATGTACGTTCAATGCTAATATTGATTTTGGATGAAGGAGTGCAGTCTTTCAGATTACAGACCATCTGAAGTTCGAGTTTGTCAATAGTAGTAGCACACTTGAGCATGTGAAGTTCAGGGACAAGCCTATAGAAGTCAAGGCTATGACGATGGAGACTAAGCCAGACATACCGAGGGTTGTCTGATATTTTCCTAATGTCTTCCCAGATGATATTTATGGATTTCATCCAGAGAGATGCTTGGAGTTTACCATCAATTTGATATCGGTCGCAGCCTATTGCTAGTGCTCCGTATTGTATGGTCCTGACTGTGTTGGCTGAGAATCGTACCCAGTTGAAGGATCTTCATAATGAGGACTAATACACTCCAGCGTGTCTCTGTGGGGAGCACTAGTGCTATTGGTCAACAAGAAGGGTGGGTCGCAGAGGATGTGTATTGACTATATGAGTTGAACAATGTGATAGTAAAGAACAAGTATTCTCTTTCGCATTGATGATATCTTTGACCAACTTGATGGATCTCAAGTACACTCGAAGCTGGATTTGCGGAGCGGGTACCATCTGTTGTGTATTGGTGTTTCATACCAATGTTATTTTGATGATGATCACAACATTATGTTGTTGCTAATGACTCTCTTGTTTTGGTCTCTTAGTTAATGTCAAGAATATTATTTTTGGAGACTAAACACTTGGTGTAAGGATGGACATCAAGTGGAGAATGGCCAAAGCTTGGACTCAAGGGGTGCCAAATCTTGGAGATGATATGGAGCATCAAGGCATTAATATTGAAGCCATAGACTCTAAGGAAAGCAATGTAATCCGTGTAATATTTCATTTATGGCTTTTCTCCTTTTTGAATTTAGGCTTAATGTAATGCCTTGATAGATGGTCTACTCATTCATGCATATGCATTTAACCATCTTAGTGAGCCTTAGGATTATGATAGAATCCAACACAATAGGTTCATCTTGCCCAAAGACTCAATTGGAGTCTCTGGCTCTCCTACAGTCGCCTGCTGAAGATTTTACAGTCGACTGGGTGATTCCAGTCGCCTGTCGAGCCTTCTACAGTCGATTGTGGTGCACTGCTCAAGTCAACTTTTTATTGACTCTACTTGATCTTTTCGCATCAGTCAACTGATAAAGTATTTACAGTTGCCTGTATATTTACAGTCGCCTGTGAAATGGTCAACAGTCGTCTGAAAGGCATAAGTGTGAAGATTACTTCCATGTTTATTTTCATCTCCTGCAGCAGTCGACTGATGAAGGATAAATAGTTGCCTGTCTATTTTACAGTCGACTGTCATTTGTTCATCAGTCGCCTGTATGCATACTGGGAGTAAGTTACAACTCTATGTTTTATTACATCCCCTGCAGCAGTCGCCTGCTGAAGGTTTTACAGGCGCATGTCCTGTTTTCAGTCGACTGTATCGTCTTCATCAGTCGACTGTTGAGGCTAAGATTATAGCCATTGGGAATTATTTAGCCGTTGGACAATCGACTGTCATTTGTTCATCAGTCGACTGTCGATGACGTTTTTGTCCAGAATCTAGTTGTTGCAGCTTTTGTTTTTGGCTGTTTTCTTGGCTTTTGAGAGTTCCTATAGTGTTCCTATATATATGATAGGGTTGAGTTCATTTGTCACGCCCCGTTCCCCAGAATACCCATCATTTAATTTATTTTTTTCCAAGTATCCTGAAGAGTGAGGGTGATGAGAGAGTAAAAGAGAGAGAAAGAAGAAACTGAATAAGCAAGTCACTGCGCACATGCTGGGATAGTACAAGTGAAGCTCCACCATAATATCAAACAACTCATAATGACATAGAACAACAATACATTTTCTATAACAACTTTCGTTTATATATACATAACCCAGTTACATCATTTCATATACACCAATACTCTCCACCTCCCAAGACAACCAAGTCACTCTACAGGTTACAGCTCACACCGAGTACTACCCCTGAAACCCAACTCCAAGTCACTTCCTACCAAGCTGACCCTGCTACCTGAAAAATGGGGAGGAGCACGTCAATGCGTGCCCCAGTAGGAACCAACTTGGATTTGGAACACCGTGTTAAGGTTATCAATACACAAGGCAAGGCAAGAGACATAAGACATGTAAACTAAATAATATGGCGTAAAGTAAATACCTAAGGAAGAGGATCATACATGCGGTCCAACGTCTAGCTACTGCAAGCAAAGGGTTAGCACGAATAATAAAGCAAGTGTTCATACCAACATGACCTAAAAAGGAGGTATTAGTGCCAAAAGTGTAACACAATATACGATCTCATCAGCATAGCAGATAGGGACAAAGGAAGTACTGTAAGTAGAAGAAGTAACATGCAAGACTTTTATTTTCTTATTAAATTAATTGGAACTTGGGTAAACTGTGTGATACCAGGACCTGGACATCACCCCAAATTTGGGGTGAATATAGCACACGGCGCAGTGGACACGGGCACTGTACGACACCGGGCCTCTCAGCTCCCCCGTCCCTGGCAGAAGTGAAGCTCTCCTACAATAACACAACCTCCGTATGTCCCCTCCACTCCCGGTAAAGGTGAGTGGGTATAAATATCACATATCACATAATCATTTCCACCAACTTCTCAGTCCAGGCCTCATATCCACAATTTACTCAAATCCCACCTAAAACCCGGGTTTTGCTAACTCACCCTCATTAGAGAGGATCGAGACTTATTCAATTTTATAAGTTAACATCATAAGTGATACGTTAGGGGTCATGATGGCATGGGTATGCACATATCACCTCAGTTGTCCATCATTAGACATAGGGTCATGCACTCACGTGACATGCCATCTATCACAACACATCATCCACTCGCAAACATGGTGTTCCCATGCCATTCAAGCATCTAACTTCACCAATCATCACTGTGTCTCAAGGCCAACATTGGCACGTGCACATTCCTCAAATTACCGGGCATTGCCTTCATTGAGGCATTTCATCGAACACATGACGGGCGTCATTCATATCAAAGCAACACAATATCATTTACATATGCCAATGGCATGAACATTCATTTCACCACACAACTATATTAAGCAAGAATAATGATGGCTAATTAACCACAATTAATGAGTAAGAACAACACTTAATGAATTCAGCTTGCTGAAATTGCAGGAAGTGACAATATATGGCCATATAACATCAATTTTCATAAAGAATTTGACAAATTGTCCCACACGAAAGTTATAGATATATTAGTCCTAGATTCACAGATAACATTTCATGCAAAAATATTAAGTAGGTGATTTATGGTGAATTATTTGGTGAAGTGTGTCAAGTCTGTTTTCCAGACAGATTTCAGAGCCGGTAAAGATTTCTGTTTTGGACATATTTTAGCCAGAATTTCGAAATATAATCACTCTGATGAAATTATAGATAAAGTTGTTAAGTTTCCAATGAGACCAAGAACATAAAATTCTATTGTGTGTGCAGATATTTAGATCAATTTTGCTGAATTGTGTCAAGACTAAAGATCAAAAGACATGATGTAAAGATGGAATTTTTGCTCCTAATTTCTGAATTGAACATATATCAAAATTTATATGATTTTGGGGTAGAACTTCAAGATCTACATGGATATATTTTTTTCGAAACCTAATTCGAGCTACAGTAATCAGAATCAAGGCAAAAACAGACATCAAGATTTCAGAATTTCAAAGGGGATAATTTTGCTAAGAATTTCAAAGGAAAATTCATGAAAATTGAATCATGGCAATTAATTTGATTACCACTACTTCATATCAGTACATCATGCTATAAAATCATGATAGCAAAAACAAATTAAGGCAATTCCAAATCCAAGAAGATCCCTACATCAAAACCTTGATTTTCTTCTCTCCTTCTCTTTCTCTTCTTTCTACCTTCTTTCTCCTTGAAGAAACCTAGGCTTTCATGGTTTTAGATGCTAAATTAGGGTTTTGGATTGAAGGAGGATGAGAATAGGGGGTGGCCGGCCTAAGGTGGGAGGAAAAAGGAAAGGGGAAAAAAGAGGAAAAGGGAAGATTAAATGAAGAAAAGAAAGGAATTCTCAAGAAGTGTCTACACTCTCCATTGGCTTGTTCCATAAGCCATGAAACCCTTAAAATGACTAAATTACCCTCTCAAGAATACCCCTCAACTTTTAGATATTTACAAGTTTGCCATTACTTTATGCACCGACCACTTAAGTATGTACGCACATCAGCTTTAGTCCAAATGACCGTTTTGCCCCTCACCTTTCTAAAAATTTACGGGGGTTTCCATTGACCCCTAATCCCTTTCACACTTGCATGGATTCACTACACACACCCATGCATGCCTACACATGCATACATGCACCACGCACACACGTCCAACACATTCCTGTTGTTTTGCACCCACGACGTCTTTCACACTTCTCCCGCATTCACATTTTGCATTCTCTATCCTTAGCCACGTATTACGGCCCAATCCTCCTTGTGCTACATCACATACATCGATATCTACGCTTATTTCATGCCTACCCATGTATCATAAGTAGAAGTATCACGTGTGTTCAGTAGAATACATGTATAGTACAAAATAGGGCATGATATCATTAGAACTTCTTGATGCTATTGGAAATCTTTTGAGATTAAATAAGCCACTCTCAAAGTCTCTCATTTCCCTCTTATAGCTCTAAATCTCCTTCATGCATTGAAGTCAAGCTCAAGGGAAATCATCCAAGTGCTTTCAAGCTAATCTCATCACTTGGAGATCCTCTTTCATGCCTTGCATTCATTATGAGTGAGGTCATCTCAAGGCATAGATACGAATATTTGTTTTACTTTATATTTCTTTGAAACCCTAATTCTCTTAGTGGGAATTAGATATTCTCTTGGTGTGAATAACTTTCTTTGTGGGAGTAACTCTCTTTGTGGGAGATTGGTGTCCTAGTGTAGGGATGCCCCTAATTCCCTGAGTGAAAGTTAGAAATTCTCTACGTGGGAGTTTGACCCTTGTGTAGGGATGGTTGACTTCATGTGTAGGACAAAATCCTCTTGGTGAGATATCTCTTTGTGGGATTGTATTCACTTCTCTTTGTGGTAAATATAATGAATATTGGTGTGGCTGGACGTATGATGTGTCATTATATACCACATTTTATCTAAATGATTACACATCAAAATGATTGCTCATTTACATATTTCATATGCTTTTATGCTATTATTTGGAATAATATGACTTTCGGAGCGTTTATGTTCATTTCAGGGATTTGGGACGATATTGGAGCAATTTGGAGTCAATAAGACGATCGGCGACATGCGAGCACCAATAAGACTCATGATAAGAAGAAGACTGGAGCAAGGAAGGGGTAAGAGAGAAGGTCGCTCGATCGAGCTATGATGCGGCGAAGGAATCGAGCGACCCGAAGTGCTGGAAACAGGATAGCCGTGCACTATTTCCAAATTTGCTATCACCTGAAATTTTTCAATATTTTTCTGATATTTTTCCCAGATAATAGACTTCAAGATGGTTCCAACGCCACTAAGAATGCACCAATCTGAGGTCGGATGAGCCCTAGAGAATTTCTGCAAGTTGTTCTCAGCAGCCTACTCGGTCGAGCAGTGCACTACTCGACCGAGTAGTATGCAAAATGCTGTTGAAATATGTTTTTGACCTCCTACTTGACCGAGCAACCTCCTACTCGACTGAGCAACCTTCTACTCGACCGAGTAGTGTGAAAAATGCTTATGAAATATGTTTTTGAGCTCCTACTCGACCGAGCAACCTCCTACTCAACCGAGCAACCTTCTACTCGACCGAGCAGATACGTAATCGGTCCATGCAGGCAAAGCGTGATTTTGGGAAGAGCTACAACCTACCGACAGACTCGACCGAGCGGCTACATACTCGACCGAGCAGGGTGCCTACTCGACCGAGCAGATCCTACTCGGCCAGCGCAGGCAGAGCGTGATTTTGAAGGAGCGCTCCAACCTACTGATAGACTCGACCGAGTAGCTTCTTGCTCGGACCGAGTCGCCGTGGGCCCCAAACATTAACCTGCGCCTGGATTCTGGGGACGTTTTGAAGGGGTATTTTCGGTTTTGTTTTACGGGGGTTTTGGGGTGGATTTTTGGGGAGCCGTCATAGGGCCGCCAGGGGGGCTTTTTTGGATACTTTTTTCAGAAAAGAGTTTTTAGATCTTTTTAAGGATTTTTTGGCGACGATCTTTTGGGGAGTTAGGCTATGCCCTAGGCCCCTCCTTTGTATCAAGATAAGTACTTTTGCCCTTTTAATTCTATTATTATTTTCTTTGTAATTTCTTATTGTCTGTCCCTTTTTAATGCATGCAATGAAATCTTTGTGCGTTTTATTATCTATTGCTATTGCTATGCTTGAGTAGTCTTTTCTAGGGCTAAGGGATTAGCCCATGGATCTTAGGATTTAGACGCAAAGTTGGGATTTTATAGTGCGTTGGATTTAAAAGGGGTTGTATTTTGGTTGATCTAGCAAAATCCCTAGGAGAACTCGTACTGAGATCGTGCCCACGGTCGGTGAAATCGATTAACTTAAGGGGTATCCTATGGATTTAATTAGGGAGTTAGTGGATTCAACCGAGGTACGTGACAGTGCCCGGCTCGTGCCTTGAGGGGATCCACTGACGAACTATATTACTAGTTGACGGCTACCGCCATTGCACCAATAAGAGCCACCAAAATACCTCGAAGCTCTAACCCACGAGAGTGGTACGAGTTGAGAGCGTTCGAACCACGAGAGTGGTGCGAACTTTGTAGATCCTTAATGCACGTATCGTATGCGCCTATCGCGAGAGCGGGCTAATGCGATACATTAGATTCATGATGCCCAGACGCATGAATTCACTTTCTAGATGCTACAATCCCCCAATAAAACCAATGCAACGTAGAAATCTCAACCGAGCATCGACGTCCAACGGTCCTAGCGGCGAGTCATAAAGCCCTAATCTTTTATATTTTATTCTTTTATATTGTGTGGAATCCCTTAGTTGCGATATCGAGTGACACGACCTTCGCATCCATCACCATTACAACATTCCATATTCCACATCCACCAATAAACCCGCAATTCTAACTCAACCTAGGAGTAGATAGGTAGTATAGCACCGCTTCCCCGTGTTCGATACACGCTTGCTACTATACCGTGTGCTTGTGGTAAACGACATCGTTTCCGAGTTAGTTCCGGGCCGATCAAGTTTATGGCGTCGTTGCCGGGGAGGCGTTTCGCCATATCATCTATTTACCATAATTAGGTTGGTTAGATTGCGTTAAAAAAACAAAAAAACAAAATTTAAAAAAAAATAAACAGAGAGAGAAATTTTTTCCCCACCACCTCCTATTATTATTATCTTAATCTCTCTTTGTACCACTGACGTCTTTTCCAGGTTATTTATTTTGCTTGATCAGGTACAGTTGATGCAGCGATGGTGCTTCCAATGATGCGATCAGGTTCTATACGATCCTAATATACCTCGCTACATTTTACCAGGTTGATGGAGAGTCATTTAGAGAAGCATTCGAAAGAATGTTAGGGATGTTCCATACGGAGTCAGACCATGAGTGGGATGGTTCCAGGCTATTTCATATCTTTGCTCGAAGACTAAAGGGACTCTCACGTGAGTTTATGAAGAGGATGCAAGTGGGAAAGTTCAGTGATCTGAAGTTGGCAGCAACCTTGGAGCAAATGATAGATAATGCTCGATCTATCGGTTCGCTAACTGTTATGGTAAGTAAACCATCCGACCAATTATTCATCGATTTTGTTATGGCTAGTGTCTCTGATGCAGGTACTATCATAGATGGAGTGTATGCTTCACTTGAAGGTGATTATATCCACCTTTACACCGTCAACACTCCACAAATAGAGACATCCGAGCTGCCAGAGGAGGACACATTTATGGACCTATTGAGAAGCATCGTGGACGCAGTTCGATGCACCGGTCCACTAACAATAACAACATGTGACCCTTTTGAGCTTGGATTTCAAAACTTTATTACTCATCGTATCTCTTCCACAGGCAAAATTGATGATGGAGTCTACGCTCTAGTTGAGGGGCACAAGACCCACTTTTGTACCGTGGCCGAGATACAGGAGCCCATAGAGCCACTTGCACCTACCATGGAGAGGGCCAAGCCACAACATTCAGTGCCTCGAGTTCCAGGACGGAAACGAAGACATAGGCATAAAAAGGAGAAGATGAAATTCACTTTGCCTACTATACCAGAGGAACCCGAAGAGGAGGCCAAATCATTGCATCGCGAGGAGGCAGAGCTATATTTATTTTACATATTACATGCGGAGCCAGAGACTTTCGCCAAGGAGGTCGTGCATTGGGACGAGGACACAACCATTCATAAGGATCCCGAGCATTACCCTCCTCCTTTCGAGCTACCGCAGCCACCTCCACTTTCTACAGAGGCTGAGCATCCCTGTAATGGCCTAGAGTGCCATATACGCTATCTTTTTTGTGATATATAGTATATGTATGTTTGAAGGCGTGTGTATTGTGTACAACAATGGCGTGTCGTGTGTGTGTGATTGTGTAGTGATATGTTGGTATATTAATATTAGTGTATTCGTGCTTATTGTTGGATTAGTAATAATATTAGTGTATTAGCATTAATAAGGATATTTATTTAGTAGTGTAATGAGTGTAGGATTCCTTGTGTACTATTAGGATTCCTTGTGTAGTAATATGGATGTGTATTTAGTAAAGTATTGAGTAATGTATTATCGTGCATTACTAATATTATCATTATCATAATTCTTGTTGTTATTAGTTATTACATGTGAATGGTATTCTTGTGTGATGTATGCAAGGAGTAGGAGGGCAAGTGTGAAAGGGGGTTGGGTTAGTGGCATTCTTGTAATTAGAGGGGAGTGGGTGTGCATAGGAATGGCTCACTTGTAATTAAGTTTATGTGTGTGTGGGTGTGTAGTAGGATGCCATGTGTAGTAAGATGCCATGTGTAAAGGTATGGTAAACTTGTAAATAATACATCAAATTGAAGGGCATTCATTTAGGGGGATTAAGCAATGGCATGAGATGTAATTATCATACCAAGTTTGAGGGTATTTAATTAAAGGTTTTGGGCAATGGCAAACTTGTAATTATATGGACCTTTGGAGAAATATCTCCTTGTAATTATCTTCCTCCTCCTTCTAAATTCTTCTACTTCCTTCCTTTCTTTTCTTTTCATTTTTCATTTTTCTCTTTCTCCTCCATGGGGCCGAAATCTTCATGCAACCCAAAAAAAGAAAGAAAGAAAGAGAGAGAGAAAGAAAGGAAGAAAGAAAGAGAAATAGAAAGAGGAAAAGAAAGAAGGAGAGAAGGAGAAACCAAGAAGCAGATTTGGGTTTTTGTTGGAGCTTGAGGATGAGATCCATGGGGAATTTCATGAATTGATGGGGATTTATGCTTCTTCATGAGGTGGGAATCCAATTTCTCCTAGTATGCTATTTGATTGTTAATTGAAGTAAAAATCTCATCTTGGTTGAATAATTGCATCTCTTGATTAAAGCTGAAAATTTGACTAAGTTCTGGGCTTAACTGGCTACATGAAATTGCTTGAAAAAAATATATGTTGTGTATATTGATGTCCTTAATAACTTTCATGTTCACAACTTTTTCCAATTCAAACTGGAAGTTAGGTTAAAAATTCGATTTTTGCAACCTGTCTGGAATTCTGTCACACTGGACACAGTTTAAAAAAATGGAGCTTATTACATGCACATTCTATGGAATTTGCTGTTATTGGTCTTGTTGAAAAGTTAACAAGTTTATCTACAAATTCATTAGAGTGCATATATTTCTAATTTCTCGCTGCAACATGCCACAAAATTAGCTTCTAATACAGGCTCTGAAATCTGTCTGGAAAACAGATTTGACAGGCTTCACCAAATAATTCACCATAAATCAGATAATTCATATTTTTGTATGAAATTTTATCTGTGAATCTAAAACTTCCATATCTACAACTTTGTAGTTGTGAGTTTTGTGATATTCGAACTACAATTCCCTGAAATCAGTCCACCTTTATTGACTGCCTGCAATTTCCTGTAAGCTGAAGTTGAGAAGTGTTGTTCTTAAACCTTATCTGTGATAATTCCTCTTAATTATTAGTGTTCCATGGTGATGGATGGTTGAGACATGAAGTGCTTGTTCCCATATGTGGCTCTAAGCTATTATCCTCACTTATATGTTCATGTTTCACTTAAAGTGTTTCATCATGCATGCTTCTCTTTTTGTTATATGTTGTCTCCAAGTTGTGTATGTAATCTTTGATTAATGAAGCTATGGATGCTTATGTGATGGTGTAAGGTTGGCTTGGTTGAGGCATGGCCTTTTGCTGTGATATATGGAATTGGAAAAGGGAATGCACAAGGAGATGCATGTCCCAAGTGTATTGTGAAATGTGGAAAGGAAAGAATGGAAATGGTGGTTGCTATGTGATTCTTTTGTTACACATTAATTTTTAATTGAAATGCTAAGAAATGATTAAGTCCTCTTAAAGGAGGGTGACACGGGGATTGGGGGACACTAAGTTGTGGGAAAAACATGAGGGGCTGGACTGGTGGTTGGTGGCCCTCCTGTTCTTGCCCGAGTGACGGGGAGTGGCGGAAATGAGGAGAATTGGAGAAAATGTGAAGGGGAAATAATGAGAAAACAAGGCTCCTTTAGTAAGAGCTTGTCTCAGGAAGTTTGCATGTTCCACCCCAACTGGGGGTGAGGTCCAGTCCCAAGAGGGTCTACCCACTACTTAGGGTCCAAAACACTTCAAATAACGTTCATTACTTTTGTAGCATTATCAAATGTTGCTTACTTGTACGTTCTTTACTTGTAGCCCTTCCATGTTGTATACCATTGTTATATACATCGCCTATTGTAGTTCTTGTCGCTTGTGTTTATTTTACTTATGTTGTTGCACTCTTTTGTTGTTGTACTTTCGTTATGTTATCATTCAATGCTTTATGTCATACATGTGTTCCCTTTAGCTCATTCCATACTTCATTTGCACCTTGCTATGAATGCAAATAGAATAGTTGCATTTTCATAATTGCACACTAGAGGGAGTTGGCATTCCTACTGGGTCACGCGTTGACGTACCCCCGTTGACCTTTTCAGGTGTGGTTCTTGGAGATTGCAGTTAGAGGTGGTGGTTGAGTTCGGAGTCTGTTGTTGGGAGTTGGAGCTTAGGTTAGGCGGTGAGGGGTGAGGAGAGAGCTATGTGTACTTTGTGTTTTCTTTTGGGGTGAGATATTCTTGTACTATATAAATTGATGCAATGAGAGGTTTAAGATGTATATGAAATTGGCAGTGTTTGGCTTTCAGTATTTCTCTCTGACTTTGTGTCGTTCTGTGTTTGTTGGTTGGCTGTTTTTTGAATACCACATGTACTATTTCCAGTAATGTGCAGTGGACCTGCAGATACGTTTTAGTTTTCGTCGCGTATCCTTGCCTCCCTCGTATCCCAGGGAGGGGGTCATGACAGGTGGTGGCCCACGCAAGTCCCCTCATTGTGGTTGTTTACGGAATAGTATATGTAGTGTTCGTGTGTTTGTGGGTAATTGAGTCCTAAGGTGGGTAGAGTCCAGCCTTAGGATGGGCCTGATATCAGAAGCTTGAGGTATAGCACCCTGAGGGTTGATATTCGAGTGTTGATTCTGTATGAATGTATGTACATATATTTTTGTGTAGGTATGTATGCATGTACATCTATAGTTTTATGAGTGTTGAATATGGCTTGTCGAGTATATTGAGATGATATACTCATATGCATATGACTATGGTATATAGACAAATGATCGTATGGTTCTGTGATTGTATTTGAAGTATATGTGTTAATAAATGGTTGACATATTAGTAGTGTGTAAAGTGGAGATATATACTTGACTGAGATGCAGGTAGAGTATAGGTGTACTGTGTTTTAGCCATATGTTGTATGTGATATGTACATGTAGAGTGTGTAGATGCATATGTGGATCTTGAGTTCCACCCATGTATGTGTGGATATGTTTTAAATGTAATAGTGTTATGAGTTGATATCTGTGATGAGTATATGTTACATGTATGGATGTAAGCTGGTACGCTTACACCTATATGTGGATGAACATAATTTTGTGTGGTTATCTATGTGCCTTGATATTGGTATGGTAGATCTTGTGATCTGATACATTTGTGCTTGTTGGATGGATACTAGGAGACATACATGATTGTATGTCTGAGTATAAAGGTGCATGAGTTTATGTGTTAATATGTGGTAGACTATGAGTAGTGTGTATCATAAAACTATATGGTTGATTGAGCTCTAGGCGATGTATAAATATAGCATGCCGTCTGTGTTTGTAGTATGTGGTGTGTATGTACATGCTGATTGTGCAGATCCATGTATGGATCGTTGTGTTCCACTCAAGTATGAGTGGGTATGCCACAGGTGTATTAGAATTGTGTATTTGATATATATATGGAAGATGAGTATGGTTGTCTGTCTGGTTGTAAGCGGGTACGCTTACGTCGGAGCTGAATAGATGTATCATTATCTGAATATCTGTGTGTGTTGGTACTGTTGTATGAGACTTTATGTAAGGACGTGTGTGTATATGGTTGGGACAGATTAACCCTACAGTATATATCTGATCCCCCTAGGCTTTGTCCTCAGTTAGGAAGTCCGAGGACGGACTTTATTTTCAGGTGGGTAGAATGTAATGGCCTAGAGTGCCTTATACGTTGGGGCCTATCTTTTGTGTGATATATAGTATATGTATGTTTGAAGGCGTGTGTATTGTGTACAACAATGGCGTGTCGTGGGTGTGTGTGTGATTGTGTAGTGATATGTTGGTATATTAATATTAATGTATTCGTGCTTATTGTTGGATTAGTAATAATATTAGTGTATTATCATTAATAAGGATATTTATTTAGTAATGTAATGAGTGTAGGATTCCTTGTGTACTATTAGGATTCCTTATGTAGTAATATGGATATGTAGTTAGTAAAGTATTGAGTAATGTATTATTGTGCATTATTAATATTATCATTATCATAATTCTTGTTGTTATTAGTTATTATATGTGAATGGTATTCTTGTGTGGTGTATGCATGGAGTAGGAGGGCAAGTGTGAAAGGGGGTTGAGTTAGCGGCATTCTTGTAATTAGAGGGGAGTGGGTGTGCATAGGAATGGCTCACTTGTAATTAAGTTTATGTGTGGGTGGGTGTGTAATAGGATGCCATGTGTAGTAAGATGCCATGTGTAAAGGTATGGTAAACTTGTAAATAATACATCAAATTGAAGGGCATTCATTTAGGGGGATTAAGCAATGGCATAAGATGTAATTATCATACCAAGTTTGAGGGTATTTAATTAAAGGTTTTGGGTAATGGCAAACTTGTAATTATATGGACCTTTGGAGAAATATCTCCTTGTAATTATCTTCCTCCTCCTTCTAAATTCTTCTACTTCCTTC
Source organism: Scilla litardierei (assembly GCA_030789695.1). Classification (NCBI taxonomy): domain Eukaryota; kingdom Viridiplantae; phylum Streptophyta; class Magnoliopsida; order Asparagales; family Asparagaceae; genus Scilla; species Scilla litardierei. Next base: position 198,566,369 of record CM061136.1, read on the forward strand.
CATTTCTTTTCTTTTCATTTTTCAATTTTCTCTTTCTCCTCCATGGGGCCGAAATCATCATGCAACCCAAAAAAAAGAAAGGAAGGAAGAAAGAAAGAGAAATAGAAAGAGGAAAAGAAAGAAGGAGAGAAGGAGAAACCAAGAAGAAGATTTGGGTTTTTGTTGGACCTTGAGGATGAGATCCATGGGGAATTTCATGAATTTATGGGGGTTTATGCTTCTTCATGAGGTAGGAATCCAATTTCCCATGTATGCTATTTGATTGTTAATTGAAGTAAAAATCTCATCTTGGTTGAATAATTGCATCTCTTGATTAAAGCTGAAAATTTGACTAAGTTCTGGGCTTAACTGGCTACATGAAATTGCTTGAAACAAATATATGGTGTGTATATTAATGTCCTTAATAACTTTCATGTTCACAACTTTTTCCAATTCAAACTGGAAGTTAGGTTAAAAATTCGATTTTTGCAACCTGCCTGGAATTCTGTCACACTGGACACAGTTCAGAAAAATGGAGCTTATTACATGCACACTCTATGGAATTTGCTGTTATTGGTCTTGTTGAAAAGTTAACAAGTTTATCTACAAATTCATTAGAGTGCATATATTTCGAATTTCTGGCTGCAACATGCCCAAAATTAGCTTCTAATACAGTCTCTGAAATCTGTCTGGAAAACAGATTTGACAGACTTCACCAAATAATTCACCATAAATTAGATAACTCATATTTTTGTATGAAATTTTATCTGTGAATCTAAAACTTTCATATTTACAACTTTGTAGTTGTGAGTTTTGTGAGATTCGAACTGTAATTCCCTGAAATCAGTCCACCTTTATTGAATGCCTGCAATTTCCTGTAAGCTGAAGTTGAGAAGTGTTGTTCTTAAACCTTATTTGTGATAATTCATCTTAATTATTAGTGTTCCATGGTGATGGATGGTTGAGACATGAAGTTCTTGTTCCCATATGTGGCTCTAAGCTATTATCCTCACTTATATGTTCATGTTTCACTTAAAGTGTTTCATCATGCATGCTTCTCTTTTTGTTATATGTTGTCTCCAAGTTGTGTATGTAATCTTTGATTAATGAAGTTATGGATGCTTATGTGATGGTGTAAGGTTGGCTTGGTTGAGGCATGTCCTTTTGCTGTGATATATGGAATTGGAAAAGGGAATGCACAAGGAGATGCATGTCCCAAGTGTATTGTGAAATGTGGAAAGGAAAGAATGGAAATGGTGGTTGCTATGTGATTCTTTTGTTACACATTAATTTTTAATTGAAATGCTAAGAAATGATTAAGTCCTCTTAAAGGAGGGTGACACGGGGATTGGGGGACACTAAGTTATGGGAAAACATGAGGGGCTGGACTGGTGGTTGGTGGCCCTCCTGTTCTTGCCCGAGTGGCGGGGAGTGGCGGAAATGAGGAGAATTGGAGAAAATGTGAAGGGGAAATAATGAGAAAACAAGGCTCCTTTAGTAAGAGCTTGTCCCGGGAAGTTTGCCTGTTCCACCCCCAACTGGGGGCGAGGTCCAGTTCCAAGAGGGTCTACCCACTACTTAGGGTCCAAAACACTTCACGTAACGTTCATTACTTTTATAGCATTATCAAATGTTGCTTACTTGTACGTTCTTTACTTGTAGCCCTTCCATGTTGTATACCCTTGTTATATACATCGCCTATTGTAGTTCTTGTCGCTTGCGTTTATTTTACTTATGTTGTTGCACTCTTTTGTTGTTGTACTTTCGTTATGTTATGCATTCAATGCTTTATGGCATACACGTGTTCCCTTTAGCTCATTCCATACTTCATTTGCACCTTGCTATGAATGCAAGTAGAATAGTTGCATTTTCATAATAGCATACTAGATGGAGTTGGCATTTCTACTGGGTCACGCGTTGACGTGCCCCCGTTGACCTTTTCAGGTGTGGTTCTTGGATATGGCAGTTAGAGCTGGTGGTTGAGTTCGGAGTCTGTTGTTGGGAGTTGGAGCTTAGGTTAGGCGGTGAGGGGTGAGGAGAGAGCTATGTGTACTTTGGGTTTTCTTTTGGGGTGAGAGATGCTTGTACTATATGAATTGATGCAATGAGAGGTTTGAGATGTATATGAAATTGGCAGTGTTTGGCTTTCAATATTTCTTTCTGACTTTGTGCCGTTCTGTGTTTGTTGGTTCGCCGTTTGTTGAATACTACATATACTATTCACAGCAATGCGCAGTGGACCTGCAAATACGTTTTAGTTCTCGTCGCGTACACTGCCTCCATGCGTATCCCAGGGAGGGGGTCGTGACAATCCCTCAGAGGACCACCCACCAGAGCTTACTGCTCCCCTTCAGGGAGATCTCTTCACCCCCTCATCTCCTACATTTGGTTTCCCTCCCGTGTATGATGTTTATTATGTTTCATATTTAGATGACTCATTGTGCCTTTTGCAGGATACACATACAAATAATAAAGAGGTACGATGGGACGTATACGAGAAGAAGAGCGAGGAGTTAGCACACATGGATGCTATTGAATATGATCAGGAGGTGCAATGGGATGAGTCTGACGATGATGAGGATCATCCTGATGAGACCTACACTATTATGCCAGAGTTGCTTGAGGAACCAGAGGAAAACAACGATGAGTTGATTGTCGTGGTACATGGAAGCAGAGATGTATTTTCAGGGAAGTATCGTCTACCTATTTTTACTTTACATATTTCTTTTGACGATCTTCTTTGGAAAACTTTTATTTTGAGGAAGAATTATCCACATCAGATTGATGCGGCTTATCTCATACAGGGTACAGGTAGAGTCCGTGGAGAGATGCTGGGAGCCGCATTGCTGGAATCTGATGGAGTCTGTGGATATACACATCTAGCGGAGCCACAAAAAGTGCAGATAGAGCAGCTGCCTGCACCGGCAAAGATATTGGATCCGCCTTTTGCTACAGGTGGTACCAATCTAGTAGTGTAGTATTTTATGCTTTCAATAAACACGAATCCTCTCTACAGCGAGAGGACGCATAGGATTTTATATGCTTTCTTAGCTTAATAAACTCACCCCATATGATCGCTCAATTATCTTTTGCACCCAACCCACTATTTATCATCCAACCCCATATATGCGCTTATTTCGCATCTCTCCCCAATTTTTATATGATGTTTAAGCTTGGGGGAGAGAAACTATTTTGTTGAGTGGTCCCTCATCTTGTCGTTGTCCTCTATTTATATCATACACACATTGAGGACAATATGATGTTTAAGCTTGGGGGAGTGCATAGTGCACGCACTTTGCTTCATCGTGAAACACACTTCGAAATTTCCATATGAACCATGTTCACTTCTATATTTATGTCTCATATGCTTCATTTTCTATGAAATATTGTGGATTTATTTTTTATGAACTTTGATATCTATTAGATTAGAGTTCGATTCCTTGATTAGTGTATCTTTGTTAATATGCTTTTTCATAGTAGAATCCATAGTTTCACAACCATATTCTCGAAACAGTTAAGCTAAAAATGAATGAATGAAATCTGAAAATCATTTAACTCCTGCGTGATTTGATTGATAATTCTATTGCTTCATGGATATTTAGTGATTCAAAAGAGATAGAATAACCCCACCAGAAGTAGAACCCCGTATTTCTTCCAGAGAATCTCATAATTGTTCCAGAGAAACTAGAAAGAGATTCTTTAACCAGAAAGAATTCAGTTCAGATGTAGGATACCTATCCAGAAAGAGATTCTTTAACCAGAAAGCGATAGGATAACCAAACCCCACGACAACCAAAGTAGTGATGATTAGGATTCCTGAATCCGATCCATGTCTAAATTCTATGCCTTTTCTTTTCTTTTGTGAATAGTTAATAAATGATCTTTGATCATGTTTTGCATTTCATCGCGTTTACGTGAGTTTGCAAAAATCCCAAAAAATGCAAAAATCAAACAAATATCATGAATAAAAGGCCCTAGAGGTTCTTCGTAACCCAATGCCCTAAGACCGTCTGGTCTGGAATGCATAGGCCGCTTTTTGTATATAATGAATTATCTCGAGTATATAAAGAAAGAAAAATGCTTATGAAATATTCATATAGCCAAAAAAATATAAAAGTACAAAAATCACATATCATTATCTCCATTTATATATAGAACAAAGACATGGCAACGTTGATGGGTTCTAGGAGTCTTGACATGGTCGCAGCGTGGTGATGCCTCACCTTGATTTAATTTGCTAAATTCATTTCATGAAGTATAACAAAAGACCACGCATGCTTGAAAATGTTTGATCATGACATACCATACTGCTTAGAGAATGAGTTGGTTTCATTTCTGTGAACTTAGTATATTGCATGATAAACTATGATATGATATAACTTTAATCCCTTTTATTGCTTATCAAGTTCATTCTATTTTTTGAAATCCACGTTATTTTAATTTGAGTGAGACTTAAGTATTTGTTGTGTATATGTGTTCTAATTTCATATTGACGTGTGTTCACGAGATCTTGCATGCTTTGGGTTCTTGTATTTTCTGAATTTAAGATTAAACCCCTTGTCTCCATTACATGCCATCGCCTTGCATTTCCATTGTATCCATCTCCCGTGTTTGCTTCTTATTAGTCTTCCTCGAGGACGAGTAGAGGTAAGCATGGGGGGATTTTGATGTGTCATTATATTCCACATTTTATCTAAATGATTACACGTCAAAATGATTGCTCATTTACATATTTCATATGCTTTTATGCTATTATTTGGAATAATATGACTTTCGGAGCGTTTATGTCCATTTCAGGGATTTGGGGCGATATTGGAGGTACCAATCGGAGGTCGGATGAGCCCTGTGGAATTTTTGCAAGTTGTTCTCAGCAGCCTACTCGGTCGAGCAGTATACTACTCGAACGAGCAGTGTGCAAAATGCTGCTGAAATATGTTTTTGACCTCCTACTCAACCGAGCAGTGCACTACTCGAACGAGCAGTGTGCAAAATGCTGCTGAAATATGTTTTTGACCTCCTACTCAACCGAGCAACCTCCTACTAGACCGAGTAACCTTCTACTCAACCGAGTAGTGTGCAAAATGCTGCTGAAATATGTTTTTGAGCTCCTACTCGACCGAGCAACCTCCTACTCGACTGAGTAACCTTCTACTCGACCGAGCAGCTATGTAATCGATCTGTGCAGGCAGAGCTTGATTTTGGAAAGAGCTGCAACCTACTGACTGAGTCGATCGAGCAGCTACACACTCGACCGAGCAGGGTGCCTACTCGACCGAGCAGAACCTACTCGGCCCACGCAGGCAGAGCGTGATTTTGGGGGAGCGCTCCAACCTACTGACAGACTCGACCGAGCAGCTTCTTGCTCGGACCGAGTCGCCGTGGGCCCCAAACTTTAACCTGCGCCCGGATTCTGGAGACGTTTTGAAAGGATATTTTTGGTTTTGTTTCACGTGAGTTTTGGGGGGATTTTTAGGGAGCCGTCATAGGGCCTCCAGGAGGACTTTTTTGGATACTTTTTTTAGAAAAGAGTTTTTAGATCTTTTTAAGGGTTTTTTGGCGACGATCTTTTGGGGAGTTAGGCTATGCCCTAGGCCCCTCCTTTGTATCAAGATAAGTACTTTTGCCCTTTTAAATTCTATTATTATTTTCTTTGTGATTTCTTATTATCTATCCCTTTTTATGCATGCAATAAAATTTTTGTGCGTTCTATTATCTATTGCTATTGCTATGCTTGAGTAGTCTTTTCTAGGCCTAAGGGATTAGCCCATGGATCTTAGGATTTAGACGAATAGTTGGGATTTTTATAGTGCGTTGGATTTAAAGGGGTTGTGTTTTGGTTGATCTAGCAAAATCCCTAGGAGAACTCGTACTGAGATCGTGCCCACGGTAGGTGGAATCGATTAGCTTAAGGAGTAACATATGGATTTAATTAGAGAGTTAGTGGATTCAACCGAGGTACGTGACCATGCCTGGCTCGTGCCTTAAGGGGATCCACCGACGAACTATATTACTAGTTGACGGCTGTCACGCCCCGCTTCCCTAAAATGGAGGCGAGACGTGAGAAGGTCCGCTCAGACGTGGAGCCGTGAAGCTGCACGCCCGATAAGCGTCAATAAAACATACGCAGGTCCCTGTAACCACGAGCAGAACGAGATAATAACACAAGGCGATACAGAAATAAAAATCCCAAATCTCAGCAATGTCCAAACATTAAAATTAAGTTCAACATCCAGAAAAGCCACCAGGCTAAAGGAAAGAGTCTAAGGGCCCAAAACATGGCCAACAAAAAGACAACATAACAAAGTATTGGTGCTGCGCACCGACAACTACAGCAGTCTAAAATAAGAGGGAAAGCTCCACGAAGACACGAGGACTGGTCCCCGGTGTCCACGTACTCCTCGATGAACGCGGGTTCTGACTCAGCGTCAACGAACACCACGTCCTCAGCAGCAACCTCAGGCTCAGGATCTAACATGTGTCACCCAAAAGAGTAAAGGGGCACATGTCAGCAAGTCTAAAAGAATTGGGCAAGGAAACTGAAAGGAAGGTAAACTAACAACCTAGCAGTTCTAAAGGTATGCATGACATGGCAGTTTTAGTATGAGTGTGCAAGCAAGACATGGTATAACATCAAGTACAAGTGAACAGTTATCATGGCATGACAGGTATAGCCAAGCTATTAACATTCTCAATCTTCTCACTAGTCACGTTTTCAAGTTATTTGTAGATGTTTACGCCTTACAGCTGAACTGTTGGACATTCACGCTGATTGGCCGCTTAACACTACCCCAGATCCCAGAGTTTACGCCTTACAACTGAAGTTGCTGATCGGGCAGACTCCCAGTTGATTGGCTGCTTAACCCTTACCCCTCCCACACGTAAACAAGCCAGGGTCCCTGCACACGATGCTCAGTAAATGAGCCAGGGTTGCCCCGCACAAGAGCTTGTTTTTAGGTTCACAATTTGGCGTAGGGTTGTGCCCGCTAAAAGCAGGTGCCTAGCCTCAATCCATTCACTAGGTGTAGCGGTGCTACGCAATCACGGGAACATTTAAAGAATGCTATGACATGACAATTAATTCGCGTACCGTTAATTGAAATTAAACATGACATGGTAGTACTTATGCAACATGATAAATGACGGATCTAACTTCGTTGTCAAGCTAGATCCTGAAATTGCGCCTAGGCGAGTATCATTTCATCGCCTAGTCTCTTTTACGCCTACAACAAGCAAATGGCCTAAGACATGGCCCAAAACCCTAAGTGGCAAGTTTCACTTGCCTAGCACCAAGGATGACGATCAACGAGGCACGTCACAAAATGTTAGCTACGGGGGCGAGATCGCTGCCATGGCAAAACAATATTAGAACATCCAACCTAGTTTTATTAGGGTTTCACAATATCAAATGTGGGTGATGAAAATATTAAGGGTTCGAACACTACCATAGGAAGTGGAAGATCGATGCCGAGCAAGCACGGCAACGGAAGAAACGATCCGGGGAACCACGGTTCAGATCTGGAATGGATGGAGAGATCTGGAGAAAATGAGGTTTGATGGGGTTTTGGGGAAGGCCAACGGCCTAGGGGTAGTGGCCGGCGTTAGAATGCGTGAGGGGAGCTTGGGGGATGAAGGAATGGCTCAAGAGGGAAGGAGGAAGGGTTTAGGGTTGAAGGGGAAACAATGGGGAAGAATTAGGTTTAGAGGAGAAAAAGAAGGAAGAAGAAACTGATCGGCTATTTATAGGGATGAACCGACGGTCGCCCAAAAATTAGGGTTTCTGGGTTGATTAGTCGGTCAAAGAAGGGTTGTTGACCGACTAGTTCAAGAACTAGTCGGTCGGTAGACTAACTGTGACCGACTAACACCAAACAGTAACTCAGGTCGTCAAAATGGTCAATGAATTAGTCGGTTAAAGAACAATGGCTGACCGACTAGTTTGCAACCTAGTCGGTCGAAAGACGTTCTTAGACCGACTAACTATAAACAGTAACTCCTGAATTATTGATTCAATGAATTAGTCGGTTTGAGAAGAGTTGCCGACCGACTAGATCTCAATCTAGTCGGTTGGTTCCCCTTCTTGAACCAACTAAAGTGCACGAAAAGTGCCGATTTGAAGTGCGAAGCTTCGGGAAGATTCCTACGGCTTCTAAGATCAACCTATCTCTAAGATATGAGCGATATGAAGCTCGTCACGAACGACTTACTCCAAAACTCAGCGATCTAAGGAAGAAGCTAGAAAATCACAACAAAACGAACGAAGACGAAAGCTACGGAGACGGAAACCACACATAAGGAGAAAATCCTCCAAAACATATATATAATATAGATAATCCAAAAACATGAAAAACCAGTCGTTACAACGGCTACCTCCGTTGCGCCAATGAGAGCCGCCAAAATACCTCGAAGCTCTAACCCACGAGAGTGGTTCGAGTTGAGAGCGTTCGAACCACGAGAGTGGTGAGAACTTTGTAGATCCTTAATGCACGTATCGTATGCGCCTATCACAAGAGCGGGGCTAATGCGATACGTTAGATTCATGATGCCCAGACGCATGAATTCACTTTCTAGATACTACAATCCTCCAATAAAACCAATGCAACGTAGAAGTCTCAACCAAGCATCGACGTCCGACGGTCCTAGCGACGAGTCCTAAAGCCCAAATCTTTTATATTTTATTCTTTTATATTGTGTGGAATCCCTCATTTGCGATATCGAGTGACACGACCTTCGCATCCATCACCATTACAACATTCCATATTCCACATCCACCAATAAACCTACAATTCTAACTCAACCTAGGAGTAGATATGTAGTATAGTACCGCTTTTCCGTGTTCGATACCCGCTTGCCACTATACCGTGCGCTTGCGGTAAACGACATCGTTTCGAAGTTAGTTCTGTGCCGATCAACGTACCCAAGTTTTGGGGAATCAGGGTAAAATCTTGTGTTTGCGTTTGTTTTTATTGTGTTGACTAATTCCTCTTGCATTTATTATTCCGCATTTGCAAGTTAAATTTTAATTGCACAATTTATTGCCATTACACTATTCACCCCCCTCTAGTGTGTTGTTGTTAGTATTGCAAGGGTAAGGCGATCCTTACACCATCAAGTGAAAGTTAGAGAGTCAGATATTTCCACGACGACTTTTCGGTCTTGTTATGGTCATTATATGTTCCTGGTTATGCTCTTTGGTATAACAAATGCACTTGTCACCTTCATGAGGTTGATGAGGTTTTCTACGAGTATTTGGATAAGTTTGTGTTAGTTTTTATTGATGATATCTTGGTGCATTCGACGGATGAGGAGAAGCATGTCGAGCATATGGGGATTACCTTGAAGACCATGAGTCAGCATCGATTGTTTGCAAAGTATAGCAAGTGTCTGTTTTGGTTGCATACAGTAGCTTTTCTTGGACATGTGATGTCAGGAGAGGTGGGATATTTGTTGATCTTGAGAATGTTGTGGTTGTAGAGAAGTGGTTGTAGTTGTCCATCGTATTATCATATCTATGCACAATATGTTCAAAATTTAAACTAGATGGTATGATTAAAACGATTAACCAAATCTATAATGTACATTTGGAAATATGAACTTTAAATTTGCATAATTATAGAAGAAGAAGAGATTACAGACTCTTAGACTTAATTTTTTTTGGCTTACTCCTTATCACACAACTTTCCTTGAAGAACAGAAACAATAAAGTATAGATTTATATAGGCCAAGACTCATACAAATAACTCATTCCATCAAGGTAGTTATTAAAAGTAGGTATAATAACTACTCAAATTGTAATATTATTTCATAATAAAATATTGATAATGTTGCGGGTCAAACCCACCTAATGAAATTTGTATAGTGGAGAATCAAGGGTACGGTGATTATAAGTTAATGGGGTTTTTGTATAGGCTAATACGCCTAGGAACTTGATCTTGGAGATGTAGAATCCGAGGTCACCGAAGATTGTCGACTGCTTGGTAGATGGGCCGAGCTTCTTGTACGACGAGCAGCTCGTCAGAAAGCCTGGAGTGGCTGTCAACCCATAGCCTCTCCGAAGATTAAGTCAGTAAATGACTCTTCGGAAGTAGGTCAGACACGTATGCTGATCTTAAAGTAGAGCGGCTTACGTGGCGAGTTTGTGAGGAAGGCACAAATATATGGATGATATCCGACCTTGTGTATTGAATGAGAGGTAAGATTTCAACTAACCAACCCCTCTCTCGGTGGCTGGAGGGGGGTATTTATAATGGAGAGAGTCGGTTGAGCACCATCTAATCAACTGTCGCTTCTGTTTAGCTGGAGCTCGGCTAGAGCATTAATGTGGTAGTGATTGGTCGGCTAGGGTGTCAGAGATATCATCGCACCACCTCAACCTAGCATTAACTACATGTCAGAGAGTGTCAGAGACATTTACGTATTAATGGCGACGGGCGACCATCAGTTCTCGCCTTTAACCTCCAGCGTTAATTGGAAGCGTAGGTGGTCCTATGCCACCATGTCAAAGATACTTGTACTCGCTAGGTCGCCGAAGGTAGGGGTGGCAAACAAGTCGGGTGTGTTAGGGTTCAGGTCAGGTCAGATTTGACCCGACCCGAATAGGGGTAAACCCTAACTTGACCCGGATTGAATCCGGATCGGGTTCGGGTGACCCGAAAATTTTCCGGGTCGGGTTCGGGTTAACCCGTCGGGTTAAGATTTGACTTATACACTATTGCTCCTTTTTCGATATCCAGCTATTTATTAAGAGCCACCGGCAATTTATAATTGTTGCATACTTTCCAGTAGCTCGTCGTTTAAACCGTACTGATGACAGCAAGAAAGTATAATTAACGTTACCATTTTATTAACAAAAGTAAAAAAATTAACTAAAAAGTTGTATGTAAAGTGAATTGAATCCAAAACCTCTTAAAGAAGTGGACAACAATTCAAATCGTATAAGCACAACTCCCCTTGCAACTATGTATTAAAGTTATTATATAAATTTTTATATATAGAGAGAAAGTAAACCGGGTCGAATTCGGGTCATCCGGGTTGACATGCCAAACCTATACCCGACGCGGATTTTATCCGGGTCGGATCGGGTCAACCCGTTTTCTACTTGACCCGGATTGACCGATACCCATACCCGGTTAAGGATGCCGGGGTCGGGTCGGGTCGGGTCGGGTCGGGCTCATTTTGCCACCCCTAGCCGAGGGCTGCCATTGGAGAATGCCAAGCTTGGTGCCTAAGCTTGGTGTTCCAAGTCTTTCTCAGTCCGTTCTTCTTGTTCGGTCAGTAGGCGAGCTTCGTCGTTAGCCAGGGTTCGCCTCTAAGCTTGGCGGCGAGCCTCCGTCTGACTAGTTGGACGAGCCTCTCTCTTGATTCATCGAGCCTCTCTCTTGAATCATCAGACCAGCTCCTTAGCTCGGTTGGGCGAGCTTCTTCTTAGGGGGTCGATCTCCTCGCCTGGACTCGCTCTTGTACAGGCTGGTCGACGAGCTTGTCTGCTTGGACCTCGACTACGTGGGCCTTTATTTTTTGGGCCGGCCATCAGGTCGTAACAGATAACTATTACGATAATAAGAAATCTTGCATTCTCTCATTTGATATTACTACGATTTTTCTTTGTGGTCCAAGTATCATTTGCAAAAATAACATTATTTATATAGGAAGTTCCATAAAACTAAAAAATTAATTAATTCAACACGCATAACGGCACAAATCACAAAACACAGAAACTAAATGTGTATACTTAATTGTCGTGTCTCAGGGCATGTTTCTTTTGGTGAAAGTGGATTGGGATTTACTGTTGTGAATAGTAAATCCATGTTGGATTCTTGAGGAGAGAGAAATAGAGTTTTGTGTTTCTTTTGGAGGAAAGTGTGTTGGAAAGTTGGTTTGGGATTTGTTTGTAGGTCTCACACTAAAGTTTTGTGTTTATTTGGGTTAAAGTGTGTTTGGGATTGTTGGCTGAGGATTGTTGGGATTTGGTTATGGTGTTATGAGGTGAGAATAACCCCTATGGACATATGAAGTAGAAAAATCATTTAATTAACTAAACTAATAACTATTAGTTAAATAACTATTAACTATTAAATAAATATCTATTAAATACACATAATTAAATCCCACTTATCAAAAAAAATATTAAAATACCGAATTTAAGAATAAAAAAGAATTAATTAATTTCATTATTGGGCTATTAAATATAAACGAAGGCAATCCCGGTAAAGCAAGCACCAGAACAACTTAGACAATTGCATTTCCGACATTCATAAATTGTAAAAAGAACAAATGAACAACAGAGAACGCATGCAACCGAAATCACATTCCTATTTAACAGAACACATCAATCCAGCATATACAAAATACTTATAGTATCCATAATACAATCTCATTATGCATAACAAACAACCAGTTATAAAGTGTTACATTGTAACCAACCTAATATCAAACACTCTTGTGTATAATCAACAATAACACAACTAACATCAAACCTAAGAGCGTAAACAAAACCAACTTCACGGTGTACATTCTCACCGTGGTCCGCTCAAATCGCCATACGAGCATGGCCAACCGACCCTCTATCTCTAAAAGCCGCCAATCAGAGAACATAGTGAAAGAGGCATCGTTGGTGGGGCCTCTTTCAATCTCATCCAGCAACTGCAGTATCACATAGGTGGACCAGTCTGAGTGTGGTGGATCCTTCCATTCGTAGAAGTTGCATCTATTCACGCGGGATGGACAGCTCCAAAAGCGACTGTCGGGATTTTTTCGGGTCCATGATGTCCGCCTGGCAACCCTCAGCCTACAGTAGCAAAACTTGCAGTCATCATCAGCAGACGCTAACTCACCGCCTGTAGTAAATCTGGGTCTGGATTGAATAGAAGAGCTGGAACCGGTGCTCATTTGAACCTTGCATGAAATAAAAAAATATTAGAATGAATAATGATTTAAAGAGATATAACAATGAGATGAAAATGGGGGAAGCAGCGTACCTACGGACAGTTACAACACCCGCGAAAGATGACATCAGCTGGCTTAATTCAGAAGTAAAAGATACAAGGAAATACAGTAACATAGACAACGCAAAAACCTAAAAGAAACAAAGATAAAGCAAGAATAAAGAAGAGACAATTAAAATATTACTAAATTAAAGCCCTCAGGTAAACATGGTTTTTAGCCATAAGTTATGTATTAGGCGGTTGCTCATTATGAATGAACCTTCTCGCCAAATACCAATTTTTTCTTCATAACTGAGGGACAAATTGATCAGTATATATATGTTCATCATCATCGGGCTAAAACATATGTGCATTGCTCATTGGTTCAGTTTTTTGGGGCATGTTTCAATGTTGCTGCTGGGGTTTTTGTGATATATAAGCCCTCAGGAAGAAATTTAATTTATCAATAAATCATGGTGGTCATAAGCAGTTGCTCCATCACATATCAGTCCCTCAAAGGTAATGGAACCATCAAGCCTATAACCAACTTTTTTTGCATAACCAAGGGACAAAGGGATCAAATATTTATCGTCATCATTGGGCTATAGGGAACCTGCTACATGGAGCCATAAACATAACAGCTGCACAAATGCACATATGTAGCAATGCCCCAAAAAAACTGAAACCCCAGCAGCAACAATGAGCAAAGCCCCAAATAACATGAAACAAGGTGAAATGCACTTATGTATCAAAAAACCCCAGCAGCACCAATTGACCAATGTCCCAAAAAACTGAAACAAGGTGAAATGCACTTATGTATCAAAAAAACCCCAGCAACAACAGTGAGCAATGGCCCAAAAAAATTAAACAAGGTGACAGTCACATATGTTTCTTCAAACCCCAGCAGAAACAATGAGCAATTCCCCAAAAATCCTGAAAGAAGGTGACATGCACATATGTTTCTTAACAACCCAGCAGCAACATTGACAACTGTCCCAAAAAAACTGAAACAAGGATAAATACACATATGTATCAAAAAACCATAGCAGCAACATTGAGCAATGTCCCAAAATAATGACCCAAGGTGAAATGCACATATGTATCAAAACACCCCAGCAGCAACATTGACAAATGTCCCAAAAAACTGAAACAAGAAGAAATGCCCATATGTCTCAAAAAACCACAGCAGAAACAATGAGCAATGCCCCAAAAATCCTGAAACAAGGTGACATGCACATATATTTCTTAACACCCCAGCAGCAACATTGACAAAAGTCTCAAAAAACTGAAACAAGGATAAATGCACATGTGTATCAAAACACCCCAGCAGCAACAATGACCAATGCCCCAAAAAAATCTGAAATAAGGAGAAATGCACATATGTATCAAAACACCCCAGCAGCAACATCGACAAATGTCCCAAAAAATTGAAACAAGGAAAAATGCCCATATGTCTCAAAACACAACAGCAGAATCAATGAGCAATGCCCCAAAAATCCTGAAAATAGGTGACATGCACATATGTTTGTTAACACCCCAGCAGCAACATTGACAAAAGTCCAAAAAACTGAAACAAGGATAAATGCACATATGTATCAAAACACCCCAGCAGCAACAATGACCAATGCCCCAAAAAAATCTGAAATAAGGAGAAATGCACATATGTATCAAAACACCCCAGCAGCAACATTGACAAATGTCCCAAAAAAACTGAAATAAGGAGAAATGCTCATATGTCTCAAAACACCCCAGCAGAACCAATGAGCAATGCCCCAAAAATCCTGAAACATTGAGACATTTGCATATGTAGCAAAAAACCACAGCAGCAACAATGAGCAATGCCCCAAAAAACTGAAACAATGAGAAATGCACATATTTATCAAAATACCACAGCAGCAACATTGACCAATGTCCCAAATAACCGAAACAAGGTGACATGCACATATGTTTCTTCAAACCCCAGCAGCAACCATGAGCAATGCCCCAAAAAAACTGAAACATTGAGACATTTGCATATGTATCAAAACACCCCAGCAGCAACAATGAGCAGTGTCCCAAAAAACTGAAACAACGAGAAATGCACATATGTATCAAAATACAACAGCAGCAACATTGACCAATGTCCCAAATAACTGAAACAAGGTGACATGCACACATATTTCTTCAAACCCCAGCAGCAACAATGAGCAATGCCCCAAAAAAACTGAAACATTGAGACATTTTCATATGTATCAAAAAGCCACGGCAGCAACAATGAGCAATGCCCAAAAAATGAAACAATGAGAAATGCACATATGTATCAAAATATGGAGATATGAATCCTGGCATTGTAGTATATCCAGCATCGCAAAGGTAATATTTACCTACATTCAAACAAATAAACCAATTTTATGTTTAAACGCTTTCTGAGATACGTAATTATAATTTATATGTAAATTTTTGCATATTACCTTTATACACTCGAAGCCCCAGTAAAGGGGTAAAGACAATGCTTCTTTCAGGACCGTAAAATCATTTGCGAATCCTTCCCACCCGGCAAGTACGTATATGAATCTTTTATTTGGGGTAACAGCTGCAAGAACATTTTGCGTAATCCCCTTTCACCCTCTAAAGCCGTGTACGAGCCTTGCTGGTAGCATGGCATCTATGTGCGTCCCATCAATGAGCCCGATGCAGTCCTACAACATATTAAATGAGACCAATATGCAATCCTAAAAACGATCCTTATTATACTAACACATATACATATAATCACACTTACCTTAAAATATGGGAAGCAATTTGGATTATTGACTATCTCTGGTGGCGTCTCATTAGGAGCTTGCTTCACGAACTTATTCCGAAGTGCACATAGTCCCGTCATCACTTTGTTAAAATAACGGCTAACTGTCCCCACGTCCCTTATGAAATCCACTTGCATTACTCTATTCTTTGACTTGTTTCCTACCATATGCAGGAACATGGCCACCTGCTCCTCGACGGATACATGAATAGTGTCCTTGAGAAGATCACGTTGGCGCATTAATGATGCAAGATTCATGAAAGCATGTCTGCGCATTCGTAGGTAGTGCAAACAGCTACTTTCAGACCCCCACAGAATTCTCCACATGTGGGATTTTCTATGCAGATCCCGCATAGCTAAGGGCTCTCTGGGTATAGGGTCGGGCCTAGCGAAATTGTGCATTTGTAAGGTTGGTACGACAAACGTTATTGCAGCTGCGGCAGCGGTACATAACTCACAACCCGAATGGTCTCCTTGTGTATCCATGTCACCCTTAATTGAATAACACATATATTTAATGTTAATTATATACCTAACATATTACATATGAATAACACCTTTCAGATAAAATTGTGCAAATCCAAATCATTGGCCCTTAAATATAATGTGTAATCATAGTCACACATGTGGTTGCGTTGTCGTTGCTCCTGTCTTTTAACCCCATAAGTGCAACAAGAAGACATGCCCAAAACAACCCAAAACAGCAACAAGGATCTAGGTGCCATGCATCAAAAATTGATAAAATGAGCCAAACAAAACAACAACAACAACCCAAAATGACACAAGGAGACATGCCACGAAAATGTGATACAAAGCCCCCAAAAAATACCTCCAAAAAACACATAATGCAACAAGTAGCCATTCCCCAAAAATTATGATACAAGTATCCATGAGCATCCCATTCCATAACAGCAACAAGTAGCTACGAGCCATGGCCCAAAAATTTATTAAATGATCCAAACATAACAATAATAAAAACCCAAACTGAAACAAGGAGACACGCCCCAAAAAAATCACCAAATTTTTTCTTTTATATTGAAATCGACTCATTGTTAAAATTTCAAAACTAATCCCTTTCAATTCAGAAAAATATCAAACACTGTGTTGCACAAATATGGTATTAAACGGAACCTTCAAGCTAGACCCGACCGCGGTTTGGTTCCGGTTCGGTTCCGGTTCCGAACCGCCGGTTCCGGTTCCGGCCGAACCCGAAACCGGAACCGAACCGCTTTAGGGACGGTTCGGTTCCGGTTCCGAACCGCCGGTTCCGGTTCCGGCCGAACCCGAAACCGGAACCGAACCGCTTTAGGGACGGTTCGGTTCCGGTTCCGGTTCCCGGCCGGTTCCGGTTCCGGTTCCGGTTCCGGTTCCGGTTCGAGTCCGGTTCTGGTTCCGGTTCGGTTCCGGTTCGGGACCGGTTCCCATATATTTTCTGTTCATAGAATACGTTGAGAAATACAGTAACATTTTTATGTTCTTTTAAATTCTACATAAGGATTGAAAAATGAAGTAATATGCATCTTACTAAATAATTAAATTGTTTATCACGTGAATTGCAACATGATTCCATGTAGAGGAGCTACTTGGTTAAGTACTTTGGGGAGTAGTTACCTAGGTTTGCATCACCACCAATGGTTGTGTGCAATCATATTGTTCAAGTTGTGTTAAGCCCCAAATCATCTATAGTGATGTGAACCACCCTAAGGCCATGACTGTGTTTTGGTCCTCAATGGCCTAGAGCATGACCTCACGACCAATGAAAGGAGCCAGAACCGGAGAACCGAACCGGGGAACCGGAACCGCCGGTTCCGGTTCGGTTCTGCAGAAGTGCGAACCGGAACCGAACCGGCTTAGCCCGGTTCCGGTTCCGGTTCTTGGAACCGGTCGACCGGTTCCGGTTCGGTTCGGTTCCGGTTCGGTTCCACGGTTCGAACCGAACCGTGGTCGGGTCTACTTCAAGCACGCCATTCAGCATATATGACTTTAACCCATCCTCTCATACCAAATTCTTTTTTTAATTTTTCATCATTGGGCTTTTTGGAATAATGCACACCTAAGGGCTTGTGTCTTTGCGTGGAATATGAGCATTTAGGTAATGCACATATGTTGTAAGTGGGGATCAATCACTAGCATCATGCCCATATTCCCAGCATCATAAACAGCATAAATTCATCGAAGCAAATGGGTGAGAAAGCCCAAAACACCCACCAAATCACTACAGCATAAAATCAAATAATCATCGAAGCGATTGGTTGCGATATCACAAACTTTCGAAACCCTAGTATCATTCACCCAATCCCAACATCAGAAAATCATATTTTCATCACGGCAGAGGGTTGCAAATCCTCAAATTTTCGAATTCCTATCAACATGCACCCATTTAGAACATGCGAGCATAGCAAAAACCCATTTCAGCAAGAGAAACCCAATGGCAGCAAGAGAAACCATCAAAAATTAAATTAGGGTTTCAGAAATTATACCGTGAGAGAAGGAATCGTTCAAAAATCAGCTCGACCCTCACCGATCAGCTAGGGTTCTGCACAGAGCTTCGCCAGCGGTGAAATGCCCCAAGCTTGGCACACCCTCAGCAAATACGATCAACCCTAGGCACTGAGAAACCCTTTTGAAACCCTAGGCAACCAAGATCAGCCGCTATCCCGTCGGATCTAGTGTTTTCAGCCGGCGGTTGTCTCCCGCGCAATGGAAGAGGTGTGAGAGGAACGATGCGGGACCCAAAGAGAGGAATCCAACCTGCAATCCCCACAAAATCCGGAGATTTCGAAGGCAGGAAAGTGCGGCGACACGTCGGAGAGAGAGAGGCGAAGAATCGCTGCTCTTTTTCTCTGCAAAGGAACACACGAGAGGAACGCGATAGCGAGAAAGCGATTAATAAGGGTCGAAGTGACGGCCCGCAGTCACAAATATTCACTTTCCCAGACCCTTTCCGCGCAAAGAAACATGCCCTTAATGCAAACAATTACCATCAAATGTGTTTAAACATTAATAACCAATCAAACTAAAATATTATTTCATAATAAGATAATGATAATAGTTGAGCCGCGAGAAATCTTAAATAAGAACCCCCGCCGTCTTCCTCCGTCGGCCTTGATGAGGAGCTACCAGAGGCAACATAACGGACCGATCTTCAGATTCGAAAACCGGCGGCTCTATCGAGATCTCGGTCAGAAACTTGCCGTCGGTGGTGATGGTGCCGTTGGGCCCCATGCGAGCCCAAGAATCGATCAGATCGATAGTCCACCGGCAATTCCTCAGCAAGAAGCTGCCGGTGTCGAGTGCGAGCCCGTCCTTCAAATCGTCCCAGCCGTGCATGACGAGGTTGTAGGCTCTCGCCCAAGAGCTGGTCATGCAGACGGCAGACCCGCCATTTTTGTCTATTAATCGAGCAAGAGGACCAAGACGGCGGCGGACGAAGCGTGTTAGGGTTTTGTTGGAGGCAACGAGGGGAGGGGTTACGAGGAAGGCGGTGGGATTTTGTAAGTAAACTTCTTATAACTTCTTTTTGCGCGTGATTGGGTGAGGTTGAATATGGTGGGGCCCACCTAGGAATTTATCCGTTTTTCAAAAATGCAGATCATTTATAGGTGCTTACCTGGCGTAGCTTTCCAAGCTGGCCGGAGAATTGCTATGCGCACAGACCTAATTGCTAAATAAGAATACCATCGAACTGATTATCCAAAATTAAAACTATACAAGATAATTAATTGGAATCAATGTATTGACTTGCGAACTATATAAATATACACAAGGTCAATGATCTAAACAAAATATAGCACCTTTTTTCATCCTCATCCTTTTACTTTAAATTAAAATCCATTGAACACATCGCTCTTTTGGCCCCTACAAATCAAATTCTTTTTAGATAATTTTTGAACAAATAAATAAATTTTAAGTAATCGGTGTGCAGAGTTGGTGCCTTTTCCATCTTGATATTCCTCGTCCATCAGTGTAATAAACACATCATAAAGCTCACATTTTTGTTGTGCCTCTACATTGCAAAATTAAGACGATAAGCAAAGTGGCTTGATTTTTTGAATTTTTGATTAAAAAAGTCCATGATGATTTGCATTTGAATGATCTATCGTTACCATCATCAACAACTACGATCATTATCTTCATTTCCACCTCATATTTTCCATAATCACCACCTCCAGTTGGGGATGATCTCGATGCCGTGGAGTCGGTAGTAGTCGATCTTGTTCTTGGTCTCCCCCGGCATGAAATCGTCTCCCCAATGATTCCCGTCGGGTGATCCGGTGACGAGAAGAACCCTGGGCTTGGTCGGGGTCAAGAACGGCGGGAGGTCTGCGTGCTGGTGGTCCCCGTCGCAGATCCTGCCGCTGGGGGTGCATGGTTTGGACGGATCGGGCTGCGGAGCGTCGCCGGCTGTGGACTTTGATGTTGTTGTATGCACTTCTTGGAAGAAGGGTGCGAGGGCACGATGGCCGTGGAGGCGGTGGCGGATCTCGTTGAAGTCATTCCCGGAGGTGCCGAGCTTGACGACGGCGATGGTGCAAAGAAGGACGAGGACTGGGATGAAGAGGCAGAGGAGGGTGAGCGTGGCGTTTCGAAAGGGCCGCCGGTTCGGGGTGACTCGCCCCTCGCCCAAGAGCTGGTCATGCAGACCCGACATTTTTGTCTATTAATCGAGCAAGAGAAGGCGGCGGCGGCGGACGAAGCGTGTTAGGGTTTTGTTGGATGCAGGGAGGGGAGGGGTTATAAAGAAGGCGGTGGGGTTTTGTAATTTATAGCAATTTGGAAAAGGGGAAATCTCGTTTTTTAAACTTCTTTTTCCGCGTGATTGGGTGAGACTGAATGGGGTGGGGGCCCACCTTAGTTTTTATCCATTTTTAAAGGGTTTTTTTAAAATGCATATCTCTTTTAGGTGCTTTCGAACTGATTTTCCAAAATTAAAACTATACAAAATCATTAATCGATAGAAATGTATTGACTTGCCAACCATATAAAAATAAAACCGCTTTGTGGGGGGAAGTGGAAGTTGATTCGATTAGGCGCACGTGAAGCAGTCATAATGCAGACGAGTTACCTTATGCGGAGATAACTCGTTTATACTCGGATTCGACATATCTGACTCTGCACAAGTCGGATACGAGGATGCTGGGCACTTGGCTTTTACATCGCGGTTGGTCGTTCGGTCGTCAGTTCGAGTCTAAGGAATGATCGTTCAGCATTGTGTTGTTCTGTCGTAACACAGTTAGAGTCCGTATTCGGTCGAATGGTCGTATGGTGGCTCGATGGAGATGGCTCGTACAAGTGGCTCGGTACTTCGGTCGTTTGATGCAGAAGAAGATCGCTCGGTCGAAGGGAGCCCATTGGGATGCGGCCCACTAGGAAGCGGCAGAGGGCCCACTAGTGTGCGGCGCATTGATTGCATAAGAGCGACGATTGGATTGGATGCTGTAATTGTCGGGATCTGTATCCTTAGGAATTCCTAGCCAATGATGATACTTGGAACATTATTGAGGGTTTTGAGCCGCCATTTGTGAGAGCCAATTTTGAGAGATTGTATTGTGAGCCTTTGGAGAGATTTTGTGTGCTTCTTCTTCGTTGGACGTAGATAAGATTTGTATCGATCTTTCCTTTCGTAATAAAGCTCACCGGTGTTCCCCCTTGGCCCGTTCACGGCCTAAAATCAATTCTCTTTGCGCTTTGTTTGTTTATCTGACCTCTTTGTTCTGGGGTTCTTCGGCGATATTGTGTATTCTGTTGTGTTAGGTGTGCTATTTGGTTGCAGTGCACAACAAATTGGTATCAGAGCATTCGGTTCCAGAGATCAATGGAAGAGTAGAAGATGAGTAGTGTTGGCAATGACGACTTCTCAAAGGCATAGACTTCTGGGTATTCTTCATCCTCTAGGACTATTGTATCTAACACGAAGTTCGAAATTGAGAAGTTTGATAGAAAAACTTTCTTCGGTGCGTGGTTGGCTCGGCGGCACGGGGATTGATCGCCTCGGGATGCGGAGCGGATCGATGAGCTGATCGAGGAGCGGTTCGGGGAGCGGTTCAAGGAGCGGCTCGGCGTGGGACGGGAGCAGCTCGGAAGACGGCGCGGAACATCTCGCCTGCTCCAGGGTTGAGATTCCGGGTATGTGGTTAAAGTATTTTATTAGCATTAGTTTAGTTTAATCGCAGTAGGCTAGATCCTTCTTGGGATGGTCAAATCCATCCCAAGTCGGCATAGATCTTGGCATAGGGTCTTGGACCTTAGGGCTAAGTTAAAAAGAAAATTGTTTTTAACTGCATGTTAATTAGTTAACATAGTTTTTCTTCCGCTGCTATTGTTTTTCTGTCTATGTTCCGTCCGACTTAGGACGGGACTAGAGTTTTTGTGCCCTAAGGGACCGTGAATTTCCCTACAGTGGTATCAGAGCCTAGGTTTGCGTAGTCGATCTAGGTACTGCGATTTCATTAAACTTATTAATGCTTTTTAAATACTTTTAAATCTTTTAAAGTTATTAGATAATTTTAAAAATGTTTTTAAAGTTCAAAATTCTATGTGATAAATTTTTTTGAACATGAAAATTTTTAAAATGACGTTTTAAAATTTATGTGATAATTTTAAAACTAATTTTAAATATTTAAACGTTTAAATTTATTTTGGATGCCTAAAAAAATTTTATATGATAAATTTTTTTTAGGGCATGGAAATTTTAAAATGGTGTTTTTTAATTTATGTGATAAATTTTAAAATTGATTTTAAGGTTTTAAATTTATGCGATAAGTTTAAAATATTTTAGATGTTTAAAAATTGTATATGATAAATTTTTGAACATGGAAAATTTTTAAAGTAATGTTTTAAATTTATAAGATATTTTTAAAACTGATTTTAAAAGTCTAAAAATTGTTTATGCGATAAACTTAGTTTATTTAATTGTTAAATAGATATACACTTTCATTTTATGTTGATAAAATTAGTGTAGCTTTATTTTAATGGCTTGTTAATCTTGTCCCTTATTTGATAACACAAGACAACCCTTTAGGTTAACCATTAAAAATGATTAAAATTTATTACTTGAATTTTAATGACATGCTATGTTTTAATAAATCATTAACAACAATATTAAGACCTAATTCCTGATTAGGGTAGTCCTTTAAATGAATTTTCAATTCTAATTGTTATAATTAATTTTCATTAAAGGACTTCGCTTCTAGCGTTGTTAATAAAATTTATTAAAATCCTAATAACGATTAGGATAGCACGTGAACCTTATAGTTGATAAGGACTTACTAAAAGTTATTAAACAAATCCTAAAATTTTGAATTTAAGGATTCAACTAGTTGATAGGATTAATTAGTTGTTAATAAAAGCTGTTTAGTCTATGGCATACATACAAAAATGACAAGCTTCATTCAATGGACCATGATCCAGTCAATGTGCTTGGCTAAGAGTTCTGAATCACCCTTTAAGGGATAGTGATCCTGGCTTAGTCAATTCCCTGGCTGAGTTCCGCTGGACCGCAATGTCGCGAATCATGATTGTATGACACCATGGACTATATCTAAGTCAAATACGTTAATGATCTTTTTCAAGATTAGCCGTAGCCCTCCTTGTTTTAGGGGTTAGCAACTATAGGGCCCGTGTTACAGTTGTTGAGATACACTCAAGCTGTGACATGGCAACCTTGTAGAAACCAACTTCTTAAATACATAAGATGACATCTTGACTTGACCCAAACCGACGTTGTCGTGAATACACCGATCGGCGGTGCAAGTTTAGTCAAGGATGTAGTCTGCCTAGATGTAGTCTAAGACCTGACCCAAACCGACGTGTCGTGCATACACCGAGCTGAGGGGCAAGTCAGGCTAGACATGAAAACAAGGGTCCGACTAGACTAGACATTGTGATTTGGATGAGCACACTCATGATCACGAATGGCTAGGGGCAAAAACCGATTAAGAGAGTCATATCCGATATGATCGATGAAGAGTCATCTTCCGATCGCAGAGTCAATCAACTTGTTGAGCTACACTCAAGGTTGTTTAGACTCAAGGTGATTGGAACTCTTACCCATTAATTTTTAATTCGATTAAATCGTTCGTTATTAAGCTTCAAATCGTTCGTAAAAATAGTTGGAGGATATAGATAGATAAAAGCCAATCTACCTATATTTAATATTGAACATATGCTAAAACTAGGGCAAGACTATGTTTACCGAAAGAATCAATTGATAATATTGGAATTAGTTAACTGGTCAATAAGTTGATTAATTGAATATCGAGTTAAATTCTAATTGATTGAATTAAAACTATATTCTCGTTGACATTAAATGACCTTCTAAAGAACAGACTTAAGAAATATGATTTCATTAAGTTCTGGGTCCAACAAATAAATTAAAGCTACATGTCACTCGTCTCTATATGAGGCAGCTTGAACATATAGGACATTCAAAGTATGTTTCTCCCTACAACTTGTCGAGCTACCCTCAAGGTTGTATGGACAAACAATTTTGATCCGCAAAGTTCGAAAATTCGATCAAACCGTTTGAGTCGAATACGAGTGCATGAGCGATGCAAGATTATGTATCCCAACCGGATCTTGAGACAAGCAACTTCTTGAGCTACACTCAAGATTGCAAAGCTCAAGCGTTTGGATACATAAGTTGCTTGCATAGCTATTTATTTATGTTGATATCTAAATATGATTTAGAAAAGGAAGAAGACACTTCGGAAAGTCAATTGAGAAAGTTAGTTTAATTTATCATTAGTAGAGGCATAAGTAGGAGGAAATGAAAACGTGACATATTTTGATGTCACATTTCGGAATAAGTTGTTATACAAAAACGTCTAACACATTTTTTACGAATGTCGTCACATTGCTTCTGAAGCAATGTTTTGTGTTAAGTAATTTGTAATAACTATATATATATATTAAATGTTAATATATATATATATAAATACACAAGATAGTAGCAAACTTATATGTTAAAATTAGACTAGGCCGTATCAAGAGATTAAGCTTCACAAGTCACATAAAGAGGGGTCTGACCTCTCGTATTATGAAGTCTACGGACACTTGTGAGTCTTAGCCTCTTAGATACAATGGCCGAAACCCATCTGTAAGACAGTGGGAGAATGAGTTGTCGAACTCAGTCTCGTACATACTGATGTACCCGAGTCTATTTTTAACAAAATAAGTTATTCGTATATTTTACTAAGACACGTGTTCTTGATGAAACGCAAGTCTGATAAAATAAAGAACGAAATGACGAAAGTATTTAAACTGATTCGATTAGATCGAATGGTCAAATACTTAGCTACATAAAATCTTGTGTAATTAAAAGAAAATGTGATTTTCTCTCAGGTCAAGTCTGTTAACACATCAGAGTGTTAAAAGGTATGAATCACACTTAGTTAGACTTGGTGCGATCCATAAATAAGTGACTCTGAGTTAACTCCTCCCTCTGGGTTAAGTCCCAGATAATAATGCCTAGGTTTTGATAATGTTCTATATGGACATTATCAATAATATATTCAATAAATCAATTGTAAGGAAGTTGTATTATTACTCGAATCTCGTGAGACGGATTGTCGAGTTAGACATCATAACTGATGATGACTTAGTCAACTTCTAGGATGAAATTCGGAGTAGTAACTCCGATTTAAAACTTGATGAAGGTCCGTGTGCGTAAATAAATTGAGAATTTAGTTTACGTGCCTAAAGAAAATATTTCCTCACTTTCTGCAAGTAAATCTTTAAAAGATTGATGCAGAAAAGAAAATAGTGAAGTACAATAATGTTGGACGGGAACGGCTTTCATCCTAATTTCTTTAAAACGGATTATGATGAAACCGGTTTCGCCAACAGATGTGTACAGATCTACTCGGACCAAAGCCGATGTAAAACGCTTAAGTTGACCATGAAAATTGGAGCATTCACTTATAAGTTCGTTTTTCTAAATATGATTTAGACAGACTGACTTATATGAATTAGCCAGATAGTTTTCAAGGTCAGTGGGAGCGTATAAATTACATGCAAGGCATCAAAGAGATGGAACATATATTTTGATTAAGTAATCAAAGAGTTTGATACTTTATCAGAAATGGATATGAACCATTTGAAATGACCAGTAACTAATTTAAAATTATTATCGTAAGGTACGATGAACTGGATAAGATCCAGGGAAATAAAATATTATAGATTCCGATAGACCAAATGAATTATTTGAATGAGATTCAAATGGTTGGTCTAACACAAACATAAAAACCCCTTAAGTCTATAGAGTAGACGGTTTTAGCAGATCCACTCACGAAGGCTCTATCACATGAAGTCGGGAAAACTTATGTGTAAAAATGGTATAAGATACCGAGATAAATGGGCCTGAGTGCAAGTGGGAGATGTAGGAATATGATGCCCTCGAGGCCATTTATTCCTGTGTGAATAGCACAAACATCTTGTTCGAAATAACAGTAAGCTGTTTGGTAATAATTTATCTAAGTTATATTGTAATGTAGTTAACATTAGATATCAACTTAGGTAAAGTCCTGAGACTTTATGCAAGGTCAAACGGGTATCGAGATGAGTATCTCGATCATGGAGAAACGTTTGACCGTCTGTAGCATAAGTCTAAAATGGTTCGTGGTCGTAGATGTTTCGAGACAAGGATATCGAAACATCGGATAGACCATTGTGTCTTAGTCTTCACCATTTAGCGGTGGCGATGATCTCATGATCGCTTGACTTGGCGAAGTCGAAGATGAGACACATGTGCTCATTAGAATGAGTTCACTGAACGATCCACTAGAGTTATCATATGGTTATATTGACCAATCTGTCAGTGATAACTCTGAGTGATGATAGGATAGTTGGTCTTTTGATTTGAGGTCATTTTGACAAACCTGTGCGTGAACGGTGCCACTTATATCAACTGACCTAGCTTCGAGGCAATGCCTGTCGAAAGGTCTTTTGATTGGGTGTCACTTGAACCGTACGAGGCGAGTAATGACCAAGAGAGGATTCGTCTCTCCCGACCAATGGGAGTTAGTGTCGTAGAGTTAGTTCGGTCTTTAGTAAAAACTCTGCGCAGAGTATGTTGGAAGAAGTCCAACATTTATTGACTAAAGATCGATAGAAACTAACCGGAGTCAAGTTATTGGGGTTGACAGTTTGACCGTACCCTAGACTTGATCTACACGACATATTTAAGACGAAGAGACTATAACTGCGGAATTCATCACGGAAACAGCCCAGGCACCTGACCGTGTCAGCATCATCATAATGTGGTTAGCTCATCAACATGAGAATTGTCGGGACCACCCTGACCGTGTCTGTGATGATTTCTGCAGTTATAGTCTCTTCATCTAAACTGTGTCGTGCAGATCAAGTCTGAGGTATGGTTAAACTGTCAACCCCAATAACTTGACTCCGGTTAGTTTCGATCAATCATTAGTCAATAAATGTTGGACTTCTTCCAACATACTCTGCGCAGAGTTTTTACTAAAGACCGAACTAACTCTACGACACTAACTCCCATTGACCGGGAGAGACGAATCCTCTCTTGGTCATTACTCACCTCGTACGTTTCAAGTGACACCCAATTAAAAGACCTTTCGACAGGCATTGCCTCGAAGCTAGGTCAGTTGATATAAGTGGCACCGTTCACGCACAGATTTGTCAAAATGACCTCAAGTCAAAAGACCAACTATCCTATCATCACTCAGAGTTATCACTGACAGATTGGTCAATATAACCATATGATAACTCTAGTGGATCGTTCAGTGAACTCATTCTAATAAGCACATGTGTCTCGTCTTCGACTTCGCCAAGTCAAGCGATCATGAGATCATCGCCACCGCTAAACGGTGAAGACTAAGACACAATAGTCTATCCGATGTTTTGATATCCTTGTCTCGAAACATCCACGACCACGAACCATTTTAGACTTATGCTACAGACGGTCAAACGTTTCTCCATGATCGAGATACTCATCTCGATACCCGTTTGACCTTGCATAAAGTCTCAGGACTTTACCTAAGTTGATATCTAATGTTGACTACATTACAATATAACTTAGATAAATTATTACCAAACAGCTTACTGTTATTTCGAACAAGATGTTTGTGCTATTCACACAGGAATAAATGGCCTCGAGGGCATCATATTCCTACAAAGATCAACTTCAGTGTGTGGAGATGCGAATTCACGGATATCTTGAACCAATTTGGTCAACATATTGCATTAGACGAGAAGCCGACGGACATGTCCGATCAGGAGTGGAGAACTCTAAATCGAAGTGCATGTAATACCATCAGCCTGTATTTGTCAAAGGAGAAGAAATACCAATATATGAAGGAGACAAGTGCAAGCAAGTTCTGGAAAGAGCTCGACGACAAGTACATGAAGAAGAACATCCAGAACCGGCTACACTGAAGAAGAATCTTTTCGGTTTGAAGCTAGCTGAGGGGGGTTTCTAACAAGGAACACCTCGACTACTACTACAAGCTTCTTACTGACCTAAGGAACATCGATGTGAAGGTCAAAGATGAAGACAAGGCGATGATTCTCCTCAACTCTATACACATGGAGTATGAGTACTTGGTGTCGGTTCTTACATATGATAAGGAATCGATCACATTCGAGGAGGTGTCCAATGCGCTAACGAGCAACGAGTTCAGGAAGAACGATGTGGACACCTACAGCCGAGCTTCGTGCGATGCTCTTATGGTCGTAAGGGGTGTAATGGTGAGAAGGGTGGAGATAGAAGGGGGTATTTCAGATCCAAGTCCAGAGACAAGACAAGGGGCCCTCGACGCATGGTGGTGAAGGACCAATGTGCTTTCTGTCATGAAAGAGGACATTGGGTCAGAGATTGCCCGAAGGATAAGAGGAAGCATGACGCAACTTCTAACGTCACAAAGGACTTTGAGGTCGAGGATTATGTATTGCCGGTGCTTCGGATGAGGTGACGTCAGATGGTTGGGTGCTCGACTCTAGGTGATCGTTCCATATGACGTCACACAGAGAGTACTTAACAACATTCAGGGAAGGTGGTAAGTGTACAGTCTTGCTAGGCAATGACCGAGCTTACAGCACAGTAGGCGTCTGGACGATGCGGATGAGGATGTGTGATGGTGTTACACGAGACATCAAGGAGGTGTGCTTTGTTTCTGACCTAAAGTGTAATCTCATATCGCTCGGTTCACTCGAAGCTAAAGGTTGTTGAGTGACCTTGGAGAATGTGGCTCTTGGGGTGACCCAAGGAGCAATGATCTTGATGCAGGGGAAGCGCTATAGAAACCTCTATTACTTGGATGGTTCGGTCATAGCTGGCATAGCGGCTCTGACTCGTGAGGCGAAGAGGGACGATCATTGTTTTAGTACATGCGCTTAGGTCATGTGGGCGAGAAAGCATTGCAAAAGCTTATCATTGGAGATCGTCTAAAGGTAGCCAAGACCGGGAAGATCGAGTTCTGCGAGCACTGTGTGTTTGGGAAACAGACACGTGCTTCATTCAGGACGTCCATCCACAGTACGAAAGGAGCACTAGACTATGTACACAGCGACGTATGTGGGCCAAGTAGAATGGCCTCATTGGGAAGGAAATACTACTTTGTGTCGTTCATCGATGATTTCTCACACATGGTATGGATGTTTTCGCTGAAGTCGAAGGACCAAGTTCTTATCATCTTCATTGAGTGGAAGAAGCTGGTCGAGACTCAGACTGGTCGACGAGTCTGGCGTCTTGGAAGTGATAATGGTGGTGAGTATATGTTAGATCTCTTCGAGAAGTTCTGCAGATCGGAAGGGATTCAGAGACATTACACATTACTAGTACGTCGCAGCAGAATGGGGTAGCAGAGAGGATGAATCGGACTTTAATGGAGAAAGTTTGATGCATGCTGTCAACTGGTGACCTATCGAAGTAGTTTTGGGCGGAGTCCCTGGCGTATGCAACCTACTTGGTCAATAGGTTACCATCTGCTACATTGGAAGAAAAACCTCTGTTGGATGTATGGTCGGAAAAGCCAGTTTTCAATTATGGATCACTTCGAGTTTGGGGCTGCCCGAGTTACTATGCAGTGAAAGAAGATAAACTCGATGCTCGAGCCAAGAAAGCCCTCTTCTTGGTCTTCAGTAAAGGTGTCAATGGTATGACTGTGGTGTCCAAGGTGATCATGAGCAGAGACGTAACGTTTGATGAGTCGGTGTTGCTGAAGAAGGAGCAAGAACCGAAGGTGGAGCTCGAACCGACACAATTGAAGCAGGTCTTCGATGACATGTCTGATACTCCACGATGGTTGATCGATGACACAGATCGACCCACTCCAAAAGTAGCAGAAGACGGGCTCCAGGTCAATGATGGTGTAATCGGGGGTTCAAGCTCAGTTGGTGGAGATAGCTTGTCTCCAAGGATCGTTCAGTCGAAGGATTCTATCCCAGTATTAACGCAGAAGCGTGAGATGCGACGACCTGCAAAGTACTCGAAGTAGGTCTTATTTACCTTTTCTGTTGTATGTATCGATGTTCCCAACTCATTCGATGAGGTGGGGCAAACAGAAGACCCGAAGCGGTGGAGAAGTGCAATGGACGAAGAGATGGAATCATTGGCTAAAAACGACACATGGGATCTCGTAGAGCTTCCAAATGGCAAGAAAGCAATTGGGTGTAAGCGGGTCTATACCAAGAAGGAAGGGGTCGAATCAGGAGATGTTTGTTACAAAGCTCGCCTCGCAGCGAAGGGCTTCGCACAGAGAGAATGCATTGATTACAATGAGGTCTTCAATCCTGTAGTGAAGCATTGCTCTATTCGGATCTTGTTGGCATTAGTTGATCAGTTCGATCATGAACTGGTGCAGCTGGATGTCAAGACGATATTCTTGCATGGAGAGCTCGAAGAGGAGATATATATGGCTTAGCCAGATGGCTATGGAAGTGGTTATAGTCGTGCATGTCGACTAAAGAAGTCACTCTACGGGTTGAAGCAATCACCATGGCAGTGATATAAGCATTTCAAACGCTTTATGACTGATGATTGAGAGCATGTTCATAGCATATATGATCATTGTGTGTTCCATCGGAAGTTGGTTGACGGATCCTTCATCTATCTTCTGTTTTATAGCGATGACATGCTCATAGCTTCATCGAATAAAGAGGAGATTCAGAGATTGAAGTTTTAATTGAGTTCTGCATTTGAGATGAAGGATGTGGGCAAAGCACGGAGGATTCTTGGGATGGAGATCACAAGAGATCGAAGTGGATGTACAGTTCGCCTTTCATAGAGTCGCTATTTAAATTCTGTTATACAGAGATTTAGCTGTGAGAAGATGAAGACCGTAGTTACTCTGCTTGCACCTCACTTCAAGCTCAGTGTCGAGCAGAGTCCGAAGAACGAAGAGGAGAAGAAGCTCATGACGAGCGTGCCGTATGCCAATGTGATAGGGGCCTTAATATACACGATGGTATGTACTCGATCGGATCTATCACATGTAATCAACATGGTGAGTAGATATATGGACAACCCAGGGAGAGAGCACTATCATGTGTTACATCAATAGCACTGTCCATGTTGAACTAACATGTCACGCCCCGCTTCCCTAAAATGGAGGCGAGACGTGAGAAGGTCCGCACAGACGTGGAGCTGTGAAGCCACACGTCTGATAAGCGTCAATAAAACATATGCAGGTCCCTGTAACCACGAGCGGAACAAGATAATAACACAAGGAGATACAGAAATAAAATCCCAAATCTCAGCAATGTCCAAACATAGAATTAAGTTCAACATCCAGAAAAGCCACCAGGCAAAAGGAAAGAGTCTAAAGTCCCAGAACAAGGCCAAACAAGGACAAACATAAACAGAGTATTGGTGCTACGCACCGACAACAAAAACAGTCTAAAACGAAGAACACAAGCAGCCTCTACGACTGATCGCCCATGTCCTCGTACTCCTCAACGAACGCAGGTTCTGACTCAGCGTCAGCAAACACCACGTCCTCCGCAGCACTCTCAGGCTCGGGATCTAACATGTGTCACCCAAAAGAGTAAAGGGGCACATGTCAGCAAGTCTAAAAGACTTGGGCAAGGGAACTGAAAGGAAAGTACAATAACAACCTAGCAGTTATAGTATGATGCATAACATGGCAAGTATAGTATGGAAGTGACAAGTAAAGGGAAGTACAAGTAGCAAGTAGCAAGTATGTCGTGGATAACAAGTTTTACAAGTAAAAACACGGACAAGTACAAGTCAAGTGGTTCACGTCAAGTGATCACGTCAGGTAAACACGTCAAGTAAACAAGTTGGGCACAGCGATTTCGTCTGCTGGCTAGAGTGGCTGATCGGGCCAACTCGTAAGCTCAGGTGACCGCTTATCCCTACCCCTCCACGTGTATCGAGCCAGGGCATTACCCCGAACACGGAATGCTCGCTTCTGGATCACGAGCCAGGAAGTGTATTTAACACGTATGGCGTAGGGTTATGCCTGCAACGCAGGAGCCTAGCCAGAAACAAGTAGATCGGGCATTGGCTATCAACCAACACACGTGGCCCGCTTCTGGAACACGAGCCAGGAAACACAAGTACTGTAGCATGTGCTACAAATGCGACATTCAACATGGATAGCATGGATGACAATTAATTCGCGTACCGTTAATTAAAATTAAACGTGACATGGTAGTACTTATGCAACATGATAAATGACGGATCTAACTTCGTTGTCAAGCTAGTTCCTGAAATTGCGCCTAGGCGAGTATCATTTCGTCACCTAGTCTCTTTTACGCCTACACAAGCAAATGGCCTAAGACATGGCCCAAAACCCTAAGTGGCAAGTTTCACTTGCCTAGCACCGAGGATGACGATCACGAAGGTTCATATCACAAACACTAATCTACGGAGAAAGTCGCTGTTATGGAGAAACAATCATCAAAACAACATCCATTTATATTAGGGTTTCAAAATATCAAATGTGGGTGATGAAAATATTAAAGGTTCGAACACTACCGTAGGAAACAGAAGATCGATGCCGAGCAAGCACGGCAACGGAAGAAACGATCCGGAGAAATAGGGTTCAGATCTGGAAATGTGGAGAAAATCTGGAGAAATGGGGTTTTAGGGATTTTTGGGGGTTTTTCGGCGGCCTAGAGGAGGTGGCCGGCCTAAATGGAGAGGGAGAGGGGCTCTTGATGAAGGAGGAAGGCTAGGGGAAGGTGGATGATGATTTGGGGAAGAAGGAGGCTCAGGAGAAATGAAGGAAGAAAGAAAAACGTTTGGGGGGGTTTAAATAGGCACAACCGGCGGCTGGGCAAACCCTAGGTTTACGACAGCAGTTAGTCGGTCAAAGAAGGGTTGTTGACCGACTAGTTCAACAACTAGTCGGTCGGTCGACCAACTGTGACCGACTAAAACCAAACAGTAACTCAGGTTGTCGAAATGGTCAAAGATTTAGTCGGTTAAAGAACAATGGCTGACCGACTAGTTTGCAACCTAGTCGGTCGGTGGTTGTTCTTGGACCGACTAACGATAAACAGTAACTTAGGTGAAATTTATCAAAGGAACTAGTCGGTCTGAGAGCAAGTTCTGACCGACTAGTTTCACATCTAGTCGGTCGGTGGTTGTTCTTAGACCGACTAAAAGTAAACAGTAACTCCTGTACATTTGATTCAATGAACTAGTCGGTTCCAGTAGAGTTCTTGACCGACTAGATCTCAATCTAGTCGGTTGGTCCCCCTTCTTGAACCAACTAAAGTGCACTAAAAGTGCCGAATTGAAGCGCGAAGCTTCGGGAAGATTTCTATAACTTCTAAGATCAATCTAACTCTAAAATATGAGCGATTTGAAGTTCTTCATGAGCGACTTACTCTAAGACTCAACGATTCTAAGGAAGAAGCTAGAAAATCACGACGAAACGATTGAAAATGAAAGCTACGGAGACGAAAACCACACATGAGGAGAAAATCCACCAAAACACACACATATATATATAATATAGATAATCCAAATGCATGAAAACCAATTATAATATAGATAATCCAAATG
This sequence comes from Scilla litardierei, assembly GCA_030789695.1. Lineage (NCBI taxonomy): Eukaryota > Viridiplantae > Streptophyta > Magnoliopsida > Asparagales > Asparagaceae > Scilla > Scilla litardierei. The sequence continues at coordinate 198,600,057 of CM061136.1, forward strand.
CATGAAAACCAGTCGTTACATCCTCCCCAACTTAAGAAAAATTCCATCCTCAGAATTTCCCAACACTCACGCGTCCGGAAACAAAAGTGGGAAATGCTCTCGCATCTCATCCTTATTCTCCCAAGTAGACTCTCCTGGCGAGCCGTGTCGCCACATCACCCTCACAAGATTGAAAACCTTGTTCCGGAGCAACTTCTGACGCCTGTCCAAAATCTGCACTGGCTGCTGGTCATACGTCATATCAGGGCGAACGGTAATCTCCGAGAAATCCACCGCATGAGATGGATCGCTAATGTACCGACGAAGCTGCGACACATGGAAGACATTGTGAACCCCTTCCAAAGATGACGGCAAGGCTAAGCGGTAGGCTACCTCGTCAACTCTCTCCAGAATGTCAAACGGTCCAATGTATCGCGGGCTCAACTTCCCTCGCTTCCCAAAGCAAATCACACCACGATTCAGGGAAATCTTCAAGAACACATGATCGCCTAGCTGAAACTCCAAAGGACGCCGTTTAGCATCCGCCCAATGCTTAAAACGGTACTGAGCAATCCTCAACCTCTCCCGAATGTTCCTGAAAACATCCACGGCCTCCAAAATCATCTCAGGTCCCAACAGCTCCCGATCACCAACGTCATCCCAACTCAATGGCGATCGACATTTCCTCCCATACAGCGCGGAAAAAGGCGCCATGCCAATACTCGCCTGGAAGCTGTTATTGTAGGAAAACTCTACCAGATGCAGATGGACCTCCCACGAACCCTTGAAATCCAACATGCATGCCCTCAGCATGTCCTCCAAGATCTGAATCGTCCTCTCGGACTGGCCATCCGTCTGCGGATGGTACGCCGTGCTGAAACTCATACGCGTACCCAAACTCTTCTGCAAACTCTGCCAGAACTGAGATGTGAACCTCGTGTCTCTGTCCGACACGATACTCATGGGGACTCCGTGAAGTCGTACGACCTCCTGCACGATTTACGTTACATCACTATCTAAACTAGGAAAAAGGAAATAGAAACGGAGAGTAAAAGAATTTACCTCCATGTATCTCCTTGCTAGCGCCTCAGTGGACTGTCCTACTCGGAATGGAATAAAGTGCGCGGATTTGGTCAATCGATCTACGACACCCAAATCGCGTCATTCTGCTTCGGACTCCGAGGTAGTCCAGTCACGAAATCCATAGTGGTGTGTTGCCATTTTCACTCCGGAATCGAAAGCGGTTGTAGCAACCCTGTCGTACGCTGATGCTCCGCCTTCACTTGCTGGCAAACCAAGCATTTGGCTACACTCCGTGCCACACTCCTCTTCATACCATGCCACCAAAAATTCAGACAAAGATCCTTGTACATCTTGGTCCCACCAGGATGCACAGAATACGGCGAACTGTGTGCCTCTACCATCAACTCCTCTCTAATATCCCCAGCTGGCACACACAACCTGGCCCCAAACCTCAGCGAGCCATCCTCATGAATCAAAAAGTCAGTCCGTAGACTGGCTTCTACCTGCCCCCGAATCTTCACCAGCTTCGGATCTCCAGCCTGGCCAGCCTTGATCCGATCCACAATCGTCGAACGAATCTGCATAGTCATCAACGAAGAGGCCTCTCCAGGAAGAACGACCTCAACACCAGACTCGCAAAAATCCTGCTGCAATCTCCACGGCGAAGTCAAAATCATCACCACTGGAAGCCTACTCAGCGCATCAGGAACCACATTCACCTTGCCAGGGTGATACTGCAAATCAATCTCATAGTCCGCCATGAGCTCCAACCATCGACGTTGTCGCATGTTGAGCTCCTTCTGAGTAAAAATATACTTCAAGCTTTTGTGATCGGTGAAGATCTTCACTTTCTCACTCAGCAGGAAGTGCCTCCAAATCTTGAGTGCAAACACGACAGCAGCCAACTCCAAATCGTGCATCGGGTAATTCTTCTCATGAGCCTTGAGCTGACGCGAAGCATACGCCACAACATGCCCGTGCTGATGCAACACACAACCGAGACCCTTGCTAGAAGCATCGCAAAAGATCTCAAATCCTCCACTGCGATCAGGCACGAAAAGAATAGGGGCAGTCATCAATCTCTCCCTCAGAACACCGAAGGCATTCTCACAATCACCCGACCAAACAAAAGGTACATCCTTTAGCGTCAATCTGGTCATCGGCTCAGCAATACGGGAAAAGTCCTTAATGAAGCACCGATAGTAACCAGCAAGTCCAAGGAAACTCCGGATCTCAGATGCTGACTGCGGAACAGGCCACTCCCGATTAGCATTGATCTTCTCGGGATCCACTGAAATACCATCTCCAGTCACCACATGCCCGAGAAAAGCAACTCTGTCCAGCCAAAACTCGCACTTCGAAAACTTAGTATACAACCGATGCTTCCTCAAAATCTCCAACACCGTCCTCAAGTGTGATGCATGCTCCTTCTCCGACTTAGAATAGATCAGAATGTCGTCAATAAAGATAACGACAAACTTATCCAAAAAGTCGTAGAAAATCAGATTCATCAGATTCATGAAAACTGCGGGCGCATTGGTTACACCGAAGGGCATAACCACAAACTCGTAGTGTCCATACTTCGTCCTGAACGCTGTCTTCGGAACATCTTCCTTCTTCACCTTCAGCTGATGATAACCACTCCTCAGATCCAACTTCGAAAACACCCTCGAACCTCCAAGCTGATCAAAAATATCATCGATGCGAGGCAACGGGTATTTATTCTTGATGGTCACCGCATTCAGCTCCCGATAGTCCACGCACATACGACGCGAACCATCCTTCTTCCTCACCAGCAGCACCGGTGCTCCCCACGGAGACACACTAGGATTGATATAACCCTTCTGCAAAAGCTCATCCAGCTACTTCCGCAATTCCTCCAACTCAGCGGGTGCCATACGATATGGTGCCTTCGAAATCGGCTGCGCTCCTGGAACAAGATCAATAGAAAATTCTAGAGCTCGATCAGGTGGCAATCCAGACATCTCTTCGGGGAAGACGTCATTAAAGTCCCGCACAACCACTGGCCTCTCCAGCTCCATCTGCATAGCCACAATCTCCACCGGCCTGGCCCGAAATCTGACAGGACCAAGCGAACTGCTACCTCGGCTGAACTCAAATACCGGATGTCCGGGAATCTCGAACACCACCTTCTTCCTCCGACTGTCGATCGTAGCATAGAAGCTCGCAAGCCAATCCATCCCAAGGACCGCATCATAGTTGATGATGTCGTGGACAATGAAATCAGCATAAAGCTCATGTCCACAGACCACCAACGAGCAAGAATTGCAACCACGATGCACCGAGACCACGCCATTCCCTGTAACGATATTCCAACTCTTGGAAAGAGGGGACGTCGACAAGGAATGCTTCTCCACGAAGCTCCGAGAAATAATGCACATCGATGCACCAGAGTCAAAGAGGACTCGTGCAGAAAATGTGCACACCAAAATCACACCTAACAAGCAATTTAACAATCAAACCCTAGACTAGCAACCAATCATATGCAAACAACCAAACATAATCTAACAATCAAAACTAGCTAGGAAAGTAACAGCTAGATTGAGGATTACCTGCGATAACCTCATCCACAGCCTCGCTCTCCACATCGGTCATCAGAAAAGCCTGCCTCCATGGCGGAAAAGCCTGCTGAAAAGCCTGCCTCTGTGGAACAAGAGCTGCTCCACGTCCAGCAGGAACAGACGCTCTCTGCTGCAACGGCTGTGCTGCAACAGGTGCCTTCCAAGGCTGCTTCGACCTCAGACAATCCTTCATGGTATGTGTAGGATCTCCACATACAACACACTGGCCCAGGAATCTCCTACACTGATCCTTAATATGCCCGATCTTGTCGCAGAAATGGCAAGTCTTCTGAATAGGCCCTCCTGGCCTCTTGAACTGAACTGGCTGGTTGGGCCTGAACCCCGGCCTGACCACAGCCCTGGCATGCTCCACAGGCCTCTTCCCAGCACCAGAAACATGTCCCCTCCTCTGGCTCAGGTTCAGCTCCTACCTCCTCGCAGCGACCAGAACCTTCTGATAAGAGTCCAGATCAGAGGAAGACACAAAACTCTGAAGCTACAAAGCAAGTCCCTGCAGGAACCTCTGAGCCCTCTCATCAGCATCCTGCACCATCTTCGGTGCGAACCGACTCAGCCTAGTGAACTCTTGGTGGTACTGATCCACCGACGAGCTCCCTTGCTTCAGCTCAATAAAGCGCTGCAGCATCTCCTTCCTAGTAGCCTTCGAAAAGAACTCCTCATCAAACCTGGACTTAAAGGTAGCCCAAGCTATCGGCTCCACCAACATCTTCTCTTCCGCATCCCACCAGTTTCGAGCATTATCCTTGAGCTGCCTCTTCACCAAATCAACACATCCAGCCGGGCTGATCTTCGCCATCTTCAAATTATCCTCAATGTTCCGAATCCACTCATCGGCAGCTAGAGGACCCTCAGACCCATCAAAATAAGCAGGACCCACCTTCCGAAATTGCTTCGCTCCCGGCTCGGAGCGATGGGCATCCTGGATTGCCCGAGCAGCTCGAGCAAGTGGAGTATTCTGGACTTGTAGGAGCATGCCCTGCTGCACCTGCAACATCTGAAGCATCATCCGCATCATCTCCCCACTGGTGGGCTCCCGCTAAGGCTCCTCGTCATGAGGGGGCGCACTACCACCACCACGAGTAAATCGCCTTCCTGCCATCTAATGACACAGAAAACGAAGCAGATTAGACTCATAGCTTATGACTCAGACGTCGAACTTAGTTTATTGGACATTCTAATATTATTATCGTTATTCCGATATTCGCAGTTACAGAAAAGGGACCTGCATGGGCCACCAACAAAATCTGTCACGCCCCGCTTCCCTAAAATGGAGGTGAGACGTGAGAAGGTCCGCACAGACGTGGAGCTGTGAAGCCACACGTCTGATAAGCGTCAATAAAACATATGCAGGTCCCTGTAACCACGAACGGAACAAGATAATAATACAAGGAGATACAGAAATAAAATCCCAAATCTCAGCAATGTCCAAACATAGAATTAAGTTCAACATCCAGAAAAGCCACCAGGCTAAAGGAAAGAGTCTAAAGGCCCAGAACAAGGCCAAACAAGGACAAACATAAACAGAGTATTGGTGCTACGCACCGACAACAAAAACAGTCTAAAACGAAGAACACAAGTAGCCTCTACGACTGATCGCCCGTGTCCTCGTACTCCTCAAGGAACGCAGGTTCTGACTCAGCGTCAGCAAACACCACGTCCTCCGCAACACTCTCAAGCTCGGGATCTAACATGTGTCACCCAAAAGAGTAAAGGGGCACATGTCAGCAAGTCTAAAAGACTTGGGCAAGGGAACTGAAAGGAAAGTACACTAACAACCTAGCAGTTATAGTATGATGCATAACAAGGCAAGTATAGTATGGAAGTGACAAGTAAAGGGAAGTACAAGTAGCAAGTAGCAAGTATGTCGGGGATAACAAGTTTTACAAGTAAAAACACGGACAAGTACAAGTCAAGTGGTTCACGTCAAGTGATCACGTCAGGTAAACACGTCAAGTAAACAAGTTGGGCACAGAGATTTCGTCTGCTGGCTAGAGTGACTGATCGGGCCAACTCGTAAGCTCAGGTGACCACTTATCCCTACCCCTCCACGTGTATCGAGCCAGGGCATTACTCCGAACACGGAATGCTCGCTTCTGGATCACGAGCCAGGAAGTGTATTTAACACGTATGGCGTAGGATTATTCCGGCAACGCAGGAGCCTAGCCGGAAACAAGTAGATCGGGCATTGGCTATCAACCAACACACGTGGCCCGCTTCTGGAACACGAGCTAGGAAACACAAGTACTGTAGCGTGTGCTACAAATGCGACATTCAACATGGATAGCATGGATGACAATTAATTCGCGTACCGTTAATTAAAATTAAACGTGACATGGTAGTACTTATGCAACATGATAAATGACGGATCTAACTTCGTTGTCAAGCTAGTTCCTGAAATTGCGCCTAGGCGAGTATCATTTCGTCGCCTAGTCTCTTTTACGCCTACACAAGCAAATGGCCTAAGACATGGCCCAAAACCCTAAGTGGCAAGTTTCACTTGCCTAGCACCGAGGATGACGATCACGAAGGTTCATCTCACAAACACTAATCTACGGGGAAAGTCGCTGTTATGGAGAAACAATCATCAAAACAACATCCATTTATATTAGGGTTTCAAAATATCAAATGTGGGTGATGAAAATATTAAAGGTTCGAACACTACCGTAGGAAACGGAAGATCGATGCCGAGCAAGCACGGCAACGGAAGAAACGATCCGGAGAAATAGGGTTCAGATCTGGAAATGTGGAGAAAATCTGGAGAAATGGGGTTTTAGGGATTTTTGGGGGTTTTCGGCGGCCTAGAGGAGGTGGCCGGCCTAAATGGAGAGGGAGAGGGGCTCTTGATGAAGGAGGAAGGCTAGGGGAAGGTGGATGATGATTTGGGGAAGAAGGAGGCTCAGGAGAAATGAAGGAAGAAAGAAAAACGTTTGGGGGGGTTTAAATAGGCACATCCGGCGGCTAGGTAAACCCTATGTTTACGACAGCAGTTAGTCGGCCAAAGAAGGGTTGTTGACTGACTAGTTCAACAACTAGTCGGTCGGTCGACCAACTGTGACCGACTAAAACCAAACAGTAACTCAGGTTGTCGAAATGGTCAAAGATTTAGTCGGTTAAAGAACAATGGTTGACCGACTAGTTTGCAACCTAGTCGGTCGGTGGTTGTTCTTGGACCGACTAACGATAAACAGTAACTTAGGTGAAATTTATCAAAGGAACTAGTCGGTCTGAGAGCAAGTTCTGACCGACTAGTTTCACATCTAGTCGTCGGTGGTTGTTCTTAGACCGACTAAAAGTAAACAGTAACTCCTGTACATTTGATTCAATGAACTAGTTGGTTCCAGTAGAGTTCCTGACCGACTAGATCTCAATCTAGTCGGTTGGTCCCCCTTCTTGAACCAACTAAAATGCACTAAAAGTGCCGAAGCACTAAAAGTGCCGAATTGAAGCGCGAAGCTTCGGGAAGATTTCTATAACTTCTAAGATCACTCTAACTCTAAAATATGAGCGATTTGAAGTTCGTCATGAGCGACTTACTCCAAGACTCAACGATTCTAAGGAAGAAGCAAGAAAATCACGACGAAACGATCGAAAATGAAAGCTACGGAGACGAAAACCACACATGAGGAGAAAATCCACCAAAACATATATATATAATATAGATAATCCAAATGCATGAAAACCAGTTATAATATAGATAATCCAAATGCATGAAAACCAGTCGTTACATCCTCCACAACTTAAGAAAAATTCCAAGAATATGTCGTGACTTACTTTATCGAGCTCGTCGTGGCAAGACGAGATTGGAGCTAGAAGAGCTGGTCCACGAGGATTGGTACCTGCAATCACAAAAATACTTGGTTAAGGAACGCTACATTTCTATTTAAATAATTTGAACGTTTTGATTTTTAAAACTGGTTGAAACGTTGTCAAAAAGCGTTCTAAATTTTTATATAGACTATATATGATAAAAATAGTTTTACTGCAAGAGGGAATATTTTTCTGAATCTTATCGTAATTTTTAGAATTTTTAAAAGCTCAAAAACAATTTAAAAACTATTTTTCAATTAGTAACGTATTTATTCAAACATTTATTCTGGGAGCAATCTACATCGGAATGTTGCAAGTGAGGTATCAAAACGACCGTCTCAAAGAGTACTATAACATACATTTTTATCACATATTAGTCCATGTGAAAATAAGAAGATACGGATTTTTAAAAGAAAGTAACGTATTTAAAATTTAGGCTTAAAAATTAATTCTGAAAAAACTAAGCATCGGATTGAGATGAAACTAGTGTCATTGGGTCCAGAATATTATTTCTGATTTTCTGGAGCTAGTCTCATATTTTTCTGGGGCTTATATAATTAGTTATGGATTTAAAACCATAAAATCCTATTTATTAATTAATTAAAATACTGAAAAAAAAAATACGAAATTAACTCGTAATTACGATTTTGCCATCGCGTTTATACCTTCGCTCTCCGTTTAGGAACGTCGAAGGTGGGGGGCTTCGGTGCTTGGCGAACGGAGGCGGCGACCGGGGGCGGGAGACCACGTCGGCGATGGTCGACATTGAGGCGGCCGTCGGAGCTCGGCGACGGCGGGTCGCGGGCTCCGGCGATCGAATGCGAAAGCGAGAGAGGGAGAGGAGGGCTCGTCGGCGTCGCTGGGAGGCGGGGGTTGCGGCGGCTCTGGGCGTCGTCGTCGGAGGCTGCTGGAGTCGAAAGTGGACGTTGAAGGGAGCTCAGAAGCTTGGGGCTCCACGGCGGGCTCTTGGGGATGGGAGGACGGCGGGAGAGGGGCTGACGGCGAGAGAGAGGGGGGCTGCGGCGGACGTGGGTTGAGGATGGGGTGGAGCAAAGAGGAGGGGGCAGCGGGGCGACGGAGGTTGGCCGGCGGTGTGGTGCGGTGATTGGGTTCGAAGAGATGGGTCGAGAACGGGAAGAGGATGCACGGGCCTGGGTGATCTTTGGGTTGGTTTCGAACGAAGATGAGAGGGAGAAAGACTGAGTGCCTGTGTGAAAAGAGAGGGGGAGGGGAGAGTGAAATATATAGGGTATAGAGAGATTAGCTGAGAGAGAGTGTGTGTGTTAGATGGGGATGGTTAGCTGAGAGAGAGGGGGTGGTGGTAGATGAGTGTCTGAGGGTTAGCTACGGGTTAGGTTAGGTAATGGGGTTAGGTTTGTTAATGGTAATTAGTAATAGATAAAAACCTCATTAATGAAAGTCATTAGTGTAACGAAATTACGATTTTGTCCCTACTAGTAAACGTGTTCGAAAAATTACGAAAACATACCCACGGGATCGTATCGTCGTGAGGATCGCGAATACGAAGACCGTTTCAGGGTTTGGGCTTCGGGGATACTAGTTTTTGGCCAAAACATTTAGAAAGCGGGTTTGCGGGTTCTAGGTCGAAACGATATCAGAAAATTACGAAATTAATGTGGGGAGCCCTAAATGATCATAGGATGCTACTGTGGAAGTTTGAAAATGTTTTAAAGACGTTTTTATAGAAAATTAATTCATTGAGCCAAAACGGCAATATCTGAAAATGAATTTTTATCAGATCTTTTAGAGGTATTTGATGAAATCCAATCTTACTAAAATACTCCATGACTAGTCTGGTACTTCAAAATATTTTTATAAGAAATTTTTGAAATCAGTAAAACTCTTGACAAACCATTACAAAATAGTTTTAAAAAATTTGGAAATAGGTTAAACACGTAAATAGTTGTGTTGAAGAAAACAGGCCGTTACATCCTACCCTCCTTAAAATAATTACGTCCTCGGAATTTAAAAATCTTTTGAAACAAATAATTGATATTATAAAGAAGCTCAAGCAAATAGATGATAGAAAAGATAGTAATCTTATAAATTAGGTTGTAAATAACATGAAAAACAAGAGATGTTATATATGAATATACTATTGACATCACCATAGCTTCTATGGCTAGTCTCAAGTAAAAATAGGTTCAGATAGAGGAAGGAAGGGGAGTTCAAGGAAGATGGAGAAGTAGCAGCATCAGCTTACACGTCTCGGTTTGGTTTCTCTCAATATCTCCAGCACTATCATCGAATACTTCTGAGCGTCCTTTGACCTGCTTCTATTGTCGAACTCGAACTTCTGGTGATCGAAAACCGAATGCTACCCTCCTTAAAAATAAACGTAGCTAGAGTTTAAGCGTACTAAACGTGATTAGGAAGAATTAGTAGAATAACCTGAAGGCCATCACTAGCTAAAGAAAGGGTGATCGTGATGAAGATCGATGGCGTTACATAATCATGATTCACGTCCTTGCGATTCAGCGGACACGGCCAGGGAAGTGACTAAGCCAGTATCACTTACCCCCCAGCCTAGATAGGAGGATCCAATAAACTTAGCCAAGCACATTGACCGGATCATGGTCCATTGAAGGAAGCTTATCATTTATATGTATACCATCATCAACTGAAGGAAAGGTGATGAAGTGGGTAGATGGTTCAATCTACGAAAGATCACTATAACTTCTAGAAGAAGAGGTTACTAGGGAGGGTATAACCAAGAATGGAACACGAGTTCCTAAGCAATGGTTAAGAGTTCAAAGGAAGTGATGAGGATCAAGAAAGACCTAATGAAGATGGTAATAAGGACGCTTCATCCGTATATCCAATACAGATGAACACTCGAGACATCCCGAACTCGAGGTTAATTTGAGTATTTTATATTGTACATCCTGATCTTGCTATATTGTTCACGAGGTAGTTAGCACGGACCTGCGTGGGCCACCAAACTTGTAACGACCCGCTCTCGGGGGCCAGTTACTTATTTGATATTTGTGCAGGTCCTGCAGTTAACCAGTGAAAACAAAATAGCCACGATGCAGAGATGTACAAAAATACCCAAATAGTGTCCAATTATTACAATCCATCCTGTACAAATGTTCCAACAATGATACATGAACGAAAAAGTAAGTACATAGCGAAAATAACTCTGAAAGCTGGGTCTCAGGGTCGAACTCTGGCACTATCAACTCAAGAGCATCTGCCTTCATATGTACGTTGTCTGCGGTGCCACGGAGATGAAACCGTAGGTAAGTCACAACAATTCTAAATAAAGAAAGAGAGGTATTGTACAAGTATGACAAAGGTAACTACGTACAAGCAGGCCAAAGTGATAGTAAAGTAAAGTAAAATACGGTGCGGTGTCTGCACAAGTGTAGAAAGTAAAGTGTAGGTGTAACAGGCTACTGCTGTAGCTAAAAGTACGGTGACTGTACTGGTAAGGAAAGTAAAGTGCATGTACTGTAAAGAAAGTAACTGTGCAAGCTACACTAGAACTACGTGACTCAAGTAGGAGAGTATGATATGCAACCATAAAGTTCATCTATTGCCAGGGACCGTTTTGCCGACGCAGGCAGACCTTGTAGTTTTGCCGACGCAGGCAGACCTTGTAATTTTGCCGACGCAGGCAGACCTTGTATTTTTGCCGACGCAGGCAGATCTTGTATTTTTACCGACGCAGGCAGACCTTGTAATTTTGCCGACACAGGCATGCAAGTAGATGAACCCACGGTCATAGCTCCCACACTCTCTCTACAATGAGTTACCCCAAACCCCAGTGATGTGTATCTATTACGAGATGTTCCACAAGATGTTCTACGAGATGTTCCACCAGATATTCCACACATGATATTCCACATGTTACTAGTCAAACCAAGCCAACTGGTTGACTTCCTCATTGAAAACCAGAAAGTAGGATAAAGACAAGTCCAACACCAAAAGCTGCTACTTCCGTGCTTTGAGCACGTGGTAGTGTGGTTTAGCACACAATTTACCCAAGTTGGTAGTTGCGTGCTACAACCACCAGAGTTGAAAGTTAGCAAAGTAATCTTTAGTTGATTACTTTCATTTTAGTTTAGGTCTCTTATTCGGTTCAAGTCAAATAGCCGTTCGAGGCTATAGGAGTGTCAACGGGTTCATATAAGCACAGTAGACTAGTTTTCTAACCTTAGAATATGTCGTGACTTACTTTATCGAGCTCGTCGTGGCAAGACGAGATTGGAGCTAGAAGAGCTGGTGCACGAGGATTGGTATCTGCAATCACAAAAATACTTGGTTAAGGAACGCTACATTTCTATTTAAATAATTTGAACGTTTTGATTTTTAAAACTGGTTGAAACGTTGTCAAAAAATGTTCTAAATTTTTATATAGACTATATATGATAAAAATAGTTTTACTGCAAGAGGGAATATTTTTCTGAAGCTTATAGTAATTTTTAAAATTTTTAAAAACTCAAAAACAATTTAAAAACAATTTTTCAATTAGTAACGTATTTATTCAAACATTTATTCTAGGAGCAATCTACATCGGAATGTTGCAAGTAAGGTTTCAAAACGACCGTCTCAAAGAGTACTATAACATATATTTTTATCACATATTAGTCCACGTGAAAATAAGAAGATAAGGATTTTTAAAAGAAAGTAACGTATTTAATATTTAGGCTTAAAAATTAATTCTGAAAAACTAAGCATCTGATTGAGATGAAACTAGTGCCATTGGGTCCAGAATATTATTTCTGATTTTCTGGAGCTAGTCTCATATTTTTCTGGGGCTTATATAATTAGTTATGGATTTAAAACCATAAAATCCTATTTATTTATTAATTAAAATACAGGAAAAATACGAAATTAACTCGTAATTACGAGTTTGCCATCGCGTTTATACCTTCGCTTTCCGTTTACGAACGTCGGAGGTGGGGGGCTTCGGCGCTTGGCGAACGGAGGCGGCGACCGGGGGGGGCGGGAGACCACGTCGGCGATGGTCGACGTTGAGGCGGCCGTCAGAGCTCGGTGGCGGCGGGTCGCGGGCTCTGGCAATCGAATGCGAAAGCGAGAGAGGGAGAGGAGGGCTCGTCGGTGTCGCTGGGAGGCGGGGGTTGCGGCGGCTCTGGGCGTCGTCGTCGGAGACTGCTGGCGTCGAAAGTGGACGTTGAAGGGAGCTCAGAAGCTTGGGGCTCCACGGCGGGCTCTTGGGGATGGGAGGACGGCGGGAGAGGGGCTGACGACGAGAGAGAGGGGGGCTGCGGCGGACGTGGGTTGAGGATGGGGCGGAGCAAGGAGGAGGGGGCAGCGGGGCGACGGAGGTTGGCCGGCGGTGTGGTGCGGGGATTGGGTTCGAAGAGATGGGTCGAGCACGGGAAGAGGATGCACGGGCCTGGGTGATCTTTGGGTTGGTTTCGAACGAAGATGAGAGGGAGAAAGACTGAGTGCCTGTGTGAAAAGAGAGGGGAGGGGAGAGTGAAATATATAGGGTATAGAGAGATTAGCTGAGAGAGAGAGTGTGTGTTAGATGGGGATGGTTAGCTGAGAGAGAGGGGGGGTAGATGAGTGTCTGAGGGTTAGCTACGGGTTAGGTTAGGTAATGGGGTTAGGTTTGTTAATGGTAATTAGTAATAGATAAAAACCTCATTAATGAAAGTCATTAGTGTAACGAAATTACGATTTTGCCCCTACTAGTAAACGTGTTCGAAAAATTACGAATACATACCAACGGGATCGTATCGTTGCGAGGATCGTGAATACGAAGACCGTTTCAGGGTTTGGGCTACGGGGATACTAGTTTTTGGCCAAAACATTTAGAAAGCGGGTTTGCGGGTTCTAGGTCGAAACGATATCAGAAAATTACGAAATTAATGTGGAGAGCCCTAAATGATCATAGGATGCTACTGTGGAAGTTTGAAAATGTTTTAAAGATGTTTGTATAGAAAATTAATTCATTGAGCCAAAACAGCAATATCTGAAAATGAATTTTTATCAGATCTTTTAGAGATATTTGATGAAATCCGATCTTACTAAAATACTCCATGACTAGTCTGGTACTTCAAAATATTTTTATAAGAAATTTTTGAAATCAGTAAAACTCCTGACAAACCATTACAAAATAGTTTAAAAAATTTTGGCAATAGGTTAAACACGTAAATAGTTGTGTTGAAGAAAACAGTCCGTTACATTTGTATTGATCTTTCCTTTCATAGTAAAGCTCACCAATGTTCCCCCTTCGCCGGTTCACGGCCTAAAAGCAATTCTCTTTGTGCTCTGTTTGTTTATCTGACATCTTTGTTCCGGGGTTCTTCGGCGATATTGTGTATTCCGGTGTGTTAGTGTGCTATTGGGTTGTAGCACACAACATGTTTGACATAAATTAATGACTTTCCCATCTAAAGATCATATTATATCTTATCTAAAAATATTAGCAATTCTAAATTTATAGTTTATAATAGAGATTAGTCAATCCAATAACAAGATCTGATCCACGTAATGATCCTCGTTGGTCCAGTGATATATATGCTTGTTGAATACATGGGCCCAGCCCATTAAGCAAGATGACGAATTCTCTTGGCTGGATGAAGACGGCCCGTGGCACATAGCGTTTTGGTTGAATGAGTCAACCCAACCCCCCTATAACCCGCTACTCTTGGGTTGAACAAGTCAAAACTCACGATGGCCCACCTCCATTGCCTTAATTGGGGAGTAAATGGCCAGAATAATGGGGGGAGTTATACCCCTTGATGACAAATTCAAGGCCCACTAATGGAGGAACTAGTGGCCACATTTAGAGGGGGAGGTTACAAAAAAGGAGAGGGATAAATATCACAATGGGCCAAGGAGGAAGGGGAGGCCAAATCTATACCTAAGGCTAAGTACTATACTCCACAACACTTTGATGTCCTTCCATAATATCTTCCACTTCATCTTGCTCCTTACGTTTTCATCTAATGGAGACTAACTTGAGCGTCAGATGGGGATCAGTCGGGCCCCAACCCTGACCCACTAACGATCTTCTCATGTTGCAGGATAATGGAGAGGCTAGATCAATTTCCATCAGTGGAGTCTTTATCTAGCTCATCTCGACCCGGAGACGCTCATTCACGGGTCCCAGTTCAATAGCTGATGAGTCTCCATCTCGACAAATGGGAACTTTTTCAGCCCAATCAACCGTTGACGTCAATTTTGGCATCAACAGTTTGGCACCGTCTATGGGAAAAGTTAAGAGTCACCATCCCCGTCTTCGTTACCGAAAGGCTTTGTCGACTCACCCCATCAACCTCATGGTTAAGTACCGCAGGGTATCAACTTTTGTTTATCTTTTTCAGCAGGAAAACATATTTTCGTTATTGGTTTGCTAAGAATCTCACTTCTCATTCTTTAACAAATGTTGTGACATCTGCGGGCTGCTCCCAAGGAGATTCGTTTCCGTTTGATCAATCTCCCGCACCCCTCGATTGGGTCCTCCATGGCTCGGTTGAGCCTGATCGGGATTTCATGGGAGACCGATCTGAGCCTCCTGTGTTGCCCGAATTTGCCAAGCCTCGACTGTTCTTTGATCCAAGCTTTGATCCGAGATTTGTCGTAACTCCGAGTTTTCGAGTTCGATTCCACGACCAAGTTTTCTGTGCGAAAATGATAATCTAGCGGTTGACAATGAGATCGACATTCACAAGCTCTAGGGCTCACTTTTCTGTGGGTCACTCATCATCGACCCAACGCCTGACTCCACCAATCCCAGATACGAGCTTGTCAACCTACATATGAGGTCCGTCAACCTCCGTTTGGGGCGCTTTGACCAAAATTGCGAGCTCGTCCAGCTAGCGACTGAGCATCGATGGCCCCACAGTCGGAGATCCGAGCCATCTAAGGTTCGTCCCAGTTGCAAACTTCTGGGTTTAGAGCAGATCAAGGCAACTTTCGCACGTGTCAATCGCCACTCCCGCGACTGCTCCGTCGTCTTAGCCTACTCAACTGAGAATCGGTGGCTGAGTCAATGGAGGTGCCAACCCCTCGCCACTGAACGATCCAACTTCCTTCGTTGGTCAGAAGAGGAAGGGGACATGCCCCTCACAACTGAATGACTCTTGCTCGTCATCAGTCGTAAGCCGAGGGGCCAACCCCTTGCCACTGAACGACTCAACTTTCGTCGTCGATCATAAGACGAAGGGGTCATGCCCCTCGCAACTGAACGACTCTCACTTTTCATCAGCCGTAAGCCGAGGGGTCAACCCCTCGCCATTGAACGACCCAATTTCTGTCGTCGGACATAAACCGAAGGGGCCATGCCCTCGCGACCGAACGTCTCTCGCTCATCGTCAGCCGTAAGTCGAGGGGGCAACCCACGCCACTGAATGACTCAACTGTTGAGTATTGGTGTTTCATACCAATGTTATTTTGATGATGATCACAACATTATGTTGTTGCTAATGACTCTCTTGTTTTAGTCTCATAGTTAACATTTCAAGAATATCATTTTTGGAGACTAAACACTTGGTACAAGGATGGACATCAAGTGGAGAAGGGCCAAAGCTTGGACTCAATGGGTGCCAAAGCTTGGAGATGATGGGGAGCATCAAGGCATCAAGATTGAAGCCATAGACTCTAAGAAAAACACTGTAATCTATGCAATATTTCCTTTATTGATTTCTCTCTCGTTTGAGTATAGGTTTAATGTAATGCCTTGATAGATGGTCTACTCATTCATGTATATGTATTTAACCATCTTAGTGAGCCTTAGGATTATCATAGAATCCAACCCAATAGGCTCATCATGACCAAAGACTCATTTGGAGTCTCTGGTTCTCCTACAGTCGCCTGCTAAAGGATTTACAGTCGACTGGGTTATTCTAGTCGCATGTCGAGCCTTCTACAGTCGATTGTGATGCACTGCTCAAGTCATCCTTTGATTGACTCTACTTGAGCTTTTTACACCATTCGACTGTGATGCACTGCTCAAGTCATCCTTTGATTGACTCTACTTGATCTTTTCACATCAGTCGACTGATGATCAACTTATAGTCGCTTGTATATGTACAGTCACCTGTGAATTAGTCAACAGTCATCTGAGAAGCGTAAGTGCAAATTCTACATCGCTCTGTTTTCTCCATTTCCTGCAGCAGTCGACTGATGAAGGATTTACAGTCGCCTGTCTATTTTACAGTCGATTGTATTCTTGTCATCAGTCGCCTGTATGCTTATTGGAAGAAAGAGTGCAACTCTCTGTTTTATTCCATCCCCTGCAGCAGTCGTCTGCTGAAATTTTTACAGGCGCCTGTCCTGTTTACAGTCAACTGTATTGACTTTATCAGTCGACTGTTGAGGCTCAAATTATAGCCGTTGGATATTTGCTAGCCGTTGGACAGTCGACTGTTATTTGTTCAGCAGTCGACTGTCAGTGACGTTTCTGCCCAGAAACTGGCCGTTGCAGCCTTTTGTTTTTGGCTGTTTACTTGGGTTTTGAGAGTTGATATAGGGTTCCTATATATATGAGAGGGCTGAGTTCATAGGAACTTCTTGATGCTATTGAAAATCCTTATAGATTAATTAAGCCACTCTCAAACTCTCTCATTTCTCTCTTAGAGCTCAATATCCTCTTCATGCATTGAAGTCAAGCTCAAGGGAAATCATCCAAGTGTGATGAGGATAAAGTTCTGATTAGTTAAGTTTAGTTGGATTTTATTATGATTTTCAGTTGGGATTTTATTTGATTTTTCTGTTAGGATTTTTAGTTAAGATTTTATTTGTTTTTACTTGATCTTATCTATTAGGATTTTTAGTTATTTGGTTGTAAGCCTATATAAAGGCCACTAGACTTATTATTTTAGAAAATGAATCAATTAAAAGAGAAATTTCTCCAAAGCCTGTGAAAGGTCTCATCTTCCTTGGCACGAAGCCTTGGAATTCTTCATGCGAAGCCAAGAACCCTAATTTATCATCTTCTTCTCCAAATCATTTACTGAAATCCTAAAATCTTCCATCAAATCCCTTGATCCCAATTCGTCCTACATCAACTTGGTATCAGAGCCGAACGAATCCTTTCTATAACGCCCTGCTCCCCGAAATACCCGATAAGTACGAATCCGTATCAGGTATTCCCAAAGAGACGGGTGTTACGAAGGAAATACAAAGACAACACACAAGCAGGTCCACTGTGCACTGCTGGGATAGTACCTGTAGCATTCCAGATATCACAGAAACACAAAAGAGACAACAATCCAAACATTGATATACATATATATCATGTTTTATTCATTGCATATCAATAGTGAAAGCATGCATGTTTAGGGTCTTTGGAAATCTCTTGATATGATGTTCATGTGTTTGCTTAAATATAATGTGTTGGGTCATATGATGCCATGTATATGTAGTTGATACATACGAATGTCTTGTTTCACTAATTGTGTGGTATTGCTCTCATTTGAATGGGTGGAAGCTTAACTATGTGAGAGGTGCAATTGGCTATAATTAGATGATGAAAATGGGGGCTTGAAGCCATTGTGTTGATTGATTGGTTTCACCAAATTGTGAATTGAAATTTTATGCGGTGTTGGGTTACTTTTGCTTTAATACCCAATTCTCATGTTATGTTGAAGTTATATTACGTAATGGAATTATTGTTGCTATGTTTTAGTTGAAATAAGTTGAAATGTCCTTTAAGTTCAACTTTCAAGAATTAAGTTGAAATGCTCTCCTCTTAAAATATTGGAAGCTTACTTAAGAAGAGAGTTGGGATTAAAGATTGTGTTTCACGAGTGTTGAATTGCCTCATCTCATGTTCATGAGTTGGATTGCATTTCATAAATATTGGGTATCCCGGGGAGCGGGGCGTTACACTTTCTTTTTCTGAAAATCTTCCCCCAATTTTCCAAAAAAAATCAAAACCCTAACTCTACTCTTCAGATCAGTCACCTCCACAAAAACAAAACAAAAAACCTAGTTTTTTTCATGCTTCTACAGTACCCGCACTGTGCCTGCTACAATATTTCATGCCTGCTACAGAATTTCTGTGCAACTTTTGTATTTTGACGATTCCAGGTCCTTTTGAAGCCAGAATTTAGTGTTGTTTGCGCCAGTGGGTAGCTGATTCAACCGGCTACGTATAGGTACCATCTATCCAAGCAAATCTTTTTTAAATTATGGGATATAACCATGATTACTACGATGATAATACTCACCGAACAAATATTGAGCTTGAGAAGGGGAGACAATTACCAATCTTTTATGGCTTTAAGGATAAATTCGAATATGATGATTGGGAGTACTATCTAGAAAAGTTCTTTTCCCATTTTGATTTATCTAATAATGCAAAATATAAGTATGCCTATCTCAAGCTAGGTGGAGAAGTGCTATCTTGGTGCTTGAGTCTTCGAGTTTCGTATCATCGATGGTCGACATTCAGATCTGCTCTTCGAAGTCGATATTCTTTCAGGCATCGACACATTCCCCAGGCATTCCAGCAATCCTCAAGCCCGAAAGTAAGAGAGGATCCTATAGAGCTGATACGTGAGATACACGACGTTCTTCTTCAAGCATACGAACTTAAGCCATTGCCCACGACAGAGGTTAATCCAAATCTTGAGGCAAAGCATGATCCCGATCCAGAGATTGAGACACAGTTAGGGCATAAGGCTAACTTGGAGTTTGAGACAGTATTAGAGTCTCTGCAAGAGCCAGAACCAGAACCAGAGTTAAAGCATGAACCAGAATTAGAGCATGAACCAGAGATTGACCCAATACTACAGTTTGAGCCGGAACCATCTATGGAGCATGCGCACGAGTTGCTTCTAGAAGTACCATTGGATCCGATTGAGCGCATTGAGTTCGTGATCCTAGATTCTCCTCTCCCAACTAACAGACAGATGCTGAATATTTTTCTATCTTTTGTGAATTGGAAGAAATTATCAGAGGACGCGCTTCGACCAATCTGCATCATGATACACTTTAGAGTTCGTGGACGTGTCTTCTCCAACTGTCGATGGCTACTGATTTCAATGCAGGTGTGCTACTTCTGCCTACCTTCACCAGGACGTGAAGTTCTCAAGCGAAGGAGAATGATGAGGATAAAGTTCTGATTAGTTAAGTTTAGTTGGATTTTATTATGATTTTCAGTTGGGATTTTATTTGATTTTTCTGTTAGGATTTTAGTTAGGATTTTTAGTTAAGATTTTATTTGTTTTTACTTGATCTTATCTATTAGGATTTTTAGTTATTTGGTTGTAAGCCTATATAAAGGCCACTAGACTTATTATTTTAGAAAATGAATCAATTAAAAGAGAAATTTCTCCAAAGCCTGTGAAAGGTATCATCTTCCTTGGCGCGAAGCCTTGGAATTCTTGGTGCGAAGCCAAGAACCCTAATTTATCATCTTCTTCTCCAAATCATTTACTGAAATCCTAAAATCTTCCATCAAATCCCTTGATCCCAATTCGTCCTACATCAAAGTGCCTTCAAGCTACTCTCAACACTTGGAGATCTTCTTTCATGTCTTGCATTCATTTATGAGTAAGTACATCTCAAGGCATAGATAAGAGTATTTGTTTTACTTGGTGTTTTCTTGTAACACTAATTCTCTTTGTGGGAATTAGTCTATCTCTTTGTGGGAGAATTTCTCTTAGTGGGAATAGGATATTCTCTTAGTGAGAATAACTCTCTTTGTGGGAGTTTGGTGTCCTAGTGTATGGCTAACCCTAATTCTCTGATTAGGAGTTAGTAATTCTTTAGGTGGGAGTTTGACCCTTGTGTAGGGTTGGTTGGGTCCTTGTGTAGGGCAAAATCCTTTTGGTGAGGTATCTCTTTGTGAGATTTGAATTCACTTCTCTTTGTGGAAATTATAGTGAATATTGGTGTGGCTGGACGTACCGAAGTTTGGAGAACCAGAGTATCTTCATGTGTTTGCGTTTGGATTGATTGTGTCGATTAATTCCTCTTGCATTTATTATTCCGCATTTGGACAATTTATTGTCATTACACTATTCACCCCCTTAGTGTGTTGTTAGTATTGTAAGGGTAAGGCGATCCTTACATCAACTGTTGGGTTTTCTGGATCCTTAGGGCAATAAAATCAACGTCCGGCCCAAGTCGGTCGGACGACGAAAACAAAATTGCAGCGGAAAAACAGATTTAAAACTATTTTAGATCTAGCCCTAAAGGAACAACCATAGCCAAGATCTATACTATCCCAGGGTTGGGTCCGACTAACCCCTAAGGATAGATTTATCAACCTATTTGCAATTATAAACACATGCTAATAATTTAAACTACATACCTTTCACTTCATTTCCACAGAATACGAAGCATCGTTTTAAAGCAACATTTCTTTGGCCCCGAGCCGCTTCTCCCAAGCCGAACCGACGTCCCGAGCCGCACCTCGTCCCGAGCCGAACCGCTTCCCGAACCGCACTGCATCCCGAGGCGAGCAACACTCTTGTCGCCGAGCCAACCACGTGTCGAAGAAGATTTCACCTTGAGTGGATCCTCCGTCAAGACTTCGGATCTGATCCAAACTCCTTCATAGCTTAGCTAGAGCCCGATCAAGAGTAAGGAAGAATTAAGGAGAGAGGGGATAATTTATTTAAGTCTTAATCTGATCGTGCTCCAAACTTTTTGGAGCTTTTCGGATTTTGAGACTTGGTGCGAGTTTTCAAGGAGAGTGTTGGCCACTATTTATATAGGCGGCCGACCCCTCCCCTTCTCATCATATCTGATGTAGGAATAAAGATATAGAGTGGGAAAAAATTAACTAAAGTTTGCCTTTCACAAAGGCAACCTTTAGCGAATTGTTCCACCCTCACCGTTGATCTTCACAAGTAATACAACCTATCAGATCGAAGAGTACTGAACGGTGAACGCATACAAACAAACGGTGATCCAATCTGAAAATTCGTTTGACCCCTCAAATGTGTGTCCAAAAATCAGTCTAAAAGCCTATTTTCGCAGGAAAAATCAGCCGTAAAAAATTAGGCTGGTGGGGTTCAAAACCCGACACGTGGGGCCCACCAAGTGGGCCCACTGTTCTGCACGTGTGCAGCCCGCAGGGGCACGTGCCACGCACGCGCCCGCAAGCACGTGCCATGCATGCGCCTGGCAGGGTGCCTGGCACCCTGCGGACGAATCAATTTGTCAGGCGCCCACAAAAACGGGCGCATGTAGCCTCTGACCCGGCCCCTTGGGCCGGGCCCCCCATAAAACGCACGCGCCCGCAGGCACGTGCCATGCATGCGCCTGGCAGGGTGCCTGGCACCCTGCGGAAGAATCAATTTGTCAGGCGCCCGTAAAAACGGGCGACTGTAACCTCTGACCCGGCCCCTTGGGCCAGCCCCCCATAAAAACAACCTTTTTATGTTTCCAAAAAAGGGCTTCAATCTGACTGGGCTTTCTCATTGGGTCTTTTTGTGCTCTATTTAAAACTTCTTTTAAATAGACTTATTGGGCTCGTTTGTACTCTGATTTGAGTGTGGTTTTCTCCCCGACTTTCATGGAAAAATCCTCTTCATTTCTATGATTTTATAAAATATATTTGTAAACATTTTACGATATATATTTTATTTTCTATTGCTTCATATGCAATAATCCACATCTTTAACATTAAATTCTATTTGCATCAAATACAAATGAACTGAGGGCATACATCCATCAACATCTCCTACTTGCACTTAGGATCATTTATCCCGAACGCAGAAGCTATCTGCAACCACTTTGTGGTTTGATATTTTAGACTTATATCGCAAACTCTTTGCAACTTAATTAATTCCCGTACATCCAATGTATTATCTCCCTTAATTGTACCTATTACTTGACGATGGTCTCATTCTGTATGAGACTCTACAACCTGACCCTACTATAGGTGGGACTCGAAACCCTAGACGACATTGACCACGAGCAATAGGTGTCGTCTCTGTTTCGGTATCATACTTATGTGGTTAACTCATTGACATGAGTATTATCGGGACCACCCTGACTGTGTCTGTGATGAATACCGTAGTTTTAGTCCCCTCGTCAAAACTATGTCGGCTAGTCAAGCCTATGGTACGGTCAAACTATCAACCCCAATAGCTTGAATTTGGTTAGTTTCTATCGGTCTTTAGTTAAATAATGTTGGACTTCTTCCAACATGATTTAGCCAAAGTTTTTCACTAAAGACCGAACCAACACATGCGACACTAACTCCCCATAACGGGAGAGACGAATTCTCTCTTGGTCATTATTCTCCTCGCACGCTTCAAGTGTCACCCAACCAAAGACATTTCGACAGGCCTTGTCTCGAAGCTAGTCAGAAATCTAAGTGAAACTGTTCTTGTGCAGGTTCGTACAGTGACCTCAGGTCTAAGGACCAACTAGCCTATTGATTATGACTAAATATTGCATATCCTAGCTTCATAATCATCTCCTCTCGTGCACATAATCCTTGGAATCATGCTCTCTTAACTACGTTTACGTTAATTCATCATTTGCGAGTATATGATTTTATTTTGGACAATTTCACTTCCTGAAGCATTATAAATGTATACTATATTTTTAGGGATTTTTCTGGATTTTTCAGGTGTCCCTAAGGGGACTAAATCAAGTCAAAGAAGAGGAGTACATAACAGGCCCCAGTAGAAGGAATGACAGTCGGCTGGGCAACCCGACAATCGACTGTCCAAACAACAGTAATCACCTGCCTTTAAAGGACTGGAGCTGAAGAAGCTGAAGCCCAACGACAATCACCTGCAAGAGGATTGACAATCGAATGTAATATTGTGCAGTCGCCGGTCAATCTCGCATCAGTCGTCTGATTTTCCAGATGCCTAAGGGAGCAAAAAGAGTAGACTCTCTGTTGAATGATATTTTAGAGGGACAAGATGCAACCCCTAGGGGTAAAGAACACAACTATTCAGATGTAATAGAATAGAACTTAATCTTTTACTATTTTAGGTCATCTTCTTCATTAAGAAGGAAATTAGGGGTTTGGATAGTTTTGAGTTTTCTGATCTCGTTTTTGCTATTGCTAAGATTGATTGAAGATTGAGGAGGCTTGTATTTGGTGACAAATCTCCAACCCTCTTGCTATTATTCATTTGCTTTCATTCCTTACATTGAACTATGTCTATTTCTATGAATGTTTATTCTATTCTTGATATGTTAGGCTAGATTCATTGTGTGGGTGTTTTAGATTGATGTAGGATGTCTTGATTGCCTTGCTAATGTTAATTTCTAGCACCCCTTTGTTAATCCATGTTGTTGGGTGAATTAAACTCATGATTAATTGGATTTGATACTATCCATGGAGGAGCCGCAGAACAGTGATGCTTCGTAATTGTTGCATCTATGTATCCAATGCGTATTGCATTTCTTGAAATGAATGCAAGAACCCTTCAATCCATATTTCGTAATTTAGAAGTTTAATTCACCCGATAACCCAAATTGTTAATTAGGTTGTAACCCGTTTATCGAATCGTGCATTACATGAAAGGGGCCGCAGAACGGTGGTTGTGTGATACGCAACACAAACTACATGCGCTACTCTCACATACCTTGAAATGGTTGTGAGAGTGATTCGTGAGCTTTAATTAGGAGAAGAACCCAATTAGCAATTACATTTGGTGCACCCCATATGTGCTTAATTGATTTATTTCTCGATCCTCATACCTTGACATGGATGAGTGATCGAGTTATCGCAGAATTAACATTTACCAGAGCAATTGACTAATCCTACTGATATCCTTAATACTCGCACTCTTGTTCTTCCTTGCATCCAAATCTTAGGACATTATCCTAACTTTTGGATACTTAGATAATCATCTATACAAATAAGAATTCACCCTCAAAGGGTGATCAGAACACTCAGCCATTCTTTACATGCTCTGACTATTTGTGTGAATTTGTAGATTAGTTCCGTCTCTGTGGATACGATCCCGTACTCACCGGGTATATTATTTTCTGACCTCGTACACTTACGAGTATCACCTTTCAGACAGAGCCACCTATCATCACAGAGAGTTATCATTGATAAATGAGTTATGTTGACAATGTGATAACTCTCATTGGGTCATTCAGTGAACTTATTCTCCAATAAGCACATGTGTCTCGTCTCCAACTTCGCCAAGTCGAACGACCATGAGATCATCGTCACCACTTCATGGTGAAGACAAAGAAACAATGGTCTATCCAATATTTTGGATATCCTTTTCTCGAAACATCTATGACCACGAACAATTTTATACTTGTGCTACTAACGGTCAAACAATTCTCTATGATCGAGATCCTCATTTCGATACGTGTTTAATCTCGCATTAAGTCTTAGGGCTTTACCTAAGTTCTAATGTCGACTACATTATTATTAACTTAGATAAATTCTTACCATGCAGCTTACTGTAATTTTGAAGAAGATGTTTGTGCACATACAAAGAGATAAACTGCTTCGAGTTCGAGGGCATATCTATCTTCCAATATCTTTCACTTGTACTTGGGCCCATTTATCCCGGTATCTCATGCTGCATTTACACATAAGCCTCTCTAGACTTTATGTGGCAGAGCCTTCGTGAGTGAGTCTGCTAAACCATCTTTAGTTATAGACTTAAGGAGTTTTCTATGTTCATTTTAGACCACACATTTGAATCTCATCCAAATAATTTCATTAGGCTCTTGGAATCCATAATAAATGTCTTGCCTGGATCTCATCCAGCTCAACGTACCTTACGAGAATAATCCTACATAGTTATTGGTCAACTACACGGTTCATAATAACTTCTACTAAAGTGTCGAACTCTTTGACTACTTTGTCAAAACATATGTTCCGTGTAACTGCCAGTTTTCATAGTGCACGCTTTTCCGTAACAAAGACAATTTCAAACGAGTTCAAACTGAGTAAATGATTTTTTTCGAATTTTTCGTCGGTCAAATCTGAAAATGGACTTCATTTTCCTAATCCTTGTGACGATATGAACCAGGGGTATTATTTTCGTAATTTTTCGAAATCGTTTCATCTCAGAGGCAAAATCGTAATTTCATGATCATTTTAACTATTATGTTTTTATTAATTTCCTAATTACTTTTACTTCTTACCAATTAACCTTAGTTAACTTTACCCTAACCCTTCTCCCCTGTTATTACCCCCTCACCAACCACAACCCAGGAGATACATGTGATGCATGTATCCCACTCAGTCAAAACTCTCCCCACTTTCTTAATTACCCATTTAAACTTGTTTTAATTTATAATAATATTATATTATCTTATTAATCTTATTTAATCCCCTCTCCCCTTCATCTTCAACCCGAGCATACACACACCCCTCTCACTCTCTCCGAAAAACCCATGAACCCAGTTTCTCCCCCAAGCTCCCTCGGAGCCCCCCACGTCGACAGACCCCCTTCGCTCCTCACCCTCCCCTTCGCCGTTCGAAGTCAGCCTCTGCCCCTTGCCCACCATGATGCTGCTGTGAACACCGAGAAGCCCCATCGATGCTTCGACGAGGCACCCCCTCCTCCAACGTCCTACCTCTGCTCGAGCTTCGATCTCCCCAATGCAACGCCGCCTCCTCCTCCTCCTCTCGACGATGTCCCGCAGTCGTCACCTCCTGCCGGCGACGCCATCTGCTGCATCCTCACCGTGCACCAACCCATCGACAACCCCCACACGATGTGCCCTCTAACGCCAAGAAGCCCGAGCAGCTCCATCCCCTCCCAAGCTTGCTACGAGCTCTGCCCGCTTCATCGACCGACGGTCCGCTTCTCGTCACCGCTCCTCGCCACCACCACCAGCACCCCTCCGTCACTCACCACGACGCCGTGAACCCTCCTCTTCCTCCACGAGCTCACCAATGCCTCCATCTCTACCGTTTCACCGTCGGAGACTGCCTCGCAGCTTCCCCGACGCCCTCCTCCGCCATGGCGACGCCCTCAGCCCAACGTCCTCCCTCGAGCAAGCCCCTGCTCACGTCACCAACAGCCCCCCAAGCTCCCAACCGGACCCACACGTGTGCCTCCAGCTCCTCCGCTACCAGTCGGCCCTCTAGTGCTGCCATGCCCGCCTCCCCGTCACTGACCCCCTAACGCCCCACCTCCGCTGCCCTATGCAGTAACACGAAGAGAATGAGGTAGTATTATTACGTGTGTGTGTGTATATATATATAGTATAGATACTAGTATAAATACTAGCACATAAGTAGTATAATTAGTGTGTGTGTGCGTATATATATAATACTAAAGAGAAAACGAGTAAGAAATTCATAATAAATTCTACAAGCCTAAAAAAAACACAGTAAGGCCCAAAAAATCTGAAACGGCGAAACGGATCAGTTGGTGCTGGTTTCAACGCCAAAAGATAAGTATATCTCCAACAATGATTTTTCAAAGTCAAAACTCAATAAAGCTATTTTCACTTTAAAATTCATATCATGAGAATTTCACGTACACTGACGTACGAGAAATTTATATGTTGTAATACTAAACGAGACGCTAGTTTTGACAGCTTATTTGAAGATGTTCGACGTGTCGTTCACCCTGTATAAATCATTGAACTTTCAAGGTACGTATTTTATAACCTAGAAAATTAGTTTTAACCGAGTCTAAGCTTTCAAAAATTATTAAAAATATCGATGAGCTTCCGAAAAATATTTTCTTCCTATATAAAATTATAGCCATAACCC
This sequence comes from Scilla litardierei, assembly GCA_030789695.1. Classification (NCBI taxonomy): domain Eukaryota; kingdom Viridiplantae; phylum Streptophyta; class Magnoliopsida; order Asparagales; family Asparagaceae; genus Scilla; species Scilla litardierei. The sequence goes on from CM061136.1 coordinate 198,627,096, forward strand.
GTGTCCGCGGTCACGTTTCATTTAAGATTTTCCATCGCGAAATCTTTGTTCCCAAAAAAATATTTCCACAGCCAAAATTTAAAACAACAAATAAGCGTAAAAATATTTAGCGGCACGGGCACCTTCGGCGTGGACGCTTTCGACGTAGAACAACAAATTCAGCGCAGGTGCCTTCGACACAACAACAAATTCGGCACGGAACAACAAATTAGCGTAGAACAGCAAATTCAGCGCGTGCGTCTTCGGCATGGAACAACAAATTAGCGTAAAAGCGGGCGCCTTTGGGGCAAGAAATTATTCTCATCTTGTTGCCCACATGCGTCGAAGAGACAGTGGGCCCCGCGTTGAGGGAGAGATCATTCGATCTGCAACAGTATTCGATCTGTAGTATTAAGTGGAAGTTAAAGTTTTTAACCAAATGCATTAATTGCATGCACTCTGTTATTTCCCAGAAACTTTCATTCCCCAAAAGGTTTCATTTCCCCAGAAACTTTCATTTTTCTAGAAATCTTTTTCCCTCCAAAACTTTCCACAAAATCTCATTTCAACCATTCATTCCTCAAGATTAAATCCAAGCCATCTTTCTATCAACCTCTTTGACCTAGTCAGCCCTACAATTTAAAAACAGTTGTCAATGTATAATAGATTTTACTCGCTTTTGGCCTATCTAAAAATTACGAGTACATATTTTGACGGGTTTTAAGCTATAATTAAAATACAACCGAGAATAATAAATAGACAGAAATAGTATAACTCTTAACCCGTACTTTTTATGTTTGCAGGTACCGTTTCTTGAGCACGAGCACTCCTAGCTCTAGCCTCGGCCTGCTTCAACGATCCTCAAACCTGTCAGTCATAATGAATTCTTAATGTAGAAAATTAGTTAGTGTACTTGTATGAACATAGGATTTTTTATATAGCCCCAGAACGGCTATCAACTTGAACCAACAACTAGAGACCTAATTTAATAGGAAACTTGAGCATACGTCATTACCAACTTTCAAGTTTGGTCGTTGTAGCACGCGACCATCTACTTGGGTAAATTGTGTACTAATGGAAATACTTCATGCTCGAAGCATGGAATCAACATCTTAATTGTTGGACTTGCCTTTACCCTCAAATTTTTTGGCCCCCGCTTTGCTTAGGCCCAGTCAATCTGAAACAGGTCATTAACTTTTTGGTTTCAATAAGAAAGTCAATCAGTGGTCATGGTTTAACTATCGTAGTAAATAAGGGAGTACTCTATTATTTGTTACATAAGTTTCTTCAACATTTCATCGCACGTAAACTCTCGATCACCCTTATCTATCATGTTCTGATATTTATCACTTGAAAACTTTGCATGAAACATTGTTATACTTGTGCACGATTGCTATTGATAAAACAGTCACATCACCTACTGCATGCCATCTGTGACTCAGTGAATGCTAATGAATTATCGTATGGAAAATCATGTGGCACATCTTGTGAAATATCTTGTGGAATACTTTGTGAAATATCTTGTGGAACATCCCGTGGGAAACATGTACTTAGAACACTTGATACATCACCGGGGTTTGGGGTAATTCATAGTTTGATAGAGTATGGGAGTGACTGGAGTTCATCTTCCTTTACCGCTGCCCGTGTTTCGGCATCCCGTCCCGCTGCCTGTGTTTCGGTAAGTACATGTACTGCTGCCTGTATTCCAGTATTCGTATGGGTAACGCATCCAGGCAAGAGATGAACTCAATGGTTGCATATCATACTCTCCGACTTGAGTCACATAGTTCAGTGTAGTTACTGCTTGCACAATCACCTTTACTTTACGCATCACATGCACTTTTGCACAGTCACATTTACTTTATGCATTACATGCACTTTTGCACGGTCACCTTTACTTTATGCATTACATACACTTTACTTACCACACCTGAACAGCCACTCGTACTTTACTTATCGCTCTTATATACATGACTGCATTTACTTTATTTGTCACACTTGTCTATAGCTACTTCCTTAGCATGTTTTCTTACTTAGCATGTTCTATCCTTATGCACTGCTTTTATTTCTATTTTTAGAATTGCTATGACTTACCTACTATTCCATCTTCATGGCACCACAGACAACACATATAGTGAGGTAGATGTTCCGAGTTAGCAGAGACAGAGTTTATCCCTGAGGCTGCAGATTTTAGAGTTAGAGTTGTGTATTTCCAGTTGCACTTCTTTTCTTTCATATATCATTGTTGTATAATATGGATTGTAATAAAATGGACGCTGGTTTGAGTATTTTTGTACATCTCTGCATCATGGCTATATTGTTTTCACTGGTGATCTGCAGACCTGCAAATGCAATCAAATAAATAATGGCCCCATGAGAGCGGGTCGTTACAGCAGTCGACCGATGTGTTAACGGTAGTCGACTCTCCATATAACGATTCGAGTCTCCATATAATCGAGGTCGATTCTTTTGGGGCCCACAGAGCAACACTCTTCCTCCATTCAAAATAGTCGACTATTATTATAAAGTAGTAAATGTTATAAATCAACTCCTGGGGGAGGAGCCCTCAGGTCTATATTTATAGGCAATGGGGAGAATACAAGATGTGTTTACAATGATATGGGCCTATCTCTAGGATAGCCCAGAATCTCACCCAACTACGGTTAAATACCCGTTCACAACACTCCCCCTTATCCAGCCATAGGTGTGGACTTTGCTCGTGAATGCTTCAGGATTCTGAGCGTAGAAGAGTCTCACATGGGGTGGATACTTCAGGATCATGAGTTGGTGAGATTTGCCTCGTTAAAAACCTTTAGCTATGAAAAACCCAGTGGGAAAAACCATAGTTAAGGAAAAAGAGTGCAAACGCTCTTTAACTCCCCCTGATTTGTACATGTGACTCTGCTCATGAATACTTCTGGATTCTGAGCGTCACAGAAGGGTGGATACTTCGGGATCCAGAGTTGATTTGATTTGCCTCGTTAAAACCTTTGGCTATGGAAAACCCAGTGGGAAAAACCATAGCTAAGGGAAAAGAGTACAAATTCTGTCAACTCCCCCTGATCTGTAAAAGCTCTTAGGCTTTCAGATCTTGTAGGCTTATATCATCACTCATATTTACAATATTCCGAAAATATACACAGATTACAAATTTTATCACCATCAAGCAGCTGCTGAGTCCAGAAACTCTGGAGAGGTGAGCTAAGTTTCGTCGCCTCTGATGTGGTCTTCAGACTATATGGTCAGCTCCACAGAACCAGCCTCTATCCTAGTCGTCACCGGGATGTGATGTACCACCAGGCGCCCTCAAATACACCATTGGTGTGATTCTGGAATGGTGAGGATCTCGGAATTGATAGGATGATGTTGCCTTCATAAGTTGCTTTGCATATTTGCAGTAGACGGCCATCCCACTGTGGGTACCCATTCTGTGATTTATCAGTATAGGGACCGGACCTGTAACCTGCATTTGCACAAACATTGGAGGATTCTACTATAATTTGTAAGTCCAAATCTTTCGACCCTTGGAGGAAGCGCAGAAGGCTTGACTCCGGTCTAATGGCCCTAGTGAGGTGCCAACTATCTCTGGCTAATGAGTTAACTGCAACTGCTATATCGGGACGCGTGCAGTTTAGCCAGGAGTGCATGATTGCACTTAGATAAGGGACTTTAGGACCAGTTATATCCTCCCCCTCTTCCAGCGATCGGAAGGGTTCTTTTTTGTACATCCATTGAGTATACCACCGTAGGTGTACTTCGGATGACAACGGTCCTTTTAATTTCTCCAACGCGCTTCTGGGCGTTTATAACAGGATTCTATGAGCCATGACTTTATATTTGCCTAGGTCTTTTTATTTCATGTTTAAAAGTCAGGCTTGTACATTTATTTCGGTTTCTCTTCAGGAGATCCGATGAGATGTTAGTTGTCTACAACTAAGATCTCTAATCCTGTTCTTTGCACATATGCAAAGACAACCTTTAGTAGGAATCATTGACTTGTCAAGTGATTCTCTTGGTTGTACATTTATTTATTATACTTATTGTTTCTTCATTTGAATAGACGTCCCGAAGTCTATTCAGGGCTTTTAAGGAAATGTGGAAATTATCTTTACAAGATATCCACGAAGGTATGCCGTCACAACATCCAATAACGGCATATCAAAAATTTTTCTTCGCCAAATCGTAAGGTATTCGCTTTTGATAACTTAGGGAGACTGATGCATCATTTATGAGACATGCTCATTTGAATTTGTTCGATCCCTAGTTTCAGCGAAATTTTCCTTGGGCTATAGGTTGTACCGTATAGCATACGATTTTGTATTTATTTTTCTTATGTTTGCAATACTTTGTTTTATCCACAGGTTTGACACCTTTTGGTGTCTGGACTTCAGGTCCGAAAATTTCACGTTTCATAAGTGAGTCCAGCTCATCTTTTATTGCCACGTTCCACGTTTGGCCAATCTCTACGTTTGACTTCTAGCAACGGAGTGTGGAACGATAAACGCCATCGCCATTTCGATGTATATGCCAATATGATACGTGAATACATTGTCGACAATTTATGTTCTATCTGTCCAACACCTCCCCAGTACGTACAACATTTACTTAATTTCACTTTTTCCCGGCAATTCCTCTGCATTGGATTCCGGGAAGGGTGATGGTGTGGGCAGGAGCTCATTGTCCTGTGGTAGTATTGTCTTAAGGTCTCCAGGAGTTTCTGTCCTTGGAGCCTGGTGGTCTGCCTCTTTTCTGTTGAGGATCAGCCACTTCTGCTGCTGGTGGATTGCATCCATTTTCGGGGATGTCAATCCTAGCTGGAGTTTTTGCAGCAGGGATGTGTGATCTGACAATCTTCTGGTTGTCAATAAATGATTCCGGTAATTAGTGAACAGTGTTCTGTATGTGGAAGATCTTCTGGATCTCATCTACACATTGTATTGTTACCGGATCATAGTGGGTCAAGCTGTTTGTATCCCACGTTATAATTTTCTTCGCGCCAGATTTTCCAGTATCTGGGCCTATTTTTGGGAAACTCGTCTCATCGAGATCACAGCCTTCAAGGTGTGCCTTAATTACATCCCTCGTTTGGGGTTCTAGGTATCTTATAAGTGAGGGTGAGTCAAACCCTGCATGGATACCTAGGCGACGTTGAGTACCGTTTTGGTCCTCTTTGGTGGTGCAATGGGGATTTAAGACTGCGCGACCGAAGATTCTCAGATGAGAAATGTTCGGTGGCATTCCATATGCAAATTGCATTGGAGACTCTGACCTCCAGAGGGTCTTATTTTCATTTACGATGCAGCATGCAGAGTTTGCATGTCCCCATGCATCCATAAGCAATCGGGATTTAATGGACGTTCAGTCCATTGGAGTCTACTTTTCAGTGACTCTGCCGGCCCATTTTGGGTATGAACATGCGGCACTTGTATGTTCATTTTCAATTCCCGTTGATTGGCAGTACTCTTGAAAAGACTGGGAGGTATATTTCCCAACATTAACCAGACTTATTTACAACATTTTATTGTCTGGGAAATGTGCCCGCAACATTTTTATTCTTGTGCCAATAGCTTTGGAAAAGCTAAGTTGCGGGTCTTGTAGTAGACATACCTACGAATATTCTGAGGATGCATTTATCAGTACAATGAAGTACCAAAATAGCCCACTAGGGGTGGTGGATTTTATCCACATCTGTCTCCTTGTATTCTTTTTGAGGAAGCGTGGAGATCCTTTTTCAACTTTTCGTGGAGATGGCCTTGTAATTAATCTTCCCTTATAGTAAGGGATGCGAGGGAATTTTCCCTTCTGAAGAATCTTCTGGTTCTTCAAGTCATACCCATAGGGTAAGATGCTGTGCATCATCACAAATCCAGGGTGGCCAAGTCCATCATGCCAGAGTAAAAACTCGGCTGATGTAGGGCACTTCAGGTGCTCCGTTTAATTCTGCTTTCTTTCTCCGAATCTTCGTATGGTAGAGGCCTATAAGGCTCTCAAAACGTTCAAGTGTGGATTTTACTCCTTTTTCTTGAGACGTTGCATACGGTAATTTTTCATTTACATTTGTTGTTTCCAAGTGGGATCCGTTGAAACGGATGTCCTTGAAACTTAGAAAGTTTCTTTTGGAATTTGGAGGGATTAGTGCATCCATTATTTTTGTGTCGTTTGGGGGCAACTGTGTTGCATTCCCTGGATCTTCAATATAGCCCTGATATTGGGCTTTGTATTGAAAGAAATCGTACGTGTTTATTGTCTACTAAGCATTTATGAGAGCAGTTTCAAAAGATGAAACGTATCGGCACATGCATATTTAGATAAACATTTTCATTTATTGTATACTAAAAATTTTATTCAAAAACAGATTGCATAATGCAAAAGCTCTCATAACATGAAATGTTCTAAACAGTTTGCTAAGATAAAAGTAAAAGCTAAACAAGCATGTCGTCATTTTCGAAGTCGTCAGCTGAAAACTTGACTGGAGCATCAGAGGTCATCAGGTTTGTTTCAGCTTTATTTTTCTTGTTCTCTTTATACAAATCCTGGAGCTGCTGTGAAGTTCGGCACATTTTGGACCAGTGGCTTTTCATGCCACAATTATGGCACTGGTCTTCCCATTCCCTCTTGGGTGGGGGTGAATCATTTTTGTCATTTCTGTGCCACGTGAACTTCCGCTTACTTTCATTATTTCGCTGCTGCTGTGTATGGCCCTTGGCATTTTTCTGTTGACCCCCCTTCTGTGGTCTTTCTTTTCTTTTATTATCTCTCCTCTTTTTGAAAGAAGAGGAATGGTGAGCTTCTGGTAGGGGGGGCAGTGCCGGGAGGGCGCATATTGTGAGTGGCGAGAAGAAGCTGCTCAGCCATGAGTAAACATGACAGCAGCTCAGAATACTTGGTGAAGCTGTGTTCACGGTATTGCTGCATGAGTATCGCATCTTTTTCATGGAAGGACGTATACGTCTTTTCCAGCATGCGATCTTCTGAGACATTCTCACCACACAACTTCAGGCGTGAGGTGATGCTAAAAAGTGCTGAGTTGTACTCAGCAATGGACTTAAAGTCCTGTAGTCTCAGGTTCTCCCACTCATATCGTGCCCTTGGGAGTATAACATCTTTCTGATGTTTATTCATGTCCTCAAGGGCAGTCCATAGCTCAAATGGAACTGTGACCGTAAGGTATTCAGCCTTTAAGGTCTTGTCCACATGGCGGTGAATATAGATGGCTTGCGCCTTCTCTATATCGCTAACATTTTCTTTTTCAGTCACAGCAGCGATGAGGGACTTTGCCCGCAGGTGAAACTTTACATCTAGCTACCAGCTTAGATAGTTTCTACCTGATGCTTCCAGTACTTCGAAATTAACGCTTGCAATATTAGCTATTTATCTAGCAGAGCACAAACATGCATGAATTAATAATTAATCAGAGAAAACATTTTCATGCGGAGGCAATATTTAACGAAAAGCTAAATGTGTGGATCGGCCAGTCCCACAAGAAAGAGTCCAAAAAGTCCACAGTCCAAATCATACAAATTTGCAGCTTAACAAAAATGAAAATACAACTTTGGAAACCCAGTGGGTCCCATATGATATCTACATCTTCAAGCGTGGCCTCCGTCTCCATGGAAGTTGGTCTTCTTTCTTTGACATTTACATAAATTCCTCACTACAATTTCTCTCAAAAATAAAAGAAAAGTGCGGGAAATAAACCGTGGGACTGAACGGCCGATCCAAAAACCACATTTAGCAATTCATGCAGAAATATTGTGCTCATCAACATTTTCATCAGACATTTTCATCACAGGCATCACATGCATTTAATATTCGCAGAGATGGATAAATAATTTAAGCACTTAATAATTATTGGACCACTGGGCAACGTCATACACCGTTAGGTTATGTTACTAACGGCAGAGCGGTCGCATGATCTTCCTAATTATTAAGTTTTAAATACAATGCACAACCACACATATAATATCCAACAGAATATACCAGAGATGCAAAGCATGTAAATATGATTTTTGCAGAAAAAATCATTACAATGCAAAGGTTGTAAATTGAATGGGTTTAATCAATTAAATTGATTAAGAGCCCAAAATAAACATTTTCTTTGTCAGAGGGAAAAGTTTCCCTCATCATCCCAAAAGCCCCCCCCCCCCCAAGAATCCCCAAAAAGTCCTCGCCTGCCCGATATTTGTCCCGTAATTTACCGTGATTTTTCACGAATATTTTGCCCTTAAATCCCCTTTTTAAATTAATTTTTAGGCTAACAAGTTGCCTTTTGAGGCGAGTTTATAGCCCTTTGCCTCCCCCATTTTTTTAGATAAACCAGCCTGCGGGCCTGAAGCCCGCAGTCGACCTATGGGCTTCAGGCCCAAAGGCTTTTCTTTTTTTTTTGAAATCTGTGGGCCTGAAGCCCACAACAGGTCTGTGGGCTTCAGGCCCACAGACTCTGATTTTTTTTTTGAATTCTGTGGGCTTGAAGCCCACAGATCTGTTGTGGGATTCAGGCCCACAGATTTGGATTTTTTTTGAAATTAGGGTTTCATGTGGGGGGGCCGGCGCCGCCGCCGCCCCCTGCAGGGGGGAGCGGCCGCCGGGGCCGCCCCCCCTTGCGGGGGGCGCGGCCGCGGGGGGCCGCCCCCCCTTGCGGGGGGCGCGGCCTCGGGGGGCCGCCCCCCCTTGCGGGGGGCGCGGCCTCGGGGGGCCGCCGCTCGTGGATCTCACGTCTCGCCTTCGCCTTCGCCTTCACAACGAACGGAAAGAAAATTTTGTGGAAAAGAAAATTTTTTTTAGAGTCGTGCTGATAACGTGTTATAAATCAACTCCTGGGGGAGGAGCCCTCAGGTCTATATTTATAGGCAATGGGGAGAATACAAGATGGGTTTACAATGATATGGGCCTATCTCTAGGATAGCCCAGAATCTCACCCAACTACGGTTAAATACCCGTTCACAACAGTAAACTCTTTTGTTGATACATGTGATTTTTTCTCTAAATATTTTAAAACATTTTTAAATCATTTTATGTGTGATTCTAAGTGCATATGAGCTTCTAACAAGGCTTTAACATGCTAGACAAGAATAAATAAAAATACATCACATATTATTACATGAAAGACCAAAGTGATGCACCTTTCATTCTTCATGCATACGTCTTGCTTTAAATTGGTCCATTGCATTGTTTGCTCACCACTTAGCCCCTTGAGTGCTATAATATAATTCCTTAGAGTCTTGCACCCAAAAGATGTTAGATGCACTAATTGTTGTTCATCATCAAAACCACGTGGGGGTGTGACTCAATATCTCATCCCGTTTGATAACGACAAACAATGCATGCATAAAACCAAGAATTAATATATGTGCAAACATATGCATGTCATCTAATATCTATCCCCATTTTTTTATCAATAAAAAGATATTTAATAAGTAAAGTATTCTCGCACTTTTTGAAAAGCATATTATCTTCTCTAAATGTATGCATATGACTCAATATCTCAAAATGAGAATGCATGAAAAAAATAATTTTGCAAAAATATTTAGCAATAGCGACTCATGCAAAAAAGAATATTAATTTTGTCATCCTCTTGCAAATATGCAAATTATGAAATTTCTTTTAGAGAAAAGCATGCAAGTAGTTTCTTTTAATCTTTCCATGTGTTTGAGTACCTCAAAGAAAATCATGAAATTTTGGTAGATCATTTCGTTTTAGTATATGGGATTAGCAATAAAAAATCAGAGGACTATATATAATGTTTTTGAAGGGATGTTTTGGTGATTCAAGAGCCATCATCTATTGTGTTAGGTTTTACTGGGATTGCTGTGTCTTTTGAGCCCAAATGCCTTTTTTTTCTTCGGAAGTCTGGCTACATGCGTGCCGAATACCTAAACCACCCTGGTTTGAACCCTGATGGCCTCGCAAGACGAGGAAGGGTGATGCCAATCATTGAAAGCAGAGGCGGACCAACCTGTAACTTTTGTTTTTTAGGGGGGGGGGGGAGGCATTTTCCAAAATTTGCTTTATGTATTTATATGGTAGTAGCACTTTAAGGTTAAATTAATAATTCAACCTCCAACACAAGTAAACGTTATGATTTCTAATTAGTGCTTTTAAATTGTCATGGTTAACTTAATTTGTCTAAAATGCCTAAAATGTTCAGTTACTAAACATGTTTCTCTCATTCTCTTAAATTTAAAAGATTATTTAATTCTTCGATATTTCCAATAATTATATTTTAAAATTTTTGTTTTTTTGCAAATTAACGATGTAATCAGCCTAAGTTTCTCGTTCACATCTTTCTTAATATGTGATCGATTTTGTGTTCAATAAATGCATGTGGAAATTTACTACCTATTTAAAGTAATTCAGTTTGAATCTTTGCAACTTATTTTCATTTTTATGCAGTTAAAACTTGTTTTTGTTTTTCGGTTTTCTTACTCGATTCTCAAAACATATATTACATGGGGTCTGAGCAATGAATTTCATATCTATTTTGTTGTACACTTTGTCACCTCAAATATACTTAAACGTAATGAAAAAACACATATTCTATCTCTTTGAATTATTCGACTTGAGCATTATCGCATCTGTATACTTTACGAATGCAGTTTGTATGATTTCTTGCAATGTCGCTCGACCCCCGATCATCAAACCCTGATTCCGCACCTGATTGAAAGGATGCTTGATGTCATCGTTTTGGGTGGTCACCCTGTTAAATGATTTTTCGAACATTAAGCCGATACTTAATAATTTTTTTAAAGTTTTCTGGAAATATTTTTAAATTTAACTAAATAAAATTCAAAGCTTACGTCAATTAGTCCTTGCCCTAAAATTTGGGGAGACTTCCTTTTTATGGTAAGAAACCTAATTTCTTCCGGATTTAGCCTTTTTCTGTTTTGGGTTCGCTGAACGTTCCGTTAGGGCTCCAACAAGGCTGAGAAAGGGATTTCCTCTACCTGCAACTAACAACCGCATTCAGGACGAAGAAGAAGAAGAAGAAGCATCAATGAGCCAGCAACAAGACGAGGGCAAGAGGTTGGGCCCACAGTTACATCATCAACAGTACTACGGTACGTTCCAAGGACCGACGGCCTATTCTCATTCGCCGCCGCCGCTGCCGCCGCTGTCGGCATTCCATCAGCCCTTTACCCCGCCCGCCGCCGGCCATCATATTCCCGCTTCTCCTTTTTCCGCCGCCGCCTATTACGCCCATGGCTACCAGACTGTTCCAGGTATAGGAAAACGTGTTCTTGTAATTCTCTAATTCGAGCGTAATTGTTATGTTCTTGAGAGTTACTAACCCTAATTTCAAAAGGTTTCAAATTTTACCATAATTTCAAAAAGTTTCAAAATTTCGAATCCAATCAAAGGGATCAGGGCGATGCAATTGTTGAATTGATTTATGATCTCGGGTTCCAAGAACCAGGAAAATTTCTCTTTCCTAACCCAATTTCCCCCTCCATTGTTGGTTGATGTTTTCTAGTTTATGCCCCATTTGCTGAAGGAAGACCTTTAACATTAAGGGTGCGACCACTTCCATGTTGTGGCCTGGGTATTGGCTGGGTTCTGTAAGTCATAAATTCCAAAAAAGAAATGCTTTTCCCTTGCTTTTGTAAACTCGAAGGTTCTCCTCTTTACGGTGGTTTCTGATTTTTTTACCCCATTTGTTTTTGTCTATGAAAATAGGTTTTTTATTGGATTCTTTCTCGCTGCCATCCCCTGGTACGTTGCAGCTTTCGTTCTACTCTGCAGCAGAATAGATTACAGGGAGAAACCTGGGTTCATTGCTTGCACGATAGCAGTAAGTAACAATTCTACATATCCAGTTCAAGGTTTAACATGACACATCCTGATTTATGTTCTGATATTGATTTCTCCAAGTATTTTATGTACTGCCTCAAGAGCCTTTCTTTTGAACAGTAGTTACAGCAGGAGCCTTTCATATCTTGTTGCTTTCATTTCCTTGCAAAGCAATTGTTGCCTCCTGCCACTAAGAAGAACAAAAAACTATAAATTTTTCTTCATATCTCATGATGTCATTTTCTAACTGGGAGGGGCTTGAGCGGACAACTCATATGTTAACAATTTTTTTGGCTACAAGCCATGTGTAGGAGGTATTGGATTGATACTTACCATGGAATTGTGTGATCTTTGCTAGCTTATACCATATTCAGAATAGATGCAATGGACTTGCGTGATCTTTGCAGCCTTCCACCTGCAACTTCATCGTAACCTAGATCATGACTCAGTTGCAAATCTTCTTAAATTTAATCTTCTCCAGCTTCATTTTTCCATCAATCGACGACTCTTCTATATTCAACTAATCACCAACTTTGTCGTTATCTTCATTTACAATCTTCTTCATCAACCTTAATTCTTTTTCGGTACATGCCTCATTTTTCTCTGCCATGTCACAATCGTCTTCCTGCCATAACTTTCTGTAAAAAAAGATAATTGGTACATCAAATAAAAAACAAAAGAAAACAACGAGTCTGATTCAGACAGTAGCATGGTTTCCATTTCTTGAGAGTATGATCTATGTTTGTCAGTGTTAAAAATAGAAGATTGAAATAGAAAATACGAGACACCTTAAACTGTTGTATTGGTTGTGTTTATATAGTTAAAAATATAAGATGATTACAAATAGGATATGATGTTTTAAATATCAGATATTAGTCATATTCCATTGAAAAATTATGATATCGGATTGCAGATGTCAAATATATATAGGGGATATTGATTAAATATTGGAGTGTCTTATTGGATGCTAAAAATAGAAGTTTTATGCACGCCATACATGTTTATAAGTAGATATAAATTATATAAACTCTTATAAAAATATATTTTGGATATACTTATCTTAGTATTTTGCATTAAACTCGAATTCATCACCAACTTGATGGAAAGCTTTTCAGATTTTTTTCAAGGTCCTACAATCAATCAAGTACTATTCCTACAAAATATGCTAATAAAAGTAAACAGACATGCTTAAAAATTTCTACAGAAAATTAAAGATTATAAAATAAAATCAAAATAAAATAATAAAAAATGGAAAAATACCATCTTGTTGTTGCTATTGGCTTCTACGTTGCTTCTACGTTGTGATATAGTTATCTTAACTTGAGAGTAAAAGAGAATGTTCTCTGAGGTGGTAGCAAAAAATTACAAAGAAAAATTGTAAAAAGCAAAGTAAAATTAAAAAAAAAATTTAAAACTTAAAAAATATTCACTAGAGGGAGGAAGCCTTTAGCGCTTTCTTGTCATAATCATCTTACTCGGCTGTTATCACTACTGTTGCCGTGCTGACAAACCAAACTGAGAGGCGAAAGCAAGATGAAGTGAAAGAGATAGATAAAGAAGAGGATGTTGGTCAACAAAGTTACAGATGATTGAGATGGAAAGGGGGATCGAGAGAGAATTACGAAGTATGAATGACGAACGTGAAGTCAGGATGACGCCCGATGATCGCATGTATGATGCCCCACGATCTTGAAATCGAACATGAGAGGAATCGCTCAAAGAATCTAGGGTTAATTTTTTCCGTTTAGCATTTTTTGTCTTATACAATACTTATCACGTTTTGGGTTGGGTCAGATCCAATTTTCATTGGATCTAACATGTTTACCGTTTTAAAAAACCTGATATTGATGATATTTCAAATGTGGCCAAAATATCAACCGCCTTACCCGATATTATGGGGGTAACGAGCATAAAAGTTGGGAAACACACTTATACTTGGGATATTGCATCAAGGGAGCATTTATTCCAATATGTCAGTCGATATTGCAGATACATCACCAATATTTGAACACTGCTAGTATTACAATTCATATTTGATTCTGTAGTTGACTCTTATCTGAAATTGAAAACTATAAATTCATATGTCAAAACTATTTATTCTCTTTTACTAATTTTAAACTGGAAGCTTGTTATTCCGTAAGAGTTGGATTTCAAAGGAAGATTGGTGTAGTTTGTTGATGTGCTAGGTTCTCAAAGGTGGCTGCACGGGAATTTGATGGTCTGGTTGTTTGGTGTTTAAGGAAAACTTGTGTAGGTGATAATGGGGACAAAAATTGAACCTATATCAATCGCGGAACTTGATTCCAATACAATACTTGATAATAAGTGATTGGAGACAATTTTCTGGTTTCTACAGTTGAATAGGATGGTGACGATCAGTTTGAGAGGGTGAGGCAATGCGAAGATTTTCACTCAGAGCAATCCTAGCATGACTGGAAGCAGATGACAATATAAGCGGTTTGGTTAATTGCCATTGAGCCTACAATTATGGATTTTGTAATCCATTTGCAGATTGATGGAAGAGTGTGCATACATTGGTGTTCTATATCGGGAAACATTATGGATTTGGTAATTTATTTGCAAATTGAAGGAAGAGCGGGAATACTTTGGAGTATTTTATTGGGGAAATAATACATTGTCTCGACATATGCCTTATGATAAGTGCCGCATAGGATATGAAAAGATTATCAGACTTCGGCCATAGTACTTTGATTAATACACTATGAGAGAGAGACTCATCAATGAATCATGTGGCACATGCATCTCATATACATGAATGCTACAAAGTGAAAATCTATGAGATAAATGCTATTCGTGCATTATATAAAAGACAAGTTACTCGTGTGATACATAAACTAAGGACTTTTTCAATTCTTCTATTTACTTGTGTAGATGAGGGCTACATGGGTCTCGACAAGGGCAACATGCAAAAAAAAAATCTAGGAAACCCTTTTTCTTTTAGAGAATCTTAGTAGATTGCAAGGTGCTTGTGAGGTCTCCTATCCCATTTTGTTTAAGAAGCAAGAACATACTATTTTTTCTGGGGTATATTCAAAAATTAATCATGTTGGTAAATGACATTTATTTGAAAATCAAAGTCAAGTGAACTATCTTCACTGAAGAATTTAGTAGATGGAGTTGTAATATGACGATAGCTAAAAATGTAGATTCTTTCATCCAATCATTTTCTAATTTTAGATGGGTAGTTCCTTGATTTTTGTGCTTCAAAACTATTGCAACGTGTGGTACACATAATTTATATTTTGCTAGCAATAGGGAATGGTTAATGTTTTGATATAATATTTTTTATATTTGAGGGGTTAATGTATAAGGTTTAAAGGGGGTTTTATGTAAAACTATCAATATTTATACTATAAATAATAGATTTTAGGGAGATGAGTAATTAACTCTCTTTAACCTTTCTACAATTCTGTCTATTTCTTTATGGTATCAATACTCTAACCCTAGATTAACCCTAATCTTAAAATTAGACAGACTTAAATCCTAATCCAAACCCATCATCCTAATCCAAACCCATCACTGCATACTTCCTGCTAATCATAACCACCAAAACCTTAATCCAAATCCTGTTGCAGTCGTTTACTTCTTTTAACTATCAAAACACTAACCCTGACCTTACATTCACGCTGTCATTGTCCTTGTAACTTCTTCTTCATCAAAACCAACCACGACCATACCTGATGACACGATGCCGTCATTGGCCGTCTTTGATGCTGACAAGGCTACCCTAACATTGATACATTGATCAATATCGCTGATGAGGCTTCTACACTCGAGAGTTAATGCTAACAATCCCTATTGACAATGTTTTTATAGCCTTCTATGTGGAGCTTCTTGTTGATGCAAATGACCCCCTCTTTTTTCCCGCCAAGTCCAATAAATTTTCATCGCTGACGATGGCGCCATTTTTCCTGAATCGTTGCTTCTTTCCCTTCCATTGCTGTTGCTTCTTTATCCCAAGTGGTATTTTGATATCTCCATCTCCTTATGTTTTCTTTATAGATCATCGTTCATTGTAGTGACATAATTTTGTAAAAAACACAATATACTGTTTATATATGTGGAACAATATATTGTAGCAAAATATAGTAAAAAATTGTGTATCGGTGCTTTTTATTACTTTTCAGAGAATATGTTCGGATGATTTTTGATGGGTTGGTTTCATTATTAAGAGTTTGGAGTTTATTGTTGGTGTTTGGCTGGGCATTGGGCGTTTTTTTGGTATTTGGCTTAGTTGTTTTTTCATTAAGAGGAGTTGTGAGGTGCTAAGATGATAAAGTTAAAAGTGAAGCTTCCGTCATGAATCTCAACATAAGATCACGACCAAGAAGGACCCCTGTGTCAGCTCTTTTCAAGGGCTTTCCTCAAAAAGACCGATTTTAACCTTGGTACTTCTTGGGCAGATCCAGTGTTGCTAAAGGGGTTTGGACATGCTTTGAGTGTCTTCTAACTAATATTACGAATTTGAGACATTGAAAGGATCATGTTAGTGATTTAAATATGGGATATTGAAATAATATTGGATGATTGATTTTCATGTCAGATAACGGTTATCGAATGATTTATTAGAGATACACGTTAATATCGGATTGCTATATTGGACATCATAAATATACAAATCTTAATAACTAAAGAGTAGTTATAACATCTTAAAAGTTCTTGATTATATCACCAACATATCATCAATAGGATCAAACACCATAATGCCGTAATAAAATAAAACATTAACATATTTCATACAAAGCAATAAAATACAACTTGAACAGAAAATATATCAAAAAAATTTTACAGTAAAACTTACCTGGTTTTTCTATTCAGTCAATTAGACTGCTATTTACATGATATTGGATGAATGTAAAAAAAATTTAACATGATTTATCAAAAAAATAATACAAAGTATAGATGATGAAGTAAGATTATAAGAAACACGAAACATGTTAATATAACACATGGGGCGAGTATATGATAATACACACATCTAATATACCAATGATTGCATGACGTAATAAAATTAGAAAATAAAACATTTCGAGTATTACAATAATTACATGACAATGAATACAATGGTTATATAACATTAGAAAAATATTAACCATCTTAAGAGTTTTTCTAAAAATATCAATCGATATTAGACCAATATACCAGGCATATTGGCTGATATGACCTGATATTGGATCAAATTTTAAAACCCGAAATTGAAGATTATGTTATATCGCTTGGTTACTGATACTGACATATTGGCTCATATCTGATATTTAAAACAATACCTTTCTACTCTTGTGCAAGGCCTTCTTCAAGGCTTTTCTCTCTTTTCCTTCTGAGATATGTTTGATAGGAGTTGGTTTGTGACTACAATGTAGAAAGAGGCGACAAAATCAATAATCAAGATTCTAAAAAGAGAAGGGAGAGGATTCAAGACTAAGGGTGCACTCCAAAGAATACGCCAAGCTTCCACTAAAGCATCAGATGACAAAGTCCTACTTCGATAAGGGTCATCTCATTGTGAACCTTGGTTTGGCATTTTGCCCTAGGAAGCTCTAATAGCAAACCCTTCTGGGATGAGCTACCCGTTGGTTGAGAAATAATGGTTCAAGGTCCCCAAACAACAAGGAAATTAAGAGAATCGAGCAGATAAACAAAAATATACTTTTCCCCAATGTTTATTGGATGGTGGAAGCCCCATTAATAACTACCCCTTTTGACGAATGTCAAGATAACCCCAAGCCTTGCAAGGGAGAACCATTCTCTGAAGGTTCGAAGTATACCTGTTTTTGAAATTGGGTTGGAATTACCCCGTACCTGTTTTTGAAATATTAGCTCAGACACATCTAAGATGTCATTTCCATGTTCATCCACAGAATTGAAACTAGCAACCTTTCGCTCCTGAGACATGAGTCAGTAAAATTTAAATAAATGATTTCAGAATTCTTCCAGGTAACAAATCATTAAGCTTTCGGCCTAGCACAACTATTCTAGTTATGGCATGTGAACAATAGGAATGTGAGCGAGTGCGCGGATGTGTGATTGTTTACTGTTTGTGTCCTTTGATGCTTGTTTTCTCGTAAATGGACTCTGCTTTCCATGTGTTGTTAAAAATAAAGAGAATTGTTATCTACACCTCAACTATTGAGGTGCATATTGGAGTGAGTGCATTTTTTGCCTTTTTTGGAAGTAAAAGAGATAGATGGTACTTGGAGATGGAATATATTTGACTTTTTTTTGGCAAAAAATCAAGTACATGCACCTCATTTCTTGAGGTGCATGGAGCATTTGCCAAAATAAAAAGGAACTTGCTAGAAGTCATAAAAACTAGTCTCATTATTTTATATGTTTTAAAGAATTTGTTTTTGTTGTGAACAGGCTGTTCTTGCCTCGATTGCTTTCATCCTTGGTGCAACAAAGAAAGATGATAACTGGTGAATGGATCGATTCAAGCTCCGCAAATGAGGCGTTGTCACTGTATATGCATATGTATTCATGATTCCTTAATTTTCCAGGCGACGTCTTAACTGTGTAGAATGTGTCGTTGCTAGTTGTTCATTTTATTAGATCCTTGTACATTCCGAACACGTCAAATTGCATGGTCCTGTCGAAAATTGTTTATGGGAACTTTTTTATAGCTCATATACGGAATTTATTGATGATGTGGTCTCAAAATGGCGAGTTGATATTTTTAGGGCCCTTGAGAGCCCCTGATGCCAGAGCCTGGCTTAGAAAATTAAACGCTCTGTTTGGCTCCATTTTGAATGGCGGCCTTGATGTGCTTGCCTTTGCCTGGCAATATTGAACTGGTTTTGTAATTGTTTCGAGCAAAAGAAATGGATGTAGATTCCGAGTATTGTAGGCATTCATGTATTTTTCGTCCATGTGAAATATACATAGTTGATATTGGGTGTGTGCAGAAAGGCTAGTTATTTTGATGTGCCCTTTTTAAGGTTAGCTCAATGCAGGCAATGAATTGTTTTGAGATAAGTTTCTCCAAGATAAATGAATAATAAATAAACTCAACGACAATGGTAAATCATTATAAGGCAACATGACTTAACAGGAGGCCCATGGCCCATGAAGGTAGCGTCTCATTAAGTTATAATAAAGACCCATAACACTAGGCTAGTTCTATTTAAATCCGACGGCCTGCTTCCGTTTTGGCCCATGTACCCATTAGGGTTTATACAATTTCAACTATAAAACAGAGGCCAGTCGATGGTCCTCAGCCGCAATCTGCATTGGGTGATTTTCAAATTTCAAGTAAATCTTTGCTCTTTTCCGTGAAAAATATCAATGATTTTTGTTTTTGAAATGCTAACATTTTTTTTGTTGGATATGTGTGTTTCACTGGACAAGCTCAAGACGATCAAGAAGAGAGCAAGAGATCTTGTTTGAGATCTAATTGAAATTAAGTTCGCAAATACATATTTTATAAGTGAATGGATTTTATCTGCGGGATTCCATTTATGTTAATGTTCTGTGCTTTCAAAAGACAATTTTTAATTAAAATTGCTGCTAAATTGATTCACTTGATTGCCCTTTAATTTTATTCACTTGATTAGAATTATTTAGAGATTCTTCAGCGGCTGTTGTTAGATCACTGAAAAAAGGCGGCTTTGCCGAGGCAACCATTTTCTTTTGTTGGTTTCCTCTTTTTCCCTGTTGCCGAAAATAATCAATTGGATGCTTGGTGTTATAATTCCATTTACCTTTGTCATTTGGTTAAATGGGCAAACACCTTGTGCCTACATTTTTTATTGACAAAATTCAAATTTTATGCTTCTAAAGGATGGTTCAATCTTAGATAGGAAGATATTTTCGTTCATTATGCATTTTAATGATATTTTTGGCTGTGTATTGATTATTGATCTGTTGCTTTGTTCTCTTGCATTGCTTGAAGGCTCTGCCTATTATTAATTTTCATGACATGGAATTAATCTCTCGAATAGCTAATATCATGTGGTCATAAAACTTTCCTTAAGTGAAATCCGATAGTTTATACTTTAAGAAGTTTTAGATACTTCGAAACTAAGATTCTTTAACGGAAGTTTAGCCCATTCGAGAGGCAGCTTTGCCGAGGCGACCATTTTCTTTTTTGGTTTCCTCTTTTTCCCTGTTGCCGATAATAAGTGGCTGCTCGGTATTATATTTCTGTTTCCCATTCTATTTGGTTAATGGAAGATACCTTGTGCCCAATATGTTTACTGAAAAATTTGATTCACTTATTTTTCATCTTCATATTTAAACTTGTTTTGCAGCTTTTGCTGTATGAGCTTCATAAATCCTTTCTTAAAAATGTCAATCTTTTTGTTGGTCAATGTGCATGTTTGATTCAAGTTTTTCATTTAAATTGCAATTCATCTTTGTTTATTTCAACTATGTTGGTATATTTTGCGGCTCTCCTGCTCTGAGCTTGAATGCATGTGGATGTCTTTTGGTAATTTGAAAGTGCAAGTTTAAGCTTAAAAAGTTATTCATGATCAAGACATGAGAAAACTGTGTACCATGAGGGGGTATTATTCCATCTTTTCACCTTCCATTTTCCTACACTGTATATTATTAGAGGACTTAATTTATTAATTTTGTATTTCTATATTTATTTTGTTAGTTTCATATTTAGGTGTTATAAATATTTTATTGTCTATTAGTTGAGATTTGGAAAACAACCTAATTTCATCTTATTAAGATTAGAAAAACAACTGAATCTCAACCCGTTGAGATTTGGAAAGATCCCAATCTCATGTTGTACATTTTTATATATCTCACCTTTATTCAATGAAAAATTAGTCATTGTTTTTTTATATTAATCTCTCTTTTACATGGTATCAAGAGCCTTTTCTTGGGTGTATTTTCTTTCTTTTGTTGCTAGCCTCAATGGCTTCAGATACGATCTCCACCACCACCAATGATAATATCTACGTTCAAAACTCTCTGGATCCTCAACAACCCCTCATAATCAATCTCACCAATATCACCAAATTGTCGGCCATTATTTATCTCACATGGAGCCTTCATATCCAATGTCTTCTTGAAGGTTTTGATCTTCATCACTACATTAATGTCACTCATCCTATCCCCGCTACCCATCGTCACCAACAATGGTGTTTCAGTCTCGAATCTAGTATTCACAACCTGAAAGAGTTAGGATTGTCTCAGCTTTAAAGCTCTCTTTGGCGCTATCTCTGTTTTACAGCAATTGCTTATTGCCTGCACTAAAACTTCCATTGATGCCTGAAAAACCTTGACCAATACCTTTGTTTAGCCATCTCGTGGTCATATTAAGCGATTGATGGAACAATTCAAGCGGTGTAACAAGGGCTGAAAATCAATTAGTGAATATATATAGATGATCGTGATGCACTTGCTCTTCTAAGGAAGATAGTTGATGATCAGGGTATCATTTATTGGGTTCTTGAAGGACTTAGTGATAAGTTCAAATCCGTTATTGATGCAATTCATGTTTTGTAATATGTCAATTTCTTTTGCTGAGCTTTATGAAAAACTTTTTAATAAAGATTTATCTTTTCAGACGGCTCAACCATCTTCTCTATCATTACCAACAACCATAAATCCTATAGCTTTTTGGAATCGTCTATATTGGTGCCCACTAGTCAAGGAGGCCAAATGGCCCGTCGGCCTGAAGCCCGGCCCGGCCCGGTCAACGCAAGCCGGGCCGTTGACCAGGCCCGGCCAGGCGGCCTGGGCATTTTTCCAAGCCCCGGCTCGACGGCGGTTTGGGCATTTTTCCAAGCCCCAGCCCGTCGGGCCGGGCCGTCTCGGCCCGCAGTCCCCCAATAGCCAAAATATGGCTGTTGGGGGGATTTTTGGGTCTTTTTGACCAAAATATCTCTCCAACAGCTATAAACAGCTAAATTGGGTGGTATTTTGGTCAATTTCGGCCAAAAAGACCAAAAAAAGACCCAACAGCCATAAACCGGTCATATTGGATGGTTATTCTGGTCTTTTTTGGCCTTGAAAAATCCTATAATTTGGGGGTCTTTTGGTCTTATTGCTCTCATCTCACAGCGCTTTCAAGATATGGCTGCTACCTCTACGCTTCTGTAGGCGTGGCCATCGGCCCGGCCCGAAGCCCGTCGGGCTTTGCCGGGCACTTGAATTTCAAGCGGTGTCGGCCCGGCCCGGGAGGGGTGGAAACACCCCCAAGCTCGGTCCGAGTTTTTTTCCAGTTTTTTATAAAAAACTTAATAAAATTTTATAATTCTGTAAAAACATAATTTAATTATTCTAAATTTTTTTAACCTTTGTAAAATATTTTATGTCTAATGAATAAAGTAAGGGAACATGCTTTCAATATTTTGCAAGTTTATTATCCATATCTTCTATCATAGGTTGAAGAATAATGGTAGTGTCCGTAGTGTCTCTATACCTAGCTAAAGTGTCTAAAATGATAACTAATTGACCAAGGCCTAAAATGAATGTTAAGTAATACAAACCCGAAAATTTGTTTGTAGTAAGATAAAAACCCCCCAAAAAATCACAAAGCTGCTCAATTGTTTTCCACTCTAACTCATTAATGTTGTAATCCGTCTCATACGTAATGTGTGTACTAACAAAATAACTAAGCTGCATCTTGTTTTTAAGCAACCAACGCATCATAAGATATGTTGAGTTCCATCTATGTGGAACACTATATGTAAACTTCCGGTAAGGAAATTGGCAATTTCTACATACTTGTCTGTATAAATTTCTCTTATTGGCAGAAGATTGAATGTATAACATAAGGTTCCTACCTTTTTTCTAAACAATCAGCAGCAAATTTAAGCTCATCCTGTACTACCAAGTTCAAGATGTGACAAGCACATCGCTGATGAAATAAAAGACCGTCAAGATTAGGGTTCAGGTGTATTTTTAAAAATGATATTGCAGTTGTATTGTTAGATGCATTATCAAGTGTAAATTAAATGATTTTACCAGAAATATTATACTCACGAATAACAGACATAATCACATTAGCAATAACAACCAAAATCTAACAATTTAAAACCGATAATCATCTTATAAATAGCATAGTTGGCTACATAATGTGCCGTAACACATAAGTAGGAAAAGCCTCATTTCGTTGTCCATATGTCGGACGTTAAAACTATCCTAGATATGAAGTCTGCAAATGTTTGAATCATTTTAGCTTTGTTAGCTTCAAAAGCTGCAATAACATCTCTTCTAAGTGTGTTTCTAGGCACCTTTTTAAATGCGGTGTTAAATACTAATTGGTTAAAACGTTCTAATGAGGGGCTTTCCCCATAACTTAAAGGTAATTCTTGGCATAGAACTAGTCTAGCCATCTCCTTTCGCATTGTGTCAAAAGAATACGAAAAAGTAGACAGAGAGCTAGAAATCGCTGTTAAATTTAAAGTTGTTTGTTTAGACTCTTTTTTTTGTGCGCTTCTGTGTCTTTTCAGATGTGTTGTGTAATCTTAGGCTGCGCAATTGAAATCTGATCTACAGATTTTGCAAACAGTCCTAAGTCTATTTTCAGGCAATGTTTCTAGTGTATAATTATCCCAAACAGCAGATTGCTGTTTTCTTGTTTGGATTGCTTGTGAAGCAGTGAGGTTAGCCGTAGTAGAAGGGGTTGAAGTGTGTGCAAAAGAAGAAAACCCTGGTGTACCCACTATGAGATTATTACTATCGTTCCATTCTTGTTCAATTGGTGTCATTCCCGAAAAGTCCGGTGTTTCAATAGGGTTGTTCAGCAAATTTTGAAAAAAAAAATCATATTCTTCAGTGTTAAAATTAACGTTAACAGATCTACGTGGGCTGTTTGATCCTGTCATTATGTTAATTTAATAATAAAAGGAACCTGCTTGCAGATAGAGCCGCAGTGCGGTAGCAGTCTAGATCCATGAGTCGGATGTAGGAGACGGAGCTTGAAAGTTGAGATGCTGAAGTGTAAAGCTAGCAGCCGTATCTTGAGAGCGTCGTGAGATGAGAGCAAAAGCTTGAGATTATAGAAAAATTTAAGAGTAGAGATTTTTAGAATTGTAAAGAATTTGGTATGAATTAGTGGGTATTTATAGGATTTAAGACCAAAAAGACTAAAATAACCCTCCATTATGACCGTTTTATGACTGTTGGGGCTGTTTTTTATTTTTTTGGCCGAAATTGACCAAAATACCCCCGATTTAGCTGTTTATAGCTGTCCGGGGGTATTTTGGTCAAAAAGACCAAAAAAATCCCCCTAACAGCCATATTTTGGCTGTTGGGGCCTGCGGGCCGGCCGGCCCGGCCCGGCGGGCTGGTGCTTGGAAAAATGCCCGGCCCGTCGGGCGGGACAGGCCTGGTCAATGGCCCGGTCCGCGTTGACCGGGCCAGGCAGGCCCGAAGTTCAGGCCGGGCTTCGGGCCGGGGGGCCATTTGGCCTCCTAGACGCTTCCGCATCTCAACTTTCAAAGCTCCATCTCCTACATCCGACTCAGGGATTCGATCAGCTGTTAGACTGCTACCTCACTACGGCTCTATCTGCAATTAGGTTCCTTTTATTATTAAATTAACATAATGGCAGGATCAAACAACCCACGTAGATCTGTTAACGTTAATTTTAACACTGAAGAATATGGTTTTTTTTCAAAATTTGCTGAACAACCCTATTGAAATACCAGATTTTTCGGGAATGACACCAATCGATAGTAATAGCCCCATAGTGGGTACACCAGAGTTTTCTTCTTCTGCACACACTTCAACCCCTTCTACTACTGCTGGCCACACTGCTTCACAAGCAACCCAAACCAGAAAACAGAAATCTGCTGTTTGGGATAACTATAAACTAGAAACATTGCCTGAAAATAGACTTAAGGCTGTTTGCAAAATCTGTAGATCAGATTTCAATTGCGCAGCCAAAAATGACACAACACATCTAAAAAGACACACCGAAGCGCACAAAAAAAAGAATCTAAACAGACAACTTTAAACTTAACAGCTACTTCTAGCTCTCTGTCTATTTTTTCGTATTCTCCTGACATAATGCGAAAGGAGATGGTTAGACTAGTTTATGCCAAGAATTACCTTTAAGTTATGAGGAAAGCCACTCATTAGACGTTTTAACCAATTAGCACTGAACACCGCATTTAAAAAGGTGCCTAGAAACATACTTAAAAGAGATGTTATTGCAGCTTTTGAAGCTGGCAAAGCTAAAATGATTCAAACATTTACAGACTTAATATCTAGGAAAGCTTTAACGTCTGACATATGAACAACGAAATGAGGGTTTTCCTACTTATGTGTTACAGCACATTATGTAGATTTAAAATTGTTAGATTTTGGTCATACTTGTGTTATTATGCCTGTTATTCGTGAGTATGATATTTTTGATAAAATCATTTAATTTACACTTGATAATGCATCTAACAATATAACTGCAATATCATTTTTAAAAATAAATCATTACACTTGATAATGCATCTAACAATATAACTGCAATATCATTTTTAAAAATACATCTGAAGCCTAATCTTGACGGTCTTTTATTTCATTAGCGATGTCCTTGCCACATCTTGAACTTGGTAGTACAGGATGAGCTTAAATTTGCTGCTGATTGGTTAGAAAAAGGTAGGAACCTTATGTTATGCATATAATCTTCTGCCAATAAGAGAAATTTATACAGAGAAGTATTTAGAAATTGTCAATTTCCTTACTGGAAGTTTACATATAGTGTTCCACATAGGTGGAACTCAACGTATCTTATGATGAGTTGCTTGCTTAAAAACAAGATGCAGCTTAGTTATTTTGTTAGTACACACATTCCGTATGAGGCAGATTACAACATTAATGAGTTAGAGTGAAAAACAATTGAGCAACTTTGTGATTTTTTGAGGGTTTTTATCTTGCTACAAACAAATTTTCTGGTCTGTATTACTCAACATCCATTTTAGTCCTTTGTCAATTAGTTATTAGTTATCATTTCAGACACTTTAGCTAGGTATAGAGACACTACGGACACTACCCTTATTCTTCAACCTATGATAGAAGATATGGATAATAAATATGCAAAATATTGGAAGCATGTTCCCTTACTTTATTCATTAGTTAAGATTTTTGATTTTTGATCCACGGTTTAAAGAGGAATTAGTAGCTGGATTATTAGAAACCTTTTATGAAAACTTGAAATTTGAAGTTGATCATATAATGAATTTTAAAACTAGCTTAAGAGCCCTGTTTGTGACGTATGAGGCTAGATATGAAGTTCATCAAACACTTCTTCTGTTCTTGCTAGTTCTAATATTACATGCAAACTTCGACACATTTTGGGGAAGAAAAAACAAAAAACCGTACCTACAGAAAGTTCGTCTAATGAGTTGTCCAAGTATTTAGAAATTACTTTTTCTTTCACTGAGGCAGAATTGGATGATGGAAATTTTGACATTTTGGCATGGTGGAAAATGTATGAACATAGGTTTCCAATTCTGACCATTATGGCTCGTGATCTGTTATCAATCCCTATTTTTTGCTGTGGCGTCCGAGTCCGCTTTTAGTGCAGGTAGCCGGGTTCTGAGTGACAAGAGATCAAGGCTTAAAAAAGATATAGTTGAAGCGGCGGTATGTGCAAAGGACTGGTTTCATGCTGAAAACTGCTCGCAAGATAAATGTGACCTTTCAGAAGATTCTGAGAAAGAAGCAACCAACGCTGAATGATTTTCTTTTTTTTCTTGTATTGTTATTTTCTATCTTGTATTAGCTTGTAGAAGTCCTATGTTTTGGCCATTTTACGAGGGGTAAGGCTGGCCAATGTAAGTGCATCCCTAAAAAATTTTTTAATTAATGAAATTTAAAGATTCAACCCGGGACCTTCGTGAATTTCGGGCTTAATTATCTAACTTATTTTTATAAATAATATACGTAAATTTAAAATTTTAATAACATTTGAAAAATATTTTATATTGGTCTTATAAATTTTTTTAAAATTAAATATACTTAACTTATTTTTCCTTCTTTACAACAAGGTACAATTAAGAAAAAAATTGTTCTAAATAAGAAAAAATAAGTTAAGAAGTATATTAAATTTTTAAAAAATATATAAGACTTATATAAAATATTTTACAAAGGTTAAAAATTTTTTAGAATGATTTAATTACGTTTTTACAGAATTTTAAAATTTTTTTTAAAGTTTTTTTAAAAAACTGGAAAAAACCTGGGCCGGCCCGGGCCCGCGGCCCGCCAGGCCGCGGGGGGTTTCCACCCCCCGTGCCAGGCCGGCCCGGGGCGCGGCAAAGCCCGGCTGGCTTCGGGCCGGGCCGGCCCGATGGCCACGCCTACCGACTAGCCACCAATCCACAATAATGCTCTACCATTATGCTCTCTTCTCGTATCAACGCCAACCCATATCTTATTTGAGTTATTATTAAGCATGCAGCATTCAAGGACATTGCCACATGCCTATGTTTTGGTTTGTTACTAATTAAAAATTCCCGACATACCTTGGCGACCTTGAGCCAATCATGCTGTTCTTGACAACCACACTGCTCCCACTTGGCTGCTGAATATTGGATCATCTTACCATGTTTTATCTGACTTGAACAATCTCTCTTTTCATAGCATGTGTCAATGATATGATAATGTCATTATTGGTGATTAATCAGCTCTTCACATCATACATACATGTTCTACCACCATATTTACTTCCTCTTGAATGTTTTCTATATAAAATGCCCATTGTGTCCCTTTATGAAAAAGAACTTAATATTAATTTATCAATTTTGCACTAATCATAATGTTTTCAATGATTTCTCATCCTCTATTTTCAGTTGAAGGATCTAGACACTGGGCAATCCTTTTGATGGGTGAATCTAAGGATGTCGTATATGAGTGGCGTACTTTATTCCTTTCAATTATCTCTTCACCATTGTTTGTTTTTTCCAGTGTCAAGATCATTTTGTCCGAGTGACACTCTAGACCTAGGTCATTCATCATTTCTTTTCATGGAAAATAATGTTTCTAAGTTTTCTTTACCATTGTCTACTTCGTTATCCTCTTCAACGCACTGCAATGTTTCTTCATATAATAAAAGCCATAAAATTTTATTTTCTTCTCCTTTAACCTTATTCCATTCTATTGCACTAATATTTTTGATGTATGGGCATCTTCTGTTTATTCCATTGATGGTTTTCAGTACTATGTTATTTTTGTTATTTTTATTGATCATTATATATGGTATATTTGGTATTTTCCATTTAAACAGAAATACCATGTGCATGATGTTTTGGTATATATGGTCAACTACTTGGAAACCAATTTAACAGAAATATATGGTATATTTGGTATATATGGTCCTAGTCGGAAACCAATTTAACCATCAAATTATTACTCTATTCAGATAATGGTGGCGAATTTCAAGCCCTTTATAGTTTTCTTTCAACCAATGGTTTATCTCATCATACTATATTGTCCCATACACCATAACACAATGGTATTTTCAAACAACATCATCATCATATTGTTGAAACTGGTCTATCCATTCTCACTCATGCATCAGTGCCTCTAATTTATTAGACTTACACCTTTGCCGTTGATGTATACCTTATCAGCCGTTTGCCCACACTCACACTAAATATTTTCTCCTTTTGAAAAACTCTTTGAGTATTCAACCTAAATATGCTAAACTTCAGGTGTTCGGTTGCTTCTGTTATACATGGTTTTGCCCCTATTCTCAACATTACTTGACTCTTGTTTCACCCTGTGTTTTTCTTGGTTACTCTTCAACACATAGTGCTTATATATGTCTTGATCTGTCCAATTCTAAAACATATTTTTTTTGTCATGTCAAATTTCTTGATAATTCTTTTTCCACTCAGCAATCCCATCTATCTCTTCCAATTCCAGAAATCATTTCTAAATTGCTTCCATCGGGTCCAAAGTCTACCCATTTCATTTGACTCACTCCATATGCCTCCACAAAGGGATTTCTCATGTCAATATCTGTTACAAACTACCCAAATGGTTGACAACCGCTTCTCACCGGTAGACTGTCGACCTCAATCCACAGACCTCCCTTTACTCGAACATAGTTTGGTTGGCCGTCAAGAAATCAAGGTCGAAGATCTATCACCAGAACCACACAATTCTAAGATCTTTTTTGCTTCAATCAGAGCTCAACTCACCAGATCAAAAATACCCACCCCATGACCTTTAGAGCAAAAAACATACTAAAACAACTAACCAAAATTAATCTCATTGTTCTTTCTCAATCATCAGACATTGAGCCTCAAACTGTTAACCAAGCATTGAAAGATCCCAAATAGAGACAAGCTATGAATGATGAATTTGATGCTCTTCTTTGGAATGAAACTTGGGAGCTTGTTCCATCCACTTTTCTTCAGAATCTTATTGGATGTAAGTTGGTTTTTTTGTATTTAATGATTTCTTGATGATTTTGTTGATGGATACAAAGCCAGATTAGTTGCCAAAGGTTTTCATCGATGACCTAGAGTGGATTATCGTGACACCTTTAGCTCAATTGTCAATCTGACCATAATACATCTTCTACGCTATTGGCAGTCAGTAGAGGTTGGCAGTTGTGACATTGGATGTTAATAATGACTTTCTTTAATGTCATCTTTCTGAAGATGTCTACATGACAGTCTTCGAGATTTGTTGATGGAGACGATCTAACACATGTATGCAAATTAAAGAAGGCTATTTATAGACTCAAGCAGGCCCCACGGGCTTGGTACCTTGAACTTAGCCAATTTCGCATTTAGTCTAGTTTCGCAAATTCTCATGAAGATATTTCTCTATTCATTCTTTACTCGGGTACAATTACTCTTAATCTTTTTGTTTATGTGGATGACATTATTATCACAAGTACCAGCACCTAGGGTATTCAGCGCGCTATATTGACCTTTTGGCATAAAGATTTTCAATTTAGGATCTCGGTTCATTGTCTTCCATTTGGTCTGTTGCTCACTCAAAGGCGTTACATCATTGATCTTATCTGAACAAAAATGTTTGGTGCAAAACCTGCTGTTATTCTATTAGTTACAGACGAAATCTCACTCTTCATTCAGGTATAACTTTGACTGACTATACCGAATATAGAACACTTATTGACAGTTTACGGTATCTTTGTCTCACTCGCCTACACATAGCATATGTTTTTAATAAGCTTTTTAAATTCATGCATCCCCTGACGTCTACCCATTGGAATGTTGTAAAACGACTGATTCGATATTTATGTGGTACATCGACTCATGAATTATTTCTTAACAAAAATCCACTTTCTTTCATGCCTTACCCGATGCTGATTGGGCTGGTAACAAACACGAAACATATCTCTACAAGTGCCTTGTCTATCTTGGTTGTTAGCTTATTTTGTGGTCATCCAAAAAACAATGTATAATTGCTCGGTCATCCACTGGAGCTGTGTATCTATCAGTTGCCTCTACTACAGAGATCAATTGGATTTGTTCCATTCTCACAGAGCTTGGTGTCCTGGAGTTTTTATGCTTCGACGAAGTTTTGAATCCTTTTGACTTGTAATGCACAACCATTGTGTTCAATTCCATAGCAGATGAAGCTGACTCGGTGTACAAGTGGTGTTTTCTTTTATACTGTTTAGAGTTTGTGTGCTGCTTGAACTGTTAGATTGCAATTGTCGACCATAATTAGTAATCTAGAAAAATGCAATCTTGCTAGCAAAATGAACTAGACATCTTATTTATTCTTTTTTGCTCACGAGAAATATAAATTTTTCCAGCTGTTGATGTGGTCGTTCGACTTTCTTTGCTCGACTACCTATAGTAATTAGTTCCACTGTAGTGTTTCTTTTCTGCAGTATGCGCTTGTTATTTAGTTAATCAGAGACTAATTTATTTTTATGTAAAGAGTCAGGTTTAGGTGGAAATGCTATTGGTCTACGTCTGGTTAAAAGCCTGAAGCTAGCAAAGTTGTTCTTTCAGCTCAATGATGGCCTTATCCTTCACAGCCTTATCTTTCGTTGTAGTGCTCAATGAAAACTAATCAGCATAAAAGCAGGGAAGGATTTCAGAATTAACTAGTGAAGCCTACAAGAAAAGAAGACAGAGAAAAGGCTTGGTATGGTTTATAACTAAAATTGAGTGTAGATGGATCATATTCTTGGAAATCGTTCTCATTGTTCGAAAGTCTCACAGCACATCACATGTGATGGTTGCGAGCTTCGCTCTATTAAGCATTTGTAATGAAACATGCTATATTTTCTGAACTTTTTAGAAAACATCAGAAGACATGAAAAATCAAAAAATTTCTATTATATACCACGCAACAAGTCAAGGTCATGCTTATAAAATCCAAAGTCTTTTTGGTGAAGACCTATCCTTGCTCTGCACCATGGTGCTTTAGACAACCCACAACAATGCCAACCTTGTCATGATCCATGAGCTCTTCTCGAACTCGAACCACCTTTCAAACCAAATTTGCAAGGAGCTTTGAGAGGATGAGAATGAAAAACTTTACTCTTGGTGTGAAATATTCACCATCACAACAGAATGCAAGCCTTCTCCATCCACCTAAAACTACATCATATGAGAGATGCCTAATATGCCCTCTCACTTAAAGGGTTACTTGGTTGCTTTATATGAAAGAGCATATGATGTTCTCGCCCTTATGACGTATGATATCTATTATTCTTATTTTTTAAATACATAATTATTTTCAATATATATCAACCATTTTTTATTTTTTACGATTGTCTCGAAAGGAGAAAAGAAACATCTTACTCGTCGTTCAGACGTTCTTAATATGACCTTTCAGAATCCGAGCTGAAGGGAAAAAATGATTGCATGTTACCACCAAGAATGATGTAGGGAATCACATTAGCCTCTGTTACCAACCGCAAATAAATAAATAAATAAAAAGCAAGATGGGTTGAGCATTGAGGCCAGTACAAAATCCCTTCTCCTTCATCTATTTATTTATTTTCCTTAAAATTTTGTAATGACCAGGGATGGTCAGGAAGTAAGTCATCCTATAGGTTATTTCCGGATTTTTTTTGATGAAAAATAACGTTTAAGACAAACAAGTGGCCCGTCATTAGATGGTGTACCGTGATCTTAGATTTATCGAATGAGAACTTGATCTCGATATGCTGCAACTCTAATAAAGCATGAAAGGTTGACCAAGAAGAGAAAAACTGCATGCCGATGAACCCAAGTGTCGTTTAAGCTTAGCATGTGCACTCTCAACTCTATTGGTAGTGACATTGCCAAAATGAAGATTGCTATCCGTCCATAGAGAAATGAACTTCTTCTTGTATCTTTCTAGCCAAGATGTCTTCACATAACTTAAGGCCTTTGGGTGGGTAAGCGCTGAAATTTTTCTCTATTTCCTTCGGTTTTACAGTATAATCCTCCTCCTTACGTGCCAGAACCAATAAATTTCAGTTAGAGATGAAAGCTTGCCAATTTTTCGTTACCTTTAAATAATTTCTTGCACTTGGCTATGATATTTCTCGAATATATGCTATCTACATTATTTGTGTTGGGTAGATGGAAATATATGGCTAATGACATTTATAAGAACAAGCTCCCTATCTGTCAAAATAATACGTGGCATCATATATCCATTTAACAAAGATCTCAACTTCTCCAATGCCCACGTGTAGCATTTCTCACGTTTGGTATCCATGTAACAAAATGCAGCTGTGAATGACATATCTGTGGAGGTAACCGCAACAATCTCCAATAATGGTAGCAGGTATCGGTTGGTCTTATACATGCAGTCCATAATCAAAATGTCTGTAAATGTACATAATAAATCAACCAATTACCGATGCGCCCAAAACAAATTCCTCACGGCCATTGTCTCTTTATCCGCTTCATGATACTCAATGTACTTATTCTAATTTAAGCACTTTAGTAGGTGCTGCATTTGAGTTCTCCCGGCCATTTCCATTGCTTTCATCCTCTGTTGGCATTATATATAGTTTTAATTGTAGTGGAAGTGGCCATATCCTTCAGAAATTTCAAGGTTTCTCTTCGCCTCACCAAACTATTAGACAAGTCTCTCAATGTATCCATCTCCACCTTTCTTAACCTTCTAGTATATGAATGTTCCAATAGGTACTTCGCGATTGGATGGTTGTGTACGCAACATACAATTGTCAAACTACACTTATCTTTGCCCAACCCATTAGCCCTCAAAGAGAAGGGATTCTTGTTTCCACTTTCTTTTTTGGATTTTTCTCCCTCTTGTGTGGTCGATACTTCATGCTTCTTTCACAACAAAAATAATGAGATTCGATTTCCCGCTGTACTCATATTTGATGATTTTGTAACAACCACAATACCACGTGCACTACCGACGGACTTTATCCAATTAACAAGATCGTCTTCGCTGTTGAAAATTTTCTTAGTTGTGAACTCTTTCATAAAATCTTCTTTAACATCTGAGCTTTCTACCTTAACCTGAATTATTAATTAATGCATACCAAAATAATTAATTAATTTTTTACTTTATTTTACAGTAAAATTTTTAGATAATATATAGCAAAAATTTCTTACATTTGATTGTTGATCTTCTTCTTCAACAATTTTGTCAATTTTACAAAAGTCCATTTCAAATTTTCAACCTGCGTAATTTATTTGCTTTCGTGTACCAACAGTACATTTCATCAATCAATTTCTGAAAATAGTAATACATACCCAAGTAATTAGTATCAATTAATTTCTTACATACTTTACGATGAACTGAGCAGTCATTCGACTAGTTTATGGCAATAAAATCCCCAACGTTTGTTGCTCTGTCGTAGACCTTCTATTGATCTATGCAGGAAATCTTCAAGTCTCTAGTGATCAACGAAATAGCTGAATTTCTTTGGACAAACTCAAACCCTAGCTCGTTAGATTTTCGCACCTTTGTGTCTGTTGTCTGTCTCTTCGCATTCGGGTCTGTTCGCGAATGGAATGGTTTTGTTTTCGTTGTTGTGCGCAGTGAGTAAAAATTTTTGATTTGAATAAAACATTTGCATATTGTGCGCGTTGAGTAATTTTGCCCAACGCCAACATTTTTACTTAGCGCGTACAACATGCAACACATTTGCTTGTTGTACGCGTTGAGTAATTTTGCTCAATGTTAACATTTTTACTCACCGGGCACAGCAGGCAAAAAATTTATCTATTGTCAGTGTTGAGTAATTTTTCTCAATGCCAAAATCTTTACATAGCGCGCACAACAGTCAATCTTTTTGCCTATTGTGCGCATGCAATTTTTTGCATGTTGTGCCCGTTGAGTAATTTTGTTCGCCGTCTTACTTTTTACTCACCGTGCACAACAGCACAACAATTCATTTCATGCGGAGTATTTTTGGGTTTTTCAAAAAAAAAAAAGGATTCATGTAGATCAAGTGGCACCTGATCTAATAGATCAGGTGTAAGACACAGAAAGGTGGACCCCCCACAAGTACAAGCCCATGTGGAACTTATACTTTCCACCTTTTTTGTGTCTTGGCACCTGATCTATTAGATCAGGTGCCATCTTTTCTACATTAAATCCTTTCAAAAATTCAATTTCATTACTGTTTATTTCAAAAATTCATTTCAAAAAAAGGTCGTGCTTGTTGTGAATGGGTATTTACTGGGTTGGATGAGTTATTGGGCCAACCCAAGTGTTTGGGCTCATATCTGTATAAGCCCACTTGTATTCTCCCCTTTGGCTATAAATATAAACCTGAGGGCTCTCCCCTCAGTACTTGATTCATAACACGTTATCAGCACGAGTCTCTAAAAATTTTCCACAAATTTTTTTTCCGTTCGTTGCGAAGGCGAAGGCGAAGGCGAGACGGGAGATCCACGAGCGCGGTGCAAGGCTTCCTCCATCAAGGGTCGTCATCCGCGTAGGGCTTCGAGCAACCGTCGCTATATCCGGAGGACGGATATAGAGGTAAAAACACTAAAAACGATATTTTTAATCATACGTATGATTACCCCTCCCCTAGATCTCACAAGATCGTCATGGGGATTCATCGTCGCCTTGAAAACGACGGATTTTTCATCCCAAAAACCCAATTTTTAGGGTAAAAACCCAATTTTTAGGGCAAAAACCCAATTTTTAGGGTAAAACCCCTAATTTTGAACCCTAATTTTTAGTGGAACCCCCCCTCGCCGGAATCCGGCCCCCCCACCACCCTGTCCGCCTCCCCTTGCAGGGGGGGGGGGGGGGGCGGCCCCCGTCGCCGCCCCTGCAGGGGGCGGCGGCCCCCGAGGCCGCGCCCCCCTGCAGGGGGCGGCGGCGGCGCCGGCCCCCCCAAACCCTAACCCGTGAGATTCAAAAAAAAAAAAAATTTGATGTGATAAAGCCTGTGGGCCTGAAGCCCACAGGCCGGCTGTGGGCTTCAGGCCCACAGGCCAATTACTTCTTCAAAAAAAAAAATCCAGATCTGTGGGCCTGAAGCCCACAGCAGATCTGTGGGCTTCAGGCCCACAGATTTCTATATATATATTTAAAAAAAAATAAATAAATAAATAAATAAAAATCCTATGGGCCTGAAGCCCATAGGCCGACTGCGGGCTTCAGACCCGCAGTCTGTTTTATCTGAAAAAAAAAATTGGGGGAGGCAAAGGCTATTAACAAGCCTTAAAAGGCAACTTGCTAGCCTAAAAATTAATTTAAAAGGGGGATTTAAGGGCAAAATATTCGTGAAAAATCACGGTAAATTACGGGACTAATATCGGGCAGGCGAGGACTTTTTGGGGATTCTGGGGGGGGGGGTGCTTTTGGGATGATGAGGGAAACTTTTCCCTCTGACAAAGAAAATGTTTATTTTGGGCTCTTAATCAATTTAATTGATTAAACCCATTCAATTTACAACCTTTGCATTGTGATGGATTTTTCTGCAAAAATCATATTTACATGCTTTGCATCTCTGGTATATTCTGTTGGATATTATATGCGTGGTTGTGCATTGTATTTAAAACTTAATAATTAGGAAGATCCTGCGACCGCTCTGCCGTTAGTAACCTAACGGTGTATGACGTTGCCCAGTGGTCCAATAATTATTAAGTGTTTAAATTTTCTATCCATCTATGCGAATATTAAATGCCTGTGATGCCTGTGATGAAAATGTCTGATGAAAATGTTGATGAGCACAATATTTCTGCATGAATTACTAAATGTGGTTTTTGGATCGGCCGTTTAGTCCCACAGTTTATTTCCCGCACTTTTCTTTTATTTTTGAGAGAAATTGTAGTGAGGAATTTATGTAAATGTCAAAGAAAGAAGACCAACTTCCATGAAGACGGAGGCCACGCTTGAAGATGGAGATATCATATGGGACCCACGGGGTTTCCAAAGTTGTATTTTCCTTTTCTTTAAGCTGCAAATTTGTATAATTTGGACTGTGGACTTTTTTGGACTCTTTCTTGTGGGACTGGCCGATCCACACATTTAGTTTTTCGTTAAATATTGCCTCCGCATGAAAATGTTTTCTCTGAATTAATTATTAATTCATGCATGTTTGTGCTCTGCTAGATAAATGGCTAATATTACAAGCGTTAATTTCGAAGTACTGGAAGCATCTGGTAGAAACTATCTAAGCTGGCAGCTAGATGTAAAGTTTCACCTGCGGGCAAAGTCCCTCATCGCTGCTGCGACTGAAAAAGAAAATGTTAGCGATATAGAGAAGGCGCAAGCCATCATCTATATTCGCCGCCATGTGGACAAGACCTTAAAGGCTGAATACCTTACGGTCGAAGATCCACTTGAGCTATGGACTGCCCTTGAGGACAGGTATAAACATCAGAAAGATGTTATACTCCCAAGGGCACGATACGAGTGGGAGAACCTGAGACTGCAGGACTTAAAGTCCGTCGCTGAGTACAACTCAGCACTTTTTAGCATCACCGCACGCCTGAAGTTGTGTGGTGAAAAAGTCTCAGAAAATCGCATGCTGGAAAAGCCGTATACGTCCTTCCATGAAAAAGATGCGATACTCATGCAGCAATACCGTGAACGCAAGTTCACCAAGTATTCCGAGCTGCTGTCATGTTTACTCATGGCCGAGCAAAACAGAGAGCTTATTCTCTCCACTCACAATCTACGCTCCCCGGCACTGCCCCCCCACCAGAAGCTCACTATTCCTCTTCCTTCAAAAAGAAGAGAGATAATAAAAAGAAAAGAAAGACCACAGAAGGGGGGTCAACATAAAAATGTCAAGGGCCATGTACAGCAGCAGCGAAATAATGAAAGTAAGCGGAAGTTCACGAGGCACAAAAATAACAAAAATAGAAATGATATACCCCCACCCAAGAGGGAATGGGAAGACCAGTGCCAAAATTGTGGCATGAAAGGCCACTGGTCCAGAGTGTGCCGAACTCCGCATCATCTTCAGGATTTGTATAAAGAGAACAAGAAAAATAAAGCTGAAACAAACCTGATGACATCTGATGCTCCAGTTAAGTTTTTCAGCTGACGACTTCGAAAATAATGACATGCTTGACTAGCCTTTACTTTTATCTTGCAAAATTGTTTAGAACATCTCACGTTATGAGAGCTTTTGTATTACACAATCTGTTTTGATTGAAAAATTTTAGTAGACAATATATGAATATGTCTATCTAAATATGCATGTGCCTTTATATTTCATCTTTTGAAATTGCTCTCATAAATAATTAGTAGACAATAAACACGTACGATCTCTTTCAATACAGAGCCCAATATCAGGGCTATATTGAAGATCCCGGGAATGCAACACAGTTGCCCCCAAACGACACAAAAATGGATGCACTAATCCCTCCGAATTCCAAAAAGAAACTTTTTAAGTTTCAAGGACATCCGTTTCAACGGATCCCACTTGGAAACAGCAAATGTAAATGAAAAATTACCGTATGCAACGTCTCAAGAAAAAGGAGTAAAATTCACACTTGAACGTTTTGAGAGCCTTATAGGCCTCTACCATGCGAAGATTCGGAGAAAGGAAGCAGAATTAAACGGAGCACCTGAAGTGCCCTACATCAGCCAAGTTTTTACTCTGGCATGATGGACTTGGCCACCCTGGATTTGTGATGATGCACATCATCTTATCCTATGGGTATGACTTGAAGAACCAGAAGATTCTTCAGAAGGGAAAATTCCCTCGCATCCCTTACTATAAGGGAAGATTAATTACAAGGCCATCTCCACGAAAAGTTGAAAAAGGATCTCCACGTTTCCTCAAAAAGAATACAAGGAGATAGATGTGGATAAAATCCACCACCCCTAGTGGGCTATTTCAGTACTTCACTGTACTGATAAATGCATCCTCAGAATAATCGTACGTGTTTCTACTACAAACCCGCAACTTAGCTTTTCCAAAGCTATTGGCACAAAAATAAAAATGTTGCGGGCACATTTCCCAGACAATAAAATATTGTAAATAAGTTTGGTTAATGTTGGAAAATATACCTCCCAGTCTTTTCAAGAGTACTGCCAATCAACGGGAATTGAAAATGAACATACAAGTGCCGCATGTTCATACCCAAAATGGGTCGGCAGAGTCACTGAAAAGTAGACTCCAATGGACTAAACGTCCATTAAATCCCGATTGCCTATGGATGCATGGGGACATGCAAACTCTGCATGCTGCATCGTAAATGAAACTAAGACCATCTGGAGGTCAGAGTCTCCAATGCAATTTGCATATGGAATGCCACCGAACATTTCTCATCTGAGAATCTCCGGTCGCGCAGTCTTAAATCCCCATCGCACCACCAAAGAGGACCAAAACGGTACTCAACGTCGCCTAGGTATCCATGCAGGGTTTGACTCACCCTCACTTATAAGATACCTAGAACCCCAAACGGGGGACGCATTTAAGGCACATCTTGAAGACTGTGATTTCGATGAGACAAGTTTCCCAAAAATATGCCCAGATACTAGAAAATCTGGCGCGAAGAAAATTATAACGTGGGATACAAAAAGTTTGACCCACCATGATCCGGTAACAATACAATGTGTAGAAGAGATCCCGAAGATCCTCCACATACAGAACACTGTCTACCAATTACCGGAATAATTTATTGACAACCAGAAGATTGTCAGATCACACATCCCTGCTGCAAAAACTCCAGCTAGGATTGACATCCCCGAGAATGGATGCAATCCACCAGCAGCAGAAGTGGCTGATCCTCAACAGAAAAGAGGCAGACCACCAGGCTCCAAGGACAGAAACTCCTGGAGACCTTAAGACAATACTACCACAGGACAATGAGCTCCTGTCCACACCATCACCCTTCCCGGAATCCACTGCAGAGGAATTGCCGGGAAAAAGTGAAATTAAGTAAATGTTGTACGTACTGGGGAGGTGTTGGACAGATAGAACATAAATTGTCGACAATGTATTCACGTATTATATTGCCATATACATCGCAATGGCGATGATGTTTGAAAATTATCGTTCCACACTCCGTTGCTAGAAGGCAAACGTAGAGATTGGCCAAACGTGGAACGTGGCAATAAAAGATGAGCTGGACTCACTTATGAAACGTGAAATGTTCGGACCTGAAGTCCAGACACCAAAAGGTGCCAAACCTGTGGATAAAACAAAGTATTGCAAACATAAGAAAAATAAATACAAAATCGTATGCTATATGGTACAACCTATAGCCCAAGGAAAATTTCGCTGAAACTAGGGATCGAACAAATTCAAATGAGCATGTCTCATAAATGATGCATCAGTCTCCCTAAGTTATCAAAAGCGAATACCTTACGATTTGGCGAAGGAAAATTTTTGATATGCCGTTATTGGATGTTGTGACGGCATACCTTCGTGGACATCTTGTAAAGATAATTTCCACATTTCCTTAAAATGCCTGAATAGACTTCGGGACGTCTATTCAAATGAAGAAATATAAGTATAACAAATAAATGTACAACCAAGAGAATCACTTGACAAGTCAACGATTCCTACTGAAGGTTGTCTTTGCATCTGTGCAAAGAACAGGATTAGAGATCTTAGTTGTAAACAACTAACACCTCATCGGATCTCCTGAAGAGAAAACCGAAATAAATGTACAAGCCTGACTTTTAAACATGAAATAAAAAGACCTAGGCAAATATAAAGTCACGGCTCATAGAATCCTGTTACAAACGCCCAGAAGTGCGTTGGAGATATTAAAAGGACCATTGTCATCCAAAGTACACCTACGGTGGTACACTTACTGGATGAACAAAAAAGAACCCTTCCGATCGCTGGAAGAGGGGGAGGATATAACTGGTCCTAAAGTCCCTTATCTTAGTGCAATCATGCACTCCTGGCTAACTGCATGTGTCCCGGTATAGCAATTGCAGTAAACTCATTAGCCAGAGATAGTTGGCACCTAAAAAGGGCCAGTAGACCTGAGTTAAGCCTTCTGCGCTTCCTCCAAGGGTCGAAATATTTGGACTTACAAAATGTAGTAGCATCCTCCAATGTTTATGCAAATGCAGCTTTCAGGTCCAGTCCCTACGCTGAGAAATCACAGAGCGGGTACCCACAGTGGGATGGCCATCCCCTGCAGATCTGCAAAGCAACTTATGAAGGCAACATCATCCTATCATTCCGAGATCCTCACCGTTCCAGAATCACACCAATGGTGTATTTGAGGGCGCCTGGTGGTACATCACATCCCAGTGACGACTGGGATAGAGGCTGGTTCTGTGGAGCTGACCATATAGTCTGAAGACCACATCAGAGGCGACGAAACTTGGCACACCTCTCCAGAGTTTCTGGATTCAGCAGCTGCTTGATGGTGACAAAATTTGTAATCTGTGTACATTTTCGGAATATTGTGAATATGAGTGATGAGATAAGCCTAAGAGATCTGAAAGCCTAAGAGCTTTTACAGATCAGGGGGAGTTGAGGGAATTTGTACTCTTTTCCCTTAGCTATGGTTTTTCCCACTGGGTTTTCCATAGCCAAAGGTTTTAACGAGGCAAATCAAATCAACTCTGGATCCCGAAGTATCCACCCCTCTGTGACGCTCAGAATCCAGAAGTATTCATGAGCAGAGTCACTTGTACAAATCAGGGGGAGTTAAAAAGCGTTTGCACTCTTTTTCCTTAACTATGGTTTTTCCCACTGGGTTTTCCATAGCCAAAGGTTTTAATGAGGCAAATCTCACCAACTCAGGATCCTGAAGTATCCACCTCATGTGAGACCCATGCAGGCTCAGAATCCTGAAGTATTCATGAGCAGGGTCCACAACTATGGCTGGATAAGGGGGAGTGTTGTGAATGGGTATTTACTGGGTTGGATGAGTTATTGGGCCAACCCAAGTGTTTGGGCTCATATCTGTATAAGCCCACTTGTATTCTCCCCTTTGGCTATAAATATAAACCTGAGGGCTCTCCCCTCAATACTTGATTCATAACAGTGCTGTTTATTTCAAAAATTCATTTCAAAAAACGGTCTTGTGCAGAGCATCGGTGTGCAGAGCATCGGTCTGTGCGCATAATAACTCCCAAGATTATATGTACTAAGAAAAAGAAAAGAAAATACAAGAAAACGAAAGAAAATCAAACAATTTTGATCATCTCAATCGGTCATCATTCATCAAGGGGGAATTTTGCAATAGTAGAACAAATGATCAAACAAATTCCATCATTTGAGTAATAGCAAACAAGTCCTCAAGCTACAAGCTTTGATTTATAATCATCCGAGATGGAGATACGGTCACATCAAGAATCTCAAGATTTACACTGTTATAACACTTATATTTTCAAAAAGGAAAAAAAAAAAACACACACACACATGTACATTACTTCATTGTTCTCTTGAGAGTAAACGCCAGTAGCGCGATCTCTTATTTCATCCTACTATCAGTTGATCAGTATATGCTGTCAGTAGTATATATATCCCTTAGCCTGAGGTCCCTGTTAAGTTTGCACATGAGAAAGTCATTTTTGGTTTCCATGGGTTCCTGCATTCTCATACGATGGAACACATCCTTCGTTGTTCCGAATCCATCTTCATATTGATATTAGATCACTGAAACTTTGAAGCTTTAACACTGTAGATTTCCCTCTCGAATATAAATTTCCAGGCTTGTGGACTTCCGATGTTTATCAGTCTCAGGCATTTCCCATACTTAATTCTATTCACCATGCATTGCACTATAATCGTTATTCGAATGTTTGTGAAGCTTGTTACTAATCTTTCGCATGCCCCTCCTAAAAATGCTATGGCTGGGAAGTCTAGGGTCCCCATCCTCATCTTTGTCGTTGTTGCTAGAGCCATTGCTGCATGCAGATGTTGGTGATCCTGGACTGTTTGAGCATCCAGAGTCCTCGCGATGGGACTTGGTTTCTGACCTGGCATCACGGCCTTTTATTGGCTTCAATGGTTTTGAGATATCACCGCGTGGATGATGAAGATCCATTCCTTTATGTTGTTCATCTTCGATGCTAATGGGGTTGAATTCATCGGACACTTTCTGGTCTTTTCCCAAGGATGGAACGGCAGTGAAGTTCTTATCCATCAAACTTGACCATTGAGATCTTGGCGTTGTATCTTCTAAGGTTTTCATCGACCCTTCATTGTCATCGCTCTTTCCCCTGTTAGATTCCTGCATGATGATAAATGCTAAGCCATCTGCTTACAAAGAGGTGGGACGTTGTGTGCATATACCATTTACCTTCTCACTTTCTCCAACTACAGTAATTGCCAAGTGAAGCCTTCCAGTCTTGATGTTTTGTAAGGTTAACCATTTGTCATGTCGTTGTCCGCCTCTAAAGTCATTGATGTTAATCCAGCATTTTCTGCATAAGCCAAGCAAATAAGATTGGCTTAGCCTAGACAAAGTCCTTAGAGCTGCATTATTTCGTAATAGAGCAAAAGAACAAAGTAATCATCCACCCACCCACCCACCCACCCACCAGCCACCCACCGATGTAAATCAGACATCAAAGATATAAATGATGGAAAAAAAATAAAAAAAGAAAAAGAAACTATGCAAAGTCTGAAGATGTTTGCAATTGAACTTATTTCATCCACGCTTGGTTTCTATCTCATCATTATTTCAACACTTCAAGGTGAGGCATACTGTTAATGAAAATAAAGAGGAAGGGGAAGCGAAAGGGGAATGACGCTTCTAGGTATATTATGCATACTATGCTTCTTTGTAGAGTTTTCTATATAGAAGCAAGGAAAATACCCAAGTGCGTCCTTAAACATACGATCCTTATCACAAACTTGAATACTGAGAACATTTGGCGCTTCCCAAGAGCTAATGGGTATCTTGAATTCCTCCTGCCACTTTGGAGCCAACATCTTCTTTTGGATCTTGGTTGTGAATCTGTAGGGACCTACTTGACCCTTCACATATGGGTCAGTAAACCCTGCAACGGACACCAATAAGTTCCATGGAAACAAATTATTTTAATTTCATAACACTTATCAAGATATGTACATAGAAAATTTTTATGAGACATACCACTTATATCTCCTGGTTTCAGGTCAGCTGCTTCAATTATCTCAACTTTTGCAAAGGCAATAGGATGTTTCTCATCCATTGTGAACCAGCTTTCTGAAAAGGTGATAATATCTCATCTTTTTGATGGCCATGGAAGATTTCAAAACGTATAATACTACAAATATACCAAAAGGGCAGCAAATATTGATGGCTAAGATGTTAAGCAATTGCCATTGGTGTGCTTATTGCACAGCTGCTCATATCATACAAACAAAAAATAGTTATCATCCATCTAAAATATTCTCTGTCAAAGAACGGTACACATGCTTTGCAGAACAACCCAGATAATAAGATTATGTTTGTTTCATTTTGATGCCATCTTTCAATATTCAAATAGTACACTGGCATTTTTTGGACTTCCAGTCTAGCGACGCTTATTTCTAAATACGCTTCAACTAAATCTATGGCTTCAAATTAACATTATATAGATCATAGATGAATGATTTTATTTGCAACACAAGAAAGTAAAACCCATGTCATAGTATGATGTTTTTGGTCAGAAATGAAAATCAAAATTGAAAAGGAAAGAATATAAAAGAATAATGACCCGTAGGATCAAAATGTTGACATGGTTCATGAACATGAAGCTACTATTGAAGGTGTACAACATTTGGAATCAGTTTCATACACTTGGTATATTTTGTCAGCAGTCCGTTGATGGTTCTACTCTATGCAGTCATAAACTGTCTGCGTTTTGTGTTGCCTGAAATGCCAAGGCATAAATCTATATGGGATAAATTATCGAA
Source organism: Scilla litardierei (assembly GCA_030789695.1). Classification (NCBI taxonomy): domain Eukaryota; kingdom Viridiplantae; phylum Streptophyta; class Magnoliopsida; order Asparagales; family Asparagaceae; genus Scilla; species Scilla litardierei. Next base: position 198,671,026 of record CM061136.1, read on the forward strand.
AAGTATGATGAGTTTTTGCTTTCTCATAGAAACTATCATAAAAATAATTTAATATACAAAATTGTGACAAATTTTCCATAATGATCCAGCGTGTCTCCTTCTTGGGCACTAAACATAAAATATCTTTCTAACCAAATGTCTACATTGCGAAGGAGGACTCAAATCTTGATTCCAATATCAAAATCACAAACTGTAGTGTACTAGAAAACTTGAGAAATTTATTTAAATTTATGCTCTGGGCCATAGTTCGAAAAATCGATCTATACTAAGATGTATTGATTGCATGGTAATATGTTCCAAACATGCACATATGACCATGTAAAAACCTATTTAAATAAAAAGTCAACCCGTTCTCTTTCTCCTCTTTTTTCGATTTTCTTTTTTCTTTTTTCTTTCTATTTTGTTCTTCCCCGTGGCCCAGCCCAACCGACTCGCCCACTCATTCTCTCTCCGTCCCTCACTCTCCCTCACTCTCCCACCTCTCTCGATCTCTCTCTCGAGATATGTATGAGGCGGCGAAAGCCACGTCGCCCCCGTCTCTCTCTCTCTCTCTCTCTCTCTCTCTCTCTCTCTCTCTCTCTCTCTCTCTCTCTCTCTCGGCGGAACCCCAATGAATCCTTCGACGAGAAGGAAGACCCGAGCTCCCTCTCCTCTTCTCGCCACCTCACCCGTCCCTTGAGCCATAAGATCAAGAGCTCCTTCCACGTAGCACCGTCTCATCTCTCACTCGAACGACTTCAACGCCTATTCTCTCTCTCACGGCAATCCGTGGCAGCCCCGCCGTGTCCCTGTTTTCTCGTGAGCTCCACGTGATCTCTCTCCCTCTATAAATATTCCTATAATTCTAGGGTTTAGTTTTTCAAGCGAAAAATAATTTTCAAATAATTTTTGGGGTTTTCTCTTGAATCTGAGTTCGGATTTTGAGTTGGAGCTGAGTTTTCTTCTCGAAATCCTCCGATAGTCGTCTATTTCTGGTAAAATCACTTTAATTCTTTAATTTTAGTTTTAAATTTGTGACTTCGTTGTAAACTTGTGATGATAATCTAAGCAAGACTTGGGTTTCTCCGGGGCATGGCAGCGACCCTCGCTGTCGCCTCTAACTTCTGTCATATGAGTCGCTGTCATGCCCCTAGCTTCTGTCGTGTGACTATTTTAGTGGTTTACCCTCTGCTGTGAGCTCAACCTGAGCTTTTAGCAACTGACAGGCCGCACCATGACTTCGCATTGTCTCCGCTGCAACTGTCCTAGGCTCTAAACCCTAATCCGTGACTGATTTAGGGTTTCCATGCATTATAATGACTGTTTTGGGATTTTTTCGAAGTGAGTTTTCTTGGATTGTGGATGTGAATATTGTTTTGGGTGAAGTTTGGCCGGTGTTGAGGCTTAGTGGTAGCCATGGATTAGCATGGGAACCTTAGGAATTTACCCTACATGTTGGAGTTGGTCTTTTGAGTTGCCCGATGATTGTAAATGAGGGTTTGACCTCTAAATGTCATTGAAATTATGGAATTTACTACATGTTGGATCATACACCAAGTTACTGCCGGAAGGATCATGATTTACTATCTGTGGGATCATAAACCACTGCCTGAAGAATAATACAAAACCATGAACACATTGTTAAGTCCCGAAAAATGATCGATGATAAAAGTTATCTGAGATCACTACAGTTCTTCCTCCCACATTATCCATCCTCCATATTTTCAAGTACGGCACCATTCGTTACTTGACTCTCAGATTAGCTTGAGCTTATTACTTATGTCTTTAATTTGAACTTTCTAGCATACTTAGAATGTTATCTGCCATGCATGTGCTCCATAAAATATGTCAATACATCTCATGTATGCTCCATGTTATAAGCTTAAATTAGTGTAATATGTATAGCATGCTAAATGTTTCATTGTATCCATTACTACATGCTACATGTTCCTGGTTCTAATAGTTATAGTATATCTTGCATAATGACCTACGACATTGGAAATACTTGATATGTTGAGTGTGCTAGGGAAACCAAAATGAAATGAAAAGCCATTAGAATATATGTATTGTTACTGTCATGTTGAAACACTCTTATTAGAATAGGATATTGAAAATATGGCTGAAACTGGAATGACATAGCACACCAACATATGAATTAGTTTCAATGTGGCCCTAAATTTAATTCAAAGTTTTATTCTCTAAATCATGTTTTAAATAATTAATTAATACCAATTAAGAATTACATCTGGACTGTATCACTGCGACAATGAGAGATGTACACTTGATATATACTGGTCACTTCAGACTCACTGGGTTTTGGAGTAAATCATATTAGTAAGAGTGCGGGAGCCACTGGAGACATGCTCCTATTGACATTGACTACATCATGTGTTTTGACCGGGTCACATCATGAATCTGATGGATCCCTAATGTATCACCGGACTTAATTAATGAGTTCCACTGTTACTTTTTGGACTCATGGTCAACTTTGGGCCTGCCCGGGTGAGCGCTTCCGTGGTACCGTGGTGTACTCCTTGGTTACTTATTGTACTCTCCAATATGATTCACATGCTAGGTTTGGTATAAATTGATAAGACCATGCTAGTATCGTTTTAAATTATCAACTGAGTTGCATATTTGTCTTAAATTTTAGTGCATGCCTGATAGAAAGTATTAATTAATCTATTATCTGTTTCCAGTTCCTACTTTCTAGTTAGTGTTTATTCATGCTCACATATTTAAATTCTAAAATTCTAGATTATTGTGATTTACTTGGTGGGTCTTCGCTTTAAATTTTGCAGGGGAGATCGCTGACTTCTGATCTAGAGGTAGTAGATGTATCTACGTCACCTCTTGTAAATATATTTTTTGTAGTATGTGGATAGTACGATGTATATGATTTTTTGTAAACTCGTAAATATATGAATGGAATTTTTGTTAAGCATTTTGATACACATCTGCTTGTGTCTAGATTATTTTCACTAGTTAACCGCAAGATTTGGCATACCTTTGGGAAACATGCTGCGACCATATGTTGTGGGACGTGACAGACCCATTTGAAACCGGATGATATCACCGATATTAACTAACAACAACTAATACAAGTGGATAACCAAGCTTTGAAATGCCAAAAGTTGAAATCCGACTTATTCCATAGAATGGTTGACATGATCTCATTTAACAATCAAAATTAGGTCAGAAAAGTTAACCGATACTGATCCATATAAGCCCTTTTGGAATACAAGTAGCACAAAACATCTTCATCAGGCCAGTTGAATGGAGCCATTTTAGTTAGTTATACAGGGAGGCTTGAGTTATCAAAATATGACATGAAAGAAAATTGTAGTTGGTTTGATTACTTTAGATAAAATCATTGATTATGACAACCCTGTGATGAATTCTATATTAGAGAAAGATAAGATAGTGCACTGGATGATAGAGATAACTCATGAATAAATAAAGCACTTACTAAAGATGAAGCTCTATCTACAGCCAACGTTTATGTTAAGCTAATGCAACCAATATGAGATGTCTAGACTTCTGGATGCATACACCTGTCAATGTATGAACATATATATCCACCGTCTCTTTCTGATTTACAAATATTGCATTTTGTGTCAGGAGTCATACTTGTTAGATATAATAATCACCGATAACTAATTTTATGATAACAAATTTTTATGAATATTCTTTACATGTTTGTTAAAATGTTTATATGTAAAAATAATCATGACAGTTGCCATAAATTTAGATTAAACCAATTTAACAAATTCAATGAAACATGTAAATATGTTTTCAAAATTCAAAATTTCAATTTTGGCAAGAGTGGAGAAATCAATTTCACTTAATAATATTATTTTAAATTTTTTGAGATTTTCTAAAAATTTTCTTTAAATAAGGATTTTTAAAAAATGAATAATCGAAACAGAACACAATTTATTTTGAGGAAAATGTGAAAATATATATTCTTTTTAGACCAAAAAGATTGAGAAACTATTTTTCAATTATTGTATATATATATTCAAAATTATTTGAATTATATTTATATTAGAAACATTTAAAACTAAAACAAATTCTCAAAAGAAAACAAAAACAAAAACAAAAAGGAGAAAACATTGCATGCGGCAGCATCGCACCACAGGCACGCAGTCACGCGAACCCATGCCCATGGGCAACTGCAGATCGCAATGCACGCTACGTGTGTGGGGCCTATGATCACACGAGTGTCGTAGGCTCTATCGCGCAGCATGATACCAACGCGAGGTAGACACCACGCGTTGCACCCGCATCAGCTATGCTCTGCAATTGATGGATGTGTCCCTCCTTAGTGGTTCAGTTTGAATTGTGGTTTGTCTTTGTTTTGTATTGTTTTAATACAAAATTTTAAACAATCATAACTTTTCTTATAAATGTCCTTTTAAAATGAGATTTATTAACATTGTTCACATTGAGTGGCAAAAAATTTCGACGAGTTTGACGAAAATTTTCAAACATTTTAATGGCTTGATAGGGACGTTTCTCAAATTCTGTAGCCATAAATAGATGGTTTTTGAGACGATTCTTAGAACACAGAAAACAAAGAAATACAGAGAAAAAGATACATCGAGTTTTTCCTGTGAGAAAAATAATCTCAACTTTTTAAAGGACAAAAGGTTAAACTTCAAGACTGTATACAGAATCCACAAGAGGTATATGGTTCACTTATGACGATACCAAAGTTAACAATTCAACACAACGGATATTAAGTTTAAGAATTCTAAAATTTGATACTTTTGATTTTTTTAATATTGATTGTTAATGATTGTATAATTTTACTTTTCTTTTTTAAACTTATTTTTTACTTAGGGTGGATTTGCGAAATACTGGTAATAATATTTCATAGTAAGAATCATTTGTAGAATAAGGTTAGCATAGTGATAATAAATCATCATATTATTTGGAGGTTGAGTAATAATGATGGGTAGCTAATCTTACGGGGGTTGTTAGAGGATTGCTTTCTAAGTTTAGTAATAACTCTGGTTGCAGGACCAGGCAATGGACGGAACCTGGGTAGATCTTATATTCTTTTCTTTCTATATTTTATTAACCTATAATTATTATGGTATGTAGTAGATTAGAAATATTTACCGTAATGAAGCTTATTCACTGTTAATCTATGATACACGATAAATTAGAAATAATTACTACTGTAAAAAGTATTTATTTTTCTGTACGATAAATTGAAAGTAAATTACATTTACAACATTAAAAGTAATTCATAGTAAAAAATTTAAAAACATATTCACATATATCTCTTGGTTTATTTCGATCCTACGCTATTTTCTAAGGAATTAACATATTGTGCATCAGAGTCCGTGTCGTTCCCATGTCCCGTGGCCTGTCCGTGCTTCGTAGGTTACCAATTGCCATATATGAGCCTTTCTATTTTGATCAAAAAGTCAACTCTACATCACTTAATTTGATGATAGATATTGTTCTAGCTGACCTCCATTCTACAATGGAGATACAAAATGTTGTGACTTTTATAATTTCATCCTATGATTGGAAATTTAACGGGTGTTCAATAATACCACTCTTTCGAGTCATAGATTAACAAGAAAAGAGCATATGACTCACAAATTTTTTGTGTGTATATAGGTATTTAGCATACAAAAAACAACTTGAACAATGCTCAACATCGAATCAATATGTCGATACTGGACTTTCTGAACACCGTAAGAGTGAACATCTTATGGAAACAGACACACATCACTCTTTACACTCACATAACTAGGGAAAAAGAGACATGAAGCGTTATGATGTGATCCGACTCTACACAAGGAGGAAGCGGCGCGCGGGGCGCACGGGTCCCACAACACCCGTTGGGTGACTTATCTTCTCTTTCATTAGTTTAGCTGTGTGTTTAGCAATTGGAGGGGCTTATTAGTCTTTTATTATCTTTTGTGTTAAGATGGGTTTAAAAGCCTACGAGCCGGCCCTAATTTGTTTATCGAAGATCGACCTTTTGCTAAGAAATATTGTTAGGGTTCGTGGGGGATTAGACTTGTTCCATTAACACAAGTTAGGAAGAGATCCACTCCAGAAAAGGACCGATCTATCTTTTATTCCAGAAATCTATTATAAAAATTCCACTTTTATATTTCTTTTCTTCTTATAAATCTGATTTGTTATCTTTTAGAAGCAAATTGCATCATTTTGGAATCGGAGCGTTCGATTCCATGACGAACACACGAGCGACTGCGACAAAATCTCTGGAGGAGCGGCTCGATGCAGAGATCTCGGGGTTGAGGAAGGAGATGGCTGATTTGAAGGACGAAATGAAGGCAGATCTGAACACGAACTTGGAGGCGAGCATAAAGCGGATCTCGGAACAACACTCGCGGGAGATGAAAGACGGATTTGCCGAGGTGGAGAAGATGTTTCAGCAGCAATTCTTTTAGCGAGATCCAGATCCAAAGGCATCGGATTTTCAGATCTGAGTTCGCAGGCGACCCGGGCAACGACGACATAGCGCGACAAACCCTAGGGGGTGCAGACGGGGGTTTCCCCCTGGGGGGCGGCGCCAGTGGAGGCGCAGGCGGGCGGCCCCATCTGGGGGCCGCCGGAGGACTACCGCCCTGACAGGGGGCGGCGAGGGCAGGCAGCCCCTTCTGGGGGCCACCGGAGGGAATCCGCCCCCCAGTGTGGGGCCGAAGGTCAGCGACCCCCCAGGGGGTCGCCGGAGCAAATCCGCCCCTAGGGCGACGGAGGGTGGCACCCCCATCTGAGGGGTGCGGTGGCAATTCCGCCACTGACGGGGGCGACGACAGCTGGCGGGCCCATCAGGGGCCCGCAGGAGGAAATCTGCCCCCTTGGGACGACGAAGGCTGGCGGGCCCACCAGGGGCCTGCAGGAGGAGAACCGCCACCTTTGTGGGGCGGCGAGGGCTGGCGGCCCCACCTGGGGCCGCGGGAGGTTTTCTCCCTCCTTGGGGGGGCGTCAACGGATGGCGGTCCTATCGGGGGCCCACAGGAGGATATGCGCCTCGTTTTAGGGGCGTAGAAGGAGGGTGACTACAAGCGGGACCCCGACGAGAGCAAGTTGACGAGTGGGATGATGTAGGCGGACTTGCCAACGTGAGGGCCAGTGGAGATGAAGCGCAATGGAGGGCCGAGAAACATCCTTAGCAGAGACACCAGGCGGTGAATAGGGAGGGGCCACCACGAGGTGATGCCAACCCAGAGACTAGGATGAGGAAGTTGAAGGCACCCCTTTTTTATGGCAAGGACCCCGATGGGTAGATTTACCCGATAGAGAGATACTTTGATGTCACGGGCTTCACCAAGGTGGAGAGACTGAGGGCGGTAGCACTGAGCTTTGAGGGTGTGGCTCTTTCGTGGTACATGTGGACACAAAAGCAGAGGCCTATACGGACTTGGAGTGAGCTGACCGAGTGTCTCATGGAGAGATTCCAGGATATCTATGAGGAGTGCTGTTTGAGCAGTTGTATGCCTTGAGGCAGGATGGGTCCGTATGGGACTATATTGCGAAGTTTGAGACACTCTCGAGCAGAGTGGAGGGTGTATCTGAGGAATCGATGGAGGAAAACTTTCTGGATGGGCTGAAACCGGCAGTGAGAGCTGAGCTGAGAGTACAGGATCCTCAATGGTTGACTGCCATGATGCGAGTGGCTATGAGAGTGGAGGAGAGGTTGACTGAGGAGAGGAGGTCTAGGGGAGCTTGGGGCGGAGTTGCTGCACGCAATCAGGCACCGACTGCAGCACCCAGGATCACGGTAGGGGCCCCAGCGACTGAGGCCAGGCCAGAGGGCAGACTCGTCGTATGACAGAGGCAGAAATGAGGGAGCGAATGGCGAAGGGCCTTTGCTTCAAGTGTGACGAGAGGTTTACATCGGGACACCGGTGTGCTGTGAGGGCTATGCAGCTGGAAGTGGCGCCAGTGGAGGAAGAGGAGGAGGTTGTGTTGCTCGACGGAGGCGAGGACGAGACCGAGCAGCCATCACACTTAGACACCGTGAAGATTTTTCTCAACTCCGTGGTGAGATTCACTCCATATCACACCATGAAGTTGACAGGAAAGGTGGCCGCCCAGGAGGTTACAGTGCTAGTAGACAGTGGGCGACACACAATTTTATCTCGCAGAGTGTGGTGGAGCAGCATGACCTTCATCTTAGTGATACAACGACCTTTGGAGTGATTTTGGGCACGGTTCGGAGAGAGGAGAGTAGGGGGGTCTGCCGAGGTTTGATACTGACCGTGCAAGGGGCTCAGATAATGGATGAGTTTTACCCTTTAGAACTGGAAAGGTCGATGTGGTGTTGGGTATGCAGTGGTTACAGAAGCTGGGCGACACCAAGTTCAACTGGAAGTTGCTCAGGATGGAGTATTAGGAGGCATGTAGGACGGTGGTGCTGATAGGCGATTCTAGACTCTGTTGTGTGATATCCCTCAGATCCATGGCACGGACAGTTCTTGAGGGAGGGGAGGGCCACATGGTACAGTACCAAGAGATGGGAGCAGTAGCCGAGGAGCAGAGGGTGCCTGCGGAGGTTGAGCTGTTGGGCAGTTATGAGCACGTGTTCCAGATGCCATCGGGGCTGCCTCCCCAGCTGATCACACCCACGCTATTGTCTTGCGTGAGGGAGCGTTGCCAGTTAGTGTCTGTCCTTACAGGTACCCACATATACAGAAGGATGAGATTGAGAGGCTCATACGGAAAATGCTGCAGGCGGGGGTGATGCAGCCTAGTGTGAGTCACTTTTCTAGCCCGGTCCTACTGGTGAAGAAGAAGGATGGGAGCAGGAGATTTTGTATGGATTATCGCGCTCTCAACAAAGAAACGGTACCTGACAGATTTCCGATACCAGTAAAAGATGAGCTGTTAGATGAGCTACATGGGGCAATAATCTTTTCGAAGATTAACTTGAAGTCAATGTACCATCAGATCAGGCTGAGGGATGAGAACGTGCCGAAGACAGCCTTCCGAACTCATGCGAGACACTATGAGTTTCTAGTCATGCCATTGGGCTGACGAATGCTCCCGCTACTTTTTAGGCGCTCATGAACAAGATCTTCAAGCCATATTTGAGGAAATGTGTCTTGGTCTTTTTGATGACATCATGGTGTATAGCCACATTGTGGAGGAGCATTTGCAAGATCTGGAGACAGTCCTACAGGAGTTGCAGGCCCATCAGTTGTATGCCAACAAGAAGAAGTGTGTGTTTCCACAGCAGAAGGTGGAGAACTTAGGACATCATGTCTCCGCGAAGGGGGTAGCAGCAGACAGGGGGGAGGTAGAGGCGATGCTAGACTGGCCGCAGTCGAGTACAGTACGAGCGCTGTGGGGTTTTTGGGGCTCATTGGTTATTACAGCAGGTTTGTGCAGGGGTATAGCACGATCGTCTGGCCACTGACTGAGCAATTAAAGAAAGATAGTTTCCAGTGGAATGAGGAGGCTACGAAGGCATTCGAGGCATTGAAGCAGGCGATGACTACTGTTCCCGTACTGGCCTTACCGGATTTTGGCAAGGCCTTTGTGGTGGAGACCGATGCCTCGGGGTACGGCTTGGGGGCAGTACTGATGCAGGAGCAGACGCCGATAGCCTATTTCAGCAAGGTATTGTTAGCACGAGCTAGGTTGAAGTCCGTGTATAAGCGTGAGTTGATGGCGATTGTGTTAGCAATCCAGAAGTGGCGGCCCTACCTCTTGGGGCGACAGTTTGTAGTGCGCACGGATCAGCGAAGCCTGAAGTACCTGTTGGAGCAGAGGATGGTAGCAGAGGAGCACCAGAGGTGGATCTCCAAACTTGTGGACGACAAGTTTGAGATTCAGTTCCGGCCCGGATTGGAAAATAAGGCGGCGGATGCTCTTTCACGTAGGGAGGTGGACACGGGCATTGCAGCACTGTTGGTACCTCTATTGACCGATTGGGAACCCCTGTGGAGAGAGATAGAGATAGATGAGGAGTTGGCTCGGTTACAGGAGGATCTTAGCCAAGGAACCGTGGACTACCCTGGTTATTCGCTTGGTGGGAGGCTGCTATTTCAGTGCAGTCTGGTGATACCACAGACTTCGGTGCAGATTCCCTTGATCCTTCAGGAGCCCATGGGAGTGCAGTTGGAGGGCACTAGGGTGTTTAGCAGACCTATATGCGGATGTCGAGGGAGCTATTCTGGCGGGACATGAAGAAGTACATTGCGAGGTTGGTTGCCAGTTGTGACATATGCCAACGTCACAAGTACCTGGCCATGGCACCGACGGGGTTGCTGCAGCTATTGGCTCTCCCAGATCAGGTGTGGAAGGGCATCAGTATGGACTTTATTGATGGGATTCCGAAGTCAAATGGATACACGGTGATTCTAGTGGTGGTTGACTGACTAAGCAAGCATGGGCACTTTATTTCCTTGCAAAACCCTTACACTGCGATTATGGTAGCAGCGGCATTCATACGAGAGGTGGTTCGCTTACAGGATTTCCCACGTCTATAGTGTCAGATCGGGACACAGTTTTTATGAGCCAGTTCTGGAAGGAACTGTTCCACTTGCAAGGGACAACCTTGAGGAAGAGTACGGCCTACCATCCACAGACGGATGGCCAGACGGAGGTCGTCAATAGGAGTGTCGAGACGTACCTCCGTTGCTTTACTTCCGAGTGTTCGAAGAATTGGCATAGGTGGCTCTTCTGGGCAGAGTATTGGTATAACACATCCTATCATTCCTCTGCTCAGACTACACCATTCCGGATTTTATATAGGTGAGACCATCCCACCTTGGTCCACTGCAATAAGGGAGCTACTCAGGTTTCGTAGTTGGAGCAGTATCTGAGCGAGAGGGATGACATCTTGGAGGAACTGAAGAAGCATCTTACAAGGGTGCAACAGATCATGAAGGCAAAGGCTGATGGGTACCGTAGGGAGGTACACTTTGAGGTTGGGGATCGTGTTTATCTGAAGCTGAGGCCGTACAGACAGAAATCCCTAGACAAGCGAAGGAATGAGAAGCTGGCGGCCCGTTACTATGGGCATTATGAGATCATAACGAAGATAGGCGCAGTTGCTTACAGGTTGGATCTACCTCCAGGATCGACGTTGCAGCCAGTGTTTCATGTATCACAGTTGAGACGGGCTATAGGAGATCACCTGACCACATCCACTCTACCACATACGCTAACGGCAGATTTGGAGGTGTTACTGGAGCCTCAGGATGTTGTGGAGGTGCGTCGTGAGAGCGGCCGGGGTATTGAGGTGCTGATACGATGGCGGAGGCTGCCAGACCATGAGACGACTTAGGAGGGATATAACACCGTCCTTTCGCAGTTTTCAGATTTCAACCTTGAGGACACGGTTCGTCTTTTGGGGGAGTAATGATGTGATCCGAGTCTACACAAGGAGGAAGCGGTGTGCGGGTCACACGGGTCCCACAACATCTGTTGGGTGACTTATCTTCTCTTTCATTAGTTTAGTTGTGTGTTTAGCAATTGGAGGGACTTATTAGTCTTTTATTATCTTTTGTGTTAGGAGGGGTTTGCCTACGAGCCAGTCCTAATTTGTTTATCGAAGATCGATCTTTTGCTAAGAAATATTGTTAGGATTTGTGAGGGATTAGACTTGTTCCATTAACATAAGTTAGAGAGAGATCCACTCCAGAAAATGATTGGTCTATCTTTTATTCCAGAAATCTATTATAAAAATTCCATTTTTATATTTCTTTTCTTCTCGTAAATCTGATTTGTTATCTTTTAGAAGCAAATCGCATCATGTTACCATAGACACCATAGACACCATGCTATAATGGCCATTGAATTTGCATCAAGATTAGGACATGGACTTTTTGCACTAATCTTAAGGCCAGTTCAATGGTAGGAAAGGGACATTGCAATGTCATGCCTACAATGACATTGCAAACCCTTTATCCTCGTATACATACATGTACATATGTACAAATATCTATATTACAATTGAGGGCAGATTTTGAATTTGTCCTATGTGGCAATGTCACATCAAGTTTTGGAGGGAAAATTTTGGGTTGAAGAGAAATTTGTTGGGAATACACAAAAACATTGAAATTAGGAATAGCCTTTTAATATTAGTTATGAAAAAAATATTGTGCACACACACACAATCTCATCTTGGGAATGAACGCGAGCTGTGGGAGAATGAACGCGGGAGATGCTGCCAACTCATTGATCTGCGTTGCAAAACCCTGTAAAATTTCGATCCCATCTGCTGATATTTCATGGGAAACTAATAATTATTGATGGGAAACTAATAATTATTGATGTTTGTTTAAAATTAGTGGGTCCAAGATTTTTAAATGAACATGTGTCCCACGGGGCACGAGTTATATGTATATGAAGGGTCCCACGGGCACGTGTTATATGTATACGAATTCGGCGCCCGCGCCGAAGGCGCCCGCTAAATTTTTTAACACTGATTTGTTGTTCCGCGCCTAAGGCAACCCCGCCGAAATTGTTGTTTTACGCCGAGTTTGTTGTTCTGTGCCGAAGGCACCCACGTCGAATTTGGTGTTCTGTGTTGAAGACGCATGTGCTGAATTTGTTATTCCGCGTCGAAGGCGCCCGCGCCATTTTTTAACGCTGATTTGTTGTTCCGCGCCTAAGGCACCTGCGTCGAAATTGTTGTTTTACGTCGGATTTGTTGTTCTGCGCTGAATGCACCCACGTCGAATTTGGTGTTCTGTGTCGAAGGCGCATGCGCTGAATTTATTGTTCCGCACCGAAGGCACCCACGCCGAAGACGCCTGTGCCGCTAAATATTGTAAGCTAATTTGTTTTTCTTTTAAATTTTGGCTTTGAAAAAAAATTTCGGGGAACAAAGATTTCGCAAGGGAAAATCTTAAATGAACCGGGCCCGCGGGCACGGGTTATGACTAGTATATACATATATATGTGCATACATGTGCATATATATTAGTATAATGGATATGACCTGATACCACGTTAAGTTTTCTTCACTGCAGCGCATATCCAAATATTTTCAAACGTTTACGATGATCAGAGTTCTTAACAATGATCTACACATGATAAAACCTCAAGATAATAAAAATCAAGTAACCTCTAAACTATTTGCTTGTCAAACGGATTCTTAGAATTCAAAGGTTTCATGATAATAGAACTTTTTCAACAATTGGATTGACGAGTAAATAACCTAAAGCTTAATAGATTTTTGGTATCTAGAGGTTTTATCATGTGTAGAGAAAATAATCTTTCATATCATATTCTTTACAACTTGGTCCCCGGAATCAGTTAGATTATTACAATTTACTTTTGTTTATTACCCAAGGATATTCAATTATAGTTAATGAAAATATAAAGTTCCCTTTATACCCTTCTCTTATCCAAGACTCCTTCACAAAGGCGACTTTCCCTTGAACCCATAATTTCAAATTCTTCCCCTTCAAACATTCTCCAATTTCCTCTCAATTTTGCTCTGTCTATTCATCATCTTGCTCATTATCCACTACACAGCCTGCTCGTGAAATTGCCTTCCCCTAACACCACCTAAAAAAACAAGAGCAACTGCCAAACCTGAAATAAAATCTCACTTTTTTTCCATATAAAACCTTCACATCTTCACCAAATTCCTTTCAACCAACATCCGCCAAAGATGATCACATCAACGTAAGTGACCATTTGAAGTAGGATTGAATTTAGTGGGAAAGAAAGGAAAGTAAGATAGAAAGAGGGGAGCAGTAAAGAAATTAAAGAGGGAAGAAGAACCAAAATATATGCAAGCATCTGTCTTTTTCCTCCAAAATTAGTTGGTTTGATGACCCTTAACTCAAATATCAGACAAAAATGGCTAATAAGAACTTTTTAAAACAATTTAATAGATTTGTGAGACTAAATCGCAAACCATATGATTTGGAAGACTCTTCTCAAAATAGACATAATACAAGGGACCGATACTGTTATTTTTCCGGGTTTAAACACCTTGGGCTTGGACTCTACTTTGGTAAGATATTGTCCGCTCTGGGGCCGCACCGGCACCCGCACGGTTTTAAACACGGGGCTTTCCCCCAAAAGGCCTCTTACCAATGGAATTCCCAAAGCCACTATTTAAACCCCCCGGATCCCCCCAGTTTGGCCGATGTGGGATTATTCGAAATCCCAACAATCCTCCCCTCGAACTAGGACCACATCATGAGCCTCCCCTCGAACGATCATCCAAACCGCTGCCCTAACTGAGCTCCGACCAAGCGTACTTCATTTGGCTGCCTCCCCGTGGCTAGGAAGGTCCATCCACTTGATGGCGTCGAGCCACTTCCGCTTTCGCCGAGCGCCGCCTCCGAGCTATACCCGCGAGGCCTCGCCTCCGAGCTGAGAGCTCTCCTCCATCAGCCTCGGCAGGCCGTGCCCGAGCTCTCCTTCAGCTCGGCACATGAGTCTGCTCCGACCTGAGCATTGCGGACTCCTATACGCCGGCATCCCACTTTGGATCCGACTCGGGCTCGCCACGGTGGGCATCACTTTGTTCGACATCTGAAGCGCTCCGTCCTTCTGTTCGGAAAAGCCGAGCGTCGCACTCCTCGGAAACACGCCGACTCCCATACGTCGGCACCAGAGGATCAAACACTTCGGTACACCTGGGTCCGGCTCTGATACCATGTTATTTTTCCGGGTTTAAACACCTTGGGCTTGGGCTCTACTTTGGTAAGATATTGTCCGCTCTGGGGCCGCACCGGCACCCGCACGATTTTAAACACGGGGCTTTCCCCCAAAAGGCCTCTTACCAATGGAATTCCCAAAGCCACTATTTAAACCCCCCGGATCCCCACATTTTGGCCAATGTGGGACTATTCGAAATCCCAACAGATACCTAAAAACCCAAAAAAGTAAAATAGAAATGGATTAAATGAAACTATGCTATTCTGAAGGTCAAAGTGTATGGTAAATGATGCAGATTTATATAAGATGAAAAAATGTCAAAGTTTTTAAATCTTGCATGATCAGACAATTCACATTATTATGCAAAACAAGTCAAGCTATCAAGATGGTGTAAGTTCGACTATGATATCAATCACGGATAAATATAGTCAGACAGTACGGTATAACATTGTAGGATGCAACAGTTATAGTAGTGCTCGAAGAGTATTACCTGTTGTTGCAGAAGCAAATTTTTCCACATCAACAACCAGCATGTTGGGCTGAATCAGACAAGTATCTTAAAGATCAGCAATCAACTAAGTTTTCATCTAAACAAAGAATAAATCAAGGACTTATAGAATGTCATTATATTGTTACTGTTACATTTTGAACTTATTGTTGGTCGCATGAAAGTAGGTGTATACCCAATTTTGATAGTCCGACATCATGCAATACATATTGTTAACAATATTACTATGCAATGTCTAATTTTATCTTATATGTTTAAGGTATAGAAAAAACAAGCCACTTCGAGGTTCGAAGAGTACCAACCTCAACCAAAGTTTCCTCAAATGCAATATCGAGAATCTTGTCCTGGCAATAACAAGGAGAACAGTTATTGAGAAGCTTTCTAAATTAGTTCTGATGATTCTAAAAGAAACGAGATTGGTAAAACTAGTTAAAGCAAAAAAAGAAACTTACCAGCCATCCTGCAATTCCTGGAAGTTCAGCAACATCAACCCCGTGATGGAAGATTGGTTTAACTGTCATTTGAAAGTACGGCGGCTCGACAAAGCATATTCGTACACGGCCAATAAATGGCCAATGCTGAATAAACTTCAATCCAACTAAAACCTAGGATGCAATATCAAAAATTTGTTCAAATTTATTAGGATCATAAATAGTAAGAAAGCTGAAGGTTAACTCTTTAATAGCTTCTTTGTAGACATCGGATTTATTAATGACTCATTAATAGAGGTTCACACAGTACAAGACGTTAAACCACAACAAATTACAAACTATTATCCTTTACTCAACAATGATGATGTATCAACAACGTATTCCTATTTAAGTCGGGTTCTCATAAACTCTTTCCATCTGTCAAAATAAAAAAGATGATATTCATTGGTCAGAGTCATCTTCAAATTTGACATTCTAAAACAAAGAAATCTAGGTAGTTTGACTTGTCAACAAGGATGCTGTCATATTCATCCAGTAGGAACTTGAAGTTTATATCTAATATTTTGTAAGCATCGACATACATTATGTACCACCATTTAGTCACATATAGGACCAATGATGGAGATCAATTGGAGATGGACTCCTTTATTTTAACACATTTTATATGTGATGGAGTTTGAGTCCTTGGAGAATTCTAATTAGGTTGAGTCTTTTTGTTGTTTTAAGAATTTTAGTTATCTGAGTCTTTTAGTTGCTTTGAATCTTTTTGTTATTTGAGTTTTAGTTATTCAAGAATTTCTAATCAGATTAGGTTTTGAGAGTCAAATTGTAAGCTTATTTAAAGGTCAAAAACTTATTTGCTTTGGTAGAAATCAATAAAGAATAATTTTTGGTGGACTTTTAGTTTCTCCCCAAAATTAAATCTTTTGCGCGGGTGTGCAAGAGTGGGTTTGATTGCCTAGACGAGAGATCCAAAAAATCTCCACGTGCGAGACGTGTAAGTCGGTGATCGTAAGATTTCTGGTACACAAGATCAGAAAGGTTATCAACTTCAGTGTATTCTTCTTCTCCAAATTCCAACCATCCCCCTTTCCGTTTTCGATCTGCATCAAATTGGTATTAGAACTAAATCTAGTTAGTCTTTTTCTTCTTCGTCCATAAAAAATCTCTTGGTAGGTTTCAGAAATCAAAGGAAAAAATAAAAAAAGAGAGGAGACAATTTTTTGAAAAGAAGAAAAACAGGAAAAACCAAAGCGAGAGTTTTCAAAAAAAAATTAAACAATTTTTTTTAAAAAAATGCAAAATACTGGGAAAAAAGAAAATCACCAAAAGCCTAACCGTAGTCCTCACACATGCCTCTGCCTCTGCCTCCGCCTGCAGCGCCCCCCACGGCAACCGCCACCACCTCTATAAGGCTCCCTAACCCTCGATGTCACATCCGACACTCATCATCACCTTTCTTAGCGATGAACTCCTGCTCCGCCGCCGTCCAAAGCCCTTTGAAGTCGTCTGCCACCTTAAGCGGCTTCTCTGACGGGCGTCGTCACCCTCCAAGCCATCTCACGTCGTCGCCGACTTCACCTGCACCCAACAACACTTACATTGATAACGAAACTCACCATAACACCATTTGAGATCCTTCCATCGGCGTCGTCACCAGCAACAGCTGGGGTCGTCAACCCCACCAACATCTGCGCAATCTCCCGACGAAGCTATATCATCAACTCCAATGAAGAACCGCCATTAGAACAATCAAAAAACACGGTCGGTTCCGATCGCATCGACCTGCTACGGTGTCGGTTCGATTGAGCCGACCCGACGACGAGTTGAGCATACCTGATCCGGCTCAGCCGAGCCGCCGACCCAACCGGCTCACCCGAGCCGTTGATTGACATTGGCCAAGCTGCGTCTGTATAGTGTGGCTTGG
The DNA here is from genome assembly GCA_030789695.1 of Scilla litardierei. Taxonomy (NCBI): domain Eukaryota; kingdom Viridiplantae; phylum Streptophyta; class Magnoliopsida; order Asparagales; family Asparagaceae; genus Scilla; species Scilla litardierei. The sequence goes on from CM061136.1 coordinate 198,688,496, forward strand.
CAATTTTTGGGGATTTTTCAATCATATTTCAGCCGTATTTTTAGCGTCTTTTGGTGATTTTTCTATCTTTTCGCGCAAAATTTTAGGCCATAATCGTCGGGTTAAAAGCTCTATAAGTTTTACAGGTTAGCACGATACTACAAAGCTGATTTGTATTTCATATAGCCTCTGATCTGATCAATCCTCAATTGATAAATTCCTAGAAAATTCCTCTATTTGATTTTGTTCATGTTAGTCGATATTGTTGGTATTGCATATTTTTCTGGTCTCGCTCTCTGTGCCGCATTAGCATATTTAAGATTGCATTCTAACATAGAGATTTGGACTATAGGATTTTATTTTATTTACATAATCAGTACACACATTTAGTTGGTGTTTATTAAGATTGCATTTTGACATATAGACTTGACCTTTAGGATTTTATTTTATTTACATAATCAATGCTCAAATTTAGTTGGTGTTTATGGTCTTGCACATGTGCCAGTGCGATGAGTTGGCATTACATGTTATTGTGTAGTGGCAAAATCTTAAGATCAGACATGGATGATAATACAATTCAAATGCTAGAAAATCGGCTCTGAAAGATACATCTAGAACTGAAAACCGACATAAATCGAACAGATGATTGCCAAGAAGACAGAAAATAAGCTAAGCAAAGAACAAAAATTTGAAGATAACATACAGAGTATATTTGATGAGAACCTAGAATAATTAGAAATGGAAACAATCGAAGTAATAGGACACACGATGAGAATATTAAGGCTAACTTTAGGTGAGATAATATTACACGATGGATTAAGATAGATCCTCCTAATTTTGATGGAACTTATAATTCTCATATTTTTCAAATTGGTTGGTAGAGATGTTGTATTTGTTTGAGTGGTACAAGTTATCAAATGGGCGAAAGGTCCAATATACTAAGATAAAACGGGTAGGGTCTGTCAACATTTTCTAGACATTCATAGAGAGACAACGAAAGAAAGAACATCTGAGACCTATACAAATTGGAATGAGATGAAGATCCAGTTCAAAGAAAAATATTTGCATCCTACCAAGAGAGATCACCAACTAGAAAAATTGCACGACATCCGTCAAGGGAGCATGACAGTTGAGTAATACATGACTAAGTTCAACGGCCTATTTGTTAGAAGTGGGCTATAAGAAGACCCATGAAATACCCTCATTAAGTTTTGTTCTGGATTGAGAACAGATATTAGACATGAGATGATTTCCCACAACGTAGACAATGTACAACAAGCATTTAATCTACCCTTAAATTTGAAAGCCATGAGAGTCACCATAGTTAAGAAGCCTACGTTTAAAGTTGGAAAGCAATTTAAGTGGTCAAGTGACAACATGATAAAATTAGAAACTAATGCTAAAGAGACGAATGGAAAGGCTAAGCTTGGAGAACCATCACAATAAAAACCTAAAAATGCAATGTTTTAAAATTTAAATGTTATGGCTTTGGTCATTTTGCTACTTAGTGTCCTAATAACAATTTACTTATGGAAGATATTAATAATGGAGATGAAATTGAATAAGAATATACTCATGAGGTTACTAATATTACAGATGAAAATAATTCTAGTGCACGATTACACGTCATTAGGTGTTTGGTGACTACACCTAGGAGTTAGGTTGTTTGGCAAAGAACTAATATTTTCTTTACCAACGTCAAAATTGGGAAGAGATTTTTCATAGTGACGATTGACAGAAGTAGTACTAATTTAGTTGCCAATTCAGATATTGAAAATATGTGACTAAAAGCTGAATATCATCCACATCCTTACAAAATTACATGGGTTGATCAATCACATTTTGTTACCCAACATTGTTTAGTGTCTATCTAGTTTTTGAGCTATCGCGATGGTATGTGGTGATGTCATACATATGTATACTTCACAAATTTTGCTAGGCAGCCTTTGGCTGTATGACTTAGATGTTCCACATTCTGGAAGATCCAATACATACACATTCATATTTAAAGGAAAGAAAATTGTATTGATTTCTTGTAGACCCAAAAACATAAATGAAAATAAAAAGAACGAGTTAATCCTTAGAAAGCTACTAACTCAAATATCTCATCATAAGAGTCCCAGCTCCTTAGAGTCTAGTTTTGACTTATTCCACTGCATTTCATGAGCATCTTGCATATGATTTAAGTGCATTGTATATCGAGACTTATGAAATTTTTACAATTAATAATGATACTCACAAGGCTGCGGCAAAATTAATGAGAAATTTTTAGAAATTTACATCTATGGATGCCAAGAGATTCAAGTTTTCTTATAACGGTTTGTACTAGAACCAATGACGAGACTTTGCATGCATCATACATGATCTTGACCTACTTTCTTGAGTAATAATCATGATATGACTGAGTCGAATATTTCACAGAAGCTTGAGGAGATTGAGCACATTGAGTTTATCATCAAGATTCTTCATACCCTAAGAAGATTCTATATGATTTCACATCTTTTGTTATTTGGGAGAATTTTATTGAAGATATTCATCTACATAATCCAACCAATTATATTTCAAATATCATGGATGTGTCTTCTCCATCTATAAAGGATTACTAAAAGTCTGCTCTAGTATGCTATACTTGTCGCCGTTCACCAGGTGATGAAGTTCTTAAGACGGGAAGAATGATGGAGAATAAATTCAAGATTTGTTTATTTTAAAAGATTTTATATGTGATGGAATTCGAGTCCGTGGAGAATTCTAATTAATTTGAGTCCTTTTGGTTATTTTGAGAATTTCAGTTATTTGAGTCTTTTAATTGATTTGAGTTTTTTTGTTATTTGAGTTTTAGTTATTCTAGAAGTTCTAGTCCTATTAAATTTTGAGTCATGTTGTAAACCGATTTAAAGACCACAAACTTATTTGCTTTGGTAAAAATCAATGAAAAATAGTTTTTGGTGTGAACTTTTAGTTTCTCCACAACATTTAATCTTTTGCATTGAGGTGCGAGAGTGGGCTTGATTGTCTGGGTGAGAGGTATGAAGAATCTCCATGTGCGAGGTGTACGAGTCGGTGATCATAAGATTTCCGGGATGTGAAATCCGAAAAGTTATCAACTTTAGTGTATTCTTCTTCTCTTCCTCTTCTTCTCTGAATTCCCACCACCTCCCTTCCTCCTCCGTTCTGTATCAACCAAGCCTTTATTGGATTAGTCTACCTGGTTAATTAACTGCTACTGATAGTGATACATATATAGAACTCTCGGTGCAAATTGTTCTAGATTCTTTTATATGAAGAATCTTGGATTATTGGATAGAATCTATGAATCCAAAACCCCAAGAATTCCCGTCATATCACATTCTTCTTTTTTTGATTCATCGGAATAAAATATCTCATTCTTCTCACAACACACAAAGCTCTTGAAAATTTAAAGGACAGGATATGCTTGTTAAACAGGAAGAACATTGGTATAAATTATATTGTAATATTGTATATGGTTGACTCAAAATTTGTTTGTGTATGTCTTTCTATTAATTGATTATGTTTATAAAATAAATATATTAAATTTTCACAAATTGGTCGGAGTTACGGTTTGGACCACACTAAGTCGCTTTGAAGTACATATTAGTACTATTTCTTATAGAAATATATTTAAATCCCAAGAATCATAGCTGCATTATGTCTACATTTACTGTGTCAACCTCTTACAAGAATACATAAACCCTTACTTAGACTACTTGGATTCTGGCAATAACAAAATATAATGCATAGCTATAACTTACAGGACAATGCGAATTGATGTTACATTTTTAGGAAATGTGTTAACGTTCACAATACACGGTACTGTTTTTAATAATAACATGTCATGGTGAAGTCTAGTAAGTTCACTTATTGGCATGCTACTGTAATCTAATTGTCTTATCCTGTATTATGATAATGGAACTGTGCAGATAGGTGAACTTCGCCTCTTTCTTCTCTCATTGCAAAACACACTGCATATTCTGATCATCATCTTACCTTTCCTTCGACATGCATGCATGTCACATGCATCTTCGCTCGCATTCCAAATCCTAATCGTTTCCTTAGTTGAACAACTAGCACTGCCATCATATCTTCTGCAGAAAGAAAATTCATGCCCAGCTCCAGAATCTGCAGGATTGGAATTTGAATAATGAAAATCTCACACACAATTTTAGCTGACTGACACATCAAAGTGCAAGTTTAGAGTTTACCATGTGATCATCACCATCCGGTTCATAAACAACCCTGGCCTCAGTAAATATTGGGGGAGTCCTTCCCAAGTAAAGGTGCTGAACTGCTGCTTTCTTCTGTGCTTATGAAAATTGTGTTGAATAAATCAAACTAATAGAAGGACCAGCACACAATATCATATGGCTAAATAACAGAGCACTATACCAAGCATTTACCACATTATCCAAATCACCAAGTCTATTGAAAACTGTTAGATGTATATACTCCTTTTGTATAGGGTCTTTTGTGCTTATTTACCATTCCATGTACTCTATATATATCGGGCTATTGCCCTTGGAATAGAATAAGAGAGTTTATTCTTAACATGGTATCAGAGCTAGGTTTAACCTAAACCCTAGCCGTCTTTTTGCTCTCTCCCCCGCCGCGTCTCCCACTCGCGCGGTCCGCCCGCGCCCGCGTCTCCCACGCGCCGGCGCCCGATCTTGGTGTCTCGCCGGCGCCCGCGCCCACCTGCGCCCGATCCGCGCCCGCGCCCGCGCCCGCGCCGCTGCCCGCGCCCGCCCGCGCCGCGCCCGCCTGCGCCAGCTCCGCTCTGCGCCCGCTCCGCTCCGCGCCGCTGCCGGTGCCCCCTTCATATGGCGTCTCCTACAGATCTACCTCTTCATCATCATCATGTTGCTATCCCTCGGTGTTCGTTGATTTTTGATGGCATTAATTATAAGGAGTGGATACCGCACATTCGTCTCCATATGCGCGGTCAGCGCCTTTGGGCCCTTCTCACCGACGATCGTCCTTGCCCACCGCGACCGGTGCTTCCCAGCGAGACACCACTCCCCCCCACTGCTGATGACACCGCCAAGAAGGCGGCAACCGATGCGTATGCGACTGTTGTTGCTGCTTATTCCTCTCAAGATGTTCTCTATCGGCGGTGGTGTGATGACGATGCTCGTGCCGCCAACATCCTCATCGCCAGCATTGATGTGTCCCTGACTGGCGACATTGTGAGTTTGGCGACGTCTCAGCTGATGTGGGATCATCTTCGCTCTCACTATGAGCCTACCGGTGACTCCCTCTACCTTGATGTCGTCCGACAGGAGCAGGCTCTTCAGCAGGGTGATGCCACGGTCGATGAGTTCTATACACAGATATCTGCTATCTGGCGTCAGCTCGACTCTTTGGGACCAGCGATCTGTCGTATCTGCCAGTGTTGTCAACATCAGCACTCCCACCTGCAGCTTCGTCGGGTCTATGACTTTTTGACCCGACTTCGGCCTGAGTTCAAGCAGATACGTGCCCAGCTGCTTGCCCGTCACCCACGCGTGACGTTCTTGGAGGTTCTTGCTGCTATTCGTACTAAGGAGACTCGTCTTCGTACTGCTGGTCTTGTGGCACCTTCTGCTTCTGTTTTGGCGACCCGTGCTCCTGCTTCTTCTGCTCCTATCACACCAGATCTGCCTTCTGCTACAGCACCCGTGCGAGGTGACACCAGACGCTGCACCTACTGCCACCGAGACAGACATGTGGAGGCGCAGTGTCACAAGAAGCGGAGGGATCAGGCTGCTGCCAAGAAGAAGAAGGAGACTGACACTGGGGGTTTCCCCTATCAGAGGAGCACTACCCCCATCTGATACTGAGCAGGAGCTTCTCACGTTATTTCGTCGGATGTCTGCTTCTGGGGCATCAGGCTCTGCTTCTTCTGCCAGTCAGCCTCCAGGTACTGCGACACCATCTTCCACCACCTCAGGTACCTCTTCTTGGATCCTTGACTCTGGTGCTTCATTTCATATGACTCTTGACTCTACCACTTTACATTCCATTAGTACTCCCTCCAGCCCTGTCACAGTTCTCACTGCAGATGGCACCCCACTTTCAGTTACAGGGCTAGGCACACTTTCTAATCCCACTTTTCATGTCCATATTGTGTCCCTCGTTCTGAAACTCACCATGCAGCTTATGTCGGCAGGCCAACTTACTGATCATGGATGTCGTGTTATTCTTGATTCTGACTCTTGTACTATCCAGGATCGTCGCACGGGCAGTCTAGTTGGTTCTGGCCCCCGCAGGCGTGATTCTCCGCGTCTTTGGGAGCTTGACTGGCTTCATCTTCCTTCCGCTGCCTCTGCCAGTCCTCCCATCACCACTATTGCCTCCTCCTCTGCTGCATCCTCCACCGGTTCGTTTGCCCAGTGGCATCATCGCTTAGGACATCTCTGTGGTTCGCGTCTTTCTGCTTTGGTTCGTAGAGGTTTATTAGGGTCTGTCTCTGGTGATATGTCTTTAGACTGTACGGGCTGTAAACTTGGCAAACAGTTACAGCTACCTTATCCTACTAGTGAGTCTGTCTCTCAGAGTCCTTTTGATCTTGTTCACTCAGATGTATGGGGTCCGGCCCCTTCGTTTCGAAAGGGGGTCATCGCTACTATATTATATTTATAGATGATTTTTCTCGCTACACTTGGATATACTTTATGTCCTCTCGTACTGAGGTTTTGTCTATTTATAAATCTTTTGCTACCATGATCCGTACACAGTATAGCACTCCCATTCGGATTCTTCGTGCTGACTCTGCTGGAGAATACTTATCTCGGCACCTTCGTGCCTTTCTTGATACCCAGGGCACTCTCTCACAGTTTTCCTGTCCTGGGGCTCATGCCCAGAATGGCGTTGCTGAGCGCAAGCATCGTCATTTACTTGAGACTGCTCGTGCCCTTATGATTGCTTCCTCTGTTCCCCCTCAGTTTTGGGTTGAAGCTGTATCTACTGCTACATATCTCAGCAACATGCAGTCATCTTCCCCTCTTCAGGGTGCGATTCCACTTGAGCGCCTTCCTACACCACCTCCAGATCTGCCGTCTTATCCTGAGCTTCGTCTTTTCGGTTGTGTCTGATATGTCTTGTTGGCCCCTCGCGAGCGCACCAAGTTGACAGCCCAGTCTACTGAGTGTGTCTTCCTTGGATATAGTGCTATGCACAAGGGATATCGGTGTTGGGATCCTGTAGCTCGACGGATGCGGATTTCTCGTGATATGACTTTTGATGAGTCTCGTCCCTCCTTCCCTCATCCTTCTTCATCTTCCAGTCCGGCTTCTATTGTTGAGCATCTCTTGTTTAACATTTTTCCTGATAGTCCACTATCCACCATTCCACCACTCATCCCTCCATCACCTGTGCCCTCAGCTCCACCACCAGTGCCCCATGTGCCTCCGGTCACCTCTGCACCTACCACAGGACATGTTTCTCCCTTTCCTCTTCACTACACTCGTCGTCAGCGAGTCGAGGATCCTCCTGCCGTGCCTTCTCATGAGATGCCCTCCATCACCAGTGACCCTCCTGAGTTGCCCTCTTCCTCCAGTGACCCTCCTCGTTACCACCTCCGTGATCGTGAGTCACTACGCCCTCCTGGTCGGTTTACTTCTCTGGGTGCTATTCTTACCAATCCGACCTCTTATCGGGATGCAGCTGCTCACCAGGAGTGGCAGCATGCTATGGCAGAGGAGATTGCTGCGCTTGAGCGTACTGGTACGTGGGATCTTGTACCCCTGCCTGTCCGTGTTCGTCCTATCACGTGCAAGTGGGTTTACAAGGTCAAGACCAGATCTGATGGTACTCTGGAGCGCTACAAGGCTCGTCTTGTAGCGCGCGGTTTTCAGCAGGAGCATGTGATAGATTTTGAGGAGACTTTTGCTCCTGTTGCTCATATGACTACTGTTCGCAGTCTTATTGCTGTTGCTGCTGTCCGTTCATGGTCTATTTCCCAGCTTGATGTCAAGAATGCTTTTCTCAATGGCGTTCTTGATGAGGAGGTTTATATGCGACCACCACCTGGTTATTCTATCCCGAGGGCATGGTTTGTCGCCTTCTTCGCTCTCTATATGGTCTTCGGCAGGCTCCACGTGCTTGGTTTCAGCAGTTCTCTTCTGTCGTCACTGCTGCTGGTTTTATTGCGAGTGATCATGATCCCGCTCTCTTTGTTCATACTTCATCTCGTGGTCGGACGCTTCTCCTTTTGTATGTGGATGATATGATTATCACTGGTGATGATCCCCAGTATATTGCTTTTGTGAAAGCACGACTGAGCGAGCAGTTTCTTATGACGGATCTTGGCCCTCTTCGTTACTTTCTGGAGATTGAGTTTTCCTCCACACCTGATGGCTTCTATCTCTCTCAGGAGAAGTATATTCAGGATCTTCTTGATCGGGCTTCTCTTGTTGATCAGCATACCGCTGATACACCGATGGAGCTGAATGTACATCTTCGCTCTACTGACGGTGAGCCTCTTCCGGACCCCACTCGTTATCGCCATCTTGTTGGCAGTTTGGTCTATCTTGGGATCACTCGACCGGATATTTCATATTCCGTGCACATCTTGAGCCAGTTTGTTTCTGCACCTACTCAGCTCCACTACATCCACCTTATTCGTGTCCTGCGTTACCTGCGCGGGACCAGCCACCGTCGATTATTCTTTCCACGCTCTGGTCCCTTACAGCTCCATGCTTACTCTGATGCGACTTGGGCCAGTGATCCTTCTGATCGTCGGTCTCTATCTGCCTATTGCGTCTTCCTGTGTGGCTCTCTCATCACTTGGAAGATCAAGAAGCAGCAGGCGGTTTCTCGCTCGAGTGCAGAGGCGGAGTTGCGTGCTATGGCCTTGTTGACAACAGAGATTATTTGGCTCCGTTGGTTACTTGCGGATTTTGGCGTCTCTATTTCCACACCTACTCATTTGTTGTCTGACAGTACAGGTGCCATCAGTATTGCTCGTGACCCGGTGAAGCACGAGCTCACCAAGCACATTGGTGTGGACGCCTCTTTTACGTGTTCACAGGTACGGGATAAGGTTATTGCTCTACAGTATGTGCCTTCTGAGTATCAGCTCGCGGATTTCTTCACAAAGGCCCAGACTAGAGCACAGCACAGTTTTTATCTTTCCAAACTCAGTGTTGTTGATCCACCATGAGTTTGAGGGGGGGTGTTAGATGTATATACTCCTTTTGTATAGGGTCTTTTGTGCTTATTTACCATTCCATGTACTCTATATATATCGGGCTATTGCCCTTGGAATAGAATAAGAGAGTTTATTCCTAACAAAAACTACTTTGTGGATACCTCACATGTGTCAAAACACAGCAAACTCATCATGTATCTCGTGACTTTTTAAAATGCAAAATTGCTGGATTATGTCTTTCCAGTAAAAAAAAGTAACAGAATTTTACCTAAAAAGGACAATTTAGAGAAAAGTTGTCTCTTTTCTTTGTGTTCAAATATCATTCATTTCCACAACTCCTTTTGGTTTCAGAATCTACTTCTCTGCAGCCTATAATGCTTCTTTCATCATCCCCATCAAATCAACGCCTTCGTAGCCGCCGCCGCCTGAACCACCCCCCCTTTTTTGGATCCTACAAACCTACCCATCTACCGAACTTCTCCAGCCATCTCCACAAATGAGTTACCTTGCAACCTCTGGAAGACATGTCATATGCTGAAACTGTCATCTTTGGGTCTATCAGAAAGCTTCACCGCCGGTTATCACCAACTTTACCCATATTGCATAGATTCCGGCATCGGTAGAGGTTCTCACTTACCGCACTAGCAAATATATGGAGGGACATCCGCACTGAGAAACAATGCCCACAAAATCAATACGGGTACCGGAAATGAGAAGGATTCACGCCAGCCATGCCCACTGCTACCGATCTTTGATGCTACTGTTTCATGGGTGCAGTTTTCTTGCCGGCGATGTCGAATGAGATGTGTGTGTTGATTTCAAGAAGATGCTATGATATCCGCCGGGAAGTTCTCTCTTTTATATTCAAATTTGAATTTCAAATTTTAGATTTCAAAATTACATCCAGTAATTCAACCATAACAGTTAGGCTAGGCGATTATGTATGCTTTTGCATGCATGCATAGGACTCTACTGTTGCCATTTGGGCTTTCTTGTGTTGATTGGGTCAGTAAATCAGAGCCCATATGTTGTATTATGTTTGTATTATGTTACTTTTTTCCAGGGGACTTTGATCTCCATGTAACATGTATTGGGTTAAATTTACTATTTAAATATCTACCCTTGGTGGCTTTGCTCGTGGGATTTAATCATGTAACTTCGGGAGAAAGGGTGCCTCCTCACAAAGAGTGTCGCATTGACCAGGCCCGAGCGATTGTTAGCCAAAAACACAGGTATCACTCCTCTTAAGAAGGCTAATTCAGCCTTTCCCACAAACACTCTAGTAGAAGTTCTAAGAACTTTGGAAGATCTAAGTGATGTCTAAGCCAAAGATTACTTAGAACACCGAAGAACTCTCTCGAATAGGAAGAACAATTAAAGAACACTTTGGATATTTAAGAGTAACTTGAAGAACTCTCTTAACTACCCAAATGATTGATCCACTCTTGGATGGTTTGCAAATGATACTAGGGCCCCTATTTATAGGCATCATCTACCTATATAGATGGCTAAGATTTTTTCATTCTAATGGTTACAAATGAGTTTCAAGAATGTTCTACACAACTTATAACTACTCTAATAACTACAAGACTCATCTAGAAAGCTATCCAGTCTCATCCATTAAGTTTCCTTCTTTTTCTAGAATCTTCCATTCAACTCTAGAAAAGGCCTTCATCTCTCTTGACTTTGGGCCTTCCTTGTAACCTTCATCCAACATAGAAACCATTTGTAAAGACTTCTATCCATCTCTACACCTTAAATTAGACTCGCATGGCCTTGAATCTTTCTTAGGCCTTGTAGTATAAATTGCGCTTAAGCCTCCCTTTGGACCTTTATTCACCAGTTAACTTGGAGAAGAAACAGACCGTGACATTCTCCCACACTCACATGAGCAACATCCTCGTCGCTTTAGACTTGGATGCCTTGAACAGTTGGCCTTTTGGACTCTTAGCTTTTACGCACTGCCCCACTTGGTTTGACGACATCTCCTCTTCTTAGAACGCTTCACTTAAGAACCCTGCTTGCCCCCATCTTCACGCTTGACTCCAAGGCTTGCACGAACTTCATGCTTATATCAACAATCATGCTTGCCTCCACGGACTTGGGCCTAAGTCTTGATTCAAAGTTGCCCATTTCAACCACGGACTCTGGTTAGTGGTGTGTCTCCCCACACAACTCTTCTCGATCATTTGGAGGTTCGAATTCCCTCACGTCCAGCACATCACCCTTCTCAAGTTGCCTCATTGCTTCTCTTAGCTCGAACAGCATCACAACTATTGGCTCCTCGATATCCACCATGTCTTAGAATATCAGCTCGTCTTCAACACCCACCTCTCTCTTTTGTAACTCGAACTTTTGCTCCACTCCCATGGCCGAAACTTCATCTCGTGCATCATATGGCGCATCATCCTTCGTCTCTTCAAAGAATTGACCTTCATTGAATTCTGACGCTTAGTCATCCTTCCTCGATCGACAATCCCTCGACTAATGCGGTCCATCGCACCAAAAGCACTTTGGTCACTACTTCTTTGGACAAGCCAATCTCTCAATAAGGATCTCCACAATAACGTCACTTGGGATGTATCGCTTTGCTCTCACAATCATCTAAGGGACTCATGTATTGCTTAAACAAAGACTTAGTAATATCCAAAGATTAAGATCCAAGGGCAAATACCTAGTTCGTACTGTGGGCTAGGCCTGATCCATGGCATCCCTTGCTGGATCCCAATTTCCATGGTCCTTCTCCACTACAGACACCTCCGTTTTCGACTTCTACAAATAGAATTGCTTTCGGAGTCTACATTTGAACTCCCACCATTTGTTGTAACGAAAATCTCCACTCTTCAATAGTGCAAACCACCATTCATTAGCTTCATCTCTAAGGTACAGTGTTGCAATACTCAGTTTCTTAGCGTCACTCATACATAATGCTAAGAGCTTCAAAATATTGATCCAAGATTGTTAAGAAGTCTTCAACCCACTCCACGGTCCTTGCTCCATGAAACACTTTGAGGCTTTCTTCTAACATCGCCATCACGAACCTTCGCTCTGATACCACTTGTCATGGGCTCGGACTTTGTACTACCGACGACCGCGTGGCACTAGACTCTCACTCCTTTTAAGAGGCTAGTTCAGCCTTTTCCAAAAATACTCTAGTGGAAGTTCTAAGAACTCTGGAAGATCAAAATGATGTCTAAGCCAAAGATTGCTTAGAACACCGAACTCTCTCGAATAGGAAGAACAATTAAAGAACAATTTGGATGCTTAATAGAAACTTGGAGAACTCTCTTTACTATCCAAATGATTGATCCACTCTTGGATGGTTTGCAAATGATACAAGGACCCCTATTTATAAGCCTCATCTACCTAAAAGGATGGCTAAGATTTTTTCAATCTAATGGAAACAAATGAGTTTCAAGAATGTTCTATACAATCTCCAACTACTCTAATAATTACAAGACTCGTCTAGAAAGCTACTAAGTCTTATCCATTAAGCTTCATTCCTTTTCTAGAATCTTCCACCCAACTCTAAAAAAAGCATTCATCTCTCTTGACTTTGGGCCTTCCTTGAAACATTCATCCAACATAGAACCCATTTGTAGTGACTTCCATACACCTTAAATTAGACTCACATGGCCTTGAGTCTTTCTTGGGCATTGTAGTATAAATTGGCTTGAGCCTCCATCTGGACCTTCATTCACCAGTTGACTTGGAGAAGAAACGGACCGTGACAACATGTATTGGGTTAAATTTACTATTTAAATTACCATTAGTGGCTTTGCCAGTGGAATTTAGCCATGTAACTTCGGGAGAAGGGGTGCCTCCTCACAAAGGGTGTCGCAGTGACCAGTCACCCCGGGCGACTGTAAGCCAAAAAACACAAGTCTCTGCATATCTCAAAAAATATTGCTAAACGAAAAATGCAACTCTAATAAATTCTGAGGTGTAGAAGGTTCTCGAGAGGGTAAAAGATATACAACCATCCAATATTTGTGAATGCCCATGAAATAGCTATTCCATTCAATAGATGAATATAAGGCATCCATATATAAACCGATGAAAACCTCAACATATTTTATCATGAGTTAGTAACCTAAATTATCCCAGTTAGCAGTAACACAAATTTGATGGTATATCTTGAAACAAGCTACCATCTAAAATCAATTGCAGTGCTTCCAAGACTATAAGCATGTATTTTGATGTAAGAACAAGCTAGAATGTTTTGCCATGGATGTCAGCCAAATGTTAACATGCATCTATGTGTACGCATGTATCATGCTAGTGACAGATGGAATATTCGTCATAAAGGTACAAGAAGTAAAAAACGTACTGCTGTCCAAGGCTTGTAGTTGTCCAAGAACCAAGGTATAATGGGCAGAAGAAACTGTTGAGATGCAATTTGTTCCATACATATAGGCCAAACTCTTTCTACTACACGATTTAGCCATCTCACTGATTCTGAATCTAAAAGAAGCTGAAAAATAAACAGACATAATAGTGTTAGTGTTACTTGTCATGAACAATCAAGAAAACAATTCTCCAATGTAATATTCAAAAAAGAATAAGACTAGACAGAAAATGTTACAAATTGCAGATTAAGTACCCTTTGTTTGTTGGCGGACTTTCTTTCCTCAAATTGCAGTTTCTTCCGTAATCGTATTGAATAGCGTTCATTGACCTTTAGAAGAATGGTAAAACAGTTATTAAGAGGAAGCAAAACAATATCGGCCGTCTTTTGTTTCAAATGTGAATTATTCCAATGCAGATTAAATCAAAATGCAATACAAAAGAGATATCATTGGCACAACCCCCATATAAATTGCAAGTTGGATGAATTTTAATACTTCTACATAGTTTAAAATACACAAAAAAATCTGTCGGTGCCTACGTGTGTACTTTATATCTATGTATTTTGTATGCATGTATGTACATTAAAAATTTCCATTATAAGCTAAATATGATGTATATTATGCATGATCTTTCCACCTCCAGACAAAATAATGTTAGTTCCACATTCATTGCATGAGCCAAATGTAAATTTAAAGCATCGGTATTTAGGGTGAGTGGGATTTGGATCATGCACTCCAAATCCAATTTCACATTACTGTTATTACAACAATTTCATATTACTGTTATTTCAATGTTTATGGAGAGGTTTCGACTCATGGCAACTCGTCACATGCGCTTAACTTTACTTCAGTAACTTCTTCTTCTAGGGTTGCTGGATTTGGATCATGCACTCAAAATCCAATTTCATATTATTGTTATTTCAATGCGGATATCCTTGTTCAATATTCAATTAAATTATGAATACAAATAAGGTAACATTAAAAAATTCAACATATCTAAATATATATTAAAAGGCATCAAATATGTCCAAATCTATTATATAAATCAGGAATTTTTTGAATCTTTGTCCTACATGGCATCAAAATATGACTATAATAAAATGTTTGGACGAGTGGGGGGCACAATGGAGTGTGTGGGGGGGGGGTTAGGTGTGGAATTGGATGTTTTAGTGGAACCTCCAAACAAAAGCCCACCACATTCCCCTTATTTGCAAGTTTGCCATTATTTTTTTCATAAAACCCAAAGACCACTCATCTTCCACATATTTACGGATTTGCAATCGCTCTTTTTCTGCCTGTCACCCTTTTTTGCGTTTTATTCCCTGCTTTTGTGCCTCTGCTACGACTGACACAGGGTTTCTTTTTGCCGTCAGTATTGCGTCCGGGAGACGATTGTCCCCATCGTTCTTGCGCTCGGGAGACGATTGTCCCTGTCGCCATTTCACCCGTGAACCGGATGTCCCCTCGGTTTCGCACCCAGTCGACGACATTCTCCGTGCCCTACGGGCACGGGTTATGACTAGTGCATATATATTTCAAGCACATCAATTACCGCATCATGTGATATCTTGGTTATATGAAAAACACGACCATGCGCTCTTACATAATGTTAAGTGTTAACATTCTCACAGAAAATTTATTAAAACTAAGGTTATAACTTACTTTTTTCTTTATGTTTTTGGTCATATCCATTGATATTCTATTAATATCCATGCATAACTGAATCTGATCCCAATATAATTCACATCAAACTAATATGATTATTGAGTTGGAAATCTGTATCCGTATAAACTAAAAGAAAATGGATATGAATATGATAATACTTATATCAAGTCCATATCCAATCTGTCTACTGCTACCTCCATCTAACCGAGAAAAAAATGCCTAGCAAAATGATGTGGAACTTAAGGGAGACAAAGATGCGGTGGAAGAATTAGATGAAGAACTTATTAAGAATTTCTATAACTAAGATGATAACTTGGATTATAGATATTTCATCATAGAAATCAAATGATCAACAACTTTAATGCAAGGTTTTAGGTCTTGGTTTCAGTCTCGGTTTTGCTTTTCCGAAAATTTAAGTTTCAGTATCGGTTCTGTTCGTTTCGGTGGTTTCGGAAGCAAGTTTCGTTTCGTCCGTATTGGGTAATTTTCCCTTCACTTTGTTAATGTAATATATGTTAACATTATTTGCTCACCTTCGCAGGTCACGGTTGAGGAATCTGAAGTCTGAACTGTGCCCACTGCCCATTACCCAGCTCCACTTAGTGCTGCTAGTCATATTAGACATTTTACTAAACATATTGCATTTATTTACAAGTTTGCCATTAAAATTGTAAATGACAATGGCAAACTTATAAATAAATGAATTATGTTTAGAAAAATGTGTAATGCAAGTAGTGTCCCCTCCACCTAGCACGTGGTGAACCCAGCTCTACTTCTACTAAAGAGTCAAAGATAGTTGGCTCACAGGTTCCACTTTTGGTTTTTGGTACAACGGAAAAGACACCTTCCTCTTTTGATCCACGTGAAGGCTCAACCTCTCCCCCACGTGAACCACGTGAAGACTGCACTGCTCCACCTTTTTCTTTTTACCTCATCTCTTCTTCTTAATTCCCGAAGAATGAAAAAAAATTAGCATCCGAGAGCAACAACATCTATGAAGAGGAGGTAGCAGCTGCATCGGAAGAAGGTGGAAGGAGCGAAAGGTTAGTATTCTTAAAAATATTTCTTCTGAATTTCTTTCTATTTCTTCTCTTCATCCTTTCAACGGTTTCGGACGAAACCGAACTCCGACCATCCGAAACCGCCCGAAACCGAGAAAACATGCTTGGTTTTGTACCGCTCTCCACCGAAACCAGGACGAAACGGCCGAAACCAAATGGTTTCGGCTGAATTTGGTTTCGGCTGAAACCTCAATCCATGCTTTAATGTGTCACATATTAAAGATTTCTTTGAACCTCTTGCCCAAACGGTTTCTCACCCACTCTCACACCTCATGCAAAAGATTTCAATAGTTGCAAATAAGATTTACAAATCTCAAATTTTATCTAATCATTCAATCTAAAAGTTTAATTACAGACTCACATTTATAGAAGAAATAAACTCATATTTAAACTCAACTTCGACTTTGACTCTTAATAGGACTCAAACTCCTAAATAAACAAAATAAACAAAATAAAAGAGTCTTTCTTCAAAAGAAAACTCTAAAAGATTCTAAAAAGAAACTCAAAAGGACTCAACTAATAAAATATAAAAGGACTCAAAGATTACAAAGACTAAATCGACTTAAATCTCTTAAATATTGATATGAATTCAAGTGTGATTCCACTAATTCTCTATAGTTATAAAGATTTGTCTCCTAGTAGATGGAAACAAAAAGTACACCATCGGAAATAACGATGCAGGCATCTCTATAACGACATAGGTGATGGACAAGCTGAATAATGATCATCAAGCTCTTCAAAAATAGTTGACTCATCCGCATCGTGATCAATATTCAATAAAGCACATCGAAAACATATACGATGTGCACAAAGCCTCTCCATAGGTTCATGAACAAACCTCTCAAGATAAAATTTAGTCATCTCATCATCTATAATTACAAATTCTTGTAAATTTTTATTGAATTCTGTAACAAACTTGTGAATAGTATAGTTCATTACACGAATTTCATAAGTCTTGGAATGCAAGACACTTATATGATATGCATGATGATGCTTGGAGAATGCAATAGGTACATGATCAATGCATGGTTCTAAGGAACTTAAGACTATGAAATGAATTAACTTTGTTTGAAACTTAGTTGTAACACCCCAATCCTTTTGATCTCCAACTACACTATTAGGTTTGTTAGAAGTCCCTTAAAAAATTTCCCTTAAAAATTAAATATGCATTGGATCTCTTAGAATATAGAACGTCTAAGCCATATAACCAAGTCCTACCTAAAAGGATATATGCAACATCAATCTGTAGAAGGTCATTTCAGATGTGATCTTAATAGCCTAATAACTATATAGATACTGAATAATGTTGATAACAGAATATGAATTATCAATCCATGTAATATTATAAAGTAACGAGTATGTTTCAACTTTTAACTTATCTTGTTTAAAGTTGATTTGGCAACTAAATTCTTACAACTACCTCTGTCAATCAACACTATAAGATCTATCTCTAATTTTGACAATGGTAAAGAAAATATTTATCCTTCACAAATTCTCCTTAATCACATGTATAATGGCTAGACACCTAACGATATGCAAACATATACTAGACTCCTCTAATCCTTTATTTGCATCATTAACACCCTTACATAGATTATATTCTTCTTTAATTATGATATGAACTTCTAGGGATTTGGAGGATAAATTATGATTTTCATACATAATAAGAGAAATACAAAGGATATGTGACCTCAATTAGAGAGGATGACCGCTTTTCTAGCTTTTGATTCGAAATAAATGGCTAAAATCTCCTAAGATCTAACCTAATCTACTCTTAATATATTCTCTTCTCAACAATCTACTCCAAATTCAACATAAGAACATAGCCCTAACCCATTCATTTATATATAATGGACGAATTTATCTAAAATTATCAAAATGTCCCTGAAGTCCAAAATTACAAAATAACCACTAGTTGTGGCCGCACCGCTATTTCCAACACTAGCCTAGAATTACAAAATTGCCACCGGTTATGGTCGCCCCCCAATTCCCAACAAATTATCCAACCATACTAAGAAACTCTGTAATGTGTATGTTCCTATTAGGACATTGACTAGCAAAGTGATCGTACCATGACACTTGAAATATTGAACATGTGAGGACTTGTCAATCTTAACCTTTCCACTTGTATCTTTAGCAGTAATAATTTTGGAATTGGTCATGTTCTTGAATAGCTTCTTAAGTTGCTTCCTAGCTTGAAAGGTAAGCTTTCCGTCTATAAAAGCTTTTATGAAAGTTTCTAACTCTTTAGTTAAATAAAAAACTTCATCTATAAAGCCTATCATGTGTAGGATCATCTTATTTTGAACTTCAAATCTAAATACAGTGAAATTTAGATATAAAAAGCAAGGATGCTTTAGAAGGTCGCATATAATGAGCAAAACATCAAATCTAACAATGTATTCCTTTTTAGTCAAATTCTCTTAATGTAAATTAATCAAATAGTCTAAGATATATGTTCCATAAGGAGGTAATTATTTTTTTAAGTTTTGTGTTCATCTCAGCATATGATTTCAAATGTTCTTGTCCTAGTTTTTCAAGTTGCTTCTCTATAGAAATCTAATAAATTTTGGTTTATCCATTTAACCGCATTTTAGAAAAACGGACCTTACATGTTTCAAACATATGATCGTATCAATTTCAAAAGTAATCTATCTATACTAATTTATCAGAAAAGACTTGAAAGTTGTGCGAGCCATAAAAAATTAAGAGCATTCATTTTGACCCTATATGAAAAACCATCGCATCATACCATAATCGGTATCATCTGTATCATTATCATAGTTATCAAATCGCATATGACCTTATCCTCTACCTCTCCTTATATGACCTCTATCTCAAATTGTTCTAGACCTATTATTAATGTTCGTATGATTATCAATAATGTCTTCCTCAATGTTTTCATGTTTCTAGTGATGTAAGTTGTGTAGTAAGTTTCTAAAGGGCTTTTGTTAAACAACTTCTGGAGCATATCATTAGTTGTCCCACCATCTAAGCCTTCATTATTCATATCAATATCAACCATGTTAGTTTTTAAAACCTTACCACTACATAAAAGCAAGGTTTTAGGTATCGGTTTCAGAAAGGGTATCGCTCTCTCGAAAATTTAAGTTTCGGTATCGGTATCGTCCGTTTCGACGGTATCGGACGTGGGTTTTGGTTGGTCATTATCGGTAGTTTTAAATACATAAAATCTATCAGATATGTAAAAAAACTAAAGTTGTTAGAATTTTGCCTTGCACACCTACCATTTTACTTTGCGCACGTACCACTTATTTGCAAGTTTGCCTTGGAGTTCCTTTGTGCACCTACCATTTTGCTTTGTGCATATATCACTTATTTACAAGTTTGCCATAAAATATCTTACTGTACACACAGTACACATATAACTTATTTACAAGTTTACCATTCAAATTTTCCCAATCTCTCTCACGCGGTCTTCTCTCTCTGTCGGTCTTCTCTCTCTCTCTCACGGGAACGCAGGGGCGGCACGGGAGCGGCAGCATGCGGCAGGCGGCGGCGAGGCGCGGTGACAGGCGGCGGCGCGACGAGGTAAGTTCGTTTTTCGGTTTTTTTTTCAGTTTCTTGCATGTTTCTTCCTCTTCTTCCTCTTATTTTACGAATTTGGCAGTTTCTTTCACATTTGCTGGCCGAAACCCTAGGGTTTCGGCCGATGCCGATTTTATCTAGCAGTTTCGGACCGGTACTGGGCAGTACCGGTCCGATACGCCTGATACCAAGAGGTATCGGGCGATACCTCAAACCATGCATAAAAGTATGTAATGCAACGCAAATATATGAATGATTATGCAAAATCTTATACACAAATCTATATGTGTGCATTACTTATGAGATAATTATGCTAGAAAAATACAATCCTAAATGTGTTGATGCAAACACACAAATCGAAAAAATGAAATAATATACAATTAACAATAATAATTAATCTGAAACAAAATTAGTTGAAAATTTTAGAGTTAACCATTAACGGGTTTTTGTTTAGATTAGAAGTTTTCCAAAGTAAAAAATCAGTTGTTTTGGATGATGTACAACCTTTAGGGGTTGTAAAGGTTCAATCCATGATTCAAGGTAAAAATACCATGCCAAAAGCTCAAGAATCAAGTCTACGATCAATAAAATAGTCTAAAATCAGCTACTACAGCGGGTCTGGTTCAGTTCCAGTTCAATATGGCTCAACCTGACTCAAATATGGCTTAGCTTGGGGTCGATCAGGCTCACTCTAAGTACTTGGCTCACTCAAAGTGGTTTGGTCATACTTTGATTTGGGCTTGGCCATACTAAATTGAATCAAATAGAGTCAGTTCCAAGTTGCATTAGGCTTGGCTCCAAATTCAATTTTAGTCAATTTGGATTGTGCTTGGATCCAAATTGCATTGGTTGGACATGGGTAAACTTCATTAATTCAGAATTTGAGTTGGATTCAGGTCCACAGGCAAATTCGCTTCAACCAAACTTTCCCAAAATTTAATGAGCTAAGGCTTCTTTTTAGAGGCAGTCTTGCTCGATGATGATTGGGTTGCCAAAACTAATAACAGTGAAGACGAAGGATAGACATTAGTGATGACTACTTTAATGGTGAAGTCGAACTCGGTTGAGTGAATGAAGATGCGGATCTTGAATAACGACTACAGCGTTGTCAGTACATCTATATAGTGTGGTTGAGACTTAAGACTAAAATTGACGATTTATGATGCTTCAATTGCTGGCGAAAATAAGAGCACTAAAGATAAAGACGAAGAAGAAGGTGGTGACTAGGATTGGTCGGTGGAGATTTGATTTGGGAGTTGGAATTAGGTTTCTGGTTTATGATTAGGATTGTGATTTTGGTTTTGGAGAAATTTTGGTATGGAAGGTGATGAGATGATGAGTAGGATCTACTTGGGGTTTTGAATTTGGTTTGCTATTGTAGATAATGAAGGAAATAATGAAGGGTTCTATTTAATGGGCTTTGGGTTTTGATGAAGAGGGTGATAGAATTGACATGTTTGATCTTGCTAGGGGTGATGATGACGAGAAATTGGGTTAGGCTTTTTTGTTGATGTTGTTGCACTCATGGAGGGCAACAAAGATGTTGTTGACGAACTTTGGGTTCATTTGTTTGAGAGATACGATTATCAGTGAATCATGCAATTTTTTTGATTTTGTGCTATTGTGACTTGAAATTGAAGCTTTTTAGCTACTAAACCTAGCTAAAGAAAAGTATGAAGAAGAAGAAAGAGATCAAAGAAGATGATAAAAATATGATTTTTTTAGCTCTAATACCAAATATGAAGTAGAACATATGGAATTAAAGAAATAGTTAAAGAATTAAGGGAAAAACTAATTAGAATTTTCTACAACTAAGTGGATGACTTGGGTTTTGGGCCCATCATCATGAAACCAAACGAGCATCGACTTCAACGTCTCGTATATAAAAAATTTCTCAAATCTCTCACCGAAGCAATTTCTTATCTATTCTCTCACCTTTCATTCAAAAGATTTTAATGGTTCTAAATAAAGTTTATAATTCTATAACTTTATTCAATCACCCATATCTAAAAGTTCAATTACAAACTCATATTTATACGTAAAAAATAAACTCTTTTCTAAACTCATACTCATAATCATAGTAAGACTCAAACCCCCTAAATAAATAAAATAAAAGAGTCTCCCTTCAAAAGAAAACTTTAAAATTTTCTTAAAAGGAAACTTTAAAATTACTCAAATAACAAAATAGAAAGGGATTCAAATACTACAAAGATTAAATCGACATAAATTCCTTAAAAACCAATATGCATCCACGTGGGATTCCTCATTCCTATCACAAAACCATTGGATTCGACGTTCACCTGTACTTCATACTTTTGCATAAGATAGTGCTATTCAAGCTATATCTACTCTCAGTAAATGAAATTGTTTTCCGAATGGGAAGTGGAAACAGACTTTAAAATTCCTAAAGACATGTCGTGATTGTTCATGTAAGAGTGCCATCATGATCATGCATACCTTGTAAGTTTCAGCTAACAAAACACACTTTGTGCATATTCATGTACCCACAAAGTAGGTCTCTAACAAATTTTTCACGTTGTCTAGCTCTATAGGGATATCACTCTTGGATTATAACTTAATGGATGCATAATTTAGAATGGGAATTTGTCACTTTTAAAAAAAATCAATGTGATATTGATGTAGAACCAAAGAAATCTGGAAAATTTTGGGGAATATTTTGGGGAAGTACAGAGGAAAATTAGGGTTCTAATGCTTTTCACGAAGAAGTTGACATCTCGTCAAAGTAGACCTTTCTCAGGTTGTGTGTTAAATCAATCATAACTTTTTTCTACTTAATAAAATAATTTGGGATCTATTTATAAGCTTTCACATGAAAGCAACTCCTCCCAACTAATTTAAGACTAAACTTTTATTACATACTAATAAAGAGAAAAACAACTAAATAAAAATAGACCAGATTAAGTGGCTCCACTTAGGCTCGAACCCAGCCATAATGAACTAGGTTGAGTCTTACGTATCCGCCTGCATGTGTGAACTTGGATGTCCCCATCAACTCTTCTCAGGTGGAAAGAACTCGGCCCCGACAAGTGTAAGGCCTGAAAACTGTCGTAATGCACGAGCAAGTCTAGAACTATCTTTAAAAGCAAGAATAAAGGTGTAGGGAAGAAGAGGATCTCCTTAGTGTAGTCCAAGATCGCCTCCTCTCTCGGTAGACTAGAGAGACCATGGGCGCAAATATATCATGCATGTCTATGCTACATTGCTTCAATGAACACAATAATGGAAATGAATAAATAAATGTAGGAGAACTTTAGACCCAATCACAAAGAAAGAGTGGAGGATTTGTCAATTGCTCGTGATGCAGAATGGTGCCCAGTAGTTAGCTCAATTGCCCAATGCTTAACACCATAAGCATAGTTCTAATGGAAAATGCTTCGAATTTCAACAAACAAGGTCGGGCTAACTCCATACTGAAGGCTTTTGGCAGACCCTTGGGCTCAGATCTGTACCCGTCCTACGTCGGACGGACAACAGAGAGATAAAAATCACAGCAGATAAAGCTAAACATTTTAGCGAGCCCTAAGACGAGCCAGAACCTCGTCAAGATCTATGCCAACTTGGGGTGGATCTGACCACCCCAAGAAGGATCTAGCCTATTGCGACATTATTAAAATCATTCTAAAAACTACTAACTAATATACTCGGAATCTTGGCCTTGGGTCAGGCAAGATGTACCGCACCACCTTCTTGCGCTCCTTGTAGCGAGCCGTCTCGCGTCTTCGAACCGATCTACCCGAGCCGCCTCCGAGCCGATCACTTGTCGAAGAAAGTTTCACTTGAGCAGACCCTCGTTAAAGACGTCTGGATCCAATCCAAACCTCCTCGTATTCTTGCTAGGACCCGACGGGAGGATATGAAGAGAAAGAGGAGAGGAATATTTAAGTTCACGATCGAGCGTGCTCAAAAATTAGGAGCTTCTCGAATCGATCGCTTGGTGTGTATTTCAACGAAGAGATGACACTCCTATTTATATAGGGAGTCGGCCCCTCCCTTTTCGTCACGAGCAATGTGGGACAAACTTAAAATAAATGGGATTTTAATTTAGTTAATGAAGTTAGTAAGCCTTTCACAAAGGCCAACTTCAACCAATTAATTCACCCTCACCATTGAGCCTTAAAGACGATACAAGTTATCATTTCGAAGTGTTTCGAATGGTGAACGCGTAGGAATGAACGGTGACGAATTCCGACTTCGTTTGACCCATCAAACAATTTCCCAAAGATGGGCAAAAAGTCGTTCATCGTAGCCGTCATTTTGGGTTTCAAAAAAACCCTAGGAAGTAAGTCAAACTGGGAGGGCAAACCCGCGGGCACGCCCGCCTCCATTGCGGGCTGGCGCCCCAGCCCACCCAGCGGGCTGTGCCCGCTGGCCTGGGCGGATGCATCTGCCCGCTCAGCGAGCGGGTAGCCCAGCGGGCTGCACCCGCTGGCCTAGGCGGGCGCACCCGCCCGCTGGGCCACAGTGGGCGCCAGGCCCGCTAAGCGGGTCGGCCGTGCTGGCTCAGCGGTCGGCTCCCGCTAGAGTTAGCGGGTCCGCCCGCCCAATAAGCGGATGGGCCCTGCTCTTCTTGCGGGTTGGGCCCTCTGGCCCAAGTGGGTCTAACTCACTCTTACCTTCGACTGTTTTCCACTTTCTGGGCTCGTTTGAGCTCCGTTTTTGATGCGATTTGAACATGCGTTTAGATCGGGACGATCCCGTCATCCAGGTAAACTTTCCGACGTGTTTATTCCATTAAATATAGTTGTAAACAATTTACGAAACATTTAATCTAGTTTGCATCTCATGCAAAATTTGTCCCCTATTAAACTTGAACTCGCAACTAACTTGTGGACTTAAAAAATATTACATTTCATCGAATGAATTCCTTTTAACGTTCTTCCTATTACTAAGACGTGGATACTACTCGGTGTGAGACCTTACAGGCTGACCCTACTACAGGTTGGGGCTCGAAGCCCCTAGACGACGGTAGGAATGGCAATATTGCGGGGCGGAGCGGATATTTAACTACCCAAGCTTGCCCAGTCCCGTCTGCGGGTCGGGGCAGGGCGGGTCTCGAGCCGGGGCGGGGCGGGTAGCTTCTTACCAAAACCGGGTCAGGCCGGGTCAGACCGGTCGGGTCAGGTCATTACTACCATTCCTATGAATCTAAAACAAAATTTTTATTTCATAATTGGGAGAATTGTGATATATTTGGTAATTTGGAATTGGGAATTGGCTCAATTGGGAGAACATTGGAACATAGAATGAGTTATGGGTTATAGACTGGCTGCATGGCCGGATCAAAATAGTAAGATTTTTTAGAACTTCTATAGTTTATCGGGGCGGGGCGGGGCGGGGCGGGGCGGGCCGCATACGAAGCCCAAGCTTGCCCTGACCTGTCTGCAGGCCGGGGCGGGACGGGTCAAAACCGGGTCGGGACAGTCGGGTCAAGCCATTACTGCCATCCCTAGACGACGGTAACCACGAGCAGCAGGCGTCGTCCATGTTTCAGAATCATACTTACGTGATCAACCCATTGACGAACGTGTTGACGGGATCACTCTGACTGTGTCAGTGATGAATACCGCAGTTAAAGTCCCTTCGTCAAGACTGTGTCTCTGTATGGCCTCGGGTATGGTTTACAGTCAACCCCACTAGCCAGCATTGGTCAGTATACAGCGGTCTTTGTTGTGTTCACGTTGTACATCTTACAACGCACCCCGGCCGAAGATTAACACAAAGACCGTACCGATCCAGTGACACTAACTTCCCTTTAACGGAAGAGACGAATCTCATCTTAGTCATCTGCTTCCCTCGTGAGCTTCAGGTGTCATCCAACCTAAGATCTTTCAGCAGGCCGAGCCTCGAAGCTAGATCATAGATCTAAGTGACACTATCCATTCACATGTTCGTATTAATGACTTCAGGTCTTAAGGACCAGCTTGCTTATCATCACCCTAGAGTTATTATTAACAGTCTAGTTAAAGTTTAACCATTTAATAACTCTAAGTTGGTCGTTCAGTGAACTCATTCTCTAATGAGCACATGTGTCTTGTCTTCGACTTCGCCAAGTCGAATGACTATGAGATCATCATTACCCTAAGGTAAGACAAAGACACAATGGTCTAACTGATGTGTCGATATCCTATTCTCGACACATCTATGACCATGAACCGTTTAAGACTTAAGTTTCTAATCGGTCTCTAACCTCTCATAATTGAGATCTATATCTGGATACGTAGTGACCTGACTATAAGTCTAAGGAAATAATCTAAGTATTTGATTCTACGAATTCATACTTAGGATAATTGATACCATATAATAATTAGAACGAGATGATTATCTTAGAATAAATGCATCAATGGCATACGTCTTCCTACATCTCCCACTTGCACTTAGGCTATTTATCTTGGTTATTTATCTCGGTATCTCATACCGCTATAGCATATCAGTCACACTGGACATTTTATATGCCAAACCTAAGAATGGATCCGCTAATGTGTATCTATTCGGCTTTTTAATGGAGTCATATATACATCATTTGATCACACCAAGTTGATCCTTCGAAATTGCTTTGGATCCTATCCAACAATTTTTCCCTTTTGTATGGCTAACAATTTAGCTCATACAATATAATGTAGTGTTAGTCGTTTCTATATGTCAGTCATGGCTCATTCCAATCATTTTTGTGTCAATTATGTCTGGTACATAAGCGACAACATAAGTCTCTATATGCTTAACGCAATCAAAACTATTTTGATTTAATGTCGCATATAGACGATTTAATAAGTTGGAAACCATTTACTTAGTCCGAGACAGAACTAAGTTATATTGCCAGCTTTCACTGACTATGAGAACTATCTGGTTAAATACTTTCACTTAAGTATCTAAATCATATTTAGACTATTTATTAAGTATAACCAGTTCATAAGTGCTGAATAGGAACATACTAGTGTCAGGTGGGTTTGACGAATGAGTCATATCAAGACCCGTTTATAGGAGTCTTGATGCTGACTTACTCAGTCAAACATCCTACACTGTACTTTTCTTTTACTACATTTAATCTTTTTCTATTAAAGTATCAAATGTAGTTTTTAAGAATTAATCTTAACTTGCGTGTAATTTGGATCATATCCAATTATACGCTCCTGGAACCTACATGTAACTATTGATTGGCTATAATATATATTGTCAACTCCAAAACAATCAAATTGAGACGGAAGCTCTGCATGACAACTCAAGAATTTATGCACACCAACACAGACAGTCTTATCCACAACAATCAGCCATTCACAATAAATCTCAATTTTAGCAAAGCACATTTTCAAGATATCATTCAACAATGGATTCATTAAAATGAATCAGACTTGTTTATCAAAATATAAACTTTGAGTGATTAACACTCAATCATTGTTTTAAACCAAGCATCGATACAATTTATTCAAAATTAGAAAAGTATCGATCGCTTCTTTTTCATATCTCCCGAAGTCCTTGTACGGCCACAACAGCAACGATTACTCCGATGCCGACCGTCCATGGAACTTTTTCCATCCTCTGCTTCGCTATCAGCCACATGTATACAATACACAGATGTCTTAGTATCTCATACCATGTAACAAAACATTTATGGAAATTTTATGCTTTATTAAAAAGAATTTTTGTACCTGAGGTAGGGCATCAGTATGCCCCTTTTTCTTTTCTGCAAGGTACACCTTGCAATTCCTCTTCTAGTGGCATATCTTGTGGCAGCAAAAACATTCGAATTTCGATGGAGCCCCCTTTTTCTTCTTCCCCTTCTTCACCTTGGCTGGTTGTGGGACCTGCCTCTTCTTACCTTTGCCTTTCGGCTGGTCTGAAGAAGCAGAGCCAACAACCAACACAGTCGGTTTCTTCTCAATCTATTCAAATTACCTAAGCATATTGAGGAGATCAGGAAGATCAGTTTCAATACTGTTCATGATGAAACCAGTAATGAATTGTTTAAAGTCTGGGGTTAAAGATTTAAGGATGATGTCAACGCTCATCTCATTGTCGAGGACAAAACCCAACTGGGCAGCATCTTCCATGTACCCGATCATCTTAATGACATGATCTTGTACAGGGCTCGTCTTCATCTTAGTTCCCCAGAGGTTGCTCGTGGCTTCAAACTTGGCAGCTCTGGACCGCTTGCCGTACACCTCCTCTGCATTCAGAAGCTGCTTTGAACATCCAAATGTTCGTTCCTTTGCAGGTCGTTGTTCATTGAAGCCAGAGTAAGGCACCTGGCCTTCTCGGCATCCTTCTGGTACTGCTTATAAATTTCCGTTTGTTAGTGGGTTGCATCTTTGTCAGGCATCTCCGGAGCGTCCTCGAACAGCACGTATCCTATCCCAGCTAGTGAGAGGACTAACTTAATATTTCTTAGCCAATCTTCGCGTCTAGCACGTTCTTTTTAATCATGTAGTTCAGACCCGACTCCATTCTGCATTTAAATAGATATTTAATTAGCATATGTTCGTTGTACAGTTTAAATGGTTTTTATTAAACTATATTCTCCCACTAATTTTAAGAATTAAAACCACAATAATGAACAATTTATTATATTAAAATATTTGTGGGAGAGGGATCCGACTACCCGAGTTTGACAACCTTGAGTGTAGCTCAACAAGTTGTCCGACTCTGCAGTCGGTAGACGAACTCTTCATCAATCATATAAAATATGATTCTCTATAAGTTTTACCCCTAGTCATTTGTGATCATGAGCGTGCTCATCCAAATCACAATGACTAGCCTAGTCAGACCCTTGTTTTCACGTCCAGCCTGACTTACGCCACCGCTCGATGTATTCACGACACGTCGGTTTAGGTCAGGACTAAACTTACATTAATGACTCAACTTACGCCGGTGCTCGGTGTATTCACGATACGACGGTTTGGGTTTAAGTCTAGACTACATCATTGGCTCAACTTACGCCGACGCTCAGAGTATTCACGACACAACGGTTTGGGTCAAGTCAAGATCTCGTCGTATGTATGTAAGAAGTCGGTTTCTATAAGGTTGTCATGCCACAGCTTGAGTGTAGCTCAACAACTGGAACATGGGTCTTACAGTTACCAACTCCTAAAACAAGGAGGGTTACGATCTATCTTGAAAAAGATTATTATCGTGTTTGACTTAGGTATAGTCAATAGACTTACACAGTCATGATTCGACTCCTTGCGGTCCAACAGACGCGGCCAGAGAATTAACTAAGCCATGACCACGTAACCCCTAGTCTAGCTAGGGTAATCCAATAAACTTAGCCAAGTACATTGACCGACATCATGATCCATTGAAGGAGACTTATCAATCTTATGTTTGTCCATCAACTAAAAGCCTTTTATTAACACTAATTAATCCTTATCAACTAGTGGATCCTTAAAATTTGAAATTTTATGGATTTGTTCAACAACTTTTATTAGATCCTTATCAAATATAAGGTTTGTTCGTTCATCGTGCTACCCTAATCTTTATTAGGATTTTAATAAATCAATTACAACATTTTAAATGTAGTCATTTAATCAGAATTATTATTGAAACGATTAAAATAACAATAGTCTATTAAAGAGGACTACCCTAATCTGGAATTAGGTTTAAATGTTGTAAGTGTTCATTAAAACATATCATGTCACAATATAAAATTTATCTTATAAAATTTTAAAGAATTAATGGCTAACCTAAAGGGTTCATGAATAATTAGAATTATACATCGTCATTAACAACAACCAACTAATTTTATCGCATAAAATAAAGGTTCAACTATGTGACATTAAAATTAGAACATGCAAGTTAAAACATCTATCAAATAAATAATTAACATGCTCTCATTAAAATTTAACATTTAAATTAAAAGAATATGATTTTAAAAATTAAAACATTTTATCTAATAAAATGTCGGTTTCATAAAAATCATCAAATAATTTTTAATATAAAACCTATGTGTTTAAAATCATTAAAACATTTTTGAATGCTTACTAAAAGTATTTTATCTCATAAAATAATTTTTAAAAGCATTTAATCATAAGAGGCTTATATAAACTTCATCACCTAAAATTTAAAATGTCTCTTAAAAAATTTACATGCTATAAAAACAATTTTTAAAACATTTAAAAGAAGGGTTCATACTTATTTTAACGTTATCAAATAAAGTTAAAATCTTTATGACATAAAGTAAGCAATTTAATAATTAAAATAATATCGCAGTCTAAGATGATGCAAACCTAGGCTTTGATACCACTGAAGGATTTTGGCAGACCCTTAGGGCTCAGATTTGTGCCCGGCCTACGTCGGACGGACAACAGAGGGATAAAAATCACAGCGGATAAAGCTAAACATTTTAGCGAGCCCTAAGGCGAGCCAGAACCTCGCCAAGATCTATGCCAACTCGGGGTGGATCTGACCACCCCCAAAGAAGGATCTAGCCTACTGCGACATTATTAAAATTATTCTAAAAACTACTAACTAACATACCAGGAATCTTGGCCTTGGGTCAGGCAAGATGTACCGCACCAACTTCTTGCGCTCCTTGTAGCCGAGCTGCCTTGCGCCTTCGAACCGATTTACCCGAGCCGCCTCCAAGCCAATCACTTGCCGAAGAAAGTTTCACTTAAGCAGACCCGCGTCAAAGACGTCTGGATCCAATCCAAACCTCCGCGTAGTCTTGCTAGGACCTGACAAAAAGATAGGAAGAGAAAGATGAGAGGAATATTTAAGTTCACGATCGAGCGTACTCAAAAATCAGGAGCTTCTCGAATCGATCGCTTGGTGTGTATTTCAATGAAGAGAGTGCACCCATATTTATATAGAGAGTCGGTCCCTCCCTTTTCGTCACGAGCAATGAGGGACAAACTTAAAATAAATGGGATTTTAATTTTGTTAATGAAGTTAGTAAGCCTTTCACAAAGGCCAACTTCAACCAATTCTCCCTCCCTCACAATTGAGCCTTAGAGACGATACAAGCTATCATTTCGAAGGGCTTCGAATGGTGAACGTGTAGGAATGAACGGTGACGAATTCCGACTTCGTTTGACCCCTCAAACAATTGCTCAAAGATGGGCAAAAAGTCGTGCATCGTAGCCGTCATTTTGGGTTTCAAAAAACCCTAGGAAATAAGTCAAACGGGGAGAGCAAACTTGCGGGCGCGCCCGCTAGGCGCGACTGCCTCCATTGCGGGCTGGCGCCCAAGCCCGCCCAGCGGGCTGTGCCCACTGGGCCACAACGGGCGACAGGCCCGCTAAGCTGGCCGGCCCCGCTAGCTCAGCGGGCAGTGCCCGCTAGAGTTAGCGGGTCCGCCCGCCCAATAAGCGGGCGGGCCATACTCTTTTTCCGTGCTGGACCCTCTAGCCCAAGTGGGTCTAACACACTCTTGTCTTTGACTGTTTTCCACTTTTTGGTCTCATTTGAGCTCTATTTTTGATGCGGTTTAAACCTGCGTTTAGATCGGGACGATCCCGTCATCTAGGTAAACTTTCCAACGCGTTTATTCCATTAAATATAGTTGTAAACAATTTACGAAACATTTACTCTAGTTTGCATCTCATGAATACCGCAGTTATAGTCCGTTCGTCAAGACTGTGTCTCTGCATGGCCTAGGGTATGGTTTACAGTCAACCCCACTAGCCAGCTTTGGTCAGTATACAGCGGCCTTTGTTGTATTCACGTTGTACATCTTACAACACACCCCGGCTGAGAATTAACACAAAGACCGTATTGATCCAGTGACACTAACTTCTCTTTAACGGAAGAGATGAATCTCATCTTTGTCATCTGCTTCCCTCGTGAGCTTCAGGTGTCACCCAACCTAAGATCTTTGAGCAGGCCGAGCCTCGAAGCTAGATCATAGATCTAAGTGACACTATCCATTCACAGGTTCGTACTAATGACTTCAGGTCTTAAGGACCAGCTTGCCTATCATCACCCTAGATTTATTATTGACAGTCTAGTTAAAGCTTAACCATTTAATAACTCTAATTTGGTCGTTCAGTAAACGCATTCTCTAATGAGCACATGTGTCTTGTCTCCGACTTCGTCAAGTCGAATAACTATGAGATCATCATTATCCTAAGGTAAGACAACCAATGGTCTAACCGATGTGTCGATATCCTATTCTCGACACATCTATGACCATGAACCGTTTAAAACTTAAGTTTCTAATCGGCCACTAACTTCTCATAATCGAGATCTATATCTGGATATGTAATGACCTGACAATAAGTCTAAGGAAATAATCCAAGTATCTGATTCTACGAATTCATACTTAGGATAATTGATACCATATAATAATTAGAACGAGATGATTATCTTAGGATGAATGCCTCAATGGCATACGTCTTCCTACACATACATCACAGTATATAATAAATTTAATTTTTTTAAAGCAAAAAAAACCAAAACATGTCTACTTAGTCTACGATATTACATTTATTTATTTGACCTAGGACACAAATGTATAAGTAAAATCTCCATTGTCTTGAGTGCTTTCAATCAACCCCTTTCATATTGGTGAATAAGCGATCTCTAGTATTAATACTCCCAAAACTATAATAAAAAGCATTCATACTTTCAACAAAAACATCCAAGAAATCACCACAGTATGCCCCAAATCAGCCGCTATTCGCGATCATTGAAGTATGATTCGCTCTGCAGGCACATTGACTTTCATTTATCAATCAATTCAGCATTGTATCCACTGTTTCAGAATCTCATCATCAAACCCTCAATTTATTGTTTTGATTAGCATGGTAGGCAATTTACAAAATGCATCAAATTGTTCACATCTTACTTCAAATACCCATATACTAAAATGTCACAAGATAAAATAACACATGAAAAAGTAATCAAAAATATCAAAATTGTGCACAGAAAGTTGCAAATATATACCTTGTAGAGATACAAGACAGAGAGGAAGAAAGCAAGAGGATGGCACCATCCGATGGAAACCAAGATCCAGAGAAGCAGTAGCACGAATCCTACGTGGTGTATGATTGAAATATCAGCTGACCCCATTTTCTCCGCTCAATCCACTGCTCAAAATTCAAGATTTTTAGAGGGAACAAAAGGCAGGCAAAGTGTAAACCTTGACAGAAATTTTTATTGAACGTGAGATCAGGCGAGTTCAGCGCAGCTGCGGCATTTGACCGAGGAATTCGTAGCGTTTTAAAGACGAGGGTTTGAAATTGGGAGGGATGAGGACGAGACGGAGTCTTCTTGAACCTTGAATGAGACGTCTTTGGTTTATTTTATTTTATTTTATTGTCAAGAAAAGGCGGCGACCATGTTGGCGTGCGTTTCCTTTCCTTCTTAGTTTAAGTACAAATTTTTAAGATAGGACGAAAATTAGATATTGTTATGGATAGGCAGCTCATTGGATATCCATCCATTCATTGAAAACTATATATACGAAGGTAGGTGGCTCCTTACCTCGTACACTTATTACTCTACTTTTTCCTTCACAACGCGTTATCAGCACGATCTTGCTCGTAGAAAAAGCAACGACGCTCAAGGAAGGAGATCCATCCAACGCTCAGTTTTCAGAAGATCGTATTCTTTTCAACGGGAAGCGTAAAGGACATCCTTCATCAATCGTCGTCTAGATTCCTTTGTCGAATCTAGAGGTAAATTTTCAAAAAATTTAGATCTAAACTTGCTTTTCCAGTAGATCTCCATGTTTTAAGATCAAATAGTTTAAAAATACGGTAAAAATCGCATTATTATTTAGATATGCATATCTATAATCTGTAAAAATCAAATTTTTATTTAGATCTGTATGTCTATAAACAATAAAAATCGATTCTTTTTAAATCTGAATGTCTAGAAAAAATCTGTTTTTATCTCCCCTAGATCCATATATCGCACGCCCAAAGGGCACGACGGCGGTGCCTTTTCAGCGCCGCCGGCGGCAAACAAGCCGCGACCAGCGGCGGCCAGAAGCCGTGGCCTGCCAGCCGCGGCGGCCGCGCCCTCTTGGCGCGGCCAGCCGCCGGGGCAGCCGCCGCGGGTCTCCAAGGGTTTTTCGAAGCCCTGGCTCTAACGGGCTATTTTTTGGGGAGGCCCAAATTAACCATATTGGGTTGTTTTCATGGCCCAGAAGCCTGGAAATTAGCCCACTTACACATAATTTTTCTTTTTTTTATTTTGGCCTCAAAAGCCCTATAATTAAAGAAATTTTAATTTTGTGATAGAGTTAAGCGAAAAGATAAATATAAATGAAATGGATCATGATTAAAAGTTTTTAAAATCATTTTTTAGCACGTCACTTTATTTCTAGATTATTTATTAATCTTTCATATACCTGTGACATATAATATTTGCGTGGTTGTATAAACATATAATAAATAGAGTTTTAGAAATGCTCAGTAATGGTATGTCGTCTCTGTCGTTCAGCGCGTGGTCAGATCAATCTGACAAGTAGTAGTCGTGTCACAGCAACTCAAGTTGTGGTAATGAACTTTCTCCCTCAATGTTGTGACCTTGCACTTGGAAGATGTTTCGGCTTTGCTCTTGGAAGATGTTGTGGATTTGCAATGGAAGATGACACTAACCCCTTGAAAGATGTTGCATCCTCGCTAATCTTTTCCAATATCCTGGCACTTGCTCAATCTTTTCTTTGGTCCACAATTTCGGCTGATCTTCAATATTGTGCCTCTTGATGATTGGTGAACAAAAGTTGTATAGCTTTTCTTTGCAAGATGCTGAGGATTACGGCACTGCACAAAAGAAAGGAATCTCAGTTACTTTAATAAAAAACACGCAGACCTTACATGTATTCACATGAGCCGGCCTCCACTGATTTTGTTTTGATGCACAGTGCATCTCTCCTTCTTCAATAACTGTTGCTTCAAGGCCGGCCCTAGGTTTTTGCAACAAAAAAGGTGATTGGCCAAGAGAGGTTTTGATGTTGAAGCACATGGCGGCTAAAAAAATCCTATAGGTGCTTGTCCTTTTGATGACCTCCAAACAAAAAATGGCACAAGGAGAGTATTGAATTTAATTAAATAATATGAAGTTGATTACCTTTTGCTCATGGGAATTCAAAGTTTCGGTAGGCACTTGCTCTTGGATTAAAAACCCATAAAAAATAATGGCTCTGAAGTTCTTTCAGGGGAGATTGAATTTGGCACTGAAAAAACAAAACACAAAGAAAACATGTGATCTTTCAAGTCATCAAACAATGAACATGCTGCCCTCTGGGAAGTTGCGGCTCTCTTTCTTTTAAATTTCGGCAGCCCCAAGGGTTTTTTTCTGGTTGCTCTTTGACAAATTCGGATGCTTTAGGTTATTGAATTTTTTTTGGCCGTGCGTCCCTTTTAAAACCTAGGCTATAGCCCTCCTTTATATAGCTATGCACAACAACATTTTTCCACCTAATTACCGAGTTGCCATCTTTGCTTGATCAAAGAAAGATCCAGTCGCCCACTTGCTTTTGGGCCAGACATTTTGCTACCCTGCCAAAAAAACGCATGATGATTTCATTTGAGTCTTGGGAATATCTTTTCACCCCCAAGTAAAGTATCTCCTTCTTCCCATCATATTGGCCACGTCTCACAATGAGTCTCTCCAAGCTTTTCCCTTTCCTGAAACACTTAACACACGCGTTAAAAACGTTCACACATGTTTGTTATCATCAAACACGAAGTTCACAGATCGTTGCTACCAACAATCTCCCCCTTTTGATGATGACAAACTAAGTATAAGATTTGAGCATTAAGTTTCCAAATAGTGCGTGAGAAAGTGTGACTATAGTGGGTGACATGAAATGAGATATAGTGATGTGCAAACAATGATGTACAGAGTTAACAATATGCATGCTCCCCCTATTTTTGTGCTTCCCCAATATTCATTAATGCTCCCCCGTAATCAAACAATCATATTTTCACGAGCATTAATATCAAATCTGTCCCAAATTTCCCCCCTTGTTATCATCAAAAGTCGAAACACGAAGTCAAAATCATATAACATGCAAAAAGAGAGTATTATTAACCATTACCAACAATTGCATGCAAACTTATCATAGAATAATCAAGTCAAAATCCGATGAAATTAAACAACTACGACTTCAACACCAACGTGTACGTGCGATGATTAAAATTGAAGCACATAGGGAGAATCATTTAAGAAAGTCAACCAAAACCAATCCTCATTTTCCAAATAACATTCTATCACCTAAGATTGATTTTTCCCACCTCATTAAAAATGAGTTCAAGGTACCACACCCCAAAACATAGCCTATAAGGACTCTTAGATGTGGGGGTGGCATTGCTTGATGAGTAAATACACCAACGCTAAAGTTTACCCATAAAGCTTATGTTGGATACTCGTGGGTAATACCGTTGCCAAGGATTGTATCCATTTTTCATACAGAGCAATTATTCTTTTTTTTTCATTTTTTTAATACTTATAACAACACTTTCTTTTGCTCAATTTTTATCCATGGCAAGGTATATCATATCCCTTAGATTTTCAGTTAAGTTTTCCTCCTACACTCACTTTCCATACTTTATAAACGATATCTCCAAATGTGCAACAATAGTAATACAAGTGGAAGTGAAATAGGTGGTGTAGAGTTCAAGTTATTTTCATTCCTTGAATATGCCATGAATATTTAGAAAGATGAACATGCGCATGTGGCAAAAGAAATAATACACCAATTTCTACATAGATATGAAAATCATTCATGAATGATTTCTTTTAATAAGTCAAAGAGAAAGATACATATTAAGCACCATTTTTCTTTATTTATATTTTTTTCATTTTTTTTGTTTTTGTTTTTATGCATGAAGTACTAAAGCAAACATGAGATGCAATCACACAAACAAAAAATCATGCACACATAGCAATGCAACTACTAGCACACAAACAAAGAAAAGTCACGCACACAAAAAGCTATGAAGGTATGCGTTGAGTTCAAGGAGAAAGATATACATTCGCGTCGCCGTTTGACTAAGGAGCTAAAAAATAATGAGACATTCAATTTATCGCTCCTCGTCAAATCTACATCGTATCTACATGCTAGGTGTTATGTGTGACCTTGGAATCCAACAAGGTACACTCACGTTAGTCATCAAAGATTTAGGAACCCATATTTGTTTGAACTTAATGTTTTGTTCCTATATTTGCAATGATATGAAGTATGACCAACGCATCCACATGTAAAGCACTTTGCATGAAAATTTCCAACCTTTGTTGTTTCAATGTGAACTTTTCTATAATTTGGTTTTTCAACATTTTTAGAACCATATTCTAGTCCTCGTCTATTATTGCCATAAAGTTGATTTTCAAGAATAATGTCCAAATTTTGTTTTCCAATGGAAAATCTCTTTAATGACAATTCTAGGGTGGTGACTTTGGATTTCAAGATATCGTTTTTATTCACAAGCAAAGTGCATTTACTAATGAAAGCTTGCTTGTTTTCCTCTTATTTCTTTTCAAAATCCCTCGTTTTTTCTTTAAGTTCAAGATTTAGCATGTTAATCTTTTCAGAAAGCAATTCATTTTCAACTTCAAGCTTTATCTTATCTAGCTTATACATGCTAATATCCTTTTATAAAGAGGGACATGAAAGACAATCAGTTTTTTCAGGCAGGCTAGCTTTCTCTTTTCCTAACATAGTAATGGTAGATTTGCATGCAACAAGCTCTTGTTTAAGATTTTTCGTTTCTATAGACATGTCATACTCAGTTTGTTGCATATCAAAGTTATCATTCCTATAACTATCCACATCAGCTTCTAGCTCATCAATTCTACATTGCATTCCTTTACAGATTTCTAAAAGTTCAGCTTTAGTAGGAGATTCTACCTCATTGTGTTTGGCCATTAATGCCATGCAGGAGTGGGCTTCATGTTCATCCTCCTCATTCTCAGCTTCGCTATCCATATCCCACGTCAGCACTCTGGGTTTTCCTTTTGCAACTTGAGCTATGTGTTGTTGTGGGCAATCTTTTATGTGATGTACCTTTTTCCTGCATTTAAAACATTCATTTCTATTAATAGCTTTCTGATAAGAGAAATTTCTACCAAAATTTGAATTATTAGAACGAATGCACCTTTTCACCATCTCAGTTCTTCCTTGATCAGTCTGAATGTATCTCCTGAAGTTTCTGACCATTAAAGCTTGCTCTTCATCAAGATCGTCGTCGTTAGCTTGAAGAGCTAATGGTGTGGAAGCTTTGGTCTTCTCTTCAGGTTTCTCTCTGGCTTCTATACTCTGCAACTCAAGCTCGTGTGACATTAGGTTTCCTATCTAGCCCTCCACTTTCATTGTTGATAAGTCCTTATCTTCTTGAATGGCGGTGACTTTAGGCCTGAATGAGCTTGGTAGCGCCCTTAAGATCTTTCGTACATGTTCATGGCTAGAGTATGGCTTACTGAGGGAACTGGATTTGTAGACGATGACTGTGAACCTTGCAAACATGTCTTTAACCGATTCTGTTGGTAGCATGCGGAAGCTCTCATATTCTGTGCTCAGCAACGCAAGTCTGGATTCCTTTACTTGCGATGTTCCCTTGTGTGTCACCTCCAGAGTATGCCAGATTTCCTGCGCAGTTAGACAATGTGAGATACGATAAAACTCAGATTTATTAAGAGAGCATATAATCGCATTCATAGCTGTAACGGCCTGTTTTCATCATGACAAACTATTTGACCAATTTTTCAATTTTTAACTATTTTATAATGGTTTGTCAGGAGTTTTACTGATTTCAAAAATTTCTTATAAAAATATTTTGAAGTATCAGACTAGTTATGGAGTATTTTAGTAAGATCGGATTTCATCAAATACTCAAAACATTTTTGATAAAATTCATTTTCAGTTTTTACCGTTTTGACTTAATGAATTTATTTTCTATACAAACATCATCAAAACGATTTCAAACTTTTGCAGTAACATTCACTGATCAATTAGGGCTTCCCACATTAATTTCGTAATTTTCTGAAGTCAAATCAATAGAGAACCCGCAAACCCGCTTCCTAAACGTTTTGGCCAAAAACTAGTATTTCCGTAGCTCAAACCCTGTAACGGACTTCGTATTCGCGATCCTCGCAACGATACGATTCCGTGGGTATGTTTTCATAATTTTTCGGACACGTCTATTAGTAGGGGCAAAATCGTAATTTCGTTTTTGGTATTTTACTAATTACCTTCGCTAATGTGATTTTACTAATCAACTTTACCTGAATTAGCACTAAACGTGTCATCTCAACGGATAAACGTGGATACACGTTTATCTCCTTCCCCGGTTAGATGCATTCCCCTAACCCAATTGTCAAAATACACACAACCCCATTAATTACCCTTAATTAAGACCCTTGACTACACCTTTTATTATATTAATTGTTAAGCCTATTTAACCATAACCTAACCCCGTTCTCCTTCGTTCACAAAGCTCTAACCCTGTCCCTAACGCACGCCCCCTCTCGCTTCTTTCTCTGCTCTCTCGTTCTCACTCTCGCTCACTCTCCCTAAGCCTCGACGTCTACTACGAACTCAACCCCCCGCTCCGACGGAGCTCGCCACCATGCACCGAACAAGACCCCCATGCTCTGCCGCTTCTCCGTTCAACGCCACCACCGTGACCGCCATTGAACGCCGGCGAAGCCTCCTTCGTCAACCCAACAATAGCGCCGCTCGACTACACATCCCCACGACGAAGCTCCGCCCGTCGCCGCCCGCTGCACGTCTCCGAGCAGCTCTCCTCTCCTTGCCGCCATGCACACCAACGACGATGAGACACCACCGGAGCCCACGGCGACCAGCAGCTTCGCCCGACCCCCGCTCCACTTCCTGCTTCGCTCCGACGACGTCACCCCGACGTCCGACGACTCGAAACACCCCCGGAGTCGCCACCGCCTTCTGTCGACGTTCCCGCTCCGCCCCGCCACTCGCTTCGCCGGAGCAGCAGCCCCCGAGCCCTCCACGGTGCCCCGAAGCCCCTCCGAGATTTGCACACCTCGCCGCCGTTCTCTCGACGTCGCCTTCGACGAAGCCGCTGCCTCCCGCAGCTTCCAAGCCCCCATGCTACACCCTCGCCTTGTCTCCATTGCAGAGCTCCGCCTCCCTCCGACGAGAAGCCATACCCCCGCCTGCCACTCCACGCCGTAACCGCCACAGCTCCCTCGTCTCCACCCACCGTTGTCGGAGTCTCCTCGCACCGACGATCGCCGCCACGGACCTCGCCGGACCCCTCCGCCGTTCGCCTGAGACGCACCGCCCCGTCGCCGCTGCCTCCGAGGCCGTCGACGTAAGCCCCCGCCTGCATGCACACAAGAACGAAGGAGCGGGTGGGTTGTTATTAAAACATAATTTAAACGTATTTTCGTATAAAATACGCGTATTTATGTATTTTGCTAATTATATAATATGGGTTATATAGTAGATAATTAATAATAAATTATATAGAGGCCAGAAAAATGTGAGACCACACCTAGAAAATCAGAAATGACATTCTGGACCCAATGGCGCTAGTTTCGTCTCAATCTGACGCTTAGATTTTCCAGAATTAATTTTTAAGCCTAAAAGATAAATATGTTATTTTCATTCAAAAATCTGTAACTTGATATTTTCACTTACATTAATATGTGAGAAAAATATATGTTAAAGTACTCTTCGAGACGGTCATTTTGACAGCTTATTTGTCACTTTCCGATGCAGATTGCATCCAAAAGAAATTATTGAATAATTACGTTACTTAATTAAAAATTAGTTTTAAATCTATTTTGAACTTTTAAAAATTATAAAAATTACTATGAGCTTCCGAAAAATATTTCCTCCTACGATAAAATTATTTTCCTTATATCTAGGCTATAGAAAAATTTAAAACACTTTTCGACAACATTTTAATCGATTATAAAAATCGAAACGACCAAATCCAATAGATAGAAAATATGGTAGCCTGTAACTAATGAATTCTTGTGTTTGCAGGTACCAATACTCGTGCACCAGCATCTTTAAAAGCTCTAGCTCCAATCTCGTCTTACCACGACGATCCCAAAAAGGGTAAGTCACTCTAATTCTAACTTTGGAAATCTGGATAGTGTACTCGTATGAACTTAGGACATGACATCTAATCTCAGAACAGCTATTGACTTGAACCAAGGATTAGAGACCTAATTAAATAGCGAACTAATCAATAGTGGAATGACCAAAGGACTAAATTGAGATAGTACATGAAATTTGATATCATAGTTGTTGGACTTCAAATCATTGCTCGGACTAGATTGAGATAGTAAACTTTTATGAAATTTGATATCATAGTTGTTGGACTTCAAATCATTGCTCGGACTAAATTGAGATAGTAAACTTTTATGAAATTTGATATCATAGTTGTTGGACTTCAAATCATTGCTCGGACTAAATTGAGATAGTAAACTTTTATGAAATTTGATATCATAGTTGTTGGACTTCAAAGCATTGCTCAGGACTGATATTCTCTGTTGAGGCTTCTGCCTTGACTTTTCAGCAAGTAACTACCATATAAATGTAATTGATGTACTCATTGATGGATGTATTGTTGTACACATTGTTGGATGTACGAAATGATGGGCCTATGAGGCCATACGGATACGGATATGGATACAGACACGGATACTGATATAAATGTTAAATGTGATACAACATGGGTTATGGGGTAGTCTTGAGCTACGTAGTGTGCGGGAGTGACTGGGTCCACCATTATTAGTTAAGCTGTACCATCACCCTGTAGGGGATGGTAGGTAGATATTCTATGAGTTGCTACGTGGGATGGGTGCACTTCTGGTTGCATATCGTACACTTGAGCTAAGACTGTTGCACTAGCTGATTGATACAGGGCTCATGAGGCCATATTGATACGAACACTGATATGAACATTGGACTATGATAATACACGGGATACGGGGTAGTCTTGAGCTACGAAGTGTGCGGGAGTGACCGGGTCCACCCTTATTAGTTAAGCTGTACCATCACCCTGCAGGAATGGTAGGTAGATATTCCACGAGTTGCTCCGTGGGATGGGTGCACTTCTGGTTGCATATCGTACACTCGAGCCAAGGCTGATGCACATTTACGGAGCACATTACAGAAAACACTATTGGGCCCTCGGGCATTTACGGAGCACATTACGGAACACACTATTGGGCCTTCGGGCATTTACGGAGCACATTTACGGAGCACACTATTGGGCCTTTGCGGCATTTAAGACTGATGCACTAATTTGATTAATGTTACACTAGTTAGTTGATACTATTTTTCAGTCACGACTACTACTATTCTACGGACTAAGTCAAGACTACTCAAACGGTTTAATAATGAGCGGTCTTGAATTACGACTGAATCAGTGTCTAGAAAGGAATGGGAAGGGGGTTGGTCAACCAATGGACTAGTTCATGCGGTCTTTGAAGTGACATGTGCCTTCAAGCCCTGACTGACTGGCTGATTTGGAAGTTAAGTTAGACTTCTTATTATTAGGCCCGCCTACACTATTAGATAGCCAAACGACGCTCACCTCCCTAAGTGTTGCTACAACCACCTGGATATCTAACTATCGTCATCACATTGTCTGTGGTCGAAATATTGTTGCTACCATATGCCATGTCACAGTTATCACTCTTACACTTACACAGTCACCTTTACGTACAGTTACCAGTACTTTACTCATTCTCTTACATACCTGTCAGCTCATACTTTACTTTTTGTACCTATCTGACCATCTTTTGTTTACTATAGCTTGTTCCATACTTTTGCACTACTTTGTTTCTATTGCTAGAATTGTTGTGACTTACCTACGGTTTCGTCTCTGTGGCACCGCAGACGACGTACATATGGAGACATATGCTCTAGAGTTAATAGCGCCAAAATTTGACCATGAGTCTGCAGCTTTCAGAGTTGTTTCCAGTTGTATTTACTTTCCTTCATCTACGATTGTTGGACCATTTTTGTACAATATGGATGTAATAATTGGACACTATTTGGGTATTTTTGTACATCTCTGCATCGTGGCTATTTTGTTTTCACTGGTTAACTGCAGGACCTGCGCAAATACCAAAAAGTAACGGGCCCGGGAATCGGGTCGTTACAATAGCTTTACCATTAAGAGTACAAAGTTTCTTATCAGCTAAATCCCAC
Organism: Scilla litardierei; assembly: GCA_030789695.1. Classification (NCBI taxonomy): domain Eukaryota; kingdom Viridiplantae; phylum Streptophyta; class Magnoliopsida; order Asparagales; family Asparagaceae; genus Scilla; species Scilla litardierei. The sequence continues at coordinate 198,731,357 of CM061136.1, forward strand.
TTGTCTCTAGGCTTAATCATAACAGTGTCTTCGATTTTAATAGTAGGTAGACTATAACCATTTTCAACAATATCACACACATCATAATCTACAGACACTAAATAGATTTTCATCCTAGCCTTCCAATATGCAAAGTTTACACCGTTAAACTTAGGGGGACGGGCTATAGACTGACCTTCAACAAATGCACAATCAGATATATTCATGGTCATCTAAAAATCTAGACTAGATCCTCTAAACTGGCTCTGATACCACTTGTTGGATCTGGATCGTAGCCTAGAGGGGGGTGAATAGGCTAATAAAAATTCTCACGCAACCCACGAGAAATCACACGCAGTTATAAGCCCATGCAGGGTAATAAAAAGACAATCACAGATTACGCACAGATATACACTGGTTCGATCGTCCCCACGACCTACTCCAGCCCCTGAAAGCAAATACTAGATAGATATGTAATCATGTACAGCTACAATGAGTCAAGATCCCAAATCTACTCTCACCTAGCTTGTATGCACACCACGTGCTCTACACTCTCAATATAGTCAGATGCTCTCCATCCGTGACGACTCCCAAAGTCGTCAAGTCCCCAAAAAGTAACACAGAATGTAAAGTTTCCCCTACAGAGATCGCTACACCAATACAGAGATAAATAAATAGAGTTTTAGAAATGCTCAGTAATGGTATGTCGTCTTTATCGTTCAGCGCGTGGTCAGATCAATCTGACAAGTAGTAGTCGTGTAACAGCAACTCAAGTTGTGGTAATGAACTTTCTCCCTCAATGTTGCGACCTTGCACTTGGAAGATGTTTCGGCTTTTCTCTTGGAAGATGTTGTGGATTTGCAATGGAAGATGACACTAACCCCTTGAAAGATGTTGCATCCTCACTAATCTTTTCCAATATCCTGGCACTTGCTCAATCTTTTCTTTGGTCCATAATTTCGGCTGATCTTCAATATTGTGCCTTTTGATGATTGGTGAACAAAAGTTGTATAGCTTTTCTTTGCAAGATGCTGAGGATTACGGCACTGCACAAAAGAAAGGAATCTCAGTTACTTTAATAAAAAACACACAGACCTTACATGTATTCACATGAGCCGGCCTCCACTGATTTTGTTTTGATGCACAGTGCATCTCTCCTTCTTCAATAACTGTTGCTTCAAGGCCGCCCCTAGGTTTTTGCAACAAAAAAGGTGATTGGCCAAGAGAGGTTTTGATGTTGAAGCACAGGGCGGCTAAAAAAAATCCTACAGGTGCTTGTCCTTTTGATGACCTGCAAAACAAAAAAAATGGCACAAGGAGAGTATTGAATTTAATTAAATAATATGAAGTTGATTACCTTTTGCTCATGGGAATTCAAAGTTTCGGCAGGCACTTGCTCTTGGATTAAAAACCCATAAAAAATAATGGCTCTGAAGTTCTTTCAGGGGAGATTGAATTTGGCACTGAAAAACAAAACACAAAGAAAACCTGTGATCTTTCAAGTCATCAAACAATGAACATGCTGCCCTCTGGGAAGTTGCGGCTCTCTTTCTTTTAAATTTCGGCAGCCCCAAGGGTTTTTTTCTGGTTGCTCTTTGACAAATTCGGCTGCTTTAGGTTATTGAATTTTTTTTGGCCGTGCGTCCCTTTTAAAACCTAGGCTATAGCCATCATTTATATAGCTATGCACAACAACATTTTTCCACCTAATTATCGAGTTGCCATCTTTGCTTGATCAAAGAAAGATCCAGCCGCCCACTTGCTTTTGGGCCAGACATTTTGCTACCCTGCCAAAAAAACGCATGATGATTTCATTTGAGTCTTGGGAATATCTTTTCACCCCCAATTAAAGTATCTCCTTCTTCCCATCATATTGGCCACGTCTCACAATGAGTCTCTCCAAGCTTTTCTCTTTCCTGAAACACTTAACACACACGTTAAAAACGTTCACACATGTTTGTTATCATCAAACACGAAGTTCACAGATCGTTGCTACCAACACTCCCAAGAAAGACTGGGAGGATAAGTGCTCTAAATACGGAATGACTGGACATTGGTCCAGAATCTGCTGCACTCCCAAACACCTACATGACCTCTACCAGGCAAGTCTTAAGCCTCACGCTGAGACAAACCTGATAGAAAGTGCAGCGTTACCAGAGACTACATGTAATCCAGAAGATTTCATGGGAGACGACACTCTTTAGTCATGTACCATTTGCATTTTATTTTCTAGCAATGTATCTTCCTTTCCTGTAATGTATCTTGCGTTATGTCAAACTATTCTTGTTATTCAGCATCTTAATATAAATGAAAGTATATTCCCTTTTCTTTTCGTATTATTTATCGCTTGAATGTTCTTTTATAGATATATGGAAACCACATGCCTAGTGGACAGTGCATCAACGCACTCAATCCTTCAAAGTAAAGACTACTTTACGAGCATTAGTAGATATTCTGGTCCATTGAGAACAATCTCTCAGGACCAGCTGATATAATAGAAGGATCGGGAGAAGCAATCATATTGCTCTCCAATCACACACTCATCAAACTTAGAGATGCGTTATACTCACCTAAATCAATCCGAAACCTCCCAAGTTTTAAAGATATCCGTTTAAACGGATACCACTTAGAGACGGTCGAGGATAATAAAAAGGAATACTTGCACGTAACTATCTCACAAATGGTACAAAAACCATTGTGGAACGTTTCGAGGGACTCCCCACGGGACTCTACCAAATAAGTATTCACTCTCCAGAAGCATTATTAACGGAGCACCTGCAGTGCCCCCAAACACCAGAATTCCAACTCTGGCATATTAGACTGGGACACCCTGGATCTGTTATGATGTACTGCATCATAAAAAGCTCAAGGGGTATAAATTTGAAACACATGAAGACTCTTCAAAAAGGTAAATTCCCATGTCCACCCTGTTACAAGGGTAAACTAATTACAAGATCCTCTCCACTTAAAGTGGACTTGGAGTCTTCAGGTTTTCTGGAAAGAACCATGGAGACATTTGTGGGCCTATACACTAATCACGTGGTCCGTTCAGGTACTTTATGGTCCTGATAGACGCATCTACTAAGTGGTCGCATGTATGTCTACTGTCCACCCGTAACTTAGCACTGTTAAGCTTTTAGCTCAGATAAGCAGGTTGCGGGCCCACTTCCCCGCCTACCAGATAAAAAAACTTCGTCTGGACAATGTGGAGGAGTTTACATCACAAGTCTTTCTAGACTATTGCCAAGCACATGGCATTGAAGTCGAACATCATGTAGCACATGTTCACACCTAAAATGGGTTAGCAGAATCTCTAATTAAGGGACTGCAAGGGATTGCTCGTCTATTATTACTTCAATCCCAGTTACCAGTGAATGCATGGGGTCATGCAATATTGCATGCTGCATCCTTAATAAAATTAAGACCTTCTGGAGGTCAGTCATCTTCTCCTATGTAATTCACACTTGGAGTTCCACCAATTGTCTCACACTTGAGAATATTTAGTTATGCAGTATACGGCCACATAGCACCATCACAAAGGACAAAGATGGTCCACAACGTTGTCTAGGCATTTATGTTGGGTTTGATACGCCCTCCATATAAGATTCCTAGAACCCCTTACGGGAGACGTTTTTAAGGCACGTCTAGAAGACTGTGAATTTGATGAAACATCATTTCCAAAACTAGGCATACAAACCAAGAAGCCTGAAGCTTCGGAGATACCCACTTGGAATACAAAGACACTAAGTCACTTTGATCCGCCCATAAGCCAGTATGAGGAGGATGTCCTGAATATTCTCCATATCCAAAACACTGTCCATCTCTTGCCGGAGAAATTTACTGACAACCAGAAGATTGTCAAATCACACGTCCTTCCGGCTAACACTCCAGCTAGGATTGACATACCGGAAAATGGATGCAATCCGCCTACATCAGAGATGGTTGGACCTCTTAAAAAGAGAAGACGACCACCGGGATCCAAGGACCAAGTCCTTCGAAAGAGTATGACCCTTGGCAATGGTAAAACAATATCACCACAGGATGCTACTATAAGCCATGCTACCCCATCTATCACAAACTCTCAAACAGAGAAAAAACCGGGAGAAAATGAAGTTTCGATACATTATGTACGAACTAGGGAGTACTGGGACAGAAAGAGCACAATTATAGATGACACATTTGCGTGTAATATTGCTATCAACGTCGCGTACTGCGACAATGATATCGAACCACACTCTCTGACAGAATGTCAAAACAGAGATGATTGGCCAAAGTGGAAAGCGGCAATAGGAGTGGAGTTGGTTTCACTCACAAAACGCAAGGTCTCCAGACCAATTGTCCAGACACCAAAAGTTGTAAAACCGGTGGGTTATAAATGTGTATTTGTTAGAAAAAGAAATGAACAAAATGAGATCGTTCGCTACAAAGCAAGACTTGTAGCGCAGTGTTTTACCCAACGTCCAGGGGTGGATTTTGACGCCACATACTCCCCAGTCATGGATGCGATCACCTTTCAATTCCTTCTTGGCTTAACAGCTCAAAAAGGTCTGGATATGCAGCTTATGGATGTCGTAACTGCATACCTATATGACAATTTAGACCGAGACATCTATATAAGATTGCCTGACGGTTATTCTTTACTTGCAGCAATGAAAGAGAGACAACGTGACATCTACTCAGGGAAACTACAAAGATTATTATATGGTCTAAAATAATCTGGAAGGATATGGTATAACAGACTGAGCGATTTCCTTGCAAAACAAGAATTTAAAAATGACCCAGTCTGCCCTTGCATCTTTATAAGAGCAAAGGCAACATGATTTGTCATTATAGCCGTCTATGTGGACAATTTGAACCTCATCGGATCTCCTGGAGAGATCACTAAGATTTCTAGAAACTTGACAGAAACTTTCGAGATGAAAGACATCAGAAAGTCAAAACTTTGTCTAGGTCTTCAAATAGAGCATCTTAACGATGGGATCCTGTTACACCAGTCAACTTATACATCGAATTATTGAAAAATTTCCAAATGGATATGTGCCACCCCCTCAGTACCCCAATGGTCGTTAGATCATTGGATGTGCATAAAGACCCTTTCCGACCGCTGGAAGAGGGGGAGGAAGTACTAGGCCCTGAAGTGCCTTATTTAAGTGCTATCGGTGCACTCCTTTACCTGGCTAACTGTACTCGCCCTGACATAGCATTTGCAGTCAACCTACTAGCCAGATATAGTGCTGCACCTACACAGCGGCATTGGGCCGGAGTTAAGCATCTTCTACGCTACCTCCAAGTGTCCATAGACTTAGGTCTATTCTACAGGAAAGAGGCAAACACAGGTTTAGTCGGTTATGCTGATGCAGGTTACAGGTCCGATCCTCATACAGAGAAGTCTCAGACCGGATACATGTTCACATATGGCGGCACTGCCATATCTTGGAGATCTGTGAAGCAAACCATGACGGCAATCTCATCCACACATTCAGAACTTCTAGCAATCCACGAAGCAAGCAAAGAGAGCTTCTAGCTACGTTCTATGATCCAACACATTCTCACCTCTACCGGCCTGATGACCGGCGTTCTTGAGCCTACTCCACTCCATGAAGACAATGCAGCATGTATAGCCCAGTTACAGGACGGTTACATCAAAGGCGACAAGACGAAGCATATCTCTCCCAAGTTCTTCTGGACGCATGACCTTCAGAAGCAAAAACAGATTGAGATACAGAAGATCCAATCATGTAATAACTTGGCGGATTTGCTTACCAATCCTTGCCTACTAGTATATTTGAGAAACTTGTAAATGGGATTGGGATGAAGAGAGTGAGAAAATGTAAACTGGGTCAGGATGAGAGGACTATGAATGTATAGATACATAAGAGACTGATGTATAGATTCATATGAAATCTGCAAGCCTGAAGATTGGTCAGATGAGGGGAAGTCAACCGCAGAGTTGTACTCTTTTCACTTGGCTATTGGTTTTTTCCAACAGGGTTTCCATAGTCAAGGCTTTGACGAGGCAATCTCGTTGACTCTGGATCCTGAAGTATCCACCCCTAGACACATCCCTAAAACATGAAAAGTTACGGATAAACTGTTCTTTATTTAAAAAGGCAATTATCCTAACTCGAATCCTGAAGAATCCACCTCTTATTCAATGTTGGTTGGATAAGGGGAAGTGTTATGAATAGGCCCATGAGGTCCATTGGGTATCCACCCATTCATTGAAAGCTATATATATGAGGGTAGAAGGGCTTCTTACCCCTTACACATATTACTCTACTTTTCCCTTCACAACAGAAATAATTTTAAAAATAGGTCAAAATTAAATTTAATTATAAAAACCAATCAATGCGTCGTCACGTCAGACTTTGCTTGCAAAATGACATTAAAAAGACTAGAATTAGCGACTCTGGTCAATTTAAACGACATCGATTGGCAACCACGGTCAAATTGTTCACCCTTAAAATGGTCAGGTTGTCGACCTTGGCTGGTATATATTGAGAAAAAAATTTAAAAAATTTTAAATTTTTTTGCTTATTTTGAAATTTTGTCCTTCTTTTAAATACCCCCTTTAAATATATTTTTTAATGGGTAATCGTGTGGGAGATACTAGGAGCGTAAAATCCACTAATATCTTAGGATAGTGGATGTGACGAGTTGAGTTTACCTGACTCCTGACCCATGGGGTGCAAATATGAATTAGACTCGGATGGGAAATGGCAAGTTAAAAACAAGCTAGGTTGGATCAATCCTTTCATACGCAATGTGTTGGTGAATGCAGATTCGCAATCATAACCCTCGTAAGTCGATTTAATGAAATAGTGTGTCATTCGAAGCCATACCCACTGTTATTCTTTTAAATATTAATTGATGTCATCTATACCCATTGTATTCTAAATTTTTAACGACTTTACCCATATCCCTCCTCCTGCCACGTGCTTCGGGAGTTCCTCACATGCTTCCAAACTCTGCCACGTGTTCTCTTCACTCCCCTCTCCAACTTATGTGATTCTCTCTCTTATCTGCTTCTCATCAATCTCTTCTATGATCATTTCATTCATCACCTACTTTGCCGATGTGCTCTATGTAACTCCATCAAACAAAACAAACAGATTCCATGAAATCAGACAGTCACATGATATGCACTCTAAAATAAGGAGGATGAGGAGGGATGCATTCTTTGTGACTGGGATGTTGTCTGGCTCGAGGTTCATCTTCTTATCTTCTTCTTCATCTTCTTCAACTATGAGGTACGTGTCCTTGTACGTTCGTGAGAGCTAAAGGTTTTGAAGTAGGAATCTGCTATATACATCGCAAGCCTTGCGATGTATTCAAATTTTTTTTTGCCAAAAACGGCAACCATGTCACATCAGTAACAGCTGGTGTGTCAAGTTTGCTATTTTTGACAAAAAAAACCACAAACACGGCAAGGCTGGCAGTTTATATAGTCCAAGCTTTGAAGTATCCTTGGCTACTCTCTCCTTTGTAATATGGAACACATTATGAATGCATATTAGGTATTAATGATTGTGTTTGCATCTGATAAGATGTTACATGCTACTCATTATAAAGTTGAGTTTTTCATAATACAGACATCTTCATAAAGTAATATACGTGTTTTTATTTTACATATTTGTGTGCTTGTATTTTTGTTCTCCCTCTCAAGTGTAATATGTTGTACTCGTAGTGTGCCATCTGGGATTCCATCTATTAGTGTAGTTATCCCTTCCAGTGGGTGGGGGTGGGGACGATGGGGGTTTTAAAAATCAATTGTTGTACATATATAGACCACTTTACACACACTAAACATATTTAAAAATCAATTTTTTACTTTACACACAACACCATATCCACCCATTCTTCTCTTCATCTTTCCCCGCCATAGTCACTGCCGCCACAGGCCACCACCGCATCCATGCAACCCTCCACCGCACCCCATCCCCTCGCGTGTAGCCAATCCCACAATATCCGTCCCCTTCCTCCTCCCCGCTCTTTATTCCTCCACTCTTCACTCTTTAGCTATCGCCAATAGGTCTCCTCCATCCCCTCTTCCGCTGTTATCGTCGTCGCCGCAGGTTGTATCTTGCGACGGAAGTGAGGAAGGAGAAGGAATTGATGCCGAATATGGATGATGAAGATGATGGATATGGGGATGAAGAAGGGGAGGGTGGGCACCGGGCACTGGCGACAGAGAAAAAGAGGAAGAGATGCGAGAAGGAAGAGAGGTGGAGAGTAAAAGAGGAAAAATATTCAATGGCAAACCTGTAAATTTTGAATGGCAAACTTGTAAATAAATAGTCTGTGTTCAACAATTAGGTATGACGCAAAGCAGCTACTTTTTTTGGGTTTATGTCACGGTGAACTGGAACAGGTTATTAAAATTGAAATGGTCAATGTCTAATCAAAAGTCTTCGTACACACTACATACTACATGACCAAGTTAAGTCTGTACGCTTCAATAATACATTTTATGCACCAAGTGTCAAATGTATGAGAGGTGGAGAGTAATATAGGAGTTTAGAGGTCCCCAGACTGAACTACGAGTCTGAGAACACAGGGCTAATTAGCAGGGATGAATCAGAGAACGATTACCATGACTGCTCCCCTCCAACTGATAAAACTTCAACCATCTTCAAATCCATGGCTCTAATTGTGAGTTAACCTCGCAAAATTACAAGAAAAAAGTAATGTATTGTCCCAATCTGATACATTTTTTATAATTCATGTACAGTTTATGCTTATATTACTAGCAAGACATCTCATTGCTGTGATATCAGCCGGAGAAGCCCATTATCCATTCGCGCTCGCTACTGTGAGTGCAGAACTCTGTTTCAGAAGCTTTGATCTTCATCTTCGCCTTCGGCTACATCAAATTTATGCCATTTGTTGCAGGTCATTTTGCTACGGGCGACTGGAATTGTGTTGCCATTCTATTTCATAATGAGAATAGCAGCAGCCATCCGAAAGGGGCAACGACAGCACCAGCATCGTCTGCTGTCGTTGCCCCTTTCGGATGGCTGCTGCTATTCTCATTATGAAATAGAATGGCAACACAATTCATCAAACACCAAACATCTAATATAGAAGTAATGATTATTTCCATTCGTCATAACTTTAACTTGCACCGGCTACATGGTGATGGACCATTGCAAAATTCCAGAACATGTCAACGGATGGAGCCGTAATCGACCATGTCATGATACTGTCACGTAGCGTGAATGATTGCGTTGACCTCCGCATGCATACATACGATAATGAGGCCTAATCTTTGTTCTTGTTCCTTGCGGGATGTTTTCTTGCCTCTCTAATGTCTCTACTCCCTCACACACAAGCTACACTCCGAATGCAGGTTAGGTCAAAAAACTGCACTGCTTCATCTCAAGTCGTGCCAAGAAAACAGCTCGAACTCCCACATGGTTGCTTGCCTGGCTTCTTTCGGTGCTACGCTCACAACCCACCAAAAGCCCCATCTCCTCCCCATTTCCTGACTGAGAATCAAGAACCCAGCACGATCTTGTGCTTATCTTGTTTAGGGGTTAAATATATATGCGTAGCCCACAGCCGAACATCTTGATCATCCTCTTAGCCTCCATCCTAACAACCAGGGTCGGCTATGATCGGTTGGTCTCCCAACAGATCGTGCGCCATAGTAACCACGAGCTTCCTCGAGTCATGATCTAACTTAAGCACGGAGGGGTTAGGTCGTATCCCAGATATTCCGACCCTCCTTAACAAGCTCTATACGTTGTAGGAAGCTAAAGGTAGCCCGGAGACAGCTCGAAATTGGCTCCAACGGGTTGAATTGAGGTCTATTCAGCCAAATGTTGGATCACCCAATGCCCAGTCAGTTGCAACGTCACCACACGTCAGCTACTACAATTCTACCATCACTCAGAATCATCCGACAGCATCAAAGGTGAGAAAACAAAATGCTTCCAGCAATATATATACCACAAACTGCAGGGTCTACATACATTGATGAACCACACAGATTAATTATCCAAGAAAACAAAATGCTTCCAGCAACAAACAAGTGGAGGCCAGTCTGTACATAACCAATGAGAGTAGGAACCAACTCAAATCGTAGCTCGTGATATCTTTAAATTCTCTCTCCAACAGCGCATCACAAACAATGGGCCACGGTACTTTTTTAACATGCAGCCCTCTCAGCAGCAAACTTTTATATATAGCAGCTACAATTACACTCATGTTCACGGGCCGCAGATTCCTCAAAAAAAAAATTGTACGCAACAGTACAAAACCCATCGTTTGGCACCGGGCCAACGAGTTCAGTACTATCGTCAAGTTCCAAAGAGAGACGCTGCTGATCGGCAAAGATGTTTGTTGTTTCTTCTGCTGTTTCTTCTCTCCTTGTGCTCTGCTTCTGCTTCGTCTCTTGCCTTGTTAACGGCACCAATATTACCTCGAGAAAAGCCCCGGTTCAACATCAGCTCACCCTTGATTTCTACTCCCAGACGTGCCCGCAGCTCGACCAGCTCGTGTCGTCGGTCACGGCATCGCGGTTCCGTCAGTCCCCCGCCTCCGGCCCGGCCACCATTCGCCTCTTCTTCCACGATTGTTTCGTCGAGGTATGTGTTTTCTTGTTGTTTGGCGAAACCTACAAGTTGTTGTTGATGAATGTATGCGTACATAGGGATGCGATGCATCAATTCTGTTAGCCCCGGGATCGGAGGGACCGGCATTGGTGGAGAGACAGATGCCGGAGAATCAGAACCTACATCCCGAGGGGTTCGACACCGTCGAAATGGCGAAGAAGGCGGTGGAGAGCAAGTGCCCGGGCGTGGTCTCTTGCGCCGACATCCTCGCCATTGCTGCCAGAGATTTTGTCCATCTGGTATGACTATGATCCATGATCACCTTAATGAGCTTCATATCTTTAACATTTCCAGCCGGCTCTTCGTTTTAATTGCAATTCTAATCCATGATTATTAACAATAACGTATGAAACAAAAAAACTAAGAGTAATAGCATACATGTATAGCCCGTAGGTATAATAGTAATATTCATCAATTTCATAAGTTTCTTCTTGGTTATGTGCTCATGATTTCGTGCGTCCATCAATTTCATAAGGAAGATAAGGTAATTTTTAGGTTTCGTGTTTTCAGTTTTTTCGGAAGGAAGAAACTAGAAAGAGAGAAAAATGTGTTAAAATTATATGGGACAAATTTTTGATTTCATGTGTTGAGTCAAATGTTTTAATGGGCTTTGAAATTACATGCTATTTAACATTTATAGGAATGGGGCCAGCGTCGGGGCCTAATATCGGCCTTGGCTCCAAAAAAAATTGGGCCTTAATGATAGCCTTAACCCTCATCTTCTTTTTTGAGACTTAAATATTATCCTACTGAAATAATACAAAAGGTTAAATATTATCCTACAGAAATAATACAAAAGGTTTTAATTTTGGCCAATTTGATGGAAGCTTTAGGTGCTCACCTATTGGATGAATAACTTGTCTGTCTCGGTCGAGGCTCGGGTTCAAATCCCACTACATATGTCTCCTTTTCATTTTCTTTATTTTCCAGCTTTTAACTGGCTTCTCCGTGTTCTGGGCTAAGCGATCAAGACGAGTGTACATGTGTTCCACGACCCATGTTCCTGCTTTCCGGTGAATTTTAAAAAAAAGCATGTTATGCAGCAACATGCTACAAGTCTTTGAATTATGAAGCTTTTTTTTCCCTCCATGCAGGCAGGCGGCCCTTACTACCAAGTCAAGAAGGGAAGGAAAGACAGCCGGGCCTCCAAAGCAGCGAAGGTGAAACTCAACCTCCCAACCACAAACTCCACGCTCGACAAACTCCTAGCCCTCTTCGCCTCCAAAGGCCTAAGCAAGGAGGACCTCGTCGCCCTCTCCGGCGCCCACTCCATCGGCTTCGCCCACTGCGACCAGTTCGTGGGCCGTCTCTACGACTTCCAGGGCACGAAGAAGCCCGACCCGTTCATCGACTCCCGCCTCCTCAAGTCCCTCCAGATGTACTGCCCGCACCACGGAGGCAACACCGACGTGGTTGCGCCCCTGGACGTGCAGACCCCGTTCCTGCTCGATCACATGTATTATGGGAACCTGGAGGCCAAGCTGGGCTTGTTGGCAACCGACCAGGCTTTGTATCTGGACCCAAGGACCAGGCCTTTGGTCGAGTCCATGGGGAAGGACAAGGCCAAGTTCTTTGACGCATTTGCTTTGGGGATGGACAAGATGGGGTCAATTAAGGTGAAGAAAGGACAGAGAGGAGAGATTAGAAGGGATTGTAGCAAACACTTGTCTTGATATAAAGTACACTCCCATTTGTTACAGCTAATGAGATCGATCGATATCTCTTCACAACTCATCTATCAGCGTTCGGAAACTGTTGAACAAGTGAAAATACGTCCTCTCGGTTGGATGGATGGCATCAAAGAACACGTATTTGGACGCGTTTTCGCACACGAGAGACTTGGGGTTGCACAATATGGCTGCCTCGATCAGCCCCGTTCCGCAGCAGCCTTCTTTCGAGTCCTCGAAACCTAACGAAACACCGCGATTTTTAACGAAATCGACGTAAAGATTTCAAGATCGGAAGGCAGATGATCGGTTACCATGTTGCTTTGGATGCAGGATTACGTCGAGCAGGGGGTTATATATGTCGGCATAGGCAACTCGGACCTGTCTCTCGGTTGAGTAATGTTGCAGCAGGGCCTGAAGCTTCGTGTTGTAGTCGTCGGCTATGGCGTTGTGAGGCTCAATGCAGCTGCGGTCGTGGATCCCATCCTCCGACTCGAGCGTGATCACGACCGGCAGGCAGCCGACCGGAGGAAGTCCGGCCACCACAATTCTCTCTGCTCCCAAATCGCATAAACCCTGTAAAATTTACAATCACTAAACCATGATGAACAAATGAGTACCGAAGAATTCATGTGAAGATAAAGACCTGCAGGACTTCCATCACATTTTGAAGGATGAAGCCCTGATATCCTTCGATGGAGTAAGTTTGCCTTCTGATGGGCAGGGTAGAGTAAGTGATGAAGTCATTGGTCCCAGCACTGACAACAAAGATGGCCCTTTTGATGATGTCTGCCCTTCTCTCGTTTCCAATCATGAGGTCCAGCTTGATGAGGTAGTCCCTGAGGAGATTCAGCTGTTGGGTCATTGGAATCACATCCTGCGGCATGCCACTCAACACATGAACTTAAAAAATTTGTTACTTGTTGCATCATTGCATACAATATATGGATCTTTAACTAAACATACCCCTATTTTTGCTGTCAGAGGGTCATACCCAGAGCCAGCTGATCCAAAGCTGACTCCAGTCATCAACTCCTCCACGCCGAGTGACCAATCCAAGCAAGGAGGCAACTCCTCTTTCAGTCCCAAATATGAAGCTGAGAGCACCCTCACAAATTTAAGGACCATCCACAGAGAGCTACACTTGAAAATAGAGCCTCTGATCACATCGAACTAAAAAATGCTAATCAAGTAAGATGAACTCACCAGCGAAATCAGTGACAAGCTTCCCATTGGTGAACCTCCCCGTAGGCTCATGAGTCAGGAAGTCCCTCCCATAGGGTGGGAAATCGCTCCTGAATGCCGTGGGTATGAAATTGTTGTTGCCCGGATCGATCGTCGAGTCCCCGAAGGCGAAGACGGCCGAGACCGGAGCCTTCGCTCCCGCGGTAGCACCGTTGGCCTGAGCTTGGGCATGCAAGCTAAAGGTCAGTGTGAGGAGGAGGAAGAAGAGAGCAATAATGGAGCACATATGTGTCATGCTCAAACAAAATTTCTCCTGAATGCTATGTCAACACTTTGTAGGACTCTTTTTGTCAGGTAATGAGATCACAAGCAGCACTTGGGTTTCATTTTATACCGACAATCGACACATACTGGAATCATCATGCATGTATTTTGTAGCACATAATGATCTTGATAGATCATAGGGTGTGTCTCTGGCCACCCACCTCAAAATTGAAAGCCAAAAAGCACAAGGGTAGCTCAGAAAGCCAAATTTTATTGTTGTGATGAAGCAATTAAAAGAATTGTTCCAGTTCTGAATACAACAATGTTGGTGAGCAATGACTTGCGTCATGACTGAATAGGTTGCTGAACTAATTCAGTCTTAAGCCACATTTTGTATGATGCATTAATTTATGTAATTTCTAAGCACATATATACCTACTCAGGGTATTACATCCATTTTTCGTTTCTTTTTGTATACATAGAAACATGAATCATCATGTTAGGATGAAAGAAGAAAAATTCCCCAGTGGTAAATTATATGAGATGGTGAATAAATTATGTATGAGGTCTTACACAACGGATCACTCTCGCTCTCGTTATACTTTCAACCTCAAAATCATATGGTTTTACTTTCAAAAAATTACAAAACTTTTTAATCTCAGCACCTAATTTTTCAAGATTCGAGATTTTGTCCGGGCGTGGGATAATAAAACGAATGCCAACTCACGGGCCTCGGCAAGCCGGCCGGCCCCGCCACGGGGGAGCAGCCGCAGAGGAGGACGCGCCTCGGAGAGCAAAAAGAAACCGACCCGTGAGCGATGACGACGACTCTCTGCCTCCACCCCCCACATCCAAGCTTTTGTTTCTCTCTGACGTTGGATGCATGTACACCTCAGCCCAGGTCGTGGAGCATGATCTTAGCTGTTGTGGGTTGGGACAAGCTCTGCACTCGGAGGTTGATCCGGCAAAAGTGTCATAAGCTCTGCAAAGGATCCGAGAGTGCAATGGTTATTTCGCAAAACTAACCCATGCTTTTGCTGAATTACAAAAGGCTACCACTTACAATGATTTAATCACAAAACTAGCTCAAACTTTCATTTTAGGTTTCTCACAAGTACCCAACATGACTGTCGCTTTTTTGACATGAGCACGCAATGATCAGGTGTTAAGTAATGCCTAAAATGCCATTTGACTTACTTATAATGTTTTTAGGTGTTATTATTTGAAGAGGAAAAGTAACAGACCAAGGAAAAGAATTGCGTGGCACTTCCCCATTCCAATCGCAGATCTGTGCAGGAGTTCGGTGGAGATGTCTTTGTGTTCATCATCTCGTCGTGTGGCGTGTTGTTGCTTTTGCGGTGGAGCGGCCGTCCTCAAGAGATCTTGAACAAAAAAGAACCTCGATCGTTTGTTTGGGTGATGTCATAATTGGAAAACGATGGACTGCGGCAATTTCACGTGGCCAAATAACAAAGAAATCCTCAACAGACCAACAGATCAATCATGAGAATTAGGGCATCGTTCTTTACATTCTCATGATTGATCTGTTGGTCGGTTGGAGATTTCTTCGTTGGTTGCCACCTGAAATAGCCGCAGTACATCGTCTTCTAATATGGGCATCTCTAAAACAAACGATCGAGGTTCTTTTTTGTTCTAGATCTCTTAAGGTTGGCCGCCCCACCGCAAAATCAACAACACACCACATAACTAGATGACGAACACGAAGACATCTCCGCCGAACTCCCACACAGTTCTGCGATTGGAATGGGGAAGGGACATGCAAGTCCTTTCCTTGGCCCGTTACTTCTTCTCTTGAAATAATAACACCAACAAACATTATAAAAATAAATCATAGAGCATTTTAGTCATTGCTTAACACATGACCATCACATGCTCACGTCAAACAAGCGGATGTAACGTTGGGGACTTGTCTGAAACTTAAAATAAAAGTATGATGTAGTTTTACGATTATATCATAGTAAGAGGTAGTTTTTTGGAATTCAGCGAAAGTATGAGATAGTTTTGCGAAATTAAGCCTTATTCTTACTCTAGTCATTTATTATGACTGAAAACCTAATAAAACTTGATCTATGAATAGGTTCCTTATGATTTTTGCTAAACCCATCAATCGTACAGAAGAGATTTGTTGATGCACGGATTCTCGCTGAGCCCAAACAAGGCCTCAGGGACGAGCATTCTCGCAACATGGAACCTAGACAGGGTTGTTTCACCGGGCTGAGGGGGAAGTGTCCCTCACTACCACCTGAAACAAACAAGAAAACTCGTCAGCCTCACAGGAGGGTGGTGGCTCAAGGTGTCCAAATGGCCCGCTGGCCTGGGGCCCGGCCCGGCCCGCGCCCAGGGCCGGGCTTCCCGGACCCCAGGCGGCCCGACGGCGGGCCCGGGCCAAGCTCGGGGAGGGGTTTTTGCGGGCCGGCCCGGCCCGGCCCGCCTGTAGGCTGCAATTGTAGCCTACAGTCTGCAACGGTCTTATGACCGTTGCAGTTTTTTTCTGTTGATAATTTGGGCAGAATTATGGGGGAGTGGTTTTTTTGTCATTTCTTGGGCTTTTGACCAAAAATACCCCTCCTAACGGTCATAAACGGCTATTACGGAGGGGTATTTTGGATATTTTACACCGAAAAACCCCTATAAATTTCACCCAACCCCTCTCATTTTTTTCACAATTCTCAAACTCTCAAACTCTCTCAAACTCTCTCATACGTTCAAACAAGGAAGATCAACCCCTCTCAAGCAAGATCAAGATTCGCGGCTCAAATCGATATCGCTCTCATCTTCCTCCGCTGTCATCATCATCTTAGTTCAATCCGCTGTCAACGAATCAGGTTCCTAAATTTTTAGAATAATGTCGGGACCAAACCATAGGGGCCGGACTTATAATTTCCACCTCAACACTGAGGATGAAGATAACTTTAACATGATGAGGGATAACATCCCAGAAACCAAAAATTATGACCATTTGGAAATGTCACAAAATGATCAAACTGAATCGTATCAGTACCCAAATACTATGCAACCTGCCTATACTATGTCTGTACAAACATCTTCTGTACACGCTGCTACACAATCACAACTTATTCCTGCTGATGTTCCACTTCCACCTACACAAGTAACACCACCAATCCAACCCAGATCAACAAAATCTGCGGTTTGGGAGCACTTTTCAATTGAAACTGTCCCGGACAGAGGCACGCGAGCAGTTTGCAAAATATGTAGATTTGATTTTACTTGCAAACCTTCTGATGGCACAACCCACCTAAAGAGACACCATGCCTCTCACTTAAAAAACGACCTTAAACAGACAACACTAAACTTATCTGGCTCTTCTTCCTCTTTATCTAATTTCTCATACTCTACTGAGACTTTGAGAAAAGAGATGGCACGATTTGTAATATGTCAAGAATTACCATTTACTTATGGGGAAACCTCCGATTTAGAAAGACCTAATCAGTTGGCCCTTAACTCTGCCTTTAGAAGAGTGCCTAGAAACACTCTTCGAAGAGATGCTATGTCAGCTTTTGAAGCTGGTAAAGCTAAATTGATTGAAACTTTTGCTAGTGTAAAATCTGGAATAACGTTGACTTCTGATATTTGGACCACAAAATGGGGTGCCTCATATTTATGTGTTACATCTCATTATGTAGATAATTCATACTTGCTGAATAAAATGATTATTGGTTTTAGAATGTTAGAGGAAGCACATTCTGGTGGTGCTATTGCTAATGTAATAATGGATGTTATTCATGATTTTAATATTGCAGACAAAATTTTTTCAATTACGTTTGATAATGCATCTAATAACACTAGTGCAATTAATGTTTTAAAAAGAACTTTGCCCCTTGATGTGGTTGGGTTGTTCCATCAAAGATGTGCATGTCACGTCTTGAACTTGATAGTTCGCGATGGACTTGCTACTTGTTCACCTTATATTGAAAAAAATTAGAAATCTCATGTTGTTCATACATATTTCTGGCACTAGACGACTTCAGTACAAACAACTGTGTCGTACTAGACAAAACCATACCTGGCATTTAAATTTGATGTTGCATCAAGGTGGAACTCAACTTACTTAATGCTGCGATCCATGCTTAAAAATAGAGAGCAGATTACAGATTATGTACTTACATGTCTTTCACATGATCCTGCTTTTGACATTACTGATATAGAGTGGTTAACTGTAGAGCATCTGCATGACTTTTTAGAAGTTTTTTTTACTGCTTCAAACAAATTTTCCGGGGTTTACTACCCAACATCTTATTTAGGATTAGAACAGTTAGTTTTAATTTCTGATTAGATATCTAGGCATAGAGAAAGTACACACCCTGCCATAATGCCTATGATACTTGAAATGTCTGCAAAACTAGCTAAGTATTGGAATCCGGTTCCTCTTATTTACTCAATGTCTAAAGTTTTTTATCCTCGTTTTAAGGAGGATGCTGTACTAGGTTTATTAGAACTGTATTCTGAAAACATGTGATTTTCCCATGTTGAACATGTATCTGCTGCTAAAAATAGCTTAAGAACTATGTATGCAAATTATGAGGCTAAATATGGTAATGTTTCATTTAATTCATCTGTCTCTGCTAGTGCTTCTGCTTCTACTTCTAGTCAGATTCGCCAAATGTTAGGAAAGAAGAAACAAAAAACCGTAAATTCGGATTGTTCTACTAGTGAACTATCCAAATATTTAGCTAATCCATTTCCCTTTTCGGAGGAAGCAATGGATGATGAGTATTTTGATCCTCTTGCCTGGTGGAAAGGATATGAATCTGTTTATCCTATTCTTTCCATTATGGCACGAGATTTGTTATCTGTACCTATTTCTACAGTTGCTTCGGAGTCTTCTTTTAGTGCAGGTGGTCGCGTTCTGAGCAACAAGAGATCACGGCTGAAGGAAGACATTGTTGAAGTTGCGGTATGTGCGAAGGATTGGTTCCATGCTGAAAGCCGCTCACAAAATAAGAAGGACCTTTCTGAAGATTCCGATGAAGAAGCTGAGTGATGAATTTTTATTTTCTTAGTTGTATTATTTTTCTGTTTTGGCCATTGTATGAGGGGTAAGGTTGGCCGATGTACGTCCCCCCTTCAAAAAAGATTTTAATTAATAAAATTTAAAGGTTCAACCCGGGACCTTAGGAAAATTTCGGGCTTAATTATCTACTTCCAAATTGTTTGAATTTTATCAAGTAAATAACTAGAATTGTTTGATTTTTTTTAGATTTTTTAGATTTTTTTAACCAATTATCTGATTATTTTTTTTTAATTTTTAAATTTTTTTTTATATAATGGGTGGCCCGCGGCCCGGCCCGGGCTTGGCCGGGCCGCGGGCCGGGCTTCTGCCCCCCCCCCCCCCCCCCCCCCCCCCCCCCCCGCGGCCCCCTCCGGGCCGGGCCGGGAGCCCGGCCAAAGCCCGGCCGGGCCCGGGCCGGGCCGTTGGACACCTTGAGTGGTGGCCCTCCGATCAAACTCTGTCGCTCATATTAAATTCAAGCAGGGGAAGCAGGGGGGCCGGCTGTAGATAACCGTCGCTGGTGTGATGAGAATGGAAAGTTCTAGGGTTTTCTTCGGTATTTCTTGCATACATCTCAAAGGAGACACTGGTTCCATTTTATAGGGTGGATGGAAGGGGCCCCTCTGCCTTATCGGATTAGCCTCCAATTCTCCTTGGGATACAAAGATCTTGACCGTTTGTTGTAAATGCTTTGCTCTGACAAGCCATTAATCTGGTGTGCTTGTCGTCTACTGTGGAGAACAGCAACAAGACTCTTTTGGATAAAGTTTGATCCATGATGCTTCCTTTTGAGAATGGTTAAGTACATTCCAAGCTTGGACCACTGCGACCATAGAGTTCATCCGCTCATGTGCATACCCCTTGCTATCCATATGAAAAGTTGGATCTATAAGTGAAGAAGTGCATATCCTTGCATTATTCACAAGGGTCCAGAGGGTATATTTCTTCTTAGAAGAACACAGTGAAGATGGAACTATAACCAAAATAAATTCTTGAGGCATTGAGTTCCTTGAACAGGAAGTCTCTCGTAGAGGACAGCGGTGATCCAATACGTTCATTATGTATTACCCAAAAGAGTTGGCTAGAAAATTCCTTATCTTGAATCTATATGTTGATAACATACTTACAGCATCTAATGATATATGCATATGATTATCTAACTACGATATGAAGGACATGTGTAATGCATGCTACATATTGGGAGTTAAAATCCAAATCCCCTCGAATTAACAATAGATCAAAGCCCCCTGAAACTCCAAAACGTGTTCTCCTCGACGAGCTTCCCCGCTCGTGCATCGAACGATGACTGTCTTAAGCACCACGTAAGCGCCTTATAATATCCGTTTGCTGCATCGCCAAGCTCCCTACTCACCATTGGTCATAGCTGATTTATGTGGAGAACCGCGTTCATGGCTCCCGAGTTTTGAGCAGCACTTCAGCCGATATACTCTAATCCTTTGCAATAACACAAGTCAACCAACCATGCTTTAACTAATATAACCAGTTGCTTCAATGATTACCCACGGCCTGAATTCATGCATCTTCCGATGGAAAAATGAAGTTTCCTTTGAATTCTAGGTTCCTTGATGGCCAATTCCCCGTCGAGTAAGCCTCGGGGTTAGCTGTTCATGTGCTGGCAAAACCAATAAAACGTTCGCACGATCCAGTTTCTTATTCCTCTCCCATCACCCGTGAATCTAGCCCCATGGCCGCCCAAGAACCCCAAAAGCTCCTGGAGAATGTATGGGCTAATTTCATCTGTGGCGCCCAGGGCAGCGGCGATAAGATTTCTGCAGCCGCTCAGACTTGGCAAGAACTGCCGCAACTGGAAGGAGATGGAAATCTGGCAGTCCTACAGAGGCTTCCAAGCCTCGGCAGATGGATGTCAATGGGAGCCGAAGGCTGGGAAGGACTGCTTGATGGACTTTTAGCCTCTGACCATGAGACTTCCCCTCATCTCAGTACAGGAAATGTTGCCATCTCTGCCGGGGGTTCAGAAGCTCCACCGGAGGAAAAGAAGACGACTGCCAGACAATATAGGGGAGTAAGAAAGCGGCCGTGGGGAAAGTATGCAGCAGAGATAAGGGACACGTCAAGGAAAGGAGCTCGGGTTTGGCTAGGAACCTTCCACACTGCAGAAGAAGCTGCCTTGGCGTATGATAAGGCAGCATTTAGAATGAGAGGTACACGAGCTCACCTCAATTTCCCTGTGGAGATGGTCGCCAATGCCTCGGAAAGCAGTGAAACGAATCATGATCATCGAAAAAGAGCAAAACGGGGCTCAACCGAATCGCTTCCAGCGAAGAGAGTGGCTAGCAAAGATAGGAAGCACGGCCAAAAGGCCGAGGTTGTCGAGCTGTATGATCTTGGTGACGACTACTTGGAAAGCTTCATGTCCTCTTTGGTGTGAGCACAGGGTTCCAACCTGAAAAGATCGCACGGGAGATATTCTTTATTATGATGCGTGTTATTGTATATACCTCGCGGCTAAGTAGCTCAATACTACGTTAATTCTTGTATATAACAGATGCAATAGAATAAGATGTAGAAATACATTACACAGGAAAACATGATGTTATGTTTTTGTGATTTACATGATAACTCGGTGTGGGGTGCAGTTTAGAGTTTCTAAACTTACTCAAATGTTTTATGAACCCTGCGTGTGCACTGCATCAGTAGTACAGTAGTGCAAGGTTTCATACTCTCAGTGAAGGACCCAGGGATAAATTCAGGGGGTGGACCGGTGGGAAGGGGGTGGTTCTCCTTCTGCTCTTGTTGGCACCTTAACAATTCTTCTTCTAAAAACTCATACCCTATGGTTTGAAAACTGAGCTCAATGATTTCGGGTAGCTGGTTAGAAAAATAAAAACAATTCTAGGATCAATTATATTATCAAAATTCATGTGATAAATCTGAAAAATCAAACATGCATTATGTAATGGCCCCAAATTCTTAGGAAATCCCTTTTCTTTTTTTCTTTTTGTTTTTGTTTTAAATTCCCCAAGCCCAGGCCCACGGCCCGTCATCCTCTTAAAACGCCCCAACCCTTTTCTTCTATTTAAGGTTTCATCTGTTGATCTCTAAGGGTTACTTGCAAAATTATTTTCTTCTTTTAAAAATTTGGTTTGGTTTGGGATACAGGATCTGGTGTTTTGGACTTGGTTTGCTCTTGGTTTTTTGCCTCCTTCCATAGGCGAGCAGCCCGCAGCCGCTTAACAGCATGGTGTTGTGGCTTAGATTTTTTTGATGATTATCGATGTTTGGTAAATCATTTTAATTCTTGATTTTGGTGTTTAAATTCATATTTTGCTTGCGATGATGAATTCTAAGTTTGGCTTGGGTATTTTTGGGGCTTGTCGATGACCATCGCCACTATCACTTGCTGTCGTTACGACTGTCCCTTGGGTTGTGTTGGCCTGTCTTGAGTTTCTTTGGGGCCGTGCCCCTATCGTGGTTGTTCTTTGGGGCCTTACCCCTTGACGTGACCTCCCTTGGGGTTCTGTCCCCTGCCGTGACTACATGTTGGGCATCTGCCCTTTACCATGACACGGTTTAGGTTCTTGTCCTCTGTTTTGGCTGAGCTTGGTGGTATTGGTGTTGTTTTTGGTCAAGTTTGGAGTTGGACTTGTTGGATGTTGGTTGTAGGTGTTGTGCAGTGGAGTTGGCTGGATGTTTTGGTGCTGCCTTGGTTGGTGGTTGATGTTGGTTGTTGGTGTTGGGGATGTGACTTGGGCTTTGTCCTATTGTGTTGGACTTGGACTTTGCCCACATTGATGATTGGATATCGGTTTATGCTTAGCTTAATTTCATACTTAAATTATACTTTGATCATCATTCATGATCATGTTGGTTGGTAATATAAAAGCATGAACATATGGATATGACCATTATATGATCAATAATGAGACTTCTCTGAAATCAATACAATTGTCCCTCCCCCATTGTTATTCCCCCGTGTTTTAGATTGTTAATATCACTTGCTGCATGGTATCCATGTTTTAGACGATTATATCACTTATTGCATGCAATACATATTTTATATTAGTATATCACTTGTTGCATGATATCCATATTTTAGACCGTTACATCTCTTGTTGCATGCTATATTGAAATTCTCAAGACATCAAAGTTAGTAATATATTTGAATGTGCAATGATAAAAACATGATCTGAAACAAACTGCTATTATTCACGTACGTGACATGCTGCTGGACTTGTTCTTTAATGTCGCCTCATCAGTGACAAACTCTTGAAAACTTCTAGACGTATGAAACATGAATGGACTTAAATCATATTAACTAGTTTTGATGTGACACTTGGACTTGTTTAGAGACTGTGTTTCATTATACATGTTTGACCAAACAATACTGATAACACCACTTTAACATTGAGAGCTATACACCTTAAACAACACTTGACATTTCAGACTCACTAGGTTTTGAGCTAACTCATATTAGAGTGTGTGGACGCGACTGGGGACATGCTTCTAATTACATGACCACATCAGGTGCTCCGACCTGGTCTCATCATGCATCCGATGTGATCCAACTAGTATTGTCGGACATAATTTTGAGTTATTCATGTCTCTGTTTTGGACTCAGAGCCCCTCCTATTTTTATTTTTGGGCTCAGCCCGGGTGAACGCCCCCTTAGTACAAGATGGACTCTACTGCACTCTCAAAACGACTCCTTTATGTCCCTCATGTCTCTGTTTTAGACTCAGAGCCCCTCCTATTTTTATTTTTGGGCTCGGCCCGGGTAAACGCCCCCTTAGTACAAGATGGACTCTACTGTACTCTCAAAACAACTCCTTTATTGTTTGCATGTGCACATATGGTTGTTACGCAATAATACAATGATAAAAAACAATCGAATGAAAAACAACAAAAGAAAGACACAGAATTGTTTACCCAGTTCGTCCGAAGACTACGTCTGGGAGCGCCGCCAAGCCAGAGATTCTCCACTAATTTGATGAGATAAGATTACAGATTACACACGATGCTACGAGGGACGCAACCCTCGAATAATACCGCACAAAGAAATTGAGGACGCAACCTCAAAAAAATTAATTAATAGCTCACGCATACAGCATTATTTTCTCCCAGAAAACACTATGTAGTTTAATAAAGCACACACTTTAAAACACAGAGAGCACTTTTGTTTAATGCACAGAGCCTTCAAAAGCATGGGGCAAGCAGTAACGCATAGGACTCATTAACACACAGAGCTCCAAAAAAAACAAATTCTGTTTTTTAGGCTCAACTGTCGAACAATCTTTCAACCTAACTCGATGCGGATTGATGCAAATCGCAACCAAATTTTTGTTGATCAGAGGAGATCGCAACTCCTACTCTTCCAAAATCGCAATTGATTCCGGCCGGCTGATTTGTTCAGGCTCCAAATCACAACAATCTCCCACTTGGAGACTGAACCCATGTGTAATCATCTCTTCATCTTCTCATCAATAAGTAACCCTAAAAACAACTGCGACGCCAAGCCTCGAACTCCTCAAGCTCCAAGGCCAGTTGAAGCCATAAATAGCTTCAACTTTTCTAAGGTCACAGCCTTAGTCAGCATATCAGCAGGATTCTCATTTCCTCGAATCTTCACTAGCTGCAAAATCTTCTCTTTCAAGAGATGTCGAATGTAATGATACTTCAACTCAATATGCTTCGTTCTCAAATGAAAAACTGGATTCTTGGCTAAGAAAATAGCACTCTGACTATCGCTGTAGAGAATACTATTCTTCTGCCCTTTTTCCAATTCACTCAAAAAATTCTGCAACCATACCATCTCTTTACTAGCCTCAGTCACTGCTACGTACTCCGCTTCTGTAGTAGACAAAGCCACGATCTTTTGCAACTTAGAAGCCCAAGAAATCGATGTACCACCCAATGTAAACACATATCCGGTCGTACTCTTTCTCTTATCAAGATCACCTGCCAAATCTGTATCAACATATCCAGTCAGCTTTATACTCTTACCTTCGAAGCACAATGCCTTCTCTGTTGTACCTCGCAAGTACCTAAGGATCCACTTTACTGCTTCCCAGTGTTGCTTACCCGGATTGCTCATATATCTGCTCACAACTCCCACTGCAAGCGCAATATCTGGTCTAGTGCACACCATAGCATACATGATACTACCAATTGCTGAGGCATATATGGTCTTCTTCATATAGGCACACTCCGAATCACTACTAGGCGACTCCTTTTTGGAAAGCCTAAACTGGCTACCTAAGGGAGTACTCACAGGCTTTGCATCTTGCATACTGAACCTCTTCAAAACTCTTTCGATATATTCAGCTTGAGAAAGATATAACTTACCTGCCACCTTATCTCGATTAATCCGCATACCTAGGATCTGTTTAGCCTCTCCAAGATCCTTCATAGCAAACCGTTCGGACAATTCCTTCTTCAACTGATTCACCTCTTACGCACAAAAACCTGCTATCAACATGTCGTCAACATATAATAGCAAAATGATAAAGTTATTGTCAAACCTCTTGAAGTAGCAACAATGGTCTGCATTGCATCTAACAAAATCAATGTCATGCATGAACCCATCAAACTTCATGTACCACTGTCTTGGAGCCTGTTTCAAATCGTACAAGCTCTTCTTTAGCTTCACACAAGCTCACTATTACCTTTGGACAAGTAACCTTCTGGTTGCATCATGTATATATCTTCCTCAAGATCCCCGTGAAGAAAAGATGTTTTCACGTCCATCTGCTCTAAAAATAAATTCTCCGCAACAACTATACTCAAAACTAATCTAATAGTAGTTAGCTTCACAACAGGAGAAAATATATCTGTATAATCAATACCTTGTTTCTGCTGAAAACCCTTCACGACTATCCTTGCCTTGTAACGCTTGCTTCCATCGGCCTCTTCTTTAATTCTGTAAACCCACTTGTTATGCAATGCCTTTTTACCCTTTGGGAGCTCCACTAGTTCCCAAGTGTTATTAGACATTAAGGAATTCATTTCATCTTCCATTGCAAGCTCCCACTTGCTCGAATGCTCACTCTGCATAGCCTCAATATAACATTCTGGCTCACCACTATCAGTTAACAAAAGATAATGTAAAGAGGGGGAATACCTTGCTGGTGCATGATGTTGCCTTTCTGATCTCCTCATAGGAGCTACAGGCGTACTTGGTTCTGCTTCAATAACCGCTTGCCTCAAGGGAGATACTGGCGAATTCGGTTCTGCCTCAACAATTGCTTCTCTCAAAGGAGATACTGGCGAATTCGGTTCTGCTTCAACAACAACTTGATCATTCTGAACAACTTTGTTCACACCTGAATTCGAGATATCTAATTCAACAACCTGAGGGCTTTCAACCTGAGTACCTGCACTTTCAATATCTGATGCGCCCAACCTGTCTTTGTACAAAACATGTTCATTAAATATGACATCTTGACTACGAATTATTTTCTGATTCTGATCATCCCAAAATCTATAGCCAAATTCATCACCACCATATCCAATAAACGTACACTTCACAGATTTAGCATCCAATTTACTTCTAGCAGTAGCATCAATATGAACATAAGAAACACAACCAAAAACTTTAAGAAATGATAGGTTTACCTGTTTACCAGTCCAAGCCTCCTCTGGTATGCCATTATCCAAAGGAACTGATGGCCCTCTATTAATCAAGAAAGCGGCTGTGTTAACTGCTTCTGTCCAGAACATCTTCGGTAACCCACACTTCAGTCGCATGCACCTAGCATGTTCGTTCAGGGTTCTGTTCATACGTTCTGCAACCCCATTCTGCTGAGGGGTTCCTCTAAGAGTCTTCTCCATGCGAATACCATTCATAGCACAATACTCTTTGAATTCAGCAAGCTCATATTCACCACCATTATCTGATCTTAAGCACTTCACTTTCAGACCTGTTTTATTTTCTACCAAAGCATTCCATTTTCTAAAAACATTAAAAGCATCAGATTTATGTTTCAGAAAATAAACCCATACCTTCCTCGTGGAGTCATCAATGAAGGTCATGTAATATGACGCGCCACCAAGGGATGTTACAGGCGCTGGTCCCCATAAATCACTATGTACCAGCTCCAGCTTCTGTTTCTTCAAGGTTCTGCCACCCTTCGAAAAACTGACCCTTTTCTGTTTCCCAAATACGCAGCCTTCACATAAACCAACGTCAACTGCTTTTAGACCTGGCAATTTACCTTTTGAACACAACTTTTTCCTCCCCTTCTCACTCATGTGGCCAAGTCTGCAATGCCACAAGTCTGCATCTCTGTTTGCACCTGCAAGATCAATACTATCATGGTTGATAGTGGTCATATACAAAGTACCCACCTTTGACCCTCGAGCTACCACTATGGCCCCTTTGGTTATCTTCCAAGCACCCGAGCCAAATAACAAATGATAACCCTCATCATCCAACTGTCCTACAGAAATCAGATTCCTCTTCAAACCAGGAATATGTCTCACGCCACGCAGCTGCCACACAGGTCCATTCGGTGTTTTGATCCGAACATCTCTCTTTCCTACAATCTTCAAAGGCTCATCATCAGCAAGATAAACCTTTCCAAAATTTCCAGGGGTATAATTCTCCATTATCTCACTATCAGGACATGCATGATACGATGCTCCAGAATCCAAAACCCACGATTCTAATGGACTGTACACACTCAAGATCAATGCATTATTGATCTCCTCCGATGCCACGTTTGCTGAGTTGTCAATCTTCTTTTCCTTCCTCGGTGCTTTACACTGATTCGAGTAATGACCCAGCTTCTTGCAATTCTAACACTCAATGGAACTCTTGTCTTTCCTCGACTTGCTCTTATGTCTTGATTTCGATCTGCCTCGATTCCAATTCCTTGATTCTGATCAGCCTCTATTTTCTGTACTCTGAACTGATCCCGAGTGATACCCGATTCTTTCCTGCAAATTTCTTCACTTATAATCAGATCTCTTACTTCGTCAAACTTCAGTTTCTCCTTCCCTGCTGAAGCACTAACAGCAGTAACCGTACCGCTCCAACTTTCTGGTAGAGAAGACAACAGAATTAAGGCTCTAACCTCATCATCAAAATCAATCCCGACTGAGCTTAATTGGGATGTTATCAGATTGAACTCATTTAGGTGATCAACAACAACTTTGTTCTCCATCATCTTTAGGTTGAAGAGACGCCGCATCAGGTGAACCTTGTTCGCTGCTGAAAGCTTCTCGTACATGTCTGCTAAAACCTTTAGTATGCCTTTGGTGGTTTTCTCCTTCGTGGTATGAAACGCAACATTCCGCAAAAGAGATAGATGCACCACGCTCATCGCCTTCCTGTCCAACACATTCCATTCTTCGTCTTTCATCTCTTTCGGCTTATCCTCCAGAGGTTGCCACAAATCTTTACCATAAAGATAATCTTCGATCTGCATCCTCCAAAACCCATAATCCGATCCGTCAAACTTTTCAATCGTTTTTTCTCCACCCATCGTATCTGCTTCCGCCTAACCCGGTGCTCTGATACCAATTGTTACGTAATAATACGATGATAAAAAACAATCGAATGAAAAACAACAAAAGAAAGACACCGAATTGTTTACCCAGTTCGTCCGAAGACTGCGTCTGGGGGCGCCGCCAAGCCAGGAACTCTTCACTAATTTGATGAGATAAGATTACAGATTACACACGATGCTACGAGGGACGCAACCCTCGAATAATACCGCACAAAGAAATTGAGGACGCAACCTCAAAAAAATTAATTAATAGCTCACGCACACAGCACTATTTTCTCCTAGAAAACACTGTGTAGTTTAATAAAGCACACACTTTAAAACACAGGGAGCACTTTTGTTTAATGCACAGAGCCTTCAAAATCATGGGGCAAGCAGTAACGCATAGGACTCATTAACACACAGAGCTCCCAAAAAAACAAATTCTGTTTTTTTAGCCTCAACCGCCGAACAATATTTCAACCCAACTCGATGCGGATTGATGCAAATCGCAACCAAATTTTTGTTGATCAGAGGAGATCGCAACTCCTACTCTTCCAAAATCGCAACTGATTCCGGCCGGCTGATTTGTTCAGGCTCCAAAATCCCAACAATGGAGACACTTTATAGAAGTGAATCAATGGAAGTTGGACAGGAGATGAAACACAAGATGGTTCCAAAAGTACTTCAATGTAGCATGAGGGCATTCATAGAACAGATGTTCCGCCATCTCATTCATATTGAAGCAAATAGTGCAGCTTGCATTTCCATTCCAACCCCTTTTACGAAGAATGTCACTATTATGCAGCTTATTTTTTTATAAAAATCCAGAAGAAAATCATAACTTCTAGAGGTATAATACTTTTCCATAATTGTTAATGATAGAAAGATGTAACTCCCCTTCTATTTAAGAAGTTATGAAGACTAATGTAGTGTAAATATGCACCAGAGCTAATTACAGGCAATACAGTATTGTTCTTACCTCCACTAATAGATACACTAAGGAGATCATTAATAAGATCATCAAGTTTGGATACACTTAAAAGGAATTCTATTTCTGAAGAGATTCCATTGTCAGAAACCATTAATATGATAGCCTTAGAAAGAATTAAGATAATTAGGACTGAAAGAAAGATTGCAGATCTCAGGGTAAGCATTCAACAGTGAGAGAACACTCCATGCGATGGTCTAGAACTTAATTAACTTACCATTGCATGGCTTCCATCTAAGAATGTCAACAAAAGCATCACTAACAGAAAGAATTGAATTCATAAATGTGAATTGTGCAGAGCAGGTTGTAACTGATGAAGAGATTTGTTGGGTGAGTAAATAAAGGTAAGAATCTTGCCAACCAAGCATCTAGAGTCGCAATTTTTCCATAGCCATTTACAAAGTGCTATATTAAAGTTCTTCAGGTTTAAACCCCTTAGGTATCCCTCTTCCTTAATAAGATAGACAGACTTCTAATTAACTAAATGATTGAAACCAAATCCAGTTTTCGAAGTAAGTTACTATCGATAGAATTAAATTTACTACAAACCTAAGTAGGCATTTTGTAGAAGAAGAGGTAATACAAAGGGATAGCTAACATCACAGAGTTAATAAGAGTGCATCTTGCACAAATTGAAAGATTTTTAGCTTTCCAAAAGAAGATTTTCTGATTAAATTTATGAAATAGTGGCTACCACTCCCTTTCGTTGAGCTCTCTCTTCTTAAGAGGGAGGCCTAATAAGGTAATCGGAAAATAAATAAAGGGACAAATAAGCATAGGGGCAAGGATATTTCTGTTGGTGGGAGATTTACCATAGTAGTGCAGAGAACTCTTGTGATAATTTATACTTAATCCTGAAATTTCCTCAAAGAGATATAGAATTAATCTCAAGGTAGAAACGTGGCCCGTATTACTCTTACATAAAACCACGATGTCATAAGTAAATTATAGAGTTCTGAACGGCTAAGATCACCTCCAAGGTTCACGTCAGAAAGAAACCCAATGTCAACAACAATGATAATCATTCTGTGAAAGACATCGAGTGATGGGATGAATAGCATGGATGAAAGAGGGTCACCTTATCTAAGCCCATGTTTACAATTTAAGATGTCGGTAGAAGCACCACTAGCCAGCACTGACCACTCAGAGACGCTCAAAATTTAAAAAGATCCAATTCACCAGTTACTAGGAAAGCTTCTAGCGTTAAGCCGTTAAGGTGATCAAGGATAAATTGCCCATTAATACAGTCAAAATTTGTTATGCCATACTTCCTAACATACTACAAAAACAGAACATGACAAGCACCTGATGTATTTAAGGTAAAAGGAATACCATCTGACTCAAATACGCGAAGCATTGGGAAAAAATAACAAATTCATGCATGAATGCATGAAAACTTAAATTAAATAACAATAATATAATTTTATTACAACCTAATATCAAATAAGAAGGCTACTCAAGCCGAATACAATGATAACAAATCTAAGACATTAAGCATGTACAATTTTAAATAAAAGAAAAAAATTTACAAAATCTATAACTGATCTCTAAACACTAGTATTACGTCGTCCTTTTCTTATGGGATCACTTCTACAAGATCACTATCTATATCTGATCAAAAAGAAGCATCCATCAGCTAGGTAATGCACGGGTAAGTTCCCCAATCTAGTAAAAATAAATTTTATTTTTAAGCATTAAGTAATAAAATATAATAAATCCAATGATTTTTACATATGATAAATAAACTTGATGTCAATAACATTAAAATAGATACAATATAGCTATAATGTTAAGACTTAACGGTTATGCTAATCTAACGTTAAGTTCGAAGTCCAATGATACCATATGCACCTTGGGTGTTTCGTCCGCCTTGAAACAACAAAAATAAAAGTCATAATCAACTTCCCACACGACTACACATTCATCTCAATACATACTGTGGTCAAATTTTATTGCATTCATTTCTAGATAACCATAAACATGAGTTCACTAATACACGTCATAAATTTTCATGCCTCTATTTTTGAGTAAAGGTAAACATGAACTCACTTCGGTGATCCTTGTCACTCATGACCCCTTTGAGACTCAGCTACCTGAATCCCATGGTGTCATGTCATTACACTAAATTGTCATAATTATGCCAAATATCGCATAACGTAATTTTTGCATTTCCAATGACATGTTCAATTTCACATTCCCAAACACAATAAAGTTAATATCACATTTCCAAACACATGTTCAATTTCACATTTTCAGGGATAGATGAGTTGCGACAATACATCCAAAGATAAAAATATCTTCCAGTAATAGATATTTAACATTTTCTATAAAATACAAATCATGCCAACAATGTAAAATTCAGTTTATTAAGCAACCCGAAAGAAGGTTAGATTGGTTGCATGCTTCAGAATTTAGCACATAAAATACAATAAAAGTGAAGGTCGTCCATCCAAATCTACATTTTAAGCAATTATAACTTCAGAACAGTTAATGAGATATCATGAAGAGTTTTAAAATTGATATGCCAACATAAATTCTTATAGTCGCTATGTGCTGATCATGCACATGAATGATCACAAATAGGCCTGAACTATTTTATACAACATACCTATTTAGCATGGCATGAAACCATCAGAATGTAAACCATCCTAGAATAACCTAAATCGTCTAAGAAACCAGACATAATCCCACTTGGCAAAGTAGTACCCAATTTAACATGAATGCACGTGATCAATCCCGCCCTGCTTCTTCCCAAACATTCCATTCAAGAAGAGCATACCAATTACAGGACATTCTGTTAAACCTAGTTAGGTTCACTCACAATAAGCTTGGTTTCCTATCTTATCCAATCCAACATGCTTTTATACATGGAACATAACATTTTTTTAATGCAACCCATTCAGATACTGAGTCTAGCCTTCCAGCATCATTATGCACCATATATGTTAATTTTAAATGCCAAATTTGGAACCAATAAACCGTTTGGAATCCATGAATAAATCCTGGACAAGTCTCTATCCTAGTATAAACGCGCCATTCTATCGCTTAGCTGCATAAATTTAGCAGCCAACAGAGAAGGAGCAGTATACTATCTGAGGGAGGAATAACTAGCATCGTATAATAGATAACGATTAGGAAAATTGTGTGATCATGAACGAACATCCTGTATCAAAATCATGAAGAGCCCTTGTTCAGAGACCAAACAAAACCTTCAATCGAGCATTTTATCAAACATAAGCTACTCACAAACATACAACCATGATCACCAATTACCCACACAAATTTGAGAAACAAATGAAACTGAATTTGCGAGTATTGTTCATTAGAAAGCAATGATAGAGGAAACTTACTGGTGCCACTCATCGGAGGCAATCAGGTGCCGACAGGCGACAACGATAGCTACGTAGATGGATACGCTTAGGAAGAAGAAGAGTGATTGGGTTTTCACCGCAGCAACAAATGATATAAATGAGTCTAAAATCCCTCCAAGGTTTCGATTTTCCCAATGATCCAGTATGGGCCATCGACCGTGGTAACCGACGCCTAGCTCATTCAGTTTTTGCAAACAAAAAATGACCCGCTACTTAATCAGCGGCGGAAACATGGGCTTAAAATTTTAAGCCCATGTTCAGATCTATCTTCTACTTTTTGCACAAATTCCCTCCCCCTACGATTAAGTTCCCTTTAAGTCCCAATTTCAGCCCCAATTGGAAGTGCTCTTAGAGGGGAAGGAAGTTACCATGCGCACTTACCGTTTTAACTTTGCGCACGGTCGATCATTTACAATTTTGATATTTATTTACAAGTTAGCCACTAGAATTACGCATCGCGCACAATCAGTGCGAATTTTCGAAACTACACATTAGTGTGCACGGTGAGAAAAATGGCCAAACGACAGCCATCACTCTGTCGACCTCCACAACCATGCCCCTTCCTCCGACCTCCACCGCATCCTTCCTCCTCCGACCTCCCCAGCACCGCCCCCTCAGTTGCCCCCTCCGTCCATATCCCCGGCCCTGCCTTCACCTCCTCTGACTTCCCTAGCCCCCCCTATCAGTCTCCACTGCCTCTGACCTCCCTGAACCCTTCTCTTCCTAACCCTAATAAATTCGTCGACGTAGTTCTCGTCATCGTCGGTGGGGAGGGGGTCGCGGGGCAGACGATGGTAAAAAGGGAATAATAGCAAACTTGTATATAAATGGGTTGTGAGGGAGAGTAGGTTGTGAGGGAGAGTAACGGCAGACTTGTAAATAAGCGGCCGTGCGCTTAACAATTCCCAAAACATTCTCTTGAACAAACAATGATTTGGCTCAGTGCAAACTAACTTTGATTAATGGATAATAAACAAGCTCTAAATATCTAATACATAAGAGCAACAATTTTTATAAGACTACCCAACCCAAATCTCAAAATTCATTGCAAGCCATGGACTATACACACAACAGTATGTCATTTCACCAATCTCTCAACCCCCCACGGAGCTCACCGAAGCGTTATCGCCGCCGCCGCCGCGTTCTTCAGCAATCACAACCCCGGGCGGAAAATTGAGCAGAGCTTTTGCCCCCCGCAACCGGAACGCCGCCCGATCGTAGGCCAAGGCGGCCTCCTCGGCGGTGTCGAACGTCCCGAGCCACAGCCTCGCCCCGCTCCTCGACGAGTCACGTATCTCCGCCGCGTACTTCCCCCACGGCCGCCTCCTCACCCCCCTGTAATGCCTGCCCTTCCCCACGTGCCCCGTCATCATCAGCCGCTGGCCCTGCTGCTGCTTCTTTCGTACAAAACCGCCGACGGCTCGGCTGGCGGCAGTCGCCCGCGGCTGAGCTGCGGGGGCCGTTGCCATGGCCGAGGCCTCGCTGAGCACCTCGAACAGGACCATGTCTTGAGAGTCGTTCTCGTTGAGAGGGAGGTCGTCTAACGATGAAGCCATTATTTTCAATTTGTTGCTGAAGAGAATGAAGTTAAGCTCGGAGGGCTCTCTCTTTTGACGACGGGGGGTGGTGATGTTAGAAGATTCTCATCTGGATGCTGACTAATTCAATTAAATTAATGGATTCGGTTTGAAAGGAAGCAGGAAGGAATAATCCTCGCGAAAGTTCCTTCTCCACGTTTTAATTATAATTTGTTTGCCCTTTGTTTTAAAGGCAAAATATCATTAGCAAGTCCGAAAATTATACCAATTCGGATTGGGCTGGAATCCGATCCGAGCCCGACCTGTTTACACCCCAAAGCGGTAATGAAACGGTGATTGGGGCGAGCGGAGGCTTGGGGTGACGCGGGATGCGATGAGGTCAGGGATGAGCGCGGGGGAGTCCGAGGTTCAACGTTTCTAGACGGAGTGGGTCCCACAATTTGGGGTCTGCGACACTGCGGTCGCGATTTCTTGTCATTATTCCTATTGGATATTTGACTTTCCAACCTGCCGTGCTTGAAGAGGGGCAAGGAGATGCGTCGAAATCCACCGCGCGGAACCCACGTGCGTCCTTGATGTTTGAAACTCGTGAAGCTTTTTCTATTGGGAAAGTGCTGTTCTAATAGCTCGCACAGTCTCTAACCTATCGCCAGTAGCTTTGGGGCTAGCTCGCCAAAGGTCCAATCTGCCCGCATCGTCCAATGCTAGCTGCTGCTGCTGCTCTTTCATGAAATAATATGCCCCCAAGCAGTCACATACTTTTCAATCTTAAATTAATTTCATTTATGCACCGTGCTGGTCTATTTGACCTAAATCAAACATATACAATCTGAACAAATATGGTGTAACAATTGCCCCTACTCTTTGTCATGATCTTGTTGAGCTTGAAAGTGTCAATGCCTTCTTCCTTGAACCAAATAAATCCATGCAGCCAAATGTATAACTAAATATCCTCAACATTGATAGAACATTTCCAAGTAGGTGATAAACAGATCAAAGTAAAGAAATGTTGAATACATTTCATCCTTATTTTGGTAGCAGTTGTTGTCTTTTAGAGCCTGCATATGGTCAGTAATATTGCCATGTTATCTTGTTCCCCGAAGGCGACCCTTTGTGTAGAATGGTATAAATGTGATCCTAAACTTCATGTCAACCCGAAGGCAATCTTCTATGTTTGCATTTGTTATCCAAAGATGACCTTTCATATTTTTACTGGTCAGGTACGGGTCGGGTCGGGTTTGACCCTTCCCAGTTGAGGGTATACCCGAACTCAATCCAGATTCAATCTAGGTCATAAAAGTAATACACATGCCCAACCCGATGGGCTGACGAGTTACTCGAACCCGACCCGGTGCGACACAGTTTTTCAATTGAAAAAACATTAAAGTGCAGGGGATGCGAGACAGCCACATGAAAACCCAGCCAACGTCTGGGTGCAGCTGGACTCCAGAGGATTCAGCCGCTTGGTGTAGTTGTCAGTGTATTAGCTAACAGCTATGCTCACCGTAGGGCTGCATCGCGGCCAATTGAGCAGGGGCGACAGCAGCCAATGGGCAGGGTGAAGGTTACAAAACATGGACTTTGCCATAAAAATCTCACAACAAATTAAAGATATCAAACCCTCATCACATGGCATGCTCCATCTCATATTCCTACTGATTTTAGATCAACAAAAACAAAAACTGAACTTATGATAGAAACCTAAGATTACATTCAAGCAAAACTAAAATTTAAGAAAGACGACATGCGAAACCTATATGGATTGAAGTGATTTGTTGGCCGGGTATGAGATTTTCTTCTCCTCCTCCTTGTTCTCTTGAAAAATATGAAGGGTGGAGGGAGAACAGACGCTAAGGTATGGAAAGGATTATGATCATCAGTGATACATGTTATACATTTGACAACGTTTTTTGAATGCTAGTGCCGACTAGTACAAGATGAAGAGTATCTGTGATTTGATCCTGTGAAATGGAAAGTTGAGATGAGACTTTGAAACCATGAATGCGGGCTTTGAAATTTGGTCCATCTTTGGAATTTCGTCCAGTTTTGAAATTTGGTCCGGCTTTGAAATGAAGGGAGCTTTGAAATCATGAATGTGAGGTTTGAAATTTGGTCCACCTTTGAAATTTGGTCCACCTTTGAAATTTGGTCCACCTTTGAAAGCAGCCAGTGAACATGTTTCAAAATGGGGCGCCCACACCGGCACCGGAGGCGCCGGCTAAATTTTCTTACGTTGATTTGTTGTTCTGAGCCGAATTTGTTGATCCGCGCCGAATTTGTTTTTCCGTGTCGAAGGCACCTGCGTCGAATTTGCTGTTCCGTGCGAAAGGCGCCCACGCCCTTAAATATTTTTACTCTAATTTGTTGCTCTTTTAAATTTTAATTATTTTTTTGGGGAACAGAGATTTCGTGGGGGCAAATCTTAAATGAACCGTGCCGCGGGCACCGGTTTTTTTTGCTAATTTGTTGTTCCGCGCCGAATTTTTTGTTCGACGCTAATGCACTTTGATTAGCAAAATGTGTGTGGTGACTAGCGGCACTGCCCGCGCCAAAGGCGTGGCGCCAAACTTGTTGTTCTACGCTAATGCACTTTGGTTAGCAAAATGTGTGCAGTGACTAGCAGCACTGCGCCCGCGCCGAAGGCTCCCTCTAAATTTTTGTTCGTTTAAATTTTGGAGGGGGAATTGATTCTTGGATAGAACAAAGATTTTAAGGAGATATCTTAAATGAACCGTGCTCGAGGGTGCCCGCTCCGAAGCTACATTTTTGTTCATTTAAATTTTGAAGGGAGAAATAATTTTTGGGAAGAACAAAGATTTTGGGGGAAAATCTTAAATGAACAGTGTCCGCGAGGCATAGGTTATGACTAGTACACACACATATATATATATGTTGGGTTTTATGTTTAGGGTTAGCATTAAGAATACGTGTTTTAGGGTTTAGATTTTGGATTGGTATTAGGATTTCAATTATAATTTTAATTTTTGGTATTAAGATAATGTTTTTAATTTATTTGTTTAGAATTTACTTATCTACTTATTTATTATTTTGTATTTTCTTAATTTTTTAAATTTTAGATTCTAACCAAATATAATTATTCATTTCTTTTTTAATAAGATGAGTTTTACTTGATTAAAGTTGAAATCAATCACATCAAAATCTTAAGAAAAAATCTAATAACTTGTTTAAAATAATGGGAATAAAAATACATCAAAAATCTTTTAAGAGAACTAATATAACGCTTTGGGCCCGTTACAGATATTTCCAAGCTGTTGACAAAAAAAACACGTACTCTGGCTATGTTTTCAATGATCGAAGTGTTGAAGTTGATCCGCACATGCTAAAACTCCAATGTACCAAAAATCGAGTGAACTCCATGTTAGTTTCTTATTGATCGGATGGTTGAAAACAGTCATGTTACATTGCAGTTTCAACATGTGTAGATCAACCTCAAAGGATTCGATCGTTAGAAAAGTTATTGAAGCGCATGTTTTTTGACCGCTGGCTTAGAAAATTTCCTAAGCTGGTAGCTCATATGCATTATTCTCATGTTTGTATAGGGTGGATGGATGGGTGTGTGAGTGCGTGAGTGCGTGAGAGCGATATGGTGTCAGAACCATCTCAAAAGGTCATCAAAACTAAACTCTCCGTCATTTTTTGGATCGTTGGCACTGTTCATTGCGATCTTCACATGCTAAAACTAAGAAACACAAAGTACTTTTACTACCAAAAAAATCCAATGTGGTTTGCTTGTTTATCCACTTGTAAACTTAAAGGTTTCACATTAATGGGACCTTTTGCAACGACTAGATGAATGACAAAACATTTTAGATTAACTAGATATATTTAGCTTTTAGAATAATTATAAGGAAATGAGACCAAGTCAACCATATCCCTTGAAGATCTCCAAGCAATCAATGACATTCCTATTTGAAGGCGTTCCGATACAATGCACCGCATCTCGTAGAGATATGCAATGTCAACCATATACCTTGGAGATCTCCAACCAATCAATGTCATTCATATCAGAAGTCGTCCCGATACAATGCACCGCATCTCGTAGAGATATGCATTCAGCACCTACCAATAAAGCTAGATTCATATCCTCTTGTAAAGTTCTATTATACCCTTGATACATTGTATTTAAACACATGAAGATGAATGTAAAACTCAGCTGGTTTCTCTTCAACATTTCTCCAGTCGTTTATCCCTTTTCCCTAAATTTCTTCATGGTATCAGAGCCTCTCGCCTAACGGCAATTAGATCTTGTATGTATACACAACATCCTCTCCATGGAGCCGATTTCACCTAACCTCAAATTTCTCATCTCAAAATTCCCCGCCCTAATCACCACCCGACTAGACTCCACAAACTACATACTTTGGCGTTCTCAGGTCGTCGGCGTTCTCAACGCGCACGGCTTCCTCGGGTACGTCGATGGATATACATCATCCCCATCTCCAACAATTTCCGATCCAAAATCCACCACCACCACTCCTCTGCCACCAATTCCCATTCCCAACTTTCACAAATGGTTGATCACCGATCAACACCTCTGCATGAGCATTCAGGCGACTCTATCTCCTTCTGCTCTTGGCGTCGCCCTTGGTGTCACCTCTTCACATCTACTGTGGACAAAGTTGGAAACCCGATATGCCTTTCTTTCTGAAGGGCATATCGAGCTACTTCAAGACAAACTCACCAACCTCATCATGGCCGAGGAGCCTATGGCCGCTTACTTAGATCGGGCAAAAGCGATATACGACCAGCTACAAATCGCTGGTCCTGATACTGTCACCACATGACAAATGGTCCGCCAGATCCTCCATGGTCTTCCTCCTACTTACGACTCCTTCTGTGTAATGGCCCGAAATCGTGGAAAGCCTTACACAGTTGAGGAGATATGGAGCAGTCTCCTTGCCGAGGAGGCCAGCATGCAGCTACAACGTCTCTCGACCTCTAGCACACCAACTACCACCATGTCCTCTGTTCCTTCTCCCTCAACCGACTCCGCTGCACTCATCTCTAACTACGGACGACGGGACAACCGTGGCCGCACCACATATGGGCGATTCAACGGAGGCCGCGGCTCTTTCCCTTTCTCTCGCGGTGGCCGCACCAGCAACATACATCCCCGAGGTAGTCCACAATGACCCGAACCTCCTACACCGACTACTCAGGTCGGACGGCAGAGACGACGTGTGCCTATCGACCACTCGACTGGCCGACCTATCCTTTGCCAAGTGTGCTAGAAGCCGAATCATCACACCTTCGATTGCTTTTGGATCGGTGAGCATGTTCATAAACCTGAGGCTCATGCCGTCCATCAAGGTCGCTCTACGGATGGTGAATGGATCCTCGACACATGCGCCACGGATCACATCGCGTCTACCACTTCACAACTTGAGAAAATGACACCATACTCGGGTAACAAACACATTACTGTTGGCACAGGTGATACCGTCATAGTGGTCAACATTGGCTATTCTTCTATCCCTTCTCTAAACTCCACTATACGTCTTCCTGACATTTTACATGCTCCACAATTCTCTAAAAATCTGCTCTCAGTCTATAAATTCACTCGAGATAATAACTGCGTTATCCAATTCTCATCCTCTGGTTTTGTTGTACAGGATGCCACCACAGGAAAAACTCTTCTTAAAGGCCATAGTAGGAATGGACTCTACCCGATCCACCACAATCCCATCTCTCTTTCTGCATCAAGCACCTCGGGCACTCTTTGGCACACCCGTCTTGGTCATCCTGCTCCTCCTGTTGTCTCCAAAATCGCTTCCAAGTTATCCCTCAAGCTGTCTCCTCAGACACCATGTCCTCAATGCTCAATGAGTAAGAGTCATAAATTGTAACGACTGGTTTTTGTATGCTTGGATTATCAGTGTATTTTGCTTGTGATGGTGGGTTCTCTCCTTGTGTGGTTTCCATTTCCATAGTTCTCGCTTTCATTCATCTCGTTGAGATTTCCTAGCTTTCGTTTTCATTCCTTTTGATGTGATCTTCTAGCTTCTTCCTTAGAATCATTGAACTCGGAGTAAGTCACTCGTGACGAGATTCATATCGATCATATCTTAGCGATAGGTTGATCCTAGAAACCTTAGAATTCATCCCGGACCTTCGCGCTCCATTTCGAGACTTTTCGTGCACGTTAGTTGGTTCAAGAAGATCAACCGACCGACTAGATTCCAAACTAGTCGGTCAGAAAATCAACTGGAACCGACTAGTTCATTCAATCAATTATTCTGGAGTTACTGTTTACTCTTAGTCGGTCTAAGAACAACCATCGACCGACTAGATGCTAAACTAGTCGGTCAGGAATCCTTCTCAGACCGACTAACTCTCATTTCCATGATCTCTCTCAGAATTCAGCCTTTAGTCGGTCAATGAACACTCACCGACCGACTAGTTCTCAAACTAGTCAGTTGACAAGCCTTCACAGACCGACTAACTCATAGTCCAGTTTTCCTGAGCGAGCTACTGTTTAATCTTAGTCGGTCTGCGTTGATCAACCGACCGACTAGTTCCCAAGCTAGTCGGTCAGCCATCCTTCTTTGACCGGCTAATCAGCCCAGGAAACCCTAGTTTTGCCCTAGCCGCCACACTTTTCTATAAATACGCCACAAACGTTTTCTTCTTCTTCCTCATCACCCCAAACCCTAATTTCTCCCCCATTGAGCCCCCTTCTTCCCCAAATCATTGATCCTTCATCACAAGCTCATCCATCATCATCCAAACCCTCATTTCACATATCCTACCTCTCCTCAACCTCAAACCCTCATCAAATCCCCAAAAGCCTCATCCAAACCCATTTCTCCAGATTTTCCCCATTTCCAGATCTGAGCCGGATCGTTCTTCCGTCGCCGTAGTTCTCGGCGTCGTTCCTCCGCTTCTTCACGGATAGTATTCTTCCTTTAATAATCTCATAACCCACACTTGATATTTGTGAAACCCTAATAAAATGGATCATTAGAAATCATAGGGTTCGATTGTGAATACGGATTAGTTACCATTCTAATGTTGTTTTTCCATGACAGCGATCCATTCCCGTAGATAACAAATTTGTGGGGTAAGAGATAAGCGGACTAAGCCCCGAGTTGTCCTGATCCGCCACTCCGGCCAGTAGGTGGACTCTCTAGTGATAAGTGATAAATAGTGATAAGAGATAAGCGGCCTGAGCCACGAGCTGGCCAGCAGGTGGACTCTCTATGCACAAGTGATTAATAGTGATAAGAGATAAGCGACCAGAGCCACGAGCTGGCCAGCAGGTGGACTCTCTATGCACTAAGTGATAAACAGTGATAATCGTGATAAGTGATAATCGTGATAAGTGATTCGTGAATTAGTGATTTGGTAGCTTTTGCTACATCGTGCGTGCTTGTCTCTTCCTTTAAACTGTTGCATCATACTTAACTGCCATGTCATTGCTTAATATTATAAGTGCTAGGTTGCTAGTTTACTTCAGTTTCCTTGCACAAGTCTTTTTAGACTTGCTGACATGTGCCCCTCTCTCTTTTGGGTGTCACATGTTAGACTCAGAGCCAGATCTTGTTGCAGAGGACGTTGTGTTTGCTGTGGATGAGTCTTGTGGACACCGGTGACTTGCTGAGTTTCCTTTATGTTTTAGGATTCCTGTTAGTTGTCGGTGCGTGGCACCTTTGTATATATGTTATACCTTGTTGGCCATGTTTGGGCCTTAGACTCTTTTCCTTTTAGCCTGGTGGCTTTTCCGTGATATTGTAATTCATTTAATGGATATTCAGAGATTTCTCTTTTGTCTCTTTCCTGTATTATTATTGTTGTTTCGTTTCGCGTTGCAAGGAGCCATATGATAATTTATACGCTTATCAGACTTAGATTTTCACGGCTTCAAGTCTGAGCGGACCTTCTCACGTCTCGACTCCACATTTTTGGGAAGCGGGGCGTGACATAAATTGCCTTTTCCTTTGTCAAAATCGAGAGCAGATTCTCCCTTAGCTTTAGTTCATTCTGATGTATGGGGCCCTGCCCCAGTTCAATCTAATAAATGCTATAGGTATTACGTCAGTTTTATTGATGACTACTCTCGCTATATTTGGCTCTACCCTCTATATCATAAATCCGACGTATTTGCTGCCTTCCAAACCTTTCAAACAATGGTTGAAAGGCAGTTTAACACGAAAATTAAAATTTTTCGATCTGATGGTGGGGGGGGATTTTGTAACAATCAATTTATCTCCCTATTTCACCAACTTGGGATCATTCATCAGACCTCGGCACCTTACACACCCGAGCAAAAATGGTGTGGCTGAAAGAAAACACCGACATGTAATTGAAACTACACTTGTTTTACTACTAACAGCTTCTATGCCTCAGCAATATTGGCCAGATGCAGCGAAGACGGCTATATATCCGATCAACAGACTACCATCTGCAACTCAACAAAACAAATCTCCTCACGAGATTCTCTATCATCATGTTCCAGACTACAAGTGGATGCGCACCTTTGGTTGCCTGTGCTATCCCTGCCTCCGCCCTTATGTACAACACAAGCTTGAACCAAGGTCGCAACCATGCGTCTTTCTTGGTTATGCTGACCACATGAAGGCGTATAAATGCATGGAGCTGTCTACCAAAAGGCTGTACCAGACTCCACATGTCAGGTTTGAGGAGAACATCTTCCCTTTCTCTACTCAGACTCGTCCAACGCCACAGCCTACACTGATCAACTCTGTCCCACCGACCATTGTTCCTACCCATCCACCTGCACCCCTCCAACCAACACCCACCGATCCCATGATCTACCAACCTACCGACCATCCAACCCATCAACACGACCTACCGACCTCTCCAAGCCGATCCACAGATCGCTCAACCCAAAGTATGACCGATCCAGCTGATTCACCAACACAAACCTTGCCTGACCCATCATTGCCTACAATCATTCTACAACATATCTCGGCACACCATAATCCGGTCACTCACCCGACCTCTTGCCATCCCCGCTTAACTTCCACGTTACCTCCAACCTCCACTTCTCCACCTACTCAACCCACATAGGATACTTCACCACTGTCGACTCATCCCTTGACCACCCGTTCCATGGTCGGCACCTTCAAACCTCATCAACCATTAAACCTACATGCTCAAATCACCTCCGAAGAACCGATATCCTACAAGGAGGCGTCCAAACATCCCCAATGGGTCGCAGCCATGCAGAACGAGTATGCCGCTTTAACCCGTCAAGAGACTTGGGAACTTGTCTCTCCTCATCCCTCAGTAAACATCATCGGATGCAAGTGGGTCTACAAGATTAAGCGTCACACGGATGGCTCTGTTGCTCGCTATAAAGCTCGGCTCGTGGCCAAAGGCTTTCATCAGAAGGAAG
This sequence comes from Scilla litardierei, assembly GCA_030789695.1. Lineage (NCBI taxonomy): Eukaryota > Viridiplantae > Streptophyta > Magnoliopsida > Asparagales > Asparagaceae > Scilla > Scilla litardierei. The sequence continues at coordinate 198,774,843 of CM061136.1, forward strand.
GGGTTGACTACGCCGAGACCTTCAGCCCAGTCGCCAAGCACGGTTCTATCCACCTCCTGATCACCCTGGCTCTACACTTCGACTGGCCCATCAGACAACTCGATGTCTCCAATGCTTTTTTACATGGAAACATCGATGAAAATCTTTATATGACGCAACCTATGGGATTCATAGATCCCTCTTTCCCACAACATGTCTGCAAGCTACGAAAAGCATTATATGGCCTCAAATAGGCGCCTCGACAGTGGTATGCTCGCTTCTCCCAGTTTCTCCTCCTTCACGGATTCCACCCGAGCATTGCCGACTCATATCTCTTTGTCAAACACTCTGGCGACCAAACAACCGTGATCCTGTTGTATGTCGACGACATCCTAATCACGGGCTCTTCGGCAAACTTCGTACATCAATTCATTGGCGAGCTTGCCAGTGAGTTCTCACTCAAAGATCTCGATGAGCTATCATACTTCCTGGGACTAGAAATTCAACGAAGCTCCCAAGGCTGCTTCGTCCATCAGACCAAAATATACAAAAGAGCTTCTTCAGAAAGCCGGTCTCTCCGGTTGCAAGCCGAGCAGAACTACACTCTCCTCAAAACGGAATCCAAACACCTCAGATCCTTTACTGCTCGATGGATCGTACTACCGCAGTCTGGTCGGTGCTCTTCAATACCTCACACTGACCCGACCTGATATTGCATTCGCTGTCAATCAAGTATGTCAGTTCCTCCATGTTCCACGTGACTCACTTCTCACAGCTGCTAAGCGGATTCTTCGGTATCTTCAACACACTCCAACCCACGGCATTCTTCTTCGTCCGAGTCCTCTGCCACTCATCGCCTTCTCCGACGTTGATTGGTCAGGAGATCCCGTAGATCGTCGCTCCATCAATGGATTCTGTGTATTCCTATGAAAGAACCCTTTGACTTGGAGTGCAAAAAAAACAACCTTCGATTGCACACAGCTCGACAGAATCGGAGTACTGTTCTCTCTCTCTCTCTCACGGCTAAAGAGATCATCTAGCTACAACTTCTCCTTTCTGACCTTCAGATTCCTCTCCAAGACAAGCCGCTAATTTGGTGTGACAACAAGTCGGCTATCTCACTCTCTTCCAATCCGGTCTTTCATTCCCGAACAAAACACTTCACAGTCGACTACCACTTCATCTGTGAACAGTTCACGTCAGACAACATTCGTGTTCAACACATCTCTACCGAGGACAACCCGGCTGACATCTTCACTAAGAGTCTCACTGCGGATCGCTTCGAGCTATTGCGAGACAAACTGTTCGTCATTTCGGCCGCTCAGTTTGCGGGTGCATATAAGGAAATGAGGCCAAGTCAACCATATCCCTTGAAGATCTCCAATCAATCAATGACATTCCTATCTAAAGGCGTTCCGATACAATGCACCGCATCTCGTAGAGATATGCAAGGTCAACCATATCCCTCGGAGATCTCCAACCAATCAATGTCATTCATATCAGAAGGCGTCCCGATACAATGCACCGCATCTCGTAGAGATATGCATTCAGCACCTACCAATAAAGCTAGATTCATATCATCTTGTAAAGTACTATTATACCCTTGATACATTGTATTTAAACACATGAATATGAATGTAAAACTCAGCTGGTTTCTCTTCTACATTTCTCCAGTCGTTTATCCCTTTTCTCTAAATTTCTTCAATAATAAGATTAAAATAAATGATATTGATCAGCTAAAAAAACGACGGAGAGTAAAGTTTTTGATGATTGATTAGAGCACTCCCAATGGAGGGCTTAACCATTCAGGGGCTGAATCTGAGCCATGTCAGATTCAGCCCATTCGCCTCCCAATGGCGGGCTGAATGGTTGCCACGGCAGCCGCCGCAGGGTATTACCAGACGTCGGCTGTAACCCCACAATACGTCTGGTACTCCAGACACAATTTTTTTTTCCAAATCTGAAGTGGATCAGACGATTGGCCGATACCCACAGGACGTCTGATCTACTGTTTATAGGTCCATGATCAGATCTCTGGTGCCTGGTAAACAGGTGTCTGGACCTATAAGAGTTTAAAAAAAAATTAACTATCGTTAGAACTAGGCGTCTGGTGAGTACGAACTAGACGACTTGTGGGTACCAACCGTCTGGTCCATCTTGCTGCCTCAGTGGCGGAAAACGTGGCTGAACACGAGCTTAACATTTTAAGTCACCGTTAAGCTCCATCTTGCTCAGTTTTGCAATTAGCCACTCCATCTAGGATTAAACCCAACAGTCGGCCCCAATTTCAGCCCCCTTTGGACGTGCTCTAGCTTTTTTAAAAATTTCTCCTCATATGTGTTGACGAATTAGGTATTAATTTTGGGGTCTGATGGAGAGCCGCTGCATTGGATCGGGTTACCCCTCAGTGCTATCCGACCCGATCAGGGTTTTGGACCGAATTCCGATCCCATAGGTACAAACTTCGGCGTAAAACCCTTCTCCTTCGCTCGCCGGAGAAAAATGGCGGGTTTGCTCTTCCGCGGACTGCGGTCAGCTCACCGCACATCCTTTTCCTTCCATTCGCCCCCTATCCCTCTTCCATGTCGCCACCACTGCCTTTCTCATTCGCCTATCCGCCTCTTCTCCGCCGCCGCGGCTCCGTCCGCCGCCGCCGCCGGAGCTGAGAAGGCCGCGCTGGACCCCTCCAGGCTCCGCAACGTGGCGGTGATCGCCCACGTGGACCATGGGAAGACGACTCTCATGGATAGGCTCCTCCGCCAGTGCGGTGCCGATATCCCACACGAGCGCGCCATGGATTCCATCAGCCTCGAGCGCGAGCGCGGCATCACGATTTCTTCGAAGGTCGAATAAAAATATCATATTATTCTGTTTCTTTATCGGTTTATTGCCGTTTTGGTAGCAAAGACTAGCAGTTTCTTTGCAATCCGATCCATTTTCTTGGGCCGGTTCCAGGTTACTTCGATTTCGTGGAGGGATAACGAGCTCAACATGGTCGACACTCCTGGCCATGCTGATTTTGGTGGTGAAGTATGTTTTCGTTTTTTTTCTTTTCGTAATATAGGGATTCTGATTGTCATGGATTGATGTTAACGAGCTCTATTATAGGTCGAACGAGTTGTTGGGATGGTTGAAGGAGCAATATTGGTTGTTGATGCAGGAGAAGGGCCGCTCGCTCAAACAAAGTTTGTTCTTGCCAAAGCTTTGAAGTACGGGCTGCGGCCTATCCTCCTTTTGAATAAAGTCGACCGGCCTTCAGGTGTGTCTTCAGAATTCTTTATGTGTTACAACATATTAGGTATTTCTCTTCATTGACCACCATTCATATAGACATGATGCACAAGCGTGCTATACTGCATGATGAGTGCTTATAACCTTCAAATTTACAGACGACTTCCCAACTTCAAAGACATAAATTGTAATTTGGATATTAAAGTTTTTATGCATCTATTGGTTCAAATATATTAACACCTTTGCAATTCGGGAAACTGGAAAGTTCACAGGCATGTTTAGGTAACTGTCAGGAAAAGTTGCAACTGATGGTTGCTCTTGTTATAGGGATTGAGCATGAAGCTATAGATTTATGCAGTTATTGGCTGCATCATTAGATGTTCTGCAATAATAGTCAAATAACAAACAAAAGACAAAAACAACATGTAGAGTTAGAGGGAGAGGAGACAATGGATGTGGAAAAGGGAAAAAGCAAGGCCAGCGAAGGCTGAATAAAGGGAATAAAGAGCTTGTTAAAATATAAGGCATGTGGTCAACTATATGCAACCAATCTCCTTGTTTATGGGGATGTCATGGCAGGGGAAGCACAACAAAATAAAAGAGGGCTGAGCTAGACTTGTTCTAAACGCCAGGTTTTTGTGGCAATGGCCTCTATTTGTGGTCTTCATTGCAAAGAATTTGAGTCAGGTGACTAGCCAATAATAACATTTTGCCAATTCTTTACATAAACTGATCTTATTTTGATGGAAAAATTCCTGGATGTGACAGTGATGAGTTAATGCACTGAACATTCAATTCTCAATTTTTTCTTTACAAATTTAAATATCATATAAAAAACATGAAGCTTATTTTTACCGCAATAATAAAAACTTAAATACTCAGATGTAAGATGTACTTGGTGGCTAGATTTATCGTTTCCAACCAACAGTTTTTGATCCAAATTCTCTCGAAAATTTCACTTATATTCACCGGCTTATGTGGGCTTATAAATGGAATTTCATCAAACCTGATTTAATGCCCCCCCCCCCCCCCCCCCCCCCCCCCCCCCCCCGCGCGCAGCCCCCTAAGGATTTGATCAGTTGAGCATGCCCACTTAGTTGACATGATTTATTCTTAAGCTTGGCATGGTGAGTTTTACCATATTCATTGGTTGTGGGATTTCATTTATGAGATGAACTCCTCTCCCTCATTGGGTGTTTGGTGAGCAATGCTACAATATAACAAGTATATGAAGAACATGCCATTTGGCGAATAATAATTGTACCCAAATATAAAAATTATGCGTTAAAAGTGGGTTTAACATAATGACAAATAATAATTATAAGAGTTAGACTACAGAGTTTCCATTTATTTTTTGAACACAACCTTAACGTTCCAAAGAAAGAAAATTATGAACCCAAATCATAAATCCATTCATTGGATGTGATCTAACCTAACCAAATAGTCTATAAACAAAATTACAATTGATTTTTCATATTTTACAGATGCATCGAGAAGGCGAATTTTAATAAAATTTTAAAACATTGATTTTGTCATCACTTGATGCATATTCAAGTATTTGAAAATTTGTTTGTAAATAGTTTAGATAAATCTGATCACATCCAATGAAATGGATTTGTGATGGGTTTAGTTTTTAAATTTAGGATGTTAAGTTTTTGTTCAAAACCAAACAAAATTTTCTAGTCCAACTCTAAAAATAGAATATGACAGATTTAAAAATTAACTCTAATAATAAAATGCGACAGATTTAAAAATTATCTGCTAACATGGGGCTTAATATATTTTATTTATGCTTCTCTTGAGGTGAATATTAGTTTTCACATTTGTAAAGGTCCAACACGAATGGATATCATGGGGTGTGCAGAACTTGCTATCGTGGCCTTCGTGGGGTTTTTGTACATGCAAATTTTGGTTGAGAAAGTATCATTCATAGCATATATTTTATCTCTTTAAACCTTTAGACCTCCTCATGCAACTTTGTTTTCTATAATATTCTTGGTGGCCGTTATACTTGTTATCATCCTTTTTGACATTGATAATTTCTATTGTCTTTGGGCCTTCATTACCTGCATATTTACTTCCCTAGGTCCTTCCCTTCTTCATCTTATTCTTGTCTTTTGATTTGGCATCGATATCCTCTTATCAATTTGAAGTTCTACTCTTATGATACCAAAATGTATAACACTACCCAAATTCAACACCATCTGTTTGTAACTTCGTCCTCATCTAGAACCTATTTTAACTGAAAATCATGGTCGTGAAAATGGGATGTGTCTACATATACGTATGCTACCCTTCGTCGTATGTATATTTTAGGTCAATATTTGAAATCTCAATTTTTATCTTTGTATCAATCAGTGGTTCATAGTGTTGTTGGAAGTATCGAGCAATATGCATTAGAAGTATCAGTGGTTCATAGTGTTGCTAGTTGTTCATAGTGTTGCAGTTGGAAGTATGGAGCAATATGCATTAGAAGTATCAGATCTTTCATAACCTAATTTAATTGAAAACATTGGTTGTAAAAACGGAAAATGTTGTTACTTGGAGTCTTGGACATATCTTGCCCATGGTTATATGCATAGTATATGCCAAGGTTTGAAATCCCGGTTTTGATCTCAGTATTAGTTAATGGTTTGTAGTATTAGTGTTGGAAATATTGGGCAATAAATATTTGAGGATTCAGACTTTAGGCAGTGATTGCCTTTTCTTGGCTGGGTGTCAGTTGCTAGTAGAGCTCCATGTTTAACAAATGTTTCATCTATCTAAGAATTATCTTTATCATCTACTATCCCTTTTTTCTCTAAACAACTACCTAAAGGATTATTACAAAGAAAGATAATTTCTAATTCAATCATCTTTACTTTAATTTGCTTTCATTATAGAGTTTGACATCTTAGCCTTACACTATAACTTAGATAGCCCAATAGACATCTCAATATACGTGTTTCATGGATCAAAGAGTTTTGCCTGATACAGATGAAAAGGGTTCAATTTCGTATCATCCATACAAACCTAATCTAGAGTGCCCCATACAAACCTAATCTAGAGTGGATGATATTCATCTCTATCAACTGATTATGGGCCTTGCTTTTGATTGTCAAATGCTTTCAACTATCACATGGAATAATTCATAATATCTACTTTTAGTATGTTAAACTTGAATCTTCTCTTATATTAGTTGTTACGTAATATTGATGGTATTGTTTATTGTGGATGGTTAATGTTTCAAAAAAGCTAAAAACGCCGCTTAAGTAGTTAGGCAGATGATTAAGGCTTGGGATCCAATTAGACTTCCGTTCTGTTTTCATGACTTAATGGCCTTAATCATTGTTGATAAACGGGTTTACAAGTTAATTGGTTTAGAGTTAAAACTCTCAAAATAAAATTCAAAAAATTTGAAATAATCATCAAAAACTGTAAACATTTATTTGGAATAATTCTGATATTTAAATACTTTATTTTATTATAAAAATAACATAATGGATTAGGACCATTATATTTGCTCATACTTGTTTCTTCTGTAGCCCTTTTGTTGTTGCTACTTTCTATCTCTCACCTCCTCCACACACCCTTCTACTTTCTATCTCTCCCTCCTCCACCCACCCTTCACCTCTGTCTTTTCTCAAACGTGTTGATCCTAGCAATACAAAGTGTTATGCTAATTAAAGCTCTCGATATTTGTAACCGTAAGCGTACGTCGTCGTCGTAGCGCATTCAGGTCGTCTGCAAGGAGGGTCTGCAAGGAGGTTGTGTGATTGAGTACTAGTCAATCCTAAGTCATGGTTAGCTACGTGTGATGATTTTATGGAATATGGAGAATGAAATAGAATGAAATGCTCTAGGGCTAGGTATTACCCTAATCTGGATTGAGCACAAGGATGAGCTCCTTGCATGGCTATCGAATCAATGCTAGGGTGAAGGTGTCTAACCTAAAAGAGTCACCTACATCCCACATCCGTGATGCTATGATAGGTTCGTCCCTTGTGTTAGCACTTGTCGTTTGTCGAGTTGTTGTCTACCACCACTTCCAGATGCAATGATAGGGCAACCCAATTATCACCTACCCACACTTCTATAATGCTATGATAGGACTACCCCTCGTGAGACGAAGCACAGACACCCAAGGAGTAAAACAGAACAGAAATATGATAAAGTGACGTGGAAAATGGGGGTTTGTGCGATATAATGCATGCATAATTCCCACTAAAAATATATGAAATATACACTTATCAAAATCTCCCAAGCTAAACTATTTCTTGTCCTCAAGGAAGACAAAGAAAGAGTAGAGAGTGGGGTATGCATGAATGGGAACAAATAAAATTAAGAATATCACAACAACAAGCATATATACAAGGAAAGTGAAAATCTTCAAGTTATGGAATTAATAAGCATGCCGATCCTTATCAATCTATCAAGACATAGCCCAGAGCATTATTCATAGTATAAATCAACACGTAATAGGACAATTTTTGCAAATAGGCCAAATTAATAAATTAATTTGGAAAATCGACCTATTTTTTATTTATTTAGCAAAACCGACCTCTTTTGGTTTTGGGGCCAAAAGAGGTCGGTTTGGCGGCTTGGGCACGTGTGTGGCCTCGGCCGCACCTTCAGAGTGCGGCCCTTGGCCGCACCTGATACCTGCGGCCAAAGCCACAAAACCACACAGCAGCCCGCAAGATCGCGGGCTGCTGCTGAACGTCTCCCCTGCGTCTCGCGGCCGCTCCTTCAAAGTCCGGCGTTTGAAATTTTTTTGGGTGATTATTCTGCTTTGTTTCAGGTTAATTCTACTCTCTATGTTATGTTATTGACTGTTTTTTGTGATTTTTGTTCAATATAGATTGAATTTTAGGGTTTTTGAGATAAATCTATAGTTGGGGAAATTTTATAAGTTTTTTATAAAATGGAGGAGGCTGGACCTATTACTAATGCGGTCTTGTATGATCAAGCACGTCATCGTTCTGCCGATGTAGTGCAAGGGCAGGTAAATAGAAAGAATTAATATGCAAAGTACGTAATTATTATTGAAAGGAAAATAATTAAGGTGTGAATTATATGTTTGCAGGCATCGATAGCAATTGTCGATCATGGACAGAAACATACAAAGTGGAGATTAGATCAGCGCGCGCGACCATATATTGAAGCGTCCAGATTACACCTATGTGCGCGCTTGCGTTGGGTACAGTTGGACCACGCATTGCTGACTGCTTTGGTTGAAAGATGGAGGCCAGAGACAAATACATTTCACATGCGTCAGGGAGAGATGACAATCACGTTACAGGACGTGGCAGTCATCACAGGCCTACCGATTGATGGAGAACCAATATATCAATGTGAAATACGAGATGGCAGCTGGGGTGCATTGATGGAGAGACTACTTGGACAGGATACCCCACTAAGAAAAGCAGCCAAGGTAAAACTTAGTTGGTTGCGTGATACATTTACTGATTTGCCTGAGGATGCAGATGATGAGGACATTCAGCGGTATGCACGGGCATATCTGCTTCATATGATTGGAACCTTACTGGTTCCGGATCCAAGCAAAAGATCTATAAATCTCCGCTGGTTGACAAAGTTAGATGATTTTGAGGAGGCCGGTGGATATTCATGGGGAAGTGCGGTGCTTGCGCACTTGTACGCTGAGCTCAGCAAGGTGGCATTAAAGCAGACAAAGGCTTTATATGCATGCGGGTTATTATTGCAGGTATAATTTTTTTCGTTAGCTATAATAGTGATATATCTATATATATCTATATATTTCACATTCTGAGGAAAAATTCATATTACAGGTTTGGAGCTGGGAGAGAATGTATGTAGAAAGACCAAGGCTCCTGCAGGATGTATTTGCTGACACCGTTCCCTATGGGTTCAGGTGGAATACAGGAAAATCATTCATGGAAACTGCTCATGGAAACCTTGATACATACAGAGACCAATTTGACACATTAGAGAGTACGCATGTGTGTATATGTAAATTTTATAACGTAGGTGATCAATTGATATATAATATAGTACACTGATATATTTGTGTACTTCATGCCTAATAGGTTACCTGGGAGCCTTATGGAGAGCGATTCGAGCAGCTGCCGACGTTATGTCGTGAACATCCCGAGTTATGGCGAGCGAGGGTACCCATATTCTGCTGGGAAGCACGGGTTATGCATGCACCCGACCGTGTCATGCGGCAATTTGGTTTACGACAACACATCCCATCTGCACTCCCAGTCTTGGCGGGGAAGCCAAGACCAGCGCAGCCAGCAGACGTGACTGTAATCAGGGATCCTCTTGCACATTGGATGAGTAGAGTAGATCACATTGTGAATGAGGGGGATGTGGTATCGGGTGCTGCCTATATGGAGTGGTATTGGGGGATTACCAGGAGGTGGATTTTTCTGAGGCAGCAACCCCCGTTCGCACAAATGCCCCGAGGACCCATCGAGCGCCAACATGTAAGAAGATGTTCAAGTTTAATTTTTTATAGTATTTTTTATAACCAATATGCTTAGTACTTAATTTGTTTTACAGGTTGCCGGATATGTTTCATTGTACGATATGGCAGGGCAAGTATTGCAAACACAGGATCAGGGGTTGCTGCATACGATGAGGACCCATATCGATGATGTGCTACATCGTACACGCCATCTTCCCGAAGGTGTAGATACGAGCGAGTTGCGTCGTTTATATAGGATGGGTGAGGCCGGCACTTCTCAGCAGGAGCATACCAGAGATGATGTCGCCGGCACTTCTCAGCAGGAGCATACCAGAGCAGATGACGCTGGCACCTCTCAGCAGGAGCATACAGACGTACATGAGTCCTGCACTTGGCAGCTGGACCAGCCCATAGCTTATGACAGCACGTGTCAGCAGCCCCCTCACGGAGGTTATGACACCGACACTTGGACGCAGCACCCTCATGGAAGGTATGACCCCGGCACTTGGCAGCAGCCCCCTCCCATATCATTTGACGCCGGAGCTTGGCACCCGAGCATATGGGATGTTCCATCCGATTGGCAGCAGCAGCCTACCCAGGGTACATGGTATGACGGCAGCACTTGGCCACAACAGTTGACGCAGGCAGATTGGCAGCCTACCCAGGGTGACACGTCACAGCCGCAGCAGACAGAATGGGATGACACATGCATTTCACAGCAGCATGTGGAAGTGGATGTTGGCCCGTCTCAGCCACCTCAGACACAAGGTGATGGTGACGGCGTGTCACGGGTTGACGTGTCACAGGCTGGCGAGGTGTCACAGGTTGGCGAGGTGTCTCAGCGTGAGGCAGGTTGGCGGGCTTTCCCAGTAGACAAAAAGGGCCGCATTCGGATAGGCCCTGGTATTCTCGTGTATTTAGTCGGCGCAAAGGGAGTCGTCGATGATATGTATCTTTAAAATGTGTTATGTATATTTGCTGGATTTCAGACATTTGTTATGTTGTGTTTCTCAAATGAATTTGATATATAACCTATGTGTTACGTATGGTTTAAAAACAAATCTTCCAAACACCCTTATTTATTCAACGAATTCATTCATACACCTAATATTTATACATCACATATACATACGAGAAAGGTTGTTTTCGGGCTTGATGGAGGTATTCTGTCAGCGGATTGGGCTGCGCTCCAGAGGAGAATTTTCTCCTCCCGAACTCATCTACGCGCCCTTTTGCTGCTTCGGTGGCAGTTTGAGCGGCGAGATTTCTCCACAGATTACAGGAGGAAGACAACGGCTCAAGCGGCCAACGAAGCGGCAAAAAGACCAGTAGATGAGATCATGAAGAGAAAATTCTCCACTGGAGCGGAGCCCAACCTAGTGACATAATACCTTCATCATTCCGTCAACAATCTTTCTCCATTTAGCGTGACCACATTATCCACGTCAAGCAAGCGCCATCACAGCAACAGTATCAGGGCAGCCACGTTTTGAAGTTGGCGGGAGTGTGATACGTATCACACTCCATACTCCATATCACATTCTGGCTGCTGGAAATATATAGCACCCAGAGCCGCAGTTGTCAGGTGCGGCCCAAGGCCGCATCTTCAAAGTGCGGCCTTGGGCCGCACCTGACAATTGCGTCCAGTAGGCGACACTAGCCCAACCTCGGCCGCGGCTTCTGTTTGATGTGTTTGTTTTTGTGCGACTGTTGTGTTTGTTTTTTGCGACGGCGGGATTTGTTCCGATCCAACTCAACTGCCCTCCGAAACCCTTTGCCATACGAGAACTTATCTATGACGATTCAACTCGCCTAATAGGTATTAAGAGTTTTTTGTTCATCTTTATGTTATGATTTAGGGAGTTAGGGATTTATAATGGTGTGTGTGCAGGTTGTTGAAAATGGCAAGTGATTCAATTTTTGTCATATGCTATTTTGCTGGTGAATTATATATTAATAAAAATCACGAACCACGGTATGTCGGAGGGAAAGCTAAATCGATGAAGCTTATAAGTGGGTCGACCTATAACGACCTAGTAGATCGGATATACAATATCACGAAGATCTGTCGGGAAGAATATATGTTGAATCTGGTGTGCAACTGGCCAGTAATGGGAGGAAAGACTACCGCAGTTAAAATATCAGACGACGATGATATGGAGAATCTGTTTGATTTATCGCAAGATCATCGTGGAGTTGAAATATATGTGGGTCTTGATGCAATAAACACCGCCCAAGAAAATACGACAGGAGTAGGGTGTTCGCAATATCCGCAAGATGAAGCTAACATGAACACGTAAGTCTATATTTCAATCAAGTTTTGCGAATTGTAACTAAATTTTTTTTATTCGTCGTAGCAACTAAAATTTTAAACCGTTCATATGTCAGTAACATGTTGAATGAGGAAGCAGTGGGAATTGAAAATCAACACTCAACTTACATGGAAGGCCCTTTTGTACCGGATTCGATGCCTGAAGATCCATACATACCTGTTGATGAAGAAATAGAAGAGAGCGATGACGAGGAGCATGTCGGGGCTGGAGAGGATAGCATGCTTTATGCGGATGATCCAAACGAAGATGATATAGCATGGATACAACAATCGGTCGCCGTTAACACAATTGTGGAAGATGAGGAGGCTTTGCCAGATGAAGTTGAAGAGGAGGAACGGCTAAATGCAACAGTTATGAGTAATACACTTGAAAGGAGAGTGGAAGAGCCTAGACATCAAAACGATAGGGGGGTGTTCAATGTCGGCGATATTTATGATACAAAGGCCGCCTTGATTAAAGCAATAACGGAGTGGAGCATTAAGCGTAATGTTTCATTTAGGCCAATCAAGACAAACAAGACAAGTTATAACGTGATATGCGCCCTAAATGCTGCGGTCAATCTGACAACACAAGATGATGCTAGTAGGAATTGTCCGTGGCGTATCCATGCAGCAGTGCGGAAGAGTAGCATTGGGAAGTTCAAGCTCTCAAGGGTTGTGGAGGAACATACTTGCAATAATCCAACCCTAAATACAGATCAACAAAAAGCCACAACATCTTTCATTTGTAATATGATTATGCCAATGGTGAAGACAAAGTTAGATTTGACACCGGCAGAAATCCAAGAGGCCATAACCGCCCTGTTACGGATCCGAATTTCATATTACAAAGCATGGATGGCAAGATCGAAGGCATTAGAAAGGATTTTTGGAGATCGGGAGGAGTCATATAATCGGCTACCTCGGTATTTAGAGGCCATTTCAGAGACTAATCCAGGCACCGTATACAAGATCACTTTTGACACTATCAGTGAAGGAGTAGCACAATTTTCGGGGGTCTTCTGGGCATTTGGCCCTTCAATCAAGGGTTTCAAACATTGTCGGCCGATTCGAAGTATTGATGGTACCCATTTGTATGGGAAATATGGTGGGTGTTTACTTGTGGCCACCGGTGTGGATGGTAATGGTGGGCTGTTTCCCTTGGCATTTGCGGTTTTGTCAGCGGAGAACCAAGAAAACTGGAAGTGGTTTTTCGCATGTATATATGAATACATACCAAGTGTGCATGGACGAACGATAACCTTCATTTCAGATAGAATGAAAGGAATTCCTCGAGCACTAGAAGATGAATGGCCAGCACATTATCACCATAGGTATTGTCTGCGGCATATTATTGCAAATTATAAGGCGAAAGGATTCCGAACACGTTCCTTGGAGGGAAACTTCTGGATGGCTAGCATTGCATCAGACTTGCTGAAATACAATGCCTATCGTGCCAAAATTAAAGACGAGTCCATTGAAGCAGATGCGTGGATATCTGCAGATTTACATGGAGAAGAAAGCATGTGGGCGATGCATGCCGATCGTGGGAAACGTTATTGCATCATGACAACAAATTGTTCTGAGAGATTTAATGGGGTGCTCAAAGGTGCTAGGGCTCTACCTATACAAGCGTTGATTGCAAGAACATTTTACAGGTTAAATAGATATTTCTTCAGTCGAAGACTAAGTGGGCAAGGGTGGACGACAGATTTTGTGCCCACAACAATGGACATTATTGCGGCACGGAGGGAAGAAGCCCGAACGTTTATGCTCACAAGGTTTAGTGATTGTGAGTGGCAGGTGACTGACAATGATGGTCTCTGTTATACTGTTAAGTTGCATGACGAGAAATGCAGATGTAGTTGCAATATTCCTTCGCTTCAACACATCCCATGTGCCCATGTTATCGCCGCAACTTCCAGACAAGAATATGGTTCCAATATAGCATATATGCCATTCTGTTCGCCATGGTATAAGGTTAGCAGATATCGCCTTGCATATGAACCTTTATTTCACCCCATACCCGATGCACGGTATTGGAAGGCTTGGGATGGTCCCAAATTACTTCCACCCGACAAAAGAAGACATCCAGGTCGGCCTACATCTACACGTATTCAGGGGGCAATGGATATTCCGCGCGAAGGAAGCCGACAGAATAGATGTGGCAATTGCCATCAACTCGGGCACTACAAATCACGCTGCCGAAATCCTCCAACACACGCGTATGTTGATTCTTCAATTCATATATTTCTTGTGGATATAAATATGTTGGTCTAATTTATGCTTATCTTGTAGGTATTCATCTCAAGTTCGGGACGTGTCTTCATCACAAGGCCGCGGCGCGTCTTTCATCACAAGGCCGCGGCGCGTCTTCATCTCAAGGCCGCGGCGCGTCTTCATCTCAAGGCCGCGGCACGTCTTCATCTTAAGGCCGTGACAGATCCCGCACATGATGCAATGATGGATGTTACTCTACTGATACTGTTGTGTTAGGGCCATGATTGATGTGTTAGGGCCATGTTTTTTTGTAAGTTTATTGAATTCGACATGATATGTATTTTGAAATTTAAACTACTATGGTTGATGAATTCAATGTTGTTTGATTTATGTGTTACTTGAGCTTGAATTCAATGTGATGTGTGTTTTGATTTATATGAACGTTCGGATATCCAAGTGATGTGTTGTGATATACTATTTGTGATACGCTATGGCTGTGAGAAGTATTAGTGTGAGAATAATTTGGGACACGTTTTGAATTTTATATGCATATGCTGGAGTGAATTAGGGTTGAATTATCGGGAGAGTATGAGAAGCAGCTGCTGAAATGGAGAAGAGCAGCAGCAGCTATTTGCATTTGCAAACAGAGAGGAGCAAGCAGCAGCAGCAGCAATTCGGCTCTGTGTGATTTTGTGGCCTTGGCCGCAGGTATCAGGTGCGGCCAAGAGCCGCACTCTGAAGATGCGGCTCATGGCCGCACTCTGAAGGTGCGGCCGAGGCCACACACGTGCCCCAGCCCCCAAACCGATCTCTTTTGGCCCCAAAACCAAAAGAGGTCGGTTTTGCTAAATAAAAAAAAGAGGTCGATTTTTCAAATTAATTTATTAATTTGGCCTATTTGCAAAAATTGTCCCACGTAATATGCATTATCATGGTTATGCTCAAATCTCAAAATACTTCTTCTACACCACATGTTATTAGAATGAGAATCAAAATTATGCGATGGATCGTGGAAGATTTAGTATCGTATAATGGGTTATGAATTCATCAAGGAGGTGGCACTCACGGCACGCTATCGTTCCTTGACTCGTGGGGTTGCTAGCTTTATTCATGTTCTTATTTTCATCAAATTGACTTTTTAGTTGGTTTGTGTAAGAAGCGTTGGGTGAATGGCTCCCAAATCAGTCAACCATAGGGCATTGAGTCAAGAAGGACCATTCGGACATACTAGCTTAAACCAACTAAAAAACCTTTCGACGCAAATCCCTAAATGCTTCCCGAGGCACGCGGACCCAACTACTCGATGTAGTTGGAAGAACGGTGCATATTTATTCTCACACTCTCTTTCTTTTCTTCTTCTTTTTCCTTTTTTAAAACATGAACAAGCTAGACAATATCACTCATCGGTACTAGATAGACATGTACTTATCCAAATCCCATCTGATTGCTAAATGCTAACCAGCATACTCAACTAGAAATTCCAAGATGCATGCATAAGATGAGTTTCCAATAAAAAATATAACCTACGCATGTTTCGAGTACTTTTATTATAAAGATTATGAGTATAAGCATAATAAGCATATTGTAATGAGATCTAACACCAAAGACATCCCCTAAGCATATATCATGATAAATAATAAGAGACCGGGCAAATAAATGTTAAATCTGAAAAAATTTCACTAAGGTATCCATGCATATAAAAGCTTGGTGTGGTGGGTTCTTAATGCGATGAATGCACAAATGGCGCACGAAGTGCAACTCCCCCAAGCTAGAAGTAAGTATTGTCCCCAATGCTAACAAGTGGAAAGTAGGGGGATGTAATTAATGCATGGAAGTGCCACCCCCAAGCTAGCATAAAAGTATACCTTAATATAAAAAATAGAATGAAATCCATGGTGTATGTGTGTGTGTGTGTGGGGGGGGGGGTCTTTGGGTGTCGGAGTCATATCAATATGAAACTAAGGCAACGTATGGGCATTAAGGCATATAATGGGTTTTGGGTCATGATAATAAGTGTGCCGCATGGAGGGTGAGATTTATTCAAGTGTGCTCCCCTCGCTATCGAGAGGAGACGAGTTTATTTAAATAACTACATTAGAAAGCAAGTAAAAAGCTACACTACTGGAGTTGGATACACACGAGTAAAAGGTGGATCCAAAATCTGAAGCGGAGCAAGCTTGCTCTATCTTCTCCTTTCGTGGTTCGGCAAGCTGCCCCCCACGAAATCCATCAGCCTCAGCAACGCTCCTCCCAGCATTTCTCCAGGATGTCCACCTAAACCCTGCGAGAAAGGAGGAGTATCGGCTCGATTGGAGAAACTCTTCCCCAAAATAAAACTATTTTAAACGTAGTCGTCGAAAGGAAATGGAAAATTTGAAACAAGGCGACGAATACTCCCTAGGGTAGTTTGCTACTCCTTGAAGAGGATGCAACCAACTCAATGTTCCTTTCTTTAATCATCTCTCTAGGTGGTGACACAACCTAGTATACTCCTGTGGAATTTGTACCCATGTCCCGAGTACGTCGTGTCAACAGAATATAAATCTATAAAATTTGGAAGTGAAGATCGAGATTCAAAAACGGAGTTTATGAGTTTTAAGATATCTCCCTTGATGATGTCTGCAAAATCAGATAGACACTCTGCCTCAAAAGTGATGGACGGTGGCAGCAACAACATGTATGAAGGTGGGTGTGGATTTGGCTCTATGAGATCGATCGTCGTGTCCATGCCTACATGCATATCTCCCTCAATTATGGACTCATGCCCTACAGTCAACTCATCTCTCTGGCATGCTTCAGGCTGGGATGATGATTTGGGAGGGACGCAAGCCTCGGGTTTTGCAATATTGGCAATCTCATTCTCACCCTCGCATGACTCCTCATCATCAAAATGTAGGCGTAGTGTCTCCATCCCACGTAGAATACAACTTGTCATCAGCGGTATCTGCATGGGAGAGGTTATCCATAATAAAATGTAAAATATTTGGTTCACCTCCCCTGGCATGTTTGTGGACTCCTCCAACTGTCCTTCACATTGTGATTCCTCCTCCATGGTCGGAACCCTAAAATCTTGTTCTGACTGCGATTATGCGGCAATCAGGCTCACTTGGTGGCATAGTTGGCTGATCTGCTGAATGAACTGTGCTTGCTGGTTCACGATCAAATTGGTGTTGTCAGTCAGCTGTTGGAGAGAGTTCTAGAAGTTATTGTTCTTTCGCCCTTGAGCTTCAATATAATGCTACATCAAGATCTCCAATCTGGATTTCTGAGGTGGTGGAACTAAAAGTGGAGAGGCAGCGGGGTATACCTTTGCCTTCAATCCATTGATTCGCTGTTCCAAGATGTCTATTTGGCTAGCAACGAGTGAAAGAGCATCATCATCTGGTATCATCATTGTATGTACTCCACGTGACCTGGTCACACAGAAATAAGAAAGAACAAAGAGAAGATCGTCACTACGAATAAGAGAATAGCAAATATAAATATAAATGGGGTGGTGGGGGAAGAATATTATTTATTATTTTTATATGCACGTAGACTAACCTAAGATTTAACTAATTTTCATCAAGGCAACCTCTCCGGCAGCAGTGCTAGAAAACTTGTTGTGCTAACTAATGCTCTTGATATTTGTAACCGCTAGTGCACAACGTTGTCGTAGCGCTATATGGGTCGTCCTCATGGAGATTGTGTAATCAGTGTTCTAAAACAAGTTATATGCGTCCGCATATGCGCTCGCATATAAGGAGGCGGCCTTCGGTCGCATAAATAATTAGATATGCGGTCAAATTATGCGGTCAGCCACTTAAACGACCGATTAAATGTTATGCGCCCGCATATGCGAATATGCAGACGCATAATCGACAACTAAAAAAATCCCAACCAGTTAAAAAACCCGACCCGTTAAGCATAAAAATCAGTTTTTAATTTCAAAGTCCTTGTGTTTGAAATGCTTTTGATGTTGACGTAAAACTAAATATTTATGTTTTGTGTGTAGATTGCTTTAGACCTTAGACTTTAGTTATTTTATGCATTAATCGTCTTGATGCTGCAGATGTTTTAGTATGAATTAATACATATTTTTAAAAGATGATATGAATTTTTCAGTGTTCCTTTCTTTTAAGATTTTTTTAATTTAATATACACAAACACACACATAAACTTATTGCTTATTTGTTTACTAAAATATTTATTTTTGCATAAACCACATAATACGCATAATCGGCCACATAATCTGTTTATGCGCTATGCGCTCCTAGACCGCACACATAATAAAACCGCCTTTTATAACACTGTGTGTGATTGAGTTTTAGTCAATCCTAAGTTGTGGTTAGCTACGTGTGATGATTTTATGGAATATGGAGAATGAAATAAGATGAAAGGGCTCTAGGGCTAGGTATCACACCTTAATGTGGATTGAGCACATGGATAAGCTCGTTGCATGGCTATCGAATCGATGCTAGGGTGAAGGTGTCTAATCTAAAGGAGTCACCAACCCCCACATTCGTGAAGCTATGATCGGTTCGTCCCTCGTGTTAGCACTTGTCGTTTGTGAGTTGCCGTCTACCTCGCACTTACGTGATGCAATGATAGGGCAACCCAATTATCACCCACCCACACTTCCATGATGTTATGATAGGACTACCCCTCGTGAGACGAAGCCTACTTCTGTAGTGCATCGCCGCACGACGGGTGCATTAAGCATGACAAATCCTAATCCTAACATCATTCAATAGCCACATAATTTATTCAACCCATGCTCAACTCCACAAATAGGGATCAACCATGCCTTAGATGAAAGATTACTCAATAGACATCAAAAGATTCACAGAGATAATAACAACAAAGATTCAATAGAAAACACATAATAAAGAAGGGAAGAAAACTTATCTCAAAATAACTAATCCAAAGTCTCCAAAATTACAAGCTTCTTTGAAGGAAAATGTAAAACAATATACTCTAACCCTACTCCTACTCCTAAATTAATTACAAATGATGAAAATGGGAAGAAATCGTGTCTAATTGTCGTCTCCACCTTAATGACGACGCTCCAAGCTTATACAATTTCCCCAAAATCCTAGCGGGTTGCCAGAAAACAAGACCCGACACGACCGCGTCGATCTGTGAGAGTTTACGGCCTTCAGAAACCCATGGATATGTGAATTGACGTGGTCGCGTGGGATTTCTACGCGATCGCGTAGCACCATAGCTCCAAAATCCATTACTGTTCATTCTCTGGTCTTCTTTTGACGCGGTTGTGTGGGAGTCCACGCGGACGCATCGATATGCTCTCAGCTTTTCGCAGTTGGCCCATGCGACCGTGTCAAACGGTCTTGTGGGGGTGTGCTCTCTGCTCCTTCTGGCTCGTAGCTGTGTTGTCCCACGCGGTCGCATTGGATAGGCCATGCGACCGCGTGGATATGCAATTCCAGCTCTTCATCTGGGCTTGATTAGCCCGACACGATTGTTTGTATCACCACACGGGGTCGCGTGGGGCTGATTCATCTTCATTCTTTTCTTGATTCCATCTCGCCTCGTTTCTTTTCTTTGATTATTTGTTTCCATTTAGCTCATCTAAGTTGGATTTTAACTTGAAATGTGCATAAGCACCCAAGGAGTAAAACATAACAGAAATATGATAAAGTGACGTGTAAAATGGGGGTTTGTGCGATATAGTGCATGAATAATCCCCACTAAATATATATGAGATATCCACTCATCACAGAGGTTAGAGAAAGGGGAGAGAGAAAGTGAGAAGAGAGTATATCAGTAAAAAGAAGGAAGAAACATGTGGTAAAAGGAGAAATATTTAAGACTTAATGAACATTAACGTTTCCTGCCAACCCATATGTGTTTTTACAAATTTCATAACTCAGAGGTGTTTAGTGATATACTTGCAATACTTTAGGGGATGTTAACCGAATTTACCCTTTCTTAAATACACAAAGAACTACATTAATCAAATCATATTTTTGAACATTTATACAACCATCAATGTTCGTGTAATATCCAAGAGATGATTGTGTTTTCTTTCCGCTACCCATTTTGTTGGAATGTGTGAGAAAATGTTGTTTAATGCAGAATTTGTCACGTCCCGCAACCTGGGGCCGCAGCATGTTTCACAAGTTGGCAGTTCTTGCAATTAATCAGTGTTGACAATCTAAGCTATGAGCAGATATGTACAAAAATGTGTAACAAAAAAACTTCTCTTTATTTATATAAGCGAGTTTACAAAAGAGGCTTTCAGAACATGATCTATATACGTCACAAAATAGGATCATGTTCTAAGACCTAAGCACACCAAAAAGTCCTATAAAGATAACATGCATGACTACCTCTAGGTCAAAGATCAGCAGACTCCACCTTTGGCTCCAGAACCCCAACTGCAGGAAACTCCTCAGAACTATCAACTCCTCGTGTTCAATGCAAAGCAGGAGCACCAAGTAAATCACAATAACTTCAAGAATTTTGGTATTTAAACATTTATGTAAGCGTAAGTAAAATTTACTGAAAACAAAGCTTACATTATTGAGAGTACATTTCACCAAAGAACTAACTACTCAAGCCGACAAAGAATAAAGTACCATTGCATCATTCTGTGGTAGTTTTCTTACTTTCTACAAAGTTAAACCAAGCCTAGGCCGTGAATCATATTGGGGAGTACAGAAGCAACCAAGAAGTCCACTACAGGCCACATGGGCGTTCACCCGGGCTAAGCCCACAGAAACAACAGGAGGGCGGACACATTGACTTATTTGACCCACATTAACAACCAGAGTAACACTGTCTTATGGAACAAATCATGGCTCCAGTCGCCCTCGTACTCCCACTAATATGATTTTTCCCATACACAGTGAGTCTCAAGTGCTCAGTGTAAGCCAAGTGTACATCACTCAACCTCTCAGTGGTATGTCACATGTGTTATACTAATTTGATACCATTTCTTTTATTTGTCACATGAGGCAAGCATTCAATTTCTTGATTTAAACATAGTCACCGTGAATTTAGACAATATATGTGTGTGCTATATGGTACCATACATTTACATGTCCATGAATTTATCAAGATGTTCCATCAAGATGTTGCACGAGATATTCATAACAAGATTCAACAAGACTTTTTTCTAGTGTCCGTATTTATCATTGCACACCTTTCATAAAGCTAAATTCAATGTCATGGACTTAACATATAGCAAACATTTAATTGTTTGAAACATGAATTAATAACATGTCATGTCATTCTACAAGTGACCGAAATTATGAACAATGTTTCATATGAATATGAATGTTAACTGAAACAAATCACTAACTAAGTACCAAATACCTGAATATGACAATCATGCAACAATTGGCACTTCATTCTGAAATTAATATGACATTTCAAGTGGAAAAATGGTCTTTGATAGTGATCTCAGTTAAGTGTCATCATTGATCATATTTACGGGACTTAACCATATTTTCATGGTTTCAATTTCATCTTTAGACAAACATCGGGACTTATTTATCAAACCATAATTTCATGGTTTAATTTTATGATCATTCAAGCATTCATTTAGGGACTTAAATGACTGAACCCTCAGCTAACATCATTTCGTATTCTGAATTTTGAGGGACAAAGTATACAACATAGCTCAAAAGGCAACCAATCATCCAATAAGTCATGGTTTATGAGTTTATGGTCTACATGGCACAAGATAGGGTTTAGCCATGCTCAGAAAAGAGATCTGCAGGTTCATATTAATACCCAAAAGTTACCTAACAGGAATAACAAAGCCACGAAAAGGCTTGGCTGGAATTTCAAAGCCAAATATGGCTCAAATCATCATAATAAAGGTGCAACAGAGCATAGGGCAGCGGCATAAGTTGCCACCAAGCCCAAGAACAACCATTTTACGCTTAGAAATCATCAACGCTATGAAACATAAACATTTCATACCGAAATTCCAGAAATTGAGAGTGATTTATCTGAGATTCGGATTCATCAAACGAACATAATAGAGATCACAACTTCAGATCTCAGATCAGTCTCCAAACAAGAGAGAGAAAACCCTAAATCACATGAAAACGATCAACTTTCCTTTGAAAACGAAATTTTTCATAAAGCTGAAATTTTTGGACTTACACATGCTTAAATAGAGGAAGGGAAGAGCCTAGAAGGCTTGTAGAAGAGATAATAAGGTGCCACGAAGCCCTTACCTTCAGATCTGAAGGAAAAACGCGTCAAAGCCCCAAAATTTAGGGGTTGGAGAAGATACACGTGTAGTAGGAAGTGGAGGGACAAGGATGAGCTTCGATTTGCTCCAAGGAGATGCTGGCATGAGATGATAGAGATCAGATCTTTGTTCTTTTCTTCTTCTTTCTTTCTTTTCTTCTGCCGCTCGCTGCCGCTGGCTTCACGCGCGCGTCTGCGTGGCTGCATCGCGAGAGAGAGGGACGCGAGAGGGATTCGAGAGGGAGAGAGAAAGCGAGAGAGGGGTTTTAGTTTTGGGGCCTTGATGGGCTGGGCCTGGAGCAATACAAGAAAGAAAATAAAAATAAAAGAAGGAAAGAAAGAGAAAAAAGAACAGAAAGGCCTTGGGCCGTTTTTTTTAAAGAAACCGTGCTTCACAGAATCCCACGTGATATACAGAAATTAGACACTTTTACAAATTCAAGAGCATTATCTATACTAAAAATTTGAAGACCTAAAATTGGATTCTTTATTTCATTATAAAAATTTACAATTACAGTTGGAACTTGGAACTTGAGTTCTATCATTTTAACAAATAGATCCAACTAGTTCTAGAAAAATCATTAACAAAACAAGAAAAGTGGTTGTCACTTGACATAGACATTACATACCAAAATGGATTAACTCAAACAGATATTGATTCTGACTAACAATACGACTAGGGTATGCAGCTTGACGATGCTTTCCTATATCACAAACCTTCTACTAAGGATAAAACATAAGGCTCAACATAATGTCTCAGAGGAGGAAGCTACAATCGTACATATAGAGGAGTTATCAGAATCTAAATGGTATATGCTACTAGCTTTATGGGTCAAACCAATCTTTGTCACAGTTTGCAAATTCTAAAGCACATAAATGATGGAAAAAATGTTACCGAATAGTTTTTCTTTTGATCACCTGGTCATAGATAACAAACTAATGGGAAAAATGAGAAACATAAAGGATATTATCTAAAGATAGGCTAGAGGTATCATGAACAATGCCATAACTATATACATGTGAATAGACCCATCAGCAATACAAGCAGAACTATAAAATGATTTGATGAAAGGGACTGAAACTTATTTTTGATACATTATGTGATTTGATGCTCCAGAGTTCAGTATCGATGGCGTATGAGGATTCTTTAGAAGGCATTAGAATATGAAGTAGAAGCAATGGTGTGGATAGCAGAATGCATTGGTGGAGGGGACTGTATAGCATGAAACTGAAGGAATTGCTCATACTCAGACTGTGAAATCTGCATGGCGAGCCCAAACACAAAGAAATCTATAACAATACAAACATCTAAAATATACACATCATGCACTTAAGCTGGATGACCAAGCTTTTGATACGACTAGGGCTTTTTGTGGGGATCAAAGGTAGGGTTTTTATGGCTTGTGGACTACTAATCTAGGGTTTAATAGCGAAGAACAGATCTGAAACTAATATTTAATTGCTGGAAAAATAGATCTAGGGCTAACACAATTATCTAGCAACTAGGGAATAATCTAGAGCAACTAGGAATAAAATTACCTTGATCAATTCTTCGATGAAAGCCATCCTAGGGCCGGTCGGCCCCTTTATTGGGGGAGGGGTTAATAATTGTCTAATTACCCTCTTGCCCTCCCCACTTGTGAGTAATCACAAGTTTGGGACCGGGTCCGAGTTGGACCCAAGTCGTCGCCTCCGATGGTAGACCCGCATCCCTTGAGCCGGCCCCCCTTCCTGCCTAGCCGCCGCACCCCTATGAGCCGCATCATTACTCCCCCCCAAAAGTGCCACCTTGTCCTCAAGGTGGAAATCTGGAAACTGGTCGCGGATCACTGAAGCAGCCTCCCAAGTAGCATCGTAGTCGGGAAGGCCCCGCCAACGAATCCTCACCTCCTGAACCCCGCCTGCGGTCTGCCGGATCCCTGTCAACTCCTGAGGCTCCAGAAGCACCTCCATGTCATCTGTCAGAGTGGGTGGGAGAGTGGGTGACAGAGTGTGATTCCCGATGGCTCGTCGCAACTGTGAAATGTGGAACACCGGGTGAATGGTCGAAGTGGTGGGCAACTGCAGTCTATAGGCCACCTTCCCGATCTGAGCGGTCACCTCGAAAGGTCCATAGTAGCGGGTCGCTAGCTTCTCATTGCTCCGACGAGCCAAGGTCCTCTGCCTGTAAGGCCGAAGCTTCAGGTACACGCGGTCCCCAACCTCAAAGTGCTCATCTCGCCAGTGTGCATCTGCCTTGGTCTTCATGATCTGCTGGGCCCTCAACAAGTGTTTCTTCAACTCCTCCAGGTACTTATCCCGCTCAGTCAAGTGCTCCTCTACCTGGGACACCGGCGTGGTGCCTCTGCTGTAATGTATCAACTGTGGAGGGTCACGGCCATAGAGGATCCGGAATGGGGTGCTCTGGGCTGTCGAGTGGTACGAGGTGTTGTACTAATATTCGGCCCATGCCAACCACCTGTCCCACTGTCTCGGTGACTCGGACGCGAAACACCTCAGGTATGTCTCCACACTCCTATTCACCACCTCCGTCTGTCCATCTGTCTGCGGGTGATAGGCTGTGCTCCTCCGTAACTTGGTCCCCTGCACCTTAAATAACTCCTTCCAAAAGCTGCTGATGAATACTTTATCCCGATCTGATACTATGGAGCCCGGAAACCCGTGCATGCGAACCACCTCCCTCATAAAAGCTGCTGCCACTGTAACTGCAGTGTATGGGTGTCTGAGAGGTATAAAGTGGGCGTACTTGCTGAGCCGATCGACCACCACTAAAATGGAACTGTACCCCTCTGATCGCGGCAACCCCTCAATGAAATCCATACTGATATCCTCCCATACTCGCTCTGACAAAGCTAATGGCTGTAAAAGTCCCGCTGGTGCCATTGCCAAATATTTGTGACGCTGGCACACATCACATTCCGCTATCCGCTGGGCAATGTCTTTCTTCATCCCAGGCCAGTATAACTCCCTCGCCATCCGCCTGTAAGTCTGCTGTACCCCGGAGTGCCCGCCGATGGCGCTTCCGTGGAACTCCTGAAAGATCATGGGAATGTGGGCGGACCCCCTGGGAATCACCAGCCGGCCGTGGTATATCAACCTCTGTCCCTCCATGCTGTATCCCTGAAAGTCCGAGGACCCCTGCTGCAGTGCCTCACGGATCCTCGTCAAATCTGCATCAGCCTCTATCTCTCTACTCAAGGGCTCCCAATCCAAGAGGACGGGTGCTGAGATGGCCGCGACCTCTGCAATCTCCTCGCGACGCGACAAGGCGTCAGCCGCCTTGTTCTCCAGGCCTGGGCGGTACTGTATCTCGAATGTAAAATGCACCAGCTTGGAGAGCCACCTCTGATGCTCCTCGGTGACCATACGCTGCTCCAATAGGTACTTCAAACTCCGCTGGTCGGTCCGCATAATGAACTTCCTGCCCAACAGGTAGGGCCGCCACTTCTGAATAGCTAGTACAATCGCCATCAGCTCCCTCTCATAAACTGACTTCAGCCTCGCCCGTGCTGACATGGTCTGGCTAAAGAAGGCAATCGGCCTCTGGTCCTGCATCAACACTGCCCCCAGTCCATACCCTGATGCGTCGGTGTCTATCACAAAAGGTCTGCTGAAATCTGGGAGCCCCAAAACTGGCACCGACGTCATGGCCTGCTTCAGGGCCTCAAATGCCATGGTAGCCTCCTCGCTCCAGTGGAAGTTGTCCTTCTTCAGTTGCTCGGTGAGAGGCCAAGCAATCGTGCTATATCCCTGGACAAACTTCCTGTAATACCCCGTCAAGCCCAAGAAGCCGCGCAGACCCCGTAAGGTGGAGGGTACCAGCCAATCTAACATGGCTGCAATCTTAGTCCTGTCGGCTGCGACTCCCTCTGCTGACACCATGTGGCCTAAGTACTCCACCTGTGGCTGGCCGAACAGACACTTCTTCTTATTCGCACAGAGCTGCTGCTCCTGTAGCTCATGCAACACTGCTCGCAGATGCCCCACGTGCTCCTCTATACTGCGGCTGTACACCAGTATGTCATCAAAGAAGACCAACACAAACCTCCTCAGAAAAGGTCGGAAGACCTTGTTCATCAAAGCCTGGAATGTCGTCGGTGCATTCGTCAATCCGAACGGCATGACGAGGAACTCATAATGCCCCTCGTGAGTCCGAAACGCAGTCTTTGGCACGTCGGCCGCCCTCATCCGTATCTGGTGGTAACCCGACTTCAGATCAATTTTGGAAAAATATGCTGCCCCGTGGAGTTCATCCAAGAGCTCATCAATCACAGGAATAGGGAATTTATCTGCCACTGTTTCCTTATTTAGGGCCTTGTAATCCACGCAGAATCTCCAGCTGCCATCCTTCTTCTTCACCAACAGTACTGGGCTAGAAAAAGGGCTAGTGCTCGGTTGGATCACCCCTGCCTGCAGCATCTCCTCCACCAACCGCTCTATCTCATCCTTCTGTACCTGGGGGTACCTGTAAGGCCGCACACTGATGAGAGACACGCCCTCCCGCAAAACGATGGCGTGCTCATGGTCTCTGTGTGGTGGCAGCCCTTGCGGTGTCTGGAAGACCTCCTCAAACCGTGCCAACAGCTGCTCGACCTCCGGTGCTACTGCCTGTGGGGGGTCCTCACTCTGTACCGACGCTGTCACTGCCTGTAGCTCCACCAAGTATCCCCCCCTGCTGTGTGGATAGCCCTGGACATGGCCTTGTAAGACACCAGGGAACGACAGAGACTGGGGTCCCCCTGTAACACCACTGTCCTCCCCTCGTGCTGATACTCCATCCTCAACAGCTTCCAATTAGTCCTGGTCTCCCCGAGGGTCTGTAACCACTTCATCCCCAGGATGACATCTGTACTCCCTAGCTCTGGAAATCGGCGACGATCTGCTCCCCCTGAACCGCCACAACCACTCCGCGGCAGACACGAGTGCTATGTGTCACCTGTCCCGTGCCGAGCATCACTCCATACCGCCCAGTGCCACTCATCTGCAAACCCTGTGCCTCCGCCAGTCTGCTGGAGATGAAGTTGTGGGTGGCCCCACTGTCGATCAGAACTATCATCTCCTGGCTACCCACCTGTCCCACCAATTTCATGGTGTGGTTCGGCGTGAACCCCACCACGGAATTGAGGGACACCTCTGCAAGGTCTAAGTGCTGGTGCTCCATCTCCTCCTCATCCTCTCCTGCCTCTAGGGTGATAACCTCGTCCTCTCCCTCCTCATCGCCAGCTATCAGTATCTGGAGAGTCCGAGCGACGCATCGGTGTCCGGGGGTGAACTTCTCATCACATCTGAAGCACAGCCCCTTCAACCGCTTCTCCCGTATCTCCGCATCTGTCATCCTCCGCACCTGCCCCCCACCGCGGGGCTCCTGCCTCCTGACAGTACCGCTCCCAGCTGCGGCGGTCACCCCCTGGCCCGGGGTGGTCCCTGTAGTAGGTGCTGTCCTCTGCCCTGCAGTAGCCGCCTGACTCCTGAATGTGGCACCTCCCCACGCCCCGCGGGCCCTCCGCTCTGTCTCCTGGTGATCCTCTACCTTCCTGGCCAGTGTCATCATCCCACGCAAACCAACGGGCTCAAACTGTCTCAGCCCCGATTGCACCGTGGGCTTCAGCCCCTTCATGAAACAGCCCTCCAGAGACTCCTCAGAGACTCCCCGAACTCGGTGGCAGAGCGACTCGAACTTCTTGATGTAATCACCCACGCTCCCCTCCTACTTCAGCGAGTACAGTCTCTCGAACACGCCGCCAGCCGGTCCTCCAAACCGCTCTGTAAGGAGCGTCGTAAACTCAGCCCAGGTCTGAAAAGACTGGTGCTGATTTGTCCAACGGAACCAGCCCAAAGCCTCTCCCTCCAGGCAGACCCCTATCGCCCGTAGCCAATCCTCTCCTGGGACAGCGGACACCTCCAAGTACATCTCCACCCGGTAAAGCCAATCGTCTGGGTCTCCTCCCTCAAACACAGGCATCTCCAACCCTCAGACGCCTCTCGCCAGCGAATCCACGTCTCTCCTGCGGCTGAAAACCTCCCCTGTGCTGATATCCCTGTCGCCTGTCTGGAACATAAGCCTCAGCCCGCTCACGGTAGCCTCCCCCTGCTCCATGCCCCTGCCAGTCTCCCGGAGGGTGCCCAAACTCCGCTTGGTGGCCTCCTGGGGGGTCCTGGTACGCTCTCCAGTCTCCCGTAACTCCTCCAAAGGGTAGGGGCTGAGTCGATGGCCCCCCTGTGATCTGGTGGTGGCCTTCGTTCTGCTGAAAACCTCCGCCCGGTCATCCAAAGGGCTGAAAACCCCCCAAACTGAGCTCCACGGACCTCGGGCGGGCCCCCCGGAGGTCGAAAAGTCGTCGAAAAAGGCTGTCGGGCCTCCTGGGGGTCGGCTGCCCCCCAGGGGTCCGGCGGGCCTCAGAACCCACCCTGGGGGTCGGCCGAGGCCCCCCAGGCTGCCGCCGGGGGCAGCCGGCCCTGAAGATGGGCCGGCGGGCCCCAGGCGGCAGCGCCTGGGCCTGCCGAGGCCGCAGGAGGGGCCGGCGGGTGCGGCCGCCCCTCCCAGGGCTCTGGCGGCCCCTCCGCCGCCCCTCTGGGGGTTCGCCGGCCCCCCCAGAGGCCCCTGGGGGGTCGGCGGCCACCCCACAGGCTGCCGGCCTGCTGGGGTGCTTCCTCCGGCCCCCTTGTCGTCGTGGCGCGGCGGTGCGTGATCTTGGGGAGTCCTCCACGCGTGATCTCCTTGTTCGAAGCCCCCGTCTTCGTCTAGATCCGGTTCATCTTCAAAAAAATTGTCTTTTTCCCTTTGTCCTTTGCCAAAGGTGGCTCCTTTTTGCTTGGATCCACCTTTGGCACAAGATGAGCGGTCAACGCCGCTATAGCCTCCGTCAATTCCGATAGTTTCGCCTCCACGGATACAAATTTCTTCCCTTGACTCTCCTTCACCTCTTGTATCTCTCCCCGGATTTGCGCGGCTATTTCGGCGTCTTCTTGCCTTACGTCGATGAAACCCTTGCTAATCTGGGCCTCCATCCGTTCAACTTTTCCTTCCAAAACTTCAATCCGCTCCGTGGATCGTGTGCTTGCCATGGATCAACGGCTCTGATACCAATTTGATACGACTAGGGCTTTTTGTGTGGATCAAAGGTAGGTTTTTTATGGCTTGTGGACTACTAATCTAGGGTTTAATAGCGAAGAACAGATCTGAAACTAATATTTAATTGCTGGAAAAATAGATCTAGGGCTAACGCAATTATCTAGCAACTAGGGAATAATCTAGAGCAACTAGGAATAAAATTACCTTGATCAATTCTTCGATGAAAGCCATCCTAGGGCCGGCCGGCCCCTTTATTGGGGGAGAGGTTAATAATTGTCTAATTACCCTCTTGCCCTCCCCACTTGTGAGTAATCACAAGTTTGGGACCGGGTCCGAGTTGGACCCAAGTCGTCGCCTCCGATGGTAGACCCGCATCCCTTGAGCCGCCCCCCCTTCCTGCCTAGCCGCCGCACCCCTATGAGCCGCATCAGCTTTTCCTACTATCTATTTGAACATGGTTCATATGCCTATAATGAACACACTGGCCGGATCACATACTAAAAATAGAAGGCGTCATCTGTCAGGAAAGGTAAGAGGCAGCTGTTTGTCTTGAGTGCATCCACGATGAAACATCACATCATCAACCTTGGCCATGTTCACAACTATGAGCGGCCATTATTGAACTCTCAACTTCAGAGCATGAGTAGAACACATGCTCTAATCCCAATGCTAATTATAACTCACTTAACTATGACAACTACAATCGAGATTTAAGGAATTGAATCTTCACCAAATATCTATCCCACACTTTATTGACAAGAGATTAATTCAGTTTAGCTAAGAACTTGGTCATAATAATTTTGTCTCGATAATGCCGTTGTGTTGTTATATTGAAGATCGATGGCTAATAGAAGTACAACTCGTCGAGAGCTTTTTTTTTGCTCTGAATGGTAGGCAGATAGATCTATGCCTCATTATTGTAAGCAGACCAATCGTTCATATAGCTCTATCACTTTGGAGATATTTGTTTTATTGAGTACATCTTCTAAAGAGTATCCTATACCTCCTTGGCTACTTGAAGGAGGATTACATGTATGCAGATATTTGGCTTTATTCCATTCAGCTACCAAGAAAGTACACATTGATTGTTATTCCACCATTCATCATATTCCTTGAAGTTGGGGTTTATGCGATCATCTGTGAGATGTTTGATAGGCTCCGAAAGAAAGATCTGATTTTTATATAAAATAATAGCAAAATGAAGATAATTGGATACAAAAGTAAGTGTACCCTCCTCCCAAGACGCCGCTATGAGGACGTCCGTACTCGTCTAATCTAAGATCTACCAGGAACTCTCAATAACAATTCGATAATCAAGCATGAAAATAAAATACGGCTAGACCTAGTTTAAATAAGAAAATAGGAAAACCCTCCTTGTAGTGCATAAAGCAATTTCCCCTTGACTTGTTGTGCGCAAAGTAATTCCCTCCCCTCAGCCGTGTATGGATCTACCATTACTCCGCCCCTGAAAATCCACCTTGTCCTCAAGGTGGTGCATGAAGCTTCTGGCGGTACTATTCCCCGTGGGAGTCGTCTTTCCCTCCGATCTCCTCATTCTCTACGCCATCCTCATCGCCATATGCCTCTGCTATCAACACTCGCAGCTTGCGACCCCCACAATGGTGTCCGGGGGTGAAACGCTCGTCGCATCTGAAACAGAGCCCTTTCTGCCTCTTCTCTCCCATCTCGGCGTCGGTCATCCTACAGAATTGGCCCCTAGCTGGTGGTGTGCTGCTCTGCTCCTCAGTCTTCTCAGTAATCGACTGATCTGCCTCAGAGGTGACATTCTCCTCTCCTGCTCCAGTTGCGGTACCCCGCTGCACCTGTCCACTATACTCACTCCTAACTCTCTTCTCATTCGTCTGGGCATCCTCGACCATCTGCGCCATCTCTATGACCTCTGATAGCCCTCTGGGCTTGTATGGTCGTACTGCGAATCGAAGACTGTGCTTCAGGCCCTTCAGGAAGGTGCACTGGAGTAACTTGTCTGAGATGCAGTGTACTCTTGCCGCCAAAGTCTCAAATCTCTCAATGTACTTCCGTACTGGTCCATCCTGCCTGAGGGCTTATAACTGCTCGTGAAGGTTTCCCAGGTGGGGATCCCTGAACTTCTCCAGAATTAGGTCCTTCAGCTCCTCACAGTCACGAATCTGCTGCCTCCTCTCCATCCATTGGTACCAACTCAGAGCTCTCCCATCCATGCAAATAACGGCTGCCTCCAACTTCTGAGCATCTGTCATGTGGTGCGTTGTAAAGTACTTCTCCGCCGTGAACAGCCAGGCATGTGGATCATCTCCCTTGAACAGAGGCATCTCCAACTTCCGTGCCCTGCAGTCTCCACCAAAGTGTCTCTGATCGGGCCTCCCCTCTGGACAACGAGGCTGGCGATAGTGCGGTCGCCTCTTGTCCTGGTTCTCGTACTGCGAAGGTGGCTCTCCTCTGCCGCCACCATAGTTCCCTCGGGGACCCCCATGCCTGCCCTCAAAGTCATCCCATCATGCGTCATCTCCGAATTCAGCCCTATAACCTTCCCCGTCATCGTAGTACACCTGTCCCTCCCTGGGTCAAATCCACCACCAAAATCACGCGTCGGGTCCTCCAAATAGGGCTGAAATCTCCTCTCGAACTGCTGCTGTCGCCAGCGCTGCTCGTCGGATGCGTCGGGGGCCTGCAATGACCCGGAAAAAGTTTCTCGGAAGGGCTGAGGGCCCGCGGGACCTGGATGCTGCTGCCCAGGGCCCCGCGGCCCTGTACCAGGCCCGCGGGGGCCTGGCGGTGGCTGCCCAGGACCGCCGGGGCCTGGCGATGCAACTCCGGGCCCCCGCGGCCTGGGGAAGGCCCCACGGGGGCCGTCGGGGGGCCGACGTGGGTTCGTCGGCCCCTGACGGTGGTGAGGGGGGCCACCGCCCCCCTTGCCGTCGTCCAGGGGCTCTGTGGGGAGCCCCTCTGCCTTGCGCCACTCTTGGGGGCTGGGGGCTAGGTTGGCCGGCTCACCTCCTTGCCTCTTCTGCCTTTCGTCTGATGTCTTCGCGGTAAACTTCCCTCCAAGGATCCTCCTCATCCCCTTCGTGAGATCCATCCTCCTTGTCGGGTCGATCCGCCTCCCAATCCTCTTCTTTCTCCTTCCCCTTCGTCAAATGTGCCGCCTTTGATGATGAATTAGGGTTTCTCCCGCCTGGATGCTCGCCGTCCATAGATCGATGACTTTGTCAAGTTTGTCTCCTTACTTTGATTGACTCGCCTTCAATTCGTTGATGGATTCCGTCAGAGACTTTATTGATTCCTCGTGTACCTTCAACGATCTTTTTACCTCCCCAAGTTCACCGTTGGATTTCTCCTCCAAGGTGTCAAATTTGTCATTCGATCTCGTTGTTGGCGCCGCCATGGATCGTCACGTGCTCTGATACCAAATTGATAGGATCCGAAAGAAAGATCTGATTTTTATATAAAATAATAGCAAAATAAAGATAATTGGATACAAAAGTAGGTGTACCCTTCTCCCAAGACGCTGTTATGAGGACGTCCGCACTCGTCTAATCTAAGATCTACCAGGAACTTTCAATAACAATTCGATAATCAAGCATGATAATAAAAGATGGCTAGACCTAGTTTAAATAAGAAAATAGGAAAACCCTCCTTGTAGTGCATAAAGCAATTCCCCCTTGACTTGTGCGCAAAGTAATTCCCTCCCCTCCTTAGCCGCACACGGATCCACCAATGTTTCATCTTTTTTTTGGGTACCAATGAAGACCTTAAAGGAATGAGCTCAAATAAGATAATTGTTATTATCTAGTTTCGTTGTAGTAAAAGATAAAACATTCAGAAAGAGGGTGTCAGTAGAAGAAGATGGAGGCTGAGTAACCATGTCGAAGTAGGAAGTAGCGGTAGCTGTAATAATCAACTAGACGTAATAAGCAGTGGACTTAGAATTCACGAGCAGAAAGATAGCATCAAGCAATTACATGTATATAATTTTTTTTGAATCTGTTTCAGATCTGAAACTTTAAATTATTTCAAATCTACTACAATATTTTTAAAGGTCAGATTTGGATTCATGTGCATAGATTCAGTTCTGATTTGGATTCATTTGTATAGATTCAGTTTTGATCCAGATTTGATTGGGGGGTTTTTTTTTGGGGGGGGGGGAGTGGAGGATGGAATAACTTGCGGCAGCCGTTATTGTTCATGCTTGAACTGTACATGTGAAAAGGTTTTTTGGTGAAAGCTTAAGCTAGGATTAGGGCTTCATTTCAACTTGCTTAGATACCGCATTGAAACTCATCATAAATCAGACAATAGGGTGAGAGATTCTCCTATCACATCTATTACACGCACACACACACTACTGAATCGATATGTATATACCCAATGCCTAATTCCAATTACAACTCAAATACTCAACAATTTTTTGAAATTTGTAGAACTTGATCATAACCCTTCTTTTTGCATCCTAAACTCAAGACGAACCTGTCTTGTACCTAACCTTCTTAAGTGCAGGTTGTTTACGGGTCACTCAGAATTTTTATTGGGTCGGGTATGTGTTTGGTCAGGGGTTCCGACTCAAATTGTGTTTGGTGTTTTTCGGGTCAGGTTAAACCTACACTGACCCATCCTAACTTGATTGCCACTCCGAGGGAGAACCACTATCGCCCGTGGTAGGGTGAACGATTGTCACCCTTAGTAGGGAGAACTATAGCATGCAAACCAATTCATCCTTTCAGGGAGCTCTACATTGGGCACTAATGTCACTAGCTTAATTGTCCAAATTTACCAATATACATATGATATGCATGAACAGGGGTGCAGAAATAAATATATACAAATTCCAATTTCCATGTGAATGAAATTTCATAGTAAATAAATAGCAAATTGATCTCATGCCTATGCACACCATCCCATCTTTTCATGAAAACATGTCCTATCCTTCTTTACTTAATAAAATACTATGACTATGCATAATCATGAAAATAATCCCAAGATATCAATGTTATTAAACAATAGGTAATAAGTGGCAATCACAATATGGAATATGAAGGCCATGAACTGGTTTTAATTCTGCATGAATAAAAGAGTAGCGAACAATGTGTAAAAATCTTGAAAACCATAAATCACAAAGCACATTTACCACATACAGATACTGTAGCAACAATAAGTGTCTATGTTCCTCCAGTTGTAGGGCTCAAGTTTTGCACACATCTCTGACAATATCTGGTAACAAATATGTTGTATTTATATTCTATTATAATGTTATGCTTGAGGAAAATAATTATACCTTGCAGCACTAATTATGTCATGGTAATAGGCCTTTTAATCTTTCTTAAAATATTTAATACGAGTATGTGCTAGTATCTTCCTTGAGGTCATTTCAGGATTCATACAAAATTTTAGGATCTTATTTAAGGTGATTTAAGCCTACAGGGTTCTTTGTTAATTCTGAAAAGTTAACAATGGTTGTATGCAACATTCAAAATTATTAGCTTACACACTGTTTAGGGCCATAACTTTTAAAACATTGCAATTAATATTTGCTAGACATGTACTTGTAATGTACAGACCGTATTCAATTTCTACTATGACTAAACAGTGTAAGGTAACAATTACTAGTGTTTTTTTTTGAAGTGTCTGCTTTAAGGGAAGGTGATTAAATTGAACTATGTGCCCGTAATAATAGTTCAATGTTCATTTAGAGACTTACCAATCTGTTAAAAAATTTTCGCAAAGATATTTCTTCTTTCTTTTCTTTGCTTCTTCTTTATTTATCACTCTTTTTGGTAGCGGGGATAGAAGGAAGATTGGATTTGGCTATTATTCATCCCATTTCCCCTAATCATTCTCATTAAGTTAGATTTATTTCATACCATGCAACCTTGCATTTTACTAACCGCTTTTTCTTCTAATATTCATTCCCATTAATTTAGAATAATTAACACCATGCAAACCTCTCATGTTAATGACCTTTTACACCATGCAACTTTTAATATTCCACGATAGAATATTTTGATCTCATTTAATTATTATAATTTTAATTGTTAAAAATGTAGCATTATTACATGCTGTTGTCGAAGTGGCCGGCCCTTCAGCGAAAAATGCGTAATCTTCAAGAATTTTGTTTTTTATAATAAAATATACAAAAGAGGAAATGATAAGATTGATAAGAGTGGATTGTTAGCCATAAAACTTTGAGTAGTGATTGGCATTGGAGAATAGACCGTCAAGAGTAAAAGTATAGTAGTTGACGTTTAATATAAGTAGCAATAGGAGGTGAAGTGCACATTTCATTGAACAAAGCAGCCAAAAGCGCAAGCTTCATGGTATATAGATGGACCATACAGGCTACCGGTGAATAGCCCTTGTTATGTTTCGAAGCCTGGTGAAGCGGGCTTCATAGCATGCTTTTTAAAACAATGGTTTGAATATGTATCTCAATTGCCTGATTTACTTGTAATGGACCTTAGTTTTTTCATATTCATTTCTTCTGCTTTTCTCCATACCAACTGACATGCCAAGATAATTATCTGAAGCTCAAGTCGATGTTGACTAGCAATATAACGGCACATCCATTCTTTTTCTTCTCAAAATCAAGTGATCAAGGGCTTTGGACCAGGTGGAAAGATCACCAGCACAAACACAACCTATTCGAAAAGATAGAATATGTGGGGATAGACAAACATATTTTAATCACAAATGATGGGGTTTGAACGTAGAACCTCTTGGAACAATGTGCCATATAGCATGATAAAAAACCTTTTCACCCTAGAGGTTAAGCTCATTTGTTATCATTTAACAATGTATATCACATAAACTTGATATTGAACATTCTGCTGAAGAAAATCTTCAATCACAAGTTCAGATTTCAGCACAGGAAAAAAGTTAATATGATCAAGATCCTACAACTGCAGCAAACGGATAGCCCAGTATTGTAAAGCTTACAGTTTTCTTCAATTTTCTTCCGATTGCCGCAAAGCTATCACTCTTCGTCTCTATGTGTGCGGCCTTATCGTAGTTGTTCTAAATAAATAACATACCAACATGAATGAGATAGGGATAAGGTTTTTTTTTTTGGTTTGGGGGGGGGGGGGGGGGTGGGGCACTTCCTGAAGAAAGTGCAAGCAGGTTTAGTCAATTGGGACATCATTCAACAAATTACATAGCATGCTTACCTTACCTTTCTTCTTGTCACCCTTTCTACCATTTAACTTGCCTATGTCATTTTATTATGGTAACACAAGTCATTATGGTTACAAATTAGATGAGTGATGTATCTTTATTCTATATAAAATAAAAAATTAAATCTTCTTGTTTGATCTTTTTTTATTTATAATTCTAATAGCTTACCATGATAGTATGTTGACAAGGAAGAAAAATGCTCTCTGTGTGTTCTGTTGGGGAGGGGGCGGTGGGTGGGTGTATAGATTTTTGATTTTTCTCAGTGGTTGTAGTTAAACAGTAGAAATTTCATTTGGGTGAAAATCAAGTGAAATTCGCCTACATTCTAAAGTATAGAGGTACTTTAGTATACAATTTAACCAAGTTATCTGGTGCCACATTAACTCCACTACAGGTCATTAAGTTTTAGCCAACAATAGCATTGTCTCCAAGAGAGGCACCTTGAATTAGAAAATGATCCTCCTCCCCCCCTCTTGAACCAATGTCTGGGCAACCTTTTTGATTGAAATCATTTAAATTTTAGTCAAAAGTTGAGAGCGGAAGAAGCCATATTTTTGGATTCCCCAATCCATTGGGAAAATGCGACCTGGGACTACAGATTGGAATTTGGATCTATGATCAGTGCACAAACATGCCACCCTCCCCAAAACCCATTCCACCATCCCCAAAACACACACCGGTGCGCGCACACACACACACATGCCGGCACCCACACTTGCCAATGGATGCAAATGCGTGTTTGCTTACACACCATCCTCCCTACATCTTCCCCTTGCACCCATTGTCCTCTTGTCCATGCTATTCTTTGGGAGTTTAATGGGCCCCAACTTTTCTGCTCATGCTGAGTTGTGTTTAATAACTTTTGACTCTAATGACAGTGTTTCTTTTCTGCAGTTTCAGAGGAGACATGTAACGAAGTTGAGAGTTTGGTCTTTGATCTTTTTGCAAATCTTGGTGCAACAGGTGCAGATTTATTTTTTTGGGTACTTAACTGATTCACATGTCTATATCTTTTATCTAAATTCGAGTTTTAAAAATGCATTTTCTTTAATTTTACAGAAGAACAACTAGATTTTCCAGTTCTTTACGCGTCAGCAAAAGAAGGATGGGCTTCCCTTTCATTTACCAAAAATCCTACTGATGCTTCAAGGAACATGTCACCACTGCTTGATGCCATTCTAAAACATGTTCCTTCCCCTTCTGCAAGCCTTGAGGCTCCTTTCCAGATGCTGGTTAGTTAAAAGGCTGGATTTATTATCTTTTCAGTAACCATAGTATATGGGCAGAAAGTTCTTAAACAAAGGCTACCCTTCAGAAGTTGAGCTGTTGCCTTGAGTTTATTCTATGCCTGCTATTATTTTTATGTGAATTTGTTAAAAATCTACTTTTTTAAATTTGCTTAGCTGGTGCGTAAGGATTGGTATGAAATAACTGTTATTACTCCACTTCTGCTTTACATTTCAACCCAATTTTCTAAAGAGCAGCCTGAGTGTCCCAATGTGTATTTGATAATAAGTGGGCATGTTTATGAAATATTAGAGATGTTTATGAAATATTAGAGAGAGAGAGAGAGAGAGAGAGAGAGAGAGAGAGAGAGAGAGAGAGAGAGAGAGAGAGAGAGAGAGAGAGATGCACATTAGTATGTACCCATCACGTTGTGAAATATTAAACCGGAGGGAGGGAGGGAGGGATGTACATTAGTATGTACCCATCACGTTGTGAAATATTAAACCGGAGGGAGGGAGGGAGGGAGGGAGGGAGGGATGCACATTAGTATGTACCCATCACGTTATGAAATGTTAAACCGGAGGGAGGGAGGGAGGGACATTAGTATGTACCCATCACGTTAATCTTCAAATTCGCCAGCACTGCTATTATTATGTAACCATCCAGATTTGTTCGTTAGTTGTTCTAACTAATTGAGTTCTTTGCTTTGAACGGGTCAGCATTCATCGTTTAAGTCACTTGTTGATGTTTTTCATTTTTTGGCACACATTCCTCGAACAGCATAAATTCTATCCATTTGCAGGTTTCAATGATGGAGCGTGATTTTTATCTTGGGCGAATATTGACAGGACGCGTATCTTCTGGAATTATTCATATTGGTGATAGAATACATGGTCTTCGTGGCACAGATAATGGAGTTGAAAAAATTGAGGAAGGAAGGGTATGCCATCCTTTGAGTTTCTTGATGTTGCAGTGTAGGCTTTTATGTTAATGGTTCAAATGTCATTTTAAATTTTTTATGCACGATGATTCCCACTAGTTAAGCTACAGTACGTCATGACTAATCATGCAGATAACGAAGCTTATGAAAAAAAAGGGCACATCCATGGTCATGATAGACAGTGCAGGAGCTGGTGATATAGTCTCAGTAGCTGGTTTAACGAGCCCATCAATTGGTCATACTGTGGCAAATATGGAGGTAGACACTCCTAATACCTGCTACCCTGTATGCTGGTCTTCTTGTAGTGTTGCTATACTATTTGTGGAAAGTCTTGTTTTTAAGCCTATCATCTATTTTTTAGTTTGTTAAGCATGCCACTCTTCTTATCGACTTAATATGCACAACATTTCTGTAAATGCACAGTTACTGTTTTTACTTCGTCCATAACGTTAAGTTTGGTGGGGGCATGGTTATTAGCATCATGCATCTTGCTATTGATGTTAAAGTATATTTCAACTACTTCTTATCCTAGAATTTCTATAATTTGATCTCTGACACACCTTTTGATATAACTATAGTTTGTGCTATGTTAGGTTGACATGGCATCTATGTAAAGCTTAAAACTGAGTGATAGTAATAGTAGGAACATCTACCGAATACTGCATGATATTCATTTATTTCTTCAGTACTATTCTAATATCTTCTGAAATTCTGGGTTTTGCAAATTTCTAACTTTAGATTCTTGGAAAATTATTTCTGAACGCCGACCTTGTGACTAACAAATGCAATTTGGACTTATCCAGTAAACATAGTTTATTAAAATTTCAAGATCTAATAACTTTTCCTAGACAAATTATGCCATCTTCTACTTTTTGATCTATGGAGTAACTGAATTTGGTTTCATGTCGTTTTAAAATCACTGCAAAAACTTCCATTTAGTTTTTCCTTCTTGTTTCTGACCATTCAAGAATGATCTGAATCCTAATTATAGTATTTGCCACAGAAAGATGATCAATTTTTTTCCCACATTACCCTCTAATCCTCAAACTGAGGTACACCCTCCTCATTTTTAATCCACCTCTCACTACCTTGCAATTACATCCTTGAGGCCCTTATTCGTTCGCATGAACTATTACGGTAATTTATTGATAGAATGCTGCGTTGATGCGTAGTGCATACAGATAAAGCTACAAAGTACTAGTTGTGCATGTGCAACTAGTTTAGCTTACTATACATGGCAGAGGGAGATGAAGCAACAGTTTTAATTACTGTTCACTGGGTTTTGTATAATTTCCACGTGATCTAATCTATTACGAGAAATTGGGGATTGGAAGAGTTTCAGCACCTGCTGCTACCCAATAGCTTGTGATTAATAGTTTAAGTCTGCGGGCTCTCTCACTTAACTTCTTGCATGCATCACTGGCTGTGGAGGTGGTGAACAGGTCACAGATGCAGTGCTGACACTGCCAGCACATTGTTTTCCCTGGGTTTTTTGTTTTGTTTTTGTTTTTGTTTTTGTTTTTTTGATTTTTATTTTTGATTTTTTTTGTTTTTTTGGGGTGTTTTTGTTTTTGTTTTTTGTGTTTTGGGGGGGGGGGGGGGATGGCAACGACTGCAGCTGGCATGACAATGAAGCAAGACCGATACATGCAGCTATAAAGTTTCTGTAGTCAATCCTGACATAGAGACCAGGGTGCAGGGGCAGGTATGGACTGGGAAACAAGCAATAGCAAAGACAGTTGTCTATGTCAAATTTCTGACTGTGGCAGCTCTGACAGCAGAAAATTAGCAGCAAAAAGGTGTGTGATGCAATACTTGTTGGGGGCATGTGGATAATGCAAGGTGCCATGTTTCTCAAAAGGTATATTGGAAGCGGAAGCAAGAGCAGTGAGGAACATGGCTCAGTTGCATTGCTGTACCATGGTAAATTTGTGAGAAAGCAATGAAATGGCAATTGTCTCACTGGCTGGCCTCATGCATGCCAATATCCACAAACGAGATTTGAGCTGTGGTAAAAGCATTATTTCGCATTGTGTTAAGTGCTCAGATTGTATATACAAAGAATGTGGCCACTAGTTGATGAGATTGGCTCTTCAAAGCAATCTAGTGTGTATGTAAGGCACATCTATTAACAATGTAGAAATTGAACTACAAAAAATGGAACACGCGGAGTCAAATCGAGACTGAAGTTGAGTTTTCAAATCATATTTGATTATTCAGTCACAATCTCGATGGGCAAATTTAAATTGTTTCAAAACTCATAGTGTTCCCAATTAAACTGTGAATCACCATGACACTCCTTCTAGCTGGTACTTGCTTTTGTTCCAACATGATAAAGCAAACATGCTATTAATCATTTTGGCCTTGTAGATGTTTAAATACATTACCTTCATAATCCTAAGTGATTTTTTGTTGCCAAAACTTCCCTGATTTCTGCAATTTTTTTTGAATAGGTTAAATTGTAGTTCCTTAAATTGTTACCGACCCGGTCTTACCCTGAAACACTAACCCCGTACGAACTGTGATCCAAATCATGTGTACCGGGTTGTGGTACAATAACAATTTGAAATGGTAAAATCAATGTTTTGAAATTTTGTAGCTTATTTTGAACTATTTAAAAAGGTCGTTGTGACCAAGATGATGTGCATGTTTGCTAACTTTTATACGACAAACAACTGTTCTGGTATACATTCATGTAAATGTCTTTATAAATATAAGAACACTTCAACAATCTTATAAAAAATATCTTTGCTTCCTAATGAATGTATTCCATTCTAGCTAAGCATTTCAATGCAGCCTACCCTCAACGTATCATGTTTTGAATCAGTGCCGTTCAATGTATCGAAACGATCCGTGTTCTTGGTAACTTTGTGCTGACCATGGCTGTCAAAAGTCTTTCCCCCTGGCTACACATTTTATGAACTTTACCTTTGTATTTAAAATAATACCAACATTTTTTTGTTGTATATGGCATCAACATAATCTTTTCTGCAATGTCCAACTGTTGGATTCTGTTTCTACTTTTTCTGTGATTTGTGTCCTCTGTCATAAAACATTATCGCTATGCTGTTAACTTGCATTGTCTTGAATAAATATTGTCTACGGCTGCTAGTCCCTTATATGCGTCATGTGTATAAGTTGCAGGCTAAATTTTAGATACTCCGTTTATTAACTTGCTTAGTTTCCAGCAGAAATTCCTTTGCTCAATCAATTGTGCACCTTACATTATTTTTCTCTTTGTATACAAATACATATGCATATATTCTTATTTATTTCCAACAATTACAATGTTTAGGTTATGACTACACTGCCTACCGTTGAGTTAGATCCTCCAACAATTTCCATGACTTTTGGTGTGAATGATTCTCCATTGGCTGGCCGTGATGGTACTCATGTAAGTGGCTTCTATAATTTCTAGTTCTTCAAGTTTCAAATTTTCAATGTCGTGCTTTGGGTATGTCTCTCGTTAAATAAATTCTACATGTTGTTATTGTGTCTATTCTTTATGTATTCCTTTTATTTTTTGATTTTTCTATAGGATTTATCCCAAAACATAGACCATTGTGGTATTTTCACAGGAATCTCTTTGGCATATAAGTTATTAAGTTAGTAAATTCTACTTAAAATGACATTAAATTCCTAGTACTGTTCCGTGATTCATTAATGTTATCTTCATTGTAGTATACAGGTGCAGCTTTTGAAATATGTTTCACATTTACTTTTTTCTTGCACTCAAGAGGGTAGAATGAATTTAGGTCATTGACTTTCAATTGAAGTGCTGTAAACCTAGGATCATATATATGCTGGTGCGCTGTACATATTGTTCTAAGGTATCATGTTACATGCGTGTGTGCTGTACAATGTTCTTTTCCTGCAGAAAAATGAGAAAGAGTAGAATGTGTTATCAGCTGTGGGATCATTCATATGACTTGGTCAATATAATCACTTGAGTTGTACTCGAGTTGATAGCGAGCAAATGATTCTGCAAAGTTATTCAACTTATTAGTATAATGTGATATGTCAGTTCTTTAATTCTGTATGTTTCATGTTTAGTCAATATTTAGCAATTTCCAACCTTTTGCATTGAAGCATTTCATGTTACATTTCTGATGATGAATACTACTACCTCTGTTCCTATTTTCTATTTACTAATTTTAGTTTTTTATTTGAATTAATATCAATTTGCATTATTTCGGGGTTTGTTACATAATTTGATGGTTATATGTTTTTATTTAAGGTCACCTTTTCTATTGTTTATTTCAAGACTGTTCTCTAACGGAGTACATGGAAGCTCAAGGACACAACTTATCAAAGTGTCTCTTCAATAATCATAACCAAATCTATTTGTGTATGAAATAATTTTGAATAGGTTCTCCTACAGAGAGAGTTGGAGCGAATGTAAGTTTTTATTTTAAGAACTTGTGTATAAACGCATGGAGCGTTGTTATGATGTTGCAAAAAATACATTTAAGCTACGTTAAATTTTTATTTTTGGAAAAGGCCGTCGCTTTAGGTGTAGACCCTGACTTTTGCTTTTCCATAGAGTTATCTCATTTGATATAGTAAAGTAACTCTATTGCATTCAGTGGCTTTGCCTTTTTTGGCTGTTTTCTTGTGCACACAATTGGTGTCTGTTTCCAGTATTTCCTTCTTTTCTGAAAGTGTCTTGTGATTAGTTCATACCTTCCAACAGACTTTATTTCATGTGATAGGTCATGGCGCTTCCCATGCTGATAGAACTCATCTTTCAAAGTTTGCTCTATTGGGCATCATTTGCTCAGTATTGAGTCTTTTCTTTTCCTTTTGTATGAAGCAAATATTATTATTGTACAGTTGACAGGAGGAAAAATAGGTGACCGTCTGATGGCAGAAGCCGAAACAAATCTTGCTATACATGTTCTTCCTGGTGCATTATCAGACTCATTTGAAGTTCAAGGGAGAGGCGAGCTTCAGTTGGGTATGTTTGATTTTCTTTGATCTCATTGGGTCTTTTCTATAATATTCGTGAGTTTGTTTAGATCACTTCCAACACATGTTAAGGTGTTAAATTTATAGTATTTTGCGAGTAAAGATTGTTTAATAATTCGTGTTATCTTGTCATTAACGCATTTGCCCATTCATGGAACCCTCAGGTATCTTAATTGAAAACATGAGGCGTGAAGGTTTTGAACTATCGGTTTCACCGCCAAGAGTCATGTGAGTTCTTGTGCTTATTGGTTGAGTTATAATATCAGTTACTTAATTTTATTATTAGCTTCTTTTCAACTGTTTATTCACTTTTCAATATACATATGTTCCTTAATTTTATTTTTTGAACAATTGTGGGACTGTTTTCTTTGCTCATTAGTTTATAATGCTAAATATACACGCATGTAGTAAGAATAAAAACCAAACATTTGTGTGCAGGTGTTAGTTTAAAATGGATTTATCACATGAAACTTAGGACTTCGATTATTTAATATAATTAGAATTATAGTCATGTTTTAATCAAATCTAGGTGCATTCTATCCTTTGAATAGGTATTCCGTATGAGCTTACTTTATAAATATTGGAAGATGAAAGTTTCTATTATCGTAATATTTGATGTTATATTTGTATAGACGTATATAGCTTCCCTGTGCACGTGGATAATACATGCATGGTTATCCAAAATGATGCCTACCAAATGCTCTCAAGTGTATCATGACATTAAATACCAATCTAGTTCGTCCTTTGTACTAGGTACCACTTGAAGTAGCATATCCCATGTCCATACCATATGATGAACCAAAGCATACCATGAATTTGGTACGTCGCCATGTGCGTGCGCATGCACACACCCTGGTCATATCAACATACATATCAAGCCAAAAATTTCAATGTTGCCATCTTGCATCAGCCTATGCAGCTTAGGTTGCAGTCATCTGACAAAATGACAAAAGTTTGGGGCTTTATTAGATGATTCATCTTTTTGTTAAACTTCTATAGAACTGCTATCAAC
Source organism: Scilla litardierei (assembly GCA_030789695.1). Taxonomy (NCBI): domain Eukaryota; kingdom Viridiplantae; phylum Streptophyta; class Magnoliopsida; order Asparagales; family Asparagaceae; genus Scilla; species Scilla litardierei. Next base: position 198,819,608 of record CM061136.1, read on the forward strand.
CTAATGTTGTCATGCCCGTTTATACACACTAGCTAACTATATGCATGTATTACCATTTGTGTGCATACACTTGTTAACTTTTTCCTGCATTCAACTTGAAACTTTTTGCATTCACATGCTAATTTGGTATTTTCCTGAATCCTTACTATTAAATTCCATGATATGTTATTTTTAATTATCATTTGTTTCTTGGCTATGTTTTCATTACTTCTCTGATGCATTAGTGGATTTGATATCCATCCTTTTCATGGGCATATACTTGAAAATAATAATTCTTCTTCTCATTTTCCAGGTATAAAACAGAAAAAGCTGAGAGGCTAGAGCCTATAGAAGAAGTGACAATAGAGGTATTTAGAGGTTTTAGACTTTTAGTTGAGGCACTTGTGAGATTTATGTTCTTAATGGAGACATTTAATTATTTTTTGTTTTGAGGAAGGGAGTAGTTTATCCTTAAATAAACATCATGTCACAGGTGAATGAAGAGCATGTGGGCCTTGTGATGGAAGCACTTTCACATAGGAGAGGTGAGGTCGTCGACATGGGTCCTGTTCCTGGGAGTATTGGCAGGACTAGAATGTCATTGATGTGTCCTTCTAGGTTAGTGACGTCAATATATTCTTCAATTTCATGTTCACTTTAGTTTCAACATTTCATGAGCCATGAAGAAGATGCAATGGTGGTTTTCTTTTAAATTAACATACTATATTTTAGCACAGAATTTCACATTGGAATAACACTTTGTAGATACAATTTCCCCATCCATTTAATCATAGAAACTATGTGGAATGTCAGCATTTAAACATTATTACTTATTTAATTATTTGGTAATTCGATGAGAACTGTTGTGTATTTTTCTTCATGTTTACCTGGTATCACTAAGGAAAGATGTTAACGTAGTTCCTTAAAACATGAGTACATAACGTACACGACCGCTAAGCTCAGTTTACATTGTCTTTAGTTTGTCTTTATTTTCGTATAGCTGGTTATTTCTTCAAATAGAGCATTTTTAACTTGCTGAAGCTTTATAATCAAGGTTTGAAATATTAGTTCATACCAAGATGTATCACCCGTATCATATTGCGTTTCAAGCATGCTGGTATGATCCATCTGATAGTAGCTGACACCATATATATTAATTAATAGCTACTAATACACGAGAAAATTCAGAGTTTGAGGGACTAAAATTTGAACTCTGACTTAATCCTCATAATGACGGAAAGAATCTCGGTTGATAGTCAAAATAAACGGCCGACAAATCAATCAATATTGATACATATTGTTGTTTCGAATTAGGTTTGAAGGGTGATATGAATGGGATCGGGTAAAACTCTTCAAGTATTTAAGCATGCTTAGTATTAGACTATTTCAGTTATAGTACGAGGCTAATACATTAATTTTTGATGTGAAAGCATACTAAAACAAGTTGATTGATTTAGATTATATCTTTCATAAAGATATGATGAAGCTGTGACTCACATCTAGTTCAAAAGCACTCGTGCTAAGACAAAGAGACAAAAGAGAAAATGGTGGAGTTTAGTCCCGCATTATGAAAGAAAAGAGATGGTTATATTATTAAATATGATTGGATCCAAGACTTCAATAACTTGTTTCTTATTGGATCAAATTGGTTTCACTATTATTTAGCAAATATCTACAAAGTAAATATGCCTTTGTCCTAACTCCTAACAAGTGATAGGAAAACATATAGTGACGATTCTTGGATAAAGATCAAGCATAGAGTGCTTGCTAAAAAGCAAGCAGGATGCATCGTATGTTGTGGTGGACCATAGCCATAGTATAAAGCCAACTATAATGCACGCGGTTAGCAGGATCGTGTTATTTTAAGTGCTAAAGCTAATCGAGTCATAAACTGGTAATAGTTGTGAAAGCTCTAGATAACTGGTAATGGTTTTGGAAGGATAAAGATATACACGCAACATGAGGAAAGGTTCAATAAACTCGCTAGCTATCATGTGAGGATGGCATACACATTCTAAGAGGCAGTCATTAGGCGTGCTCGCTAGACTTTAACAAGACATGAATACACATGCAACAAGTAAGGTTTCAGGATACTCGCTAGACTCCGGTGAGATATGTATACACATGAAAAGTTTCGAGCATACTTGCTAGCTGTTTGTGATATAGGAAGTACTAGTTAGTAATGAAAGTACACACATGATACTCATTAGTATGTGGTGGGTACATTAGATACTCGTAGCACGTGACAACACACACTTTCAAATGGAAACCGTGATGGTTGATGGTTGATGACATCACACACTTTCTGATGGAAACCGTGATGGTTGATCTTCAAAGGTTAATGCTCTCCTATTTGTGGGTTTCCCGAATACGTGCTAGATAAAGATTATTGAGTCCTGGCTTAAATTAGATTCACAAAGAATTCATGTTAAGAAGAGAAAGAGACAAAAGGTAAAAAAGGTGTAGCGTCATATTAAAAAGAAAGGAGATGGATATATGGTTTAATATGATTGGACCCTAAACTCCAATAAGGTTTTTTTATTTTGAGTCTGATTGGGTTTCATGATTATTTAACCCATTTAATATACCTTAGTTTGAACAAGTGGTTTTAAAGCATGTGGTAATTACTCTTGAGAAAGGATCGTGCATGAGAGTGATCATTATAGTACAATCATGGATTGAGGTATCGGCCGATACCTAGTGGTATCGGCCGTATCGGATCGGTTTCGGACCCCAACGGTACCGAAACCACCCCTAGGTTTCGGTTTCGGCCGGAACCCTAGGGTTTCGGTCAGTATCGCCCAGTATCGGGCGATACTGACCGAAACCCTAGGGTTTCAACAACCCTAAGTGCCTACGGTGGACGAAGACAAACCCAAAAGAAAAAGTAGGCTGCGGAAGAAGACGCACCGAAAAAAACACCCCCGTGACCTAACAGTGAATGAAACATGTGATTGAACAGAAATTAAAAAGATAAATCTATAAAATTTACCTCTTCGTTGAAAACTCTCCAAACTCCTTCGGAAATCTCCACGAAGAAGGGACGAAGGCGATCGGAAGGCACGAAGGGTAGATAGGAAGGGTCGGTGGCTCAATCGGAAGTCTCGAAGCCTTAATCGAACATCTCAAAGCCTCGACGGAACCCAAAGAGGCACGATTGCTCGATCGGAAGGATCTACCGCTCGATCAGAAGGATCCACCGCTTGATAGGAAGTCTGGAAGCGTCGTCGGCACCAGAGGAGGGTCGACGCCTCACCTGAAGAAGTGATCGCCGGCGGAGGAGGAAGAGAATTGATCGCCGGCGAAGGAGAGACTTGATCGCCTGAAGGTTGCGCGCGCTCGGAGCTTTTTTTCGTCGAAGACTAAAAGTGAGGTTAGTGGCCTTGGGCTTTTTAATATAAAGTTAATGATGAACTGATGGGTTTTGTAAATATTAGAAGAGTAGTCCAGAGCTCAAATTGATGATGAACTGCTGGGTTTTAATAATAAAAACGTTTTAACAATATAATAATATGAACTGCTGGGTTTTAATATAAAGTTAATGATGAACAACTGGCTTTTTAATAAAAAACAATATAAAGTTAATGTAATTTGAACGCACCCACGTTTTAACAATATGTTAAAAAACCCAGCAAATAACAATATTTACAAGTTTGCCATTCATAGATTATTCCTTAAGAATTTGAACTGCTAGGTTTGATGGTATTAGAAGAGGAAATGATGAGAAACTCAACCGTCACAATTTTTAATTAATTAAATGAGACTCTTGCTGTTAATGAGACTCTTGATATTAATAATAATACTCTTGGTATTAATAATTGTTAGTCCCAAGGAGACTCTTGCTAGTACCTAGGAGACTCTTGCAATTAATAATTGTCAGTCCCAAGGAGACTCTTGCTAGTACCTAGGAGACTCTTGCTATTAATAATTGTCAGTCCCAAGGAGACTCTTGCTATTAATAATTGTCAGTCCCAAGGAGACTCTTGCTAATACCCAAGAGACTCTTGCTATTAATAATTGTCAGTCCCAAGGAGGTTTCATAAGAAAATGAGACTCTGTCAGTCTCTTTTGCAATTAATATATATTATTGCTGCTGGGCTCAATTAAGAAAATGAGTCTCTTTTGCTATTAATGAGACTGATGGGCTCACTTTCCAGCTTATGCTACTTAATTTATATTATGAAAAATTATTTAAAATAAAAAATAAATACGAAAAAATTATGTAAAATACAAAATAAATAAGGAAAATTAATTAAAATACAAAATAAATACGGAAAAATTAATTAAAATACAAAATAAATACGGAAAATTATTTAAAGTACAAAATAAATACGGAAAAATTATTTAAAGTACAAAATAAATACGGAAAAATTATTTAAAGTACAAAATAAATACGGGAAATTATTTAAAGTACAAAATAAATACGAAAAAATTATTTAAAGTACAAAATAAATACGAAAAAATTATTTAAAGTACAAAATAAATACGGAAAAATTATTTAAAATACAAAATAAATACAGAAAAATACGAAAACCACATAATAAATATAGAAAAAAATACTTAAAATACATAATAAAACCTAAAAATACTACATGGACTCCTAAAAATACTATTTAAAATACATAATAAATACAAAAAAATAGTTAAAATACCAAATAAATACTGAAAAATACGGAAAACGCGTAACAAATATAGAAAAATACTAAAAATACATAATAAATCCTAAAAAATACTACATGGACTCCTAAAGATACTATTTAAAATACATAATAAACACAAAAAAATTAGTTAAAATACCAAATAAATACTGAAAAATACGGAAAACGCATAACAAATATAGAAAAATACTAAAAACACATAATAAATCCTAAAAAATACTACATGGACTCCTAAAGATACTATTTAAAATACATAATAAACACAAAAAAATTAGTTAAAATACCAAATAAATACTGAAAAATACGGAAAACGCATAACAAATATAGAAAAATACTAAAAACACATAATAATTCCTAAAAATCCTACATGGACTCCTAAAGATACTATTTAAATTACATAATAAATTCAAAAAAATTAGTTAAAATACCAAATAAATACTGGAAAATACGGAAAACGCATAACAAATAAAGAAAAAAATACTTAAAATACATAATAAAACCGAAAAATACTACATGGACTCCTAAAGATACTATTTAAAATACATAATAAATACAAAATACCAAATAAATACTGAAAAATACGGAAAACGCATAACAAATATAGAAAAATACTAAAAATACATAATAAATCCTAAAAATCCTACATGGACTCCTAAAGATACTATTTAAAATACATAATAAATACAAAAAAATTAGTTAAAATACCAAATAAATACTGAAAAATACGGAAAACGCATAACAAATATAGAAAAATACTTAAAAAGTTAAAATACATAATAAATCCTAAAATGCTATTTGGACTCCTTAAAAATACTATTTGTCTACTATCAATTTAATTACCATATAATACGTGGTTAGAGGAAAAAATACTAAAAATAAAAGAGAAGCTACATTAATTATTGATCAATTAACTACTTAAAATACTAAAAATATGTTAGAACTTAAAATATGTTAGAGCTTAAAATACTAATTTTTTTTAATAATAGTACTTATGGGATTGGGTTAGCCATTAAAATACTAAAATTTTCTATTAAAATTTTCTAAAATTTTCTAACAATAGATATACTACAAATTGCATGTTATTATTTATGTGATATTTAAGTTGCTTATCTGCATGCTAAATTTTATGAGATAAAATTTAGTTGACATGTTTTAGTGGTAATTCTATTTTCTTGCATATTATATGATAATTCAAGAAAGCCTTTTAGGTTAGCCATTAAAATTCTTCTAAATTGTTGTACTGTGAATCTATTAAAATCCAAATACATGATTAGGTTAGCACGTTGAAACAAATAAAATTTTATAGTTGATAAGGACTCTAATAAAAGTTATTAACAAATCATAATAAATTCGAATTTTAGGATTCAACTAGTTGATAAGATTATCTAGTTTTAATAAAAGCCTTTTAGTTGATGGCAAACATATGAATGATAAGTTTCCTTCAATGGACCATGATCCGGCTCAATGTGCTTGACTAAGTTTGCTGGATCAACCTAGCTAGACTGGGTATAAGTGATCCTGGCTTAGTCAATTCCCTGACCGTGTTCCGCTGGACCGCAAGGACGCAAATCATGATTATGTGACACCGTCGACTATATCTAAGTCTAATACGTTAATAATCTTTTCAAGATTAATCATAACCCTTGGTTTATGGTGCAGTAATTAATATGTCTCGAAGAACTCCAACGGAGAAGACGGTGGATATTGGGTGGGCTCACTGTAAAATGATCGCAGATAACCATAGACAAGTAAGGTGCAACTATTGCCGGAAAGAAATGCATGGAGGCGTGTCTCGCCTTAAGGAACACTTGGCGGGAATTACCGGGGATGTGCTGACATGCCCCGAGGCACCTAAAGAAGTGCGTGAAGAGATGAGAGCGCACGTTTTTCAGAAGAAGGCCGAAAAGGTACAGGCCAGATTTGAGAAGAAGAGGATAGAGGAGGAGATAAGGGCAAAGCAGACGGAGGCAATATCAGATGACTCAGATGAGGATGAGGATGAAACCGAGGAGGCGAGGGACCTTAGAAGAGCTCTTACAAGAAGTAGGCAAGAATTTGTCGAGGAAGAGATTAGAAGTGAGGGCAGAAGGATGGGAGCAGGATCGTCTAGGTCTGGAGCCCCTGGGCTAGCCAGATCGGGTAGTCGTGCCGCCCGAATGGCCGGTATGTTCGCGTGCGGTTCTGCTCGCGATGTTCAGCCAACCGGTAGACCAGCCGGCACTCTCAGACCCGGTGCCGACCCTTTTTCTCAAACGAAGAAGGGTAAATCCCAATCAACCATAAAGAATACCTTCATGAAGAATGCCAAGGCCTATGTCAGCCGAGCTATGGCCAAATTTTTCTACTTCAACCACATTCCATACAATGTGACCAATAGCCCATATTACAGGCCCATGGTGGATGCTATTGCGGAATCGGGACGTGGCGTTGCTCCACCCACTGCTTGGGAGCTGTCACACACATACTTGGACATGGAGTATGAAGAGATCAAAAATTATGTAGAAACTTTTCGTGTTCAGTGGTATGAGTACGGTTGCACACTGATGTGCGATGGCTGGACAACACAAAACAGAAGGAAGATAATTAACTTCCTTGTGTATTCGACCCATGGGACGGTGTTCCTGGACTCTGTGGATGCAACCGACCAATTCCAGAATGGTCCTTACATATTTGATCTTATGGACAAATATGTAGAACTAATTGGGGAGCATAGAGTAGTCCAGGTGGTTACCGACAACGGGGCAAACTACAAGTCAGCTGGGCAGCTACTGATGCGCAAGAGACAGCATCTGTATTGGACCCCGTGTGCGGCGCATTGTATCGATTTGATATTTTCTGACATGGCAAAAGAAGAAGTAATCAAAAATATCGTCGCACAAAGTCAGATGGTAACGGGATTCATATACAACAAAGGATGGGTGCTCAGCTTGATGAGAAGAGAGACGGGTGGAAAAGAGTTGATCCGGCCCGCGATAACAAGATTTGCGACCCACTTCATTGCTTTGGACTCTCTGTATGCGCACCGAGATGACCTGCGGAGAATGATCACATCCAGGGATTGGTCCGATAACTTTCCAAGGCTTAAACCAAAAGATAGGGAGGTTGGAAACAACGTGTATGATCTGATTCACGGCGATGAATTCTGGCAGACTATCTCTAATGTCATCGCCGTATTTGAGCCCCTGGTGAAGGTTCTTCGAATGGTCGACAGCGATGATAAGGCCGAGATGGGGTATCTCTACGAGGCCATGGACCGTGTAAAAGAGGAAATTCGGAAGAATGTTGGTAGGGGATACAGAAAATGATGGGACATGATAGACAAGAGATGGGATAGGCAGCTACATCAAGATATTCATACTGCAGGCTATTTTCTAAATCCTTGTTTTCAATACTCCTCCAATGCAACAAACGACAACGAGGTGCTGGTTGGACTCAGACGCGTGATCGATAGGCTTGAACCAGACATCTCGAAGCAAATTGACATTGACAGAGAGGTAAATGAAATTCGGATATCCTTATTTTGATATATGATTTGATGTAGCAGTTCACATTCTAAAATTATGATTGATAATTGTAGCTGGATGCCTATAAGATGAGAGTTGGTTATTTCGGCTCCGCTAAGGCGGAAATGGCGATAACACGGGTCACTCCAGGTATCTATATGGATCTTAGATTTCTATATGTTCCCCATAAAACGGTCCATCTTTTCTGACCACTGGAACTTGTTGCAGCTCAATGGTGGAATAGTGTTGGGTTAGAGCAAGCTCCAACGCTTACACGATTAGCTGTGCGTGTGTTGAGCCAAACTGTCTCGTCGTCCAACTGTGAACGAAACTGGACCACATTCTCCCTCATTCACACAAAGACCAGGAACAGGCTAACAATGGAACACCTTAAAAGGCTGGTCTATGTGCATTATAATATGAGACTGCGACATAGACATGCGAGAAGGAGCGAGAAGGCCGATCACCAGCTGATCGATTTGGATCAGATTTTTCACGAGGATGATCCATTGGAGGAATGGACCAGAGAGACAGAAGACAGGGTGCTCGATGACAGAGACAATCCTTGGTTGGACGAGGCGCTTGCGGAAGCAGAACGTACACGAAGCAACCAACCGCGCCAAGTCACGCCCCTGCGAATATCACGTACAAGCGAACGAAGGCACCCACTCGGGCTAGGCACGATAGCGATGATGGTTCGTCTCCCAATGACCAAGGTCCTACAGACGGAGGTTGTGGTGCGTCGGCATCCGTTCGCCCTGCTGAGAGACGTGGAGACCATACTTATGATACGCATGGGTATAGAGAGCATGATAGACAGCACAGTGAAGAACGGGGGGGACGATGCCTACGGTAGACACTCTGAATATCAAGGGTATCAACGTGCTTCTGATTATTATGGAGGTTATGAATCTTATTCCGGTGGATACTCAGGAAGCCAAGGCGATTATTGCGCACCGTATAGACACTCTGATGTCTATGCTGATTATGATAGTCAATACAGGTACGGTCCGAACGTGACTGAGCAGTCCAGCAGTCAAGGCAGTCATGACACACCTTTCATCGAGCAGAGCCGGTGTAACGCCCCGCCTCCCGGCGGGCGCCGCTACTTGTGAAACGAGAGGATGCAGGTCCCGCAGGTGCCAGTGAAGTCAATGTGGAGCAGTGCAGAAAGTAAGGGGACACTCTAGACATGACCAGCTACACAGTTCTAAATGAGGAAAAGACAGTAAGATAAGTAACACAAGCTGAAAAGAAAAGAGACAAGTAAAAAGCTGTACTACTGCTGAAACGTAAAGGGAACTCGTACCTCTGCTATGTCAACGCTCAAACCGTTCTGCTCTGGAAGTTCTGACTCCTCTCAAGTCATGTACTGAAGCTCCAACTCCTCGTGCTCAGACACCTCTGGATGATCGTGTGCTTCGTACCTGGTGGGCAACAAAGGGCGCACCGCGCTCAATAGAGTAGACAATATCTAAACAAGAGACAAAGAAGGTAAGTGTGCACAAAAGGAAGCAAGACGACCACAGATATGATGGCACTACCCAAAGAAGTAACCTGACCTGGTAATCCACGAGCACGCGCCACTGAAGAGTAAGGGAGTACAAAGGACGATGTGACAGTAGCAGAAAGGGTACAGAAGAGAGACATGTCGAAAACGAGCAAAAGTACTGTAATGAGGGTACTAACTAAAGTGAACCAATTCTAGGCCGTGACTTATGAGGGGGAGTACAATAAGCATCTGAGAGCTACCTTGACCGCGAGGGTGCGACCCCCGGCAGAGTCCAAAAGTGTAAAGTACTGTACTGTAAGCTGCAAAACCTGTAAGAACTGTGGCGCTGTGGCCAGCGGTGGGGCTCCAGGACCCATCAAGATGGCCGTCCCTGTCTGCCCCCAGGACTCAGGACCCATCAGCTGATGGAGTCCCCCCTAAACTCGGGGAAAATAACAACCAAAACGATTGGTTGCTAAAGATCAGGTCCCAGTCGTCCACATACTCCCCAATCATAAGTTTCCCCAAACCCGGTGAGTCAAGCAGAAAGTAATCATGTTATTAGTTATTAGTGTCGTGGGGTTCAATATTGATTAAACTACGTAGCCAAGAGGAATCTATTATCGTACCGGTAATAGCAACCTGTCAAGTCAAGAGCCAACCTCAGGATAGTCCACTAATCATCCAGTACCAACATAGTAACGTGCCATCACAAGAACATCCCAAGGCTACGCAATTTAATAATATTAAACTAGCAAGGTACCAATAAGCTTATGAAACAACAAGAGCAACAAACTAGCAAGTGACAGATAGCATGGATGTTCCTCATGGCAAGATATTCCAAACTGAGTAGAAAGGAAGCATCACCAACTCAAGAACAACAAGAAAACCCAAGGCAGCAATCAAGGGAAGCTATCAAACCCAACAACGAGCAAAAGGAACCACCCAACTCAATTACCAACAAGGGAAGCTTGAACCACAAGCAAGGGAATCCCAAACCCCAACACAAGCAAATGAATCTAAATTGGAGTATGGGGGATAGAGTCTACCTGAAACCGAAGCCGAAGAACCAAGATAATTAAGAACTGAAGCACAGCATCTGCAGAAAGCCTACGTCGCAACCATCAGCAACAAGAAACCCAAAACCTGCAAGTAATAGAGAAAGGACGAAAGAAACCTGCAAGCAAGTAAGAAAGAACGTGCTGATATATAAAAGAAACAATACTAACTGAATCTTGGTACGAACAAGTAACAAGAAAACAACACAATTGCATTACATAAAGAAGGACCAAGAGACAACCCGGATGGCGCTAGAGAGTCTAGGCCAGAGGGATCAGATTGGGGGTCTTCTCATCACGCAGTGGGGGGTACCCGTGCCTACGGCAAAGTCCACGGGGTTCTTATTAAGGAACTAGGGGCTAACAACCAAAGCCGTTGGGAAACGGGGCTCACAACCCAAGTAGTACCACACCGAAGCTCAAAACACAAGCAAGGGACCCAACTGAACCCAAACAGCAAGTAGAAGGAACCAGCCGAGCACAAACAGCAGCCCACAAAGCCAAGTCAGCAAGCAAGAACCAAGCCGCAGCAAGGGGAAGCCCAAACAGCAAGTAGAGGAACCCCGACCAGCAAGCAAAGCGTCAACGGAAACCAAACCAGCGAGGGGGAGCCATCGAACCCCCTAAAAAGCCCCAACAGCAACCCCGGGACCCCACACAAGTAGGCGAGGGCGTCCAACCCCACGGAATAGCAATAGGGACGATAAAACCCTAATCCTACCCCCAATTCATCCTTTCCCCAAAGAAATCGAAATCAACGTAGAGGAAGGGAAATAGTCCACCTGAATCGAAGTCTAGAATCAGAAAATCAAGATCCGAAGCCCACAGCAAAAATCCAAGAAAACCGCAGCAAGGAACCAACTTCAAATCCGAGGAAATAGAAGGAAAATTGCTTCAAAAATAACGAAGAGATACTCACGGTGCTCCCAGCAAGAAGAAGGGGAGAGAAGATTAAATAGAGAGGCAAACCGCCTTAGTCGGGCTCACGGCGAAGGGACAAGGCGGAGAGATCCAATCGGGGGGCCCCACGGCGACGTGCGGGTGACATCGAAGCCCTAGGGGCCCAGGCTGCCGCGAGATGACGAAGGAGAGATGGCGAGAAGACGAAGAAGCCCATGCGATGCTCGTGCTGCAGTTGCGAGTGCGAGAGAGGGAGAACGAGAGGCGTCGAAGCCCACGGGGCTGCTGCGAGATGAGAGTTAGAGAGAGGGGGCGTGCGAGGTTCAAAAGCCCACGACGGCACCGAATCGAGAGGGAGAGAGGAAGGGCGAACGAAAAACCCTAGGGGGCTCGGGCTTCTGCGGGAAAGAAAGAGAGCGGGGGATAAAGGGGGAGGGCTCGTGGGCTGGGCCTTTGGGGACGGGCCGCAAAAGAAACAAAAAAAAGAAAAAAAAGAGATAAAGAGGAGAGAGACAAAGAGAGAAACAGGCCGGGAGCGGGCCTTTACAGCCGGCCCTCAGCATATGATAACATGATGATATCTTTTTTGGGCCCGGAACAGATGCAGTATTCATATCCTCCATACTACCATGCACAGCAGCCGGATGATGAGAACTACGAATGAGATTTTTGTATCTTTTTATTTATTTTCTTCATTTTTGTATCTTTTGATGTATTTTATTCAGCTTTTGTATTATGAAGGCAGATTTATGGTTCATCAATATTTATTGTTCTTTTATATCTATTAATTAGTCAATTGTTGTTACAAATGAGTAATGTGAACAGAAAAATACAGAAAAATACAGCAAAGTATCTCCGATACCGAAATACATGAAAATACAGGAAAATATAGCATATTATAAAATACATGAAAATACATGAAAATACATGAAAATACATGAAAATACAACAAAGTATCAAATACAAGAAAATATCGAAATACAGGAAAATACATGAAAATATCTCCGATGCCGATACCGATACCGATACCGAAACGAAACTACCGATACAGACGATACGGACGATACCGAAACTGGCTTCCGAAACCGCCGAAACGGGCGATACCGATAAAGAAACCTAAATTTTGGGCGGAGCGATACCCTCTCCGAAACCGATACCTTAAACCTTGGTACAATCAGGTATGTAACTCATGCTGTGGTGGATCTTGCCATAATATACAGAGCTGTAATATCGTGCAGGCAGTTAGCAGCTCTATTTTGATGGGTGTTAAAGACAATTGAGACAAATTACATTGGTAATGGTTGCGAAAGGTTATGCACAACTGGCAATAAGTGTGAAAAGGATACATGTCTTATAAGACAAATTCCAGGCGTACTTACTAGACTCCTACAAGATTATACACGTGCAATGAAGGTTTCTAGGCATAATGGCTAGACTCCAACCAGATAGGTATACTTGTGTAATGATAGCTTATAAGCATGTAGCATGATACATGAGATACTTGTAATATGTGATTGGACATAGTTTTAGGTGGAGAACGTGATGATTGATTATTTGAAGGGTCAGGCTCTCTGGTTTGTGGGTTTTCAGAATAAGAGCTATTAAAATAGGAAAGCATTAATTTTATCCTACATGCATGATGTCAAAATAGGAAAGTAATTAGTGTGATTTTACATGCAAGGAATGCCTGCATGTGTCCATATTTATTGTATCACGTGTTTATTTACCTAATTTATATTAAGAATAAGTGAGGAAGAAATCAAGTTCGTTCAAATCCTTTTCGCTCGGTAAATTATTTTCATGCTATTAGAGAATCCTTTCAAAAAATTAGTCATTTTTCAAACACTAAAAAGAACATATTTGTGGAATTCTTTCTATCCGCTGTATCTTCAGGCTTCAACTTCATGCCACCATCCACATGACCACCCGTCACCGATATCGCTGTTTATGCCTCTGTCTTCATCCCCTTATTTTCTTCTTCATTTTGCTCTCTCATTCAGATTTGAACTCTTAACTTAGATCTGAACATTTGAAGGTTATTATAACAGGTCAGCTATGAGCCGTTCTCAGATTTGATATAAAACATCAAGGGAAAAAAGTGAAAAAATGTTAGTGTAGTAGGTCAGATTTAAACTGTTCTTAGATCTGATTTGAAATAGTATGAATTTTTTTTCATATTCTCTCTCTCTTTCTTATGTTATTTTTTGTATGAGATGCTTTGATAGATCCTAATGATTTTTTTTGTTGGTGTGTTATAGTTCAAGGGATCATCGTGATAGATTATAATCATTATATATAAAGGTAGGATCTTAAGGATTACAGGTATAAACTGTGCTTTAGGTGTTAAGATGATCTATCACTATTAGTATGGCTCATATGCTGAAATCTGATGTAAAGCCTATAGTTTAAGAATTTATTTTTGAGAAATTCACAGAACAAAAGTTGGACAATACTAATTTCATACAATGGAAGAGACGAGTGAATAATCACATTATCAGGGGAAATTGAAGCATCTTGCTGACGATCCTTCATATCTGAAGACGACGAATGGATGATGCTGGGCTTTATAATTAGATGATGAATAGCATGGAGCTTAGTATGCATGATGTATAGTTATATACCAAGACAATCCAGCAGCTTTGTGAGTGCTTGATAGATCTCTATTAACTATTAAGGATTAAATAATCTGAATAGAGCATATGAGATGATACGGGAGCTATTCAGAAACAACGTGAAAGCAAACGGGTCGACTAATTTTATAGGAAATCAGGGATCATAAAAGATTATATGAGGAGCTGGATGTAGGGGTGGCAAACGGGTCGGGTGGCTTCGGGTTCGGGTCGGGTCAGATTTGACCCGACCCGTTTAGGGGTAAACCCTAACCCGACCCGGATTCAATCCGGGTCGGGTTCGGGTGACCCGGAAAAGTTCCGGGTCGGGTTCGGGTTAACCCGTCGGGTTAAGATTTGACGTATACACAACTGCTCCTTTTTCGATATCCAACCATTTATTAAGAGCCACCGACAATTTATTAAGTGTTGCATAATTTCCAGAAGCTTGTCGATTAAACCACACCGATGACATTAATGAAGTATAATTAACGTTGTCATTTTATTAACGAACGTAATAAAATTAACTAAAAAGTTGTATGTAAAGGGAATTGAATACAAGACATCTTAAAGAAGAGGGCAAAAATTCAATCGTACTAGCACAACTCCTCATTGCAACTGTCTATTGAAGTTATTATAAATTTTTTATATAAATAGAGAAAGTAAACCGGGTCGAATTCGGGTCATTCGGGTTGACATGCCAAACCCATACCCGACCCGGATTTTATCCGGGTCGGGTCGGGTCAACCCGTATCCTACTTGACCCGTATTGGCCTCTACCCATACCCGGTTTATGATGCCGGGTTCGGGTCGGGTCGGGTCGGATCGGGCTCATTTTGCCACCCCTAGCTGGATGTACTATTCTCAGTCAGCATAGGTGCACAGAAGATGAACATGTAATGAGATTAGATTGTCATATAAGATTTTCTTAGAGTCTCGCCATCTGAGTATGTGTCTGCATGATCACAGATGATTATGAACTCAACAATCAACTCCTTATCCAAGACTTTCAGCATATTTCAGATGATATTTTAAGATGACTTCTGCTACTGGATTAAAGGAGGTACAGAACCATACTGCTTTGGTAGCATGACAAAGATGATTCGATGGGATATGGGGAGATCATGGTACTGTCATATAAATAGGCCGTTCTAGAGGCCGTGCGAAAGTGGGCCATGGATGCCATATTGGAGCAAGCTACATGAGTGCTATTGGAGCGGGCCGTGGAAGCCTTTTCGGAGCATCATGTTGTAAACCGTTAGTATGAGAGGAAATGAAGACGTGAAGTTTTGTTATCATTGCGAGAAGTAAGGTCACATTATGGCCATATATTTGGAGTTGCAACCTGGATCATCTGCTCATTTTGCTTCTACACTTGAGGAATCAGTTTTAGAGACGACTATTGTACCTATGTGTCTTGAGGAGTATAATCATCAGATGATGTTTCAACTGTTTCAAGCCTTATTGATGCCATTATTCTTTTTCCTGACTGCCGCACTAGCCAAGTCAGGTAGATTGCCTTTCTTCTTCAGTATCTAGAATATGGATAATCGATTCAGGGATTACTGATCACAGTAGTTGGAACCCATGTCTAATCTATAAGTTAATCTATTCATTACCTAGTGTTATCTTAGCTGATGGATTTGTTTCTACTGTTCAGGATGTTGGCTGTATTGGATCATGTAGATAGCAAACTAAAACATTAGAAAGGAATGATTAGTGTTTCTAAAATTCAATGCACAAATAGAAAATTTACCCTCTAATTTTAGCCTAAGTTACTTGAAAGTGTTACATTCCTCATGAACTTAATCAACAATATGATACTTGCAATGAGATAGAGAATAATGCACAACGTAACAACTAAAACAAATGCAAGTAATTAAAGAAGAGACAATCACAACGCAAACACAACATGATTATCCTGGTTCACCCAAACTAACTCTCTTCAACAAGAGAGCATGTGCCTCATCAAGACGGCTTCCAATACACTTGCCTAGCTTCATTTATTAGGTTTTCAATACAATTATCTAACCTCACTTGCTAAGGTTTCCAATCTCAACACAACCTCTCCTCTAACGAGAATTTTACAACTACTCAAAAGCAATAACCAACTTATCAATCCACCACTACACTTGAGGTGTTACAAACCTTTCTTGAGGATGAAATTGCTCTTACAAGATCGTATATCTAATGGAGGAAGATAATCAAGTGGCTATGGAAAAACCTTTTCAATCTTCAAGAAATTGAAGATTAAAACTTTAAGAGATCAAGAAGAAACTCGATTAGAATCTCAGAGAATTAAGAGAAAACTTGTTGAGATTCAAAATCAAAACAGCCCAAGTGCTTAAAAGCTTTAGAAGTTTAAATTTGAAAATTAGGGCTTGAAAGTTGAGAGCTTGAAGATGAAAATTAAAGCTTGTAATCTAAGAAAATACTCAAAATTAGGTGCCAAAAATTTTCATCCAAACCCCTTTAAATAATTCTTGAAAATCCGTTGGAAATCTTGGCTGAAAAGGTCATTGTAATGGAAAAATCGAAAGCACTCTGTAAAAGTCGGAGGCTGTGGTTTTTCCAGCGGTAGTCGACTCCCGTTATTTTGGTAGTAGACTCCTACCAACACTGCAGTCGACTCCCAGTAATACCGCCGTCGACTACTTTGGGGGTCCAGGAGCAGAACTCTTCTTCCATTCAAAACAGTCGACTCTTATCCAAAAAAGTCGATTCTAATTCTGATACATGGTTTTTAAACTGAGAAAACTTCATGAAATTGATTCAAAATAATTTTACATATGAAGTTTAAAACATCATTTGGTGTGTGTGTGTGTAAGCTTCATCTAATGACTTTAACATTCTAAGACAAGAATCAAAATTTTAATACAACACTCACTCATTTTAGTGATATTGATGCATTTCAATGAGCTTGAGTTCATTGTCTTTGAAATCTTGCACTTCTCATGAGTTTTTGGCTTGGGCAATTGATCTCCAATGTAAGCTTCAAGTCCAATAGTTTTTCATAATCGATTTTGGCTTTAATCTTCTCATAAATTCCAAGTTTGACCATTTGTTGACTTTCAATAACCTACACTCACAAATCAACTTAAAACATAATTAGTAGCTTAAATTATTTGCTTAATCATCAAAACTAACTTAGGAGTGTTGCAATAACCAACAATTTCCATCTTTTTGATGATGGCAAACAATTTGATAAAAAAATATGAAATTACAAAAATGAGATACTCCACCTACACAAATGCATGCTTGCTATGGAGATGTTACCCCTGGGCCCTTGCATAGTGCTAGTCAGACACAAGCAGTGTTATAAAAGGCGATTTCATTATGCGTGCGGTCTAGGAGCGCATAGCGCATAAACAGATTATGCGGTCGATTCTGCGGATTATGCGATTTATGCGAAAATGAATATTTTAGTAAATAAATAAGCAATAAGTTTATGTGTGTGTATTTGTGTATATTAAAGTAAAAAATCTTAAAAAATAGAAACACGGAAAAATTTATATCAACTTTTTAAAATATGGATTGATTCATACTAAAACAGCAACACCATACTAAAACAGCAGCACCATCAAGACGATCAATACATAACATAGTCTCACATCCGAAGCAATCTACACACAACATAAATATTTAGTTTTACGTCTAAATCAAAAGCATGTCAAACACAAGTGCTTCAAAGTTAAAATACTGATTTATTCTTAACGGGTCGGGTTTCTTAATGGGTTGAGATTTTTTAGTTGCCGATTATGCGCCTGCAAAATTCGTATATGTGGGTGAATAACATTAATGCGGCCGACCACATAATTCGGTAGCATATCTAATTTCTCCTGCGGCCAAAGGCCGTCTTCTTATATACGACCGCATATAACTTGTTTTAGAACACTGGAGATAAGTACTATAAATCATATGTATCAAATTTTTTAATCAAAAGTGTCACAATGTGGGTGGGCAATGATGTGTCATACATAGAAAGAATAAATCATACCTCAATTTCCATTTTGCATAAAAATGAGTTACCTTACATTGTTCTTTTACATACCTCTTACCAGGATTCTCCTTGATCATCACACTTACATCCCTCTTCCCTTTTGACATAATTTAAAAGCTTACAAAGAGGTTTAGCAATAACCAATAATAAAGAAGTATCAACAATATAATGAAAAAAATATATGACATGAATACAATCAATTTAGCTCCTTCTCACTAATGATACCAAGGTCTCTTCTCAACTTAATGAAAGAATCACTATTGAGAGCCTTAGTGAGAATGTCAGCTACTTGATGAGCTACTTGATGATCGATATGAATATATTTAAGTTCTATATCTTTCTTGGTGCAAAGATGATTAATAAACTATGCCTAATGTCAATGTGCTTGGTCCTAGGGTGCAACACAGAATTCTTAGTAAGATTAATTTCAATCTTTTTGTCATAATAAATCACACTATAATGATAGTTAACACCATAATCATCTAGGGCTTGTTTCATCCAAAGGACTTGAGCACACACAAGCCCGACATCAATATATTCTGACTTGGTAGTACAACGTGAAACCGAATTTTGCTTCTTGCTAAACCATGAAATTAGGGAATGTCCTGATAAGTTCCATTAGTGCTTTTTCTGGTGGTTTTGCAACAAGCATAATCTGAATCACTATAGAAATTAATTCAAGTGTGCTAGCTTTTGGATAAAATTGGCCAAAATCTGATGTGGTCTTAAGGTACCTAATAATGTGTTTTACTGCCTTAAGATGAGATTCTTTAAGGTCTGCCCGCAATCTAGCACATAAACATACACTAAACATAATATCACATCGGCTAGCAGTTAAATAAAGTAGTGATTCAATCATACCTCGATATTTCTTTCCGTCCTCATTCTTATCCTAAGAGATGGAAGTTTCCATTGGAGTGTCTTTTCCCACATCACTCTCCATTCCAAATCTTTTGATCACATCCTTGGCATACTTCATTTGGTGAATGAAAGTTTCGTCATTCACTTACTTTATTTGCAAACCTAAAAAGAAATTGAGCTCACCCATGTGGCTCATTTCAAATTCCTCCTGCATAAGCTTGGCAAATTCTTGACATAAAGATTCGTTAGTAGAACTGGAAATAATGTCTTCCATATAAATTTGAATCAAGATAATATCATTCTCAATTCTTTTAATAAATAATGTTGTATCAACTGGACCTACAATATAGTCCGAATCGATTAAGAATTTTTTTAATCTTTCATATCAAGCTCTTGGAGCTTGTTTCAAGCCATATAATTCTTTTTTAAGTTTATAAACATGATCATCATATTTTTCATGAACGAACCCTTGGTGGCTGTTCAACATGTACTTCTTCCTTAATATATCCATTAAGAAAGGCACTTTTTACATCTATTTAGGATAAAGTAAAATTCATATGACATACAAAAGCAAGTAACATTCTAATAGATTCAAGCATAGCTACGTGTGCAAAGGTTTTGTCAAAATCAATACATTCTGCTTGGCAATACCCTTGAGCTACAAGCCTTGCTTTATTTCTTACCACGTTGCTGTCCTCATCCACTTTGTTTCGGTTCTCACACTTGGTGCCAATGCCATGGTTGTCTTCGGGTCTAGGAACTAACCCCCAAACTTGGTTCCTTTCAAATTGGACTAGCTCTTCTTGCATTGCTTCTATCCAAGCATCATCCGCAAAAGCATCTCCAACTTTTTTGGTTCAATGTTAGAAACAAAAGCAACATGAAGCATATGTTGAATTTGTGATCTAGTTCTAACACCATCACTAATATTACCAATCACTTGTGTGGGTGGGTGATGTGTAGCTTGTGAAAATGCTCTAGGCAATGAACTTGAAGGGTGATCATCAATATGTGGTTGTGCAACAATGTCATCATCATCATCATGGGCAACATGAGCGATACTACTAAATGATTCATCAAAAGTAACAGTTGAGTTTCATCAACACTAAGAGTTCTTTTATTGTAAATTCTATGTCTTATAATGCAAAGAATATCCGATAAATATGCCTTCATCAGCTTTGGAGTCAAATTTATATAGATTATCTTTCGTGTTAAGGATATATCATTTACAACCAAAGACACGAAAATAAGATACTAGGGAACTTTTTGGTATAACAATTCATACAGTGTCATTTGAAAAGGTGTTCTAATGAAAATTCTATTTTGTACATAGCACGCGGTGGATATAGCATCCGCCCAAAAATACTTTGGAAGGTTGCTCGGTCATAACATTGTGCGTGCACTCTTGGAGTGTTCTGTTTTTCCTTTCAACCACCACATTTTGTTGAGGAGCTCCAGGAAAAGTAAATGTGTGTGTAACTCCACGCCTTTCGCAAATATTTTGAAAATGATCAGATCTAATAGAAACAATTTTAGTTGAAAAAGATCTTTGAACACGTTTGAAAAATATTTTAAATTCATTAAATGCATCATTTTTATTTTCTAAAAACAAAACCCACGTAAAACGTGAATAATCATCAACGATAATAAATGCATATTTGCTACCACTAAGAGAGGAGACCCTTGAAGGATCAATCAAATCCATATGAATGAGTTCTAATGTTCTCCTAGAGTTAAGTGCTCATTTGCTTTTAAAAGTGCTCTTATGCAACTTGTCATGTTGACAAGATTCACAAATCTTTTTTAATTGAAAATGCATTTTTGGTAAACAGTGTACCAAGTCCTTCGTACATATCTTATTCATATTCTTAATGTTCACATGACCAAATCTTCTATGCCAAAGAAGAGGGTCACATGAAGATGCAATTAAACATACTTTTGAATCATAATCACATAGGCATAAAGTGTAGATATCATCTCCATGTCTACCTCTAATTAACACGTGTTGCATTGCATTATCATATATTAAGCATGAATCAATAGTAAAAACAACTTTATTGCCTCTATCACACAATTGACTAATACTACAAAAATTACACTTAAAATCATAAACTAAATTAATG
This sequence comes from Scilla litardierei, assembly GCA_030789695.1. Taxonomy (NCBI): domain Eukaryota; kingdom Viridiplantae; phylum Streptophyta; class Magnoliopsida; order Asparagales; family Asparagaceae; genus Scilla; species Scilla litardierei. Next base: position 198,840,791 of record CM061136.1, read on the forward strand.
TCTTCTATTAGAAGTTTAGATTTTTCACCGATATTGCCGATGCCAACTATCTTTCCTTTTTATTGTCTCCAAATGTGACGGTGCCACCATCCTTCATTTGGATTGAGCTAAGCAATCTTGGGTTTCCGGTCATATGCTTGGAGCATCCGTTATCCATTACCCAAACAACCTGAAATGAAAATCCCTAATCATTTGGTACGCACAATTATGTTGGGTCCACATAATTAGCCCAACGAGTCTTTCGCTAGAGAAGAGACTCACTAAAGATCAATGATTAAATGCTTGTGTCAAAATGGATGAACTTTTAATAATAGAGCAAGAGTACATAAAATTAATGATGGCTAAGTTCTCACTAATCTTATACAACAAATGATTCTATTTAATCTCTATGAGAATATTGACAAAATGAAATTATAGACATTAATATTCAATCATGATAAACTTAATAAAAATCATGAAAGAATCAATTTTGCAGAAATAATAAAGTGGTCTGATAAACACAATAGCAGTCGATTATTTTGTGAAAGTAGTCGGCTCCCGTTCACACAATTTGACAGATTTTGAAATATTAAGCTTGGTTGTCAAGTATTTTCCGAAAGTAGTCGGCTATTTTGCAACAGAATGATAAAATTGGTTTAAATGACATTAAATCAATTTTTATTCAATCAATCGTAATTAAGAATTAACCTAGCATACATTTTATCATTCTATACTATAGTACAACAAAATAATCATGTAAGCGCATGGATACCCCAAAATTATGGGTTCAAACATAACTAACCATTAGAAACCCAAATTCAAAATACATCAAAATATGAAAATCCATCAATTACACCACTACGCATTTGCTTTCCTATGCATATATGAAAATCCATCAAAATTATTTCTAACTACATTATTGATATAAGCATATCTATCATCCAAGCTCAAATGCTTAGGCACCCAAATCACACCACTACGATTTTAGCGTGATTTCTAGTATAATGCATAGGGCGTTTGTGTGGAGCATGATACATATTGTGATTCATGTGTGTGAGACACACTTTGTGTATTGTGAACATGAGTTCTAGCATTCCTAACATATTTGCCATACATGAATGCACTAGAAATAACCTGTGCACACAGTGCACGCTGTGAAAAAAACAACGAATAGGATGCGGTGCTAGCGCGCAACCGAAAAGAGTGAGAATTGTGAGTGTGTGTCGGTATTGTCGGGGTAAAAGGGGCCAAAGCAAAAAAAGTGTGGGCGGAGGGCAGAAGGAGGAAAAGCAGGGATCAAATCGAAAAAAACCACTAAAACCCAACCCCAAAACTCCATCCAAAACCCCACCCCTACTGGGACCCACTTAGGGTTGTCACAATCAGCTTGTGACTGGAATAATCCTAGGTAGACATCCCTATTTTGTAATATAGATGGTGCTTTCTAGCATTATTTAATGAGCACGGGGGGTCTAGTATTTTTAACATTGTGTTGTGTTGTGTGAATATACTTTTGTGAGGGAGTGACTTTAGCATTTGGATTTTTCTTAAACAAATCAAGCTTAAAAACTAACTCCTCATGCTTAAGTTTACTCGTGCACAAATCACTAGCAACCATTTCTAATTTATCATTTATGCATGAAACATACATGGCATACTCATTTTTCAAAGAAGTATGATCAGACAATAATACATCATATTTAAGCCTTAAGCTGGCAAGATCATGCGATGAAGAATTATTACTACTACTATCATTCTTTAATTCATCAAAGTCATGCAACACAATATTATGCTTAATTTTAAGTTTGTTGTAAGTATCATTCAACCGTTTAAAAATTTTATCTAACTTTTTGTTATTCTTATTTAATTTCTCAAATTCATGATATAACTTCTCATATGCATCCTCTAAATTAAAGTCATCATTATCTCAGTCTGAGTCATTTACCTCATTCTAATCTTGATGAGCCATCAAGCAAATTTGGTTTGTGAAGCTCTCTTCTTCACATCTCTTTGTTGGTGTTCTCTCCATGATTTGTTCTCCGTATTTGTTTTCCAATGTTCTCGAGATTTCATGGGTTGTGCTTACTCCTGAAATATTATTAAAGATGTCATTAGTCAAACAAGAGGAAATAATGCGTATTACCTTGATGTTCATTGAGTAGGTCTCCTTTTGCTCCCTGGTCCGTGACACTTTTGGAGTGGTTGAACCACATGATTCTTGGAGAAATATTCAATACTCAAAATACTCGGCTTCTAAGTGTACCTCCATTTTCCTTTTCTAAATAGAAAAATTTGTTCCATCGAAAATGGGTGATGACATGAAACTTTGGCAGTGTGCCATCTTTGTTAATGCTACCGGATTAACCAATTCGCTTTGATACTACATGTTGGATCCTGCAAACTAAAACACCAGGGGGCGATTAGTGGTTTTAAAATTCAATGCACAAATAGAAATTTTACACTCTAATTTTATCCTAAGATACTTGAGAGTATTACCTTCCTCAAGAACTTAATCAACAACATGATACTTGCAATGAGATAGAGAAAATTGCACAGTCGAATAACTAAAAACAAATGCAAGTAATTAAGGAAGAGACAATCACAACACAAACACAACATGATTATCCTGGTTCGCCCATCCTGGGCTAATAGTTCTCAACCTCTTGTTGGGATTTCTACTAACTAACTCTCTTCAAGACTTCAACAAAAGAGCAAATGCCTCATCAAGACGGCTTCTAATACACTTACCTAGCTTCACTTACTGGGTTTTCCAATACAATCACCTAGCCTCACTTGCTAGGGTTTTCAATCTCTACACAACCTCTCCTGCAAAGAGGATTTTACAACAACTCAAAAGCAATAACCAACTTACCAATACACCACTACACTTGTGGTGTTACAAACCTTTCTTGATGATGTAATTTCTCTTACAAGATCCTATAGCCATTGGATGAAGCTTTTGTGTAATCAAGTGGCTATGGAAGAAGACTTTTGATCTCAAAGAAATTGAAGATTTGAACTTTAAGAGATAAAAAAGAAACTTGATTAGAATCTCCAAGAATTAAGAGAAAACTTGTTGAGATTCAAAATTAAAACTACCAAAGTGCTTAAAAGTTTTAGAAGTTCAAATCTGAAAATTAGGACTTGAAAGTTGAGAGCTTGAAGATGAAAAAATAAAGCTCTCAGAAAATATTCAATAATTGGTACAAAAATTTTCATCCAAACCTCTTTAAATAACCCTTGAAATCCATTGGAAATCTTGGACGAAAAGGTCTTTGTGACGGAAAAATCGACAACACTCCGCAAAAGTGTAGTGGTGTTACAAACCTTTATTGATGATAAAATTTCTCTTACAAGATCCTATAGCAATTGGATGAAGCTTTTGTGTAATCAAGTGGCTATGGAAGAAAATTTGTTGATCTCATAGAAATTGAAGATTAGAACTTTAAGAGATCAAGACGAAACTTGATTAGAATCTCCGAGAATTAAGAGAAAACTTGTTGAGATTCAAAATCAAAACAGCCCAAGTGCTTAAAAGTTTTAGAAGTTCAAATCTGAAAATTAGGGCTTGAAAGTTGAGAGCTTGAAGATGAAAAATTAAAGCTTGTAAATCTCAGAAAATATTCAATACTTGGTGCCAAAATTTTTCATCCAAACACCATTAAATAACCCTTGAAATCCGTTGGAAATCTTGGACGACAAGGTCCTTGTGACAGAAAAATTGACAACACTCGGCAAAATTTGGGGCTGAGGGTTTTCCAGCGGTAATCGACTCCCACAAACACTGCAGTCGACTCCCAGTAGTACCGCGGTCGACTATTTTGGGGTCCAGAGAGCAGAACTCTTTTTCTATTCAAAACAGTCGACTCTTATCCAAAAACAGTTGACTCTAATTCTAATATGAGGGTTTTAAACTGAGAAAACTTTGTGAAATTGATTCAAAATAATTTTAAAACTTTTCTATAATATTTGTAAAGTTTAAAACATCATTTGGTGTCTGCATACAAGCTTCATCTAATGACTTTAACATTCTAAGACAAGAATTAAAATAAAATACACCACTCACTCATTTTAGTGATCTTGATGCATTTCAATGAGCTTGAGTTCTTTGTCTGTGAAATCTTGCACTTCTCGTGAGTCTTTGGCTTGGGCAATTGATCTCCAATGTAAGTTCCAAATCCAATAGCTCTTCATCATCAATTTTGGCGTTAATCTTCTCATAAATTTCAAGTTTGACCATTTGTTGACTTTTAATAACATACGCTCACAAATTAACCTAAAACATTATTAGTAACACTAATTGTTTGCTTAATCATCAACTAATTATTTGCTTAGGATTGTTGCAATAACCGACAGGCTCTACTAATATCACATTCACGATGTCCTCATCTTTTGTATATTATGTCTAAATTTTCATTTAGCATGTTATCAGCTAGCAAATTGACTAGTCTTGAATTATTTTATGACGATCTTTCACACACATTGTCTTTTAGGAGACCGAGACGTAGTGTAGGATTTGCATTAGTTGAGAGTTTGGAGGGTGGTATTATATAGATGGAGTTGTGGACACTGATGAACTATTTGATATATTATCTTCAATTAACGGTCATAGTTGGTTGAGACATCATTCACAATAAAATTTGAAGTTATTAGCACTTGATCTGAATCATCTTTCTAGGTTTGAATGTGAGTCATGTTAGCGTGGTAAATTCAATCTTGTTTTTCTCCAGCATGAGTCAATAAAAAGTGACCTTTTTGAGCTAGCACATTCTGATGTATGTATTTATTGTCCTATATATTTGGTTTCAAATATTTTATAATTTTTATTGATTCCTATTTTCGTGCCACACAATTTGGAACAAATATCCATATACTATGTAGGGATAATGCTAAGAAATACTTTAGTTTTGCTTTTACTGAATTCATACAACTATCTGTAATGATTCATCGATCATCATGTAAAGCAGGATAATTGACTGTAAGAATAGACATAAGTTAGAGGTTGCTTGTGATCTATAAAAACATAGGAACGCCTCATAAAATTTTAAGCACATGTTCTTACTACATGCCATCGATTAATAGAATGTTCTTAACTATTTAGACAATTATATACTTGCTATTTCACATGAGATTCTTCCATATTACATCTCGCGTCTGCTTCGTTCATGATTCATATTCTACTGTATCAAAATTGGATGATTAGTCATTGTGATGTTTCTTTCTAGTTCCTTGATAATCCAAAAAGGAGAAAACTATATTTGTCTACAAACAAAAATAAAACAAGTATGTGTTTCAGAAGATGTTATCTTTTTTTAATAATATTTCTATTTTTATGATACATCTCTTTCCACTATTCAGGAGTCCACTACGAACACGGACATGGATGATGATTTTCATACTTGACCCCATACCTTAGTCAACTGCATGTTCGCACGCGTCAGCTATTACAAAGTTCGATATGCAACATCCTGATAAGCCTATATAAACATATGCAAGACGACCAAAGCATAACCTTACCATGTAACTCATAACGTTGCTCCAACTACTGCATAGCTCGAGTCAAGTGAGGCTTCCGAACAATCTGGTCTTGACTTGCCCATCACATTTAGAAAAGATACTTGTAGCTACATTTCTAGTCCATTATGCAAAATTATCTCATTTGCATATATTTCTTCTTTGTACCGAACTTTTATCTTATCAATTGACTCTCATCTGGGTTTCAAGACTGTCAAAAGCATACTCATCTAGAGTGGCTAGCATCTATAAAGAAGAAATGCATTCACTGAAGACCAATGAAACGTGAGATCTTGTATGCTTACTACCTGCCAATATAATAGTTGGTTGTGTGTATACAGTGAAGCTCAATCCTGTTGGCACACTTTGCTATACTCAAAGTAAGGTAATAATGAACATGTATTCTTAGATATATGGTATAGACTATCATGATATTTTCAACCCCGTGGCAAAGATGGCTCATCCTTTGACTCTTCATCTCTTTGGCAGCTACACATAAGCGGTCATTATATTAGTATGACATCAAGAATAATTTTCTCAATGTCATTTTTTGATCAAGAGGTCTAAACTCTAAACAGAACAACCATCAGCATTTGTTGCTCAGGGGAGTCATGGAAGATTTTCCAGTTGTAACATTTTTTGTATGGTCTACAGTAATCTTCACAGGCATGGGTTGAGAGATTTGCTTCCGTTTGTAAAGGAATTTGAACTACATCATGCTTTGAAGGATCACTCAATTTTCTCTGAGACACTTTAAGAAAAACATATCTTATTTATTGTTTATGTGGATGATATTATCATCATTGTAGATGATGTAGAGAGGATAAGTGTACTGACAACGCTTCCAGACAAAAAACCATTGTGATAATTGGTATAAAAGTTGCTAGTTTTAGGAAGAAGATTGTGGTATCAGTGAAAGTATATTTTGGATATATTATCGGAAGTTGACCTGTTATGATATTGATGGATCACATCTCATATAGATATGAATTCCAAGCCGCCACCAGATCAGGGGGAGCTAATCGATAATCGAGGAAGATAAATTATACTTGTAGGAATGCTGAACTATCTGATTGTAACATGAATTGACATCACATGTCCAGTAAGTATGATCAGCTAGTTCATGTCAGCTCTGCATATGAGCTATATGGATGCAGTACTTCAGATTCTTTGTTACTTTAAAGGAAGATAAATTATACTTGTAGGAATGCTGAACTATCTGATTGTAACATGAATTGACATCACATGTCCAGTAAGTATGATCAGCTAGTTCATGTCAGCTCTGCATATGAGCTATATGGATGCAGTACTTCAGATTCTTTGTTACTTTAAGGGTGCACTAAGAAAGGAACTGGTATACTCAAATTTTAGGCATAATCGAGTAGTTTCCTTCTCGAATGCTGATTGGGCATGATCTCTTATTGATAGTAGATCAATTACAGGTTATTGTGTGTTCATTGGTTGAAACTTGGTATCATAGAAGAGTAAGAAATAAGTATTGTGTCTTGATCCAGTACATAGTTGGAGTTTAGAGCCATGGATGGTGGCACTAATGAGCTGATTTAGGTCAGCGACATGATAACTGAGCTTAAGTTTGTTGTCTCATTGCTTGTGTGATTTTATTGTGATAATAAAGCTGCAATTTTCATTTCAAGGAACCATGTGTTACATGAGCGAACGGGGCACATTGAGGTAGACTGATACCTAGTTCATGAGATGATATCAAAGGAAAAGATTTTGGTGGGTAATTATGTATCTTCATGGAATCAACTCGTGGATTTGTCTACTAAACCACTTGGTGATTACGTATCCAGTTCATCTGCGATAAGCTGGTCATGAATATATCTGGTCCAGCTTGAAGGAAATTGTTAGAATCGAAAAGTAATTATTGTGATCCTACATGTAACATGCTAGAATAGGAAAGTAATTAGTGTGATCTGACATACAAGGTATGCCTGTATGTGTCTACATTCATTGTATCATGTGTTACTTCGTTTGTTTATATCAAGAATAAGAGAGAGAAATGAAGTTCTTTCAAAACCTTTCCTCTCTGGAAATTGTTTTTGAGAGAAGTTGTAGGTGTTGAAGTTGTGGTGTGAACACAAAGCGCTCATGCTATGAAGGAAAAGGAGGGTGGAGTGTAGCTCCACATTGAAAAAGAAATGAGATGATAATATGAATAAATATTATTAGACCCCAAATGCTGATATACAATGATGGAGATAAAATTTGATATGAATTCTTCTATATTTTATGTGATGTGGATATAGTTTGCGTCTTTATTTTCTAATTAGTTTGAGTCTTTTTTAATTTGAGAATTTTAGTTATTTGAGTCTTTTAGTTACTTTGTATTATTTTAGTCTTAGTTATTCTAAAAGTTGTAGTCCTATTTGGTTTTGAGAGTCAAGTTGTAAGCATATTTGAAGGCTACGAACTTATTTGCTTTGGTAGAAATCAATGAAGAATAATTTTTTTTGAACTTTCTTCACAAAATTAAATCTTTTGCATTGGTGTGGGAGAGTGTGCTTGATTGCCTAAACGAGAAGTCTAGAGAATCTCTGTGTGTGATGCATTCGAGTCGGTGATTGTAAAATTTTCAGGGTACAAGATCTGAAAAGTTATTAATTTTCACGTCTTCTTTTCCGAATTCCCACCACCTTCCTTCCGGTCTCCGTTCTGCGTCAAATTGGTATCAAAGCTAAATCGGTTAGCATTCTTTTCTTCTTTGTCCATCAAACAAACAAACTTTGGGGAAGTTTTAGATATTAAAAAAGAGAGTTCAAACAATCAAAAGAGAGAGGAGAAGAAAAACACAAAAAAGAAAGAATTTTCAAAAAAATAGAGAGAAAATCTATTAAAAATGAGAAAGAAATGAATTGAAATATATATATATATAACACCGAGAACCCTAATCCTAGCGCCGCCTCCACCGCACGACCTCCATCGTCACCCCAGAGCTCCTCCCTCGCCACCGACTCAAGCAACAACTACAACCCACCGCTTTCGTCGAAGTTTTCCGCAACCAAAGGCACAATTGCCGTCATCCATGATCCAAGCCATCGATATCGCCACTGCCTCAATCGCCCCTTAAGACTGACGATGTCCACTCTACTACGCTCTTCCACTACCGACGATGCGATCTGCAACCAAGAACGACCCGTGGAAGAATAGTCATTGCGCCAATGCCCACGAGCACTTCGAGGTTCACCGGCGCCACCACCGATGACGTCTGGGATAGCGACCCTGCCAAAAGCACTGCAGCTCCAAGGCGCACCTACATCTCTAATTCGACGGCGAACCTCGGTCAAATTTGCAGACCAAACCAAATAAGAGCCGATATGCTACAGTGTCGGCTCGATCGAGTCGACCTGACGACGAGCTGAGCAGACCGAAGCTCGCTCAGTCTAGTTGCCGATGAATCCAGCTTAGACGAGCCGCCGACCACAAGCAGGCTCAGTCGAGCCGTTGCCCGACGCTGACTAAGCCGTGGCTGCATAGTGCGGCTTGGCAATTTTGAGGGATTTTAGCCGTATTTCGGCCATATTTTCAACATATTTTGTTGATTTCTTGAGCTTTGTGTGCGAAATTTTATGCCTTGATTGTCTGGATTAAAGCTCTATAAGTTCTAGAGGTTTTGCATGATACAACATCGCTGATTTGCATTCCAAGAAACATCTAATCTGATTAAATCCTCAATTGTTAAATATCAAAAAATTTCTCTAGTTGATTTTGTTCAGAATTTGCCGATATAATTTGTTTTGCATATTCTTTTAGTCTCGATACGTGTGTTGCATTAGCATATTTAGAATTGTATTTTGACATATTGTAACAGCCCATTTCTGGGCCCGTTTAAATAAACCCCCATTCTTTTTTTGTTTTTCCCGCAATCCCCTCTTAAAGAAAGCCCGCTCGGGCTTCTTTTCTCCGACGTTTCGCTCTCGCCCTTGCGTCACCCGGACGAAGCCCGCTAGGGCTCGGGGTGGGACACTCTGTCCTTCCTCTCGTCTTGCGCACGTCGATGGGGCTTCGATGGGGCTTTTGAGCCCTTTTCGTCCTTCATACTTGTCGACGACGCTTGTAGCCCCTCTCCATCCTCTCGTCTGTAGCTCTGCGACTCCCCATGCTCACCTTGCTGACTGTAGCCTCTGGATTTGCTGCGATGGCTATATATCACTCTTCGCCCCCTACTTCTCTCGGTTACAAGCACTGTAAGTTTTTCGCCAATTTCTTCAAGCAGGTTGTTAATTTATGCTGTTTTGGGGTTGATTTCGTGCTGGTTTATTTGGGTGATCTGCTATGGTTTTCGAATCTTAACTTTCGTTAGCTCTTCGACTTCGAATCGGTAGACTTTATCACCCTCTCTTGTTCAGTTTTCTTCGATGTTTTTGCTTGCCTTTGCTGAACTAAAATATTGAGGTTTTGAGAGAAAAATGGGATTTTTACAAAAGGGAAAGGATGATTTTGGGGAGTGACATAGGGTTTGAGTCCATACGGTAAATTTTGTGGGGTTGGTTTCCCTCGCCTACTTGTCGTGGGGTCCCGGGGTCCTCATTGGGCTGTGTTGGCTGCGGTCTGCCTCTTTGCTTGCTGTTTTGGGGGTTCAGTGGCTCTGTTGCTTGCGGGTCGTCTCTTGCTCGCTGGAAATGGGGTGTTGCGGCCCCCTCTTGCTTGCGGTCTGTGTCTCCTTGCTAACTGTACTTACGGCTTTTTGTTTCCTGCCGTCTTTTGGGTTCGACTGAGAGTTTTGCTCGCTGTTTTGGGTTGTTGATGTTTACTTGGGATATGAGCCCCGTTCCCCCGTTATCTTGACCAGTAGCCCTTAGCTCCTTGCTAGAGACCCCGTGGATTTTGCCGTAGGCACGGGTCCTCCCACCGCGTGATGAAAAGACCACCGATATTATCCCAAATGGCCTAGAGCCATTATGAGTTGACGTTTGAGTTTTTCCTTATCAACAGATGTGATGTTTTCTTGTTCACTGGTTCATTGCATGAAACCTTGGAATATTATGCCATGCGAAACATGCATACCTTTACTTTATCACATGCTAGTTTCATTATCATGTTGTCTCTTGAGCGGCTAGTGTCGTGAAGTTTAATATTGTGATTAAATTGCGTAGTCCCTGGGTTATATGTATGGCAGTAGACTATCTTGAGGTTGATTCTTGACATGGCATGTTGACTCATGACTTGACTACGTAGTTTGACTAATATTAAACTTAAGACACTTAATGACACTAAAAGTAATAAAATGTTAATTTCTTCTTGACTCACCGGGTTTCGGGAAAACTTATGATCAAGGGAGTGCGCGAGCGACTGGGATCTGAATTATAGCTCCCCTGGTTGGGGAGGGAATGTCCATCATTCAGATGGGTCATGAGTCAGGGGGCAAACGGGGACGACCATCTTGATGGGTCCTGGAGCCTCCATTACATGTCACAGTGTTACAACTTTTACAGTAAGATACTTTCTTCTTCTGGACTCGGCCTGGGGTCGTACCCTTGCGGTCCACGTAGCTCTCAGTTGCACACCATGCTCCCCTTCATAAGTCTTGACCTAGGACTGGTTTACAGTAGCAGTTACCACTTGCACTAGTTGAGACATTAAATGCTTATCACATGCTTTATTTCAGTACCATGTCATTTTAACTGCTGCTTATGTTTCCTTTCTGCACTATTATTATCATGCTGTCGTTTGGCTAGATATTGTCTACTCCTCTGAGCTGTGGTACAACTTCTGTTGTCCACTTAGGTGACGTACATGATTACCCATAGCGTTGGAGTCAGGGTTTCTGATTCAGGACGCCAGGCATTGAGTTCAGTCTGCTCGTGAGTGCCCTCATGGCTCTCCTTTTGTACTTTTGGGGTTAGGCTTGGAGCGGGCTCGTGAGTTGCACTTTTGTTTCCTTGTTTTTAAATTCAGTTTTATTTGTGAGTATTTCTTTACCTTTCTGTCTGTTTTCTTTGTTTTCACTTGCATGGGCGGGACCTATGCACATACTTTCACAATTGTGACGGCACCCGGGAGGCAGGGCGTTACCCATGTAGACTGGACATTAGGATTTTATTATATTTACATACTTAGTACACGCATTTAGTTGGTGTTTAGGGTCTTGCATCTGCATTTATGTATGGCATTGCATGTTATTGTGTAGTGACAAAACCTTAGGATCAGACATGGATGATAATACAATTTTAAAGGCTAGAAATCAGCTTCAAAAGATATATTTAGAACTAAAAGCCGACATAAATTGAACATGAGATCGCCTAGAAGCCATAAAAAATAATCTGAACAAAGAACAAAATTTTGAGGATGACACACGAAGTACATTTGATGGAAAACCTATGATGATCATAAATGGAAACAACCGAAATAATAGGAGACACGATGAGAATATTGCAGATAACTTTGGGCGAGATAATATTGCATGATGGATTAGTGTATATGCTCCCAATTTTGATGGAACTTATAATTCTCAGACCTTCTCAGATTGGTTAGCAGAGATGGAGTATTTGTTTGAGTGGTACTAGTTATCAAATGAGCGAAAGATTCAATTTGCTAAGACAAAATTGGTATGGTCTGTTAAAATTTTCTGGACATCCATATAAAAATAACGAGAGAGAACATCTGAGATCTATATAGAATTAGAATAAGGTAAAGGTCGAGCTCAAAGAAAAATATTTGCCTCTTACCTATAAAGATCACCTATTAGAAAAACTGAATTACCTACGTCAAGGGAGCATGACAGTTGATGAATACATGACTAAATTCCTAATTGTTAGGAGTGAGCTACAAGAAGACACATCCATGCTAGGTTTCGTTCTAGATTAAGAGTAGATATTAGGCATGCGATGCTTTTGGATAATGTAGACAATGTGCAACACACATTTTTCTAGCCTTAAATTTGGAATCCATGAGAGCACCCATGGATACTTTTAAAGTTGCGGAGCAATTTAAGCGACCAAGTGACACCATGACTAAATAAGAAATTAATGTTGCTAAGGAGATAAATGGAAAGGCTAAGATTGGAGAACAATCACAATAAAAACCTAAAGGGGTATAATGTTATAAATGTCATGACTTTAATCATTTTGCTAGTCAGTGTCTTAATAAAAATTTACTTGCTGGTGAGATCAATAATGATGATGAAATTGAAGAAGAATATCATCTCGATATTATTGATATTATAGATAATGATGAAGATGATTCTAGTACACGATTACACGTCATTAGGTGTCTAGTTACTACATCGAAGTTGATTGGCGAAGGATTAATGTTTTCTTTACATACATCAAAATTATGAATAGATTTTTCAAAATGACGATTGGTGGAGGTAGTTGTACCAATTTAGTTGCCACTCAGCTATTGAAAAGATGGGAATAAAATTTGACATCCACGTCCTAATAAAATTACATGGGTTGATGATAAGTCATATTCTGTTACCCAACGCTGTTTAGTATGTATCTAATTTTTGAGCTATCACGATGGCATTTAGTGTGATGTTATACATATAAATGCTTTACATATTTGCTAGGTAAGTCTTGGCTGTATGACTTAGATGTTGCATATTCTGATAAATCCAACACATATACATTTATGTTTGGAGGAAAAAATGATGTTTATCCTTTATAGACCCAAGAACATAATTGAAAATCAAAAAAATGTGTTAATCCTTAGAAAGCCACTAACTCAAATATCTCATCATATGAGTCCCAGTTTCTTAGAGTCTAGCTTTGACCTTATTCCTAATGCATTCGATGAGCATCTCGTATATGATTTGAGTGCCTTGCATATCGAGACTTTTGAAGTTCTTTCAATAAATAATGATACTCAGAAGTCTGCTGTAGAATCAAAGAGAAATTTCAGGAATTTGTAGTTATTGATAACGAGCGGATTCAATTTTGCCTAGAGAGGTTATACTAGAACCAATGAGGAGGCTTTGAATGCATTATATATATATTCTCGACGAGCTTTACTGAGTGATAATTTTGATGTGACTGAGTCGAGTAGTTCACAGAAACTTGAGGAGATTGAGCACATCGAGTTTGTCATATCCCAGATTATTCACATCATCCTAACAAGAAAATTCTATATGCTTTCACTTCTTTTGTTAATTTGGACAATTTTACAGAAAATATTTGTCTACAGATCTACATCATATTATATTTCAAACTTCTTAGACGCATATTTTCCAGCTACAAAGGACTGTTGAATTCTGCTCGGTTATGCAATGCCTATCGTCATTGACTAGGTGGTGAAGTTCTTAAGCCGAAGAGAATGATGGAGATCAAATTTGATATGAATTCTTTTATTTTATGTGATAGGGACAGAGTTTGCGTCCTTGGAGAATTCTAATTAGGTTGAGTCTTTTTTATTTTGAGAATTTTAGTTATTTGAGTATTTTAGTTGCTTTAAGTCTTTTTGTTATTTTAGTTTTAATTATTCTAAAAGGTCTAGTCCTATTAGGTTTTGAGAGTCAAGTTGTAATCCTATTTAAATGCCACGAACTTATTTGCTTTGGTAGAAATCAACGAAGAATAGTTTTTTTTAAACTTTTAGTCTTTTAGTTCCTCTACAAAATTAAATCTTTTGCATTGGTGTGTGCGAGTGGGGTTGATTGCTTGGGTGAGAGATCTGAAGAATCTCCACATGCGGTGGTGATTGTAAGATTTTTGGGGTGCGAGATCCGAAAAGTTATCAATTCATTCGTCTTCTTCTTCTTTGAATTCCTATCACATCCCTTTCCGTCTCCGTTCTGTGTCATGCGATTTTCTCTTTTAGATCAAGTTGGATTTCATAATTATTTCGCCACTATCCACAAAGGTAATATGCCTTTACACTAACAAGACCAATTGGTAGAGTGTGCTAGGGAAAGAAAATACGATAATTTGGATGTTAGAGATAAACCTTGTTATCCAAACTAAGGCAACAAATATCCAAACTACGGCAACCGGTACCAAAAGCTCGATGCTTTTGATTTGTATCGTCCAATACTCCCAATACAACCGACACTACAAACTACACTTCAATTTTCTACTGAAACAGAATTCTAAAACCTTGTTTATAATTCTTAATATTTTAAAGTTCACATGGACATGGCTTCAATTTGTTTGCATTTGTGGATTTCCACTAAAATAATATTTTGTTTTTATGTACAGGGGCTTAGTAGGTTACAGAAGTGTTTTTAGCAGCGACACACGTGGCACTGGATTTATGCATCGTGCTTTCTTTGGTACGTACAACACTCGATAGTTGTTAGTTAGTTCAATCAGTAAACTAAACTTTTCATGTACTTTATTTTGTTTAATAATTTTATGTGGTAGTTTCCTGGTAGAAAAAGGACCATCATTCTATTTCATGGTTAGACATTGATGTACTTATAATTTATTTAATGCATCTATTTTCCCCCACTAGCTTATGGGCAGTTTGGGTGGAACCGATCCATTTTGTCTCTCTTAATATTTTCCATATATGTTGGAAACGTCCCTATCCTACTTGTTGGACCGATGCTGACGCATGCATTTTTTTCAACTTAAGAACTAATGCATTAAATGAAGTACATGATGCTATCTTGGGCAAATTTATATTATGTTAGTTTGATGCTTCATAAATATTTCTTGGGCAAATTTATTATATGTAACTGCTTCATATTTATTCTTTAAGATTATTATATAATCCATCCAAATAATGGCTTTGAGAGTTTTTTTAAATGAATCATTGTTAGTAGCTCCATATTAGTCAAATTGGGACCCACACTGGAACACGTTCCTTAAATCAGTTCATATATCATATATACTACACAAAACCTAAGCTTAATTTTAAAAAATAAAAATAAAAAGAAATCTTAATGATATCTTGATATCTTTAATAAGATCTCAGTGAGAACGAGTTAGAAGTGAGAGAGCTGATATGAATCTTAGGCATAGATCTTGAGGAAAACAGAAGTCAGAAAAATATAGTCAGAGGGGAATGAAAAGCACGGGAGAGATAAAGAGGAAGTGAGAGAGGAAAAGCACCCGCCCAACTCAAACCCACCACACACAAAAGAAATAAAGAAAGAAAGAATCTGGTCCACCTTTGCTTTATTCTAATGACTGTTACTCTATCCTCACTGCCACTTCGTGTGTCTATGATAATGGTCATCTTCATGAAGTCTTTCATGAATATGTTGCTAAATTAAGTTTCTGCTACTTTTCAGCATATTCGAAATATAGAGGAGCTCTTGGAAATGTTAGGAAAGGGGTATTGGTAAGTGCATTTGATTTGTTTGATTTTACCTGCTTCTATGAAATTAAAAAAAGGAAAAAATTATACATGAGCTCACTTTATTTTTTTTACTGTTTCATGCCGCATAGGAAAAACAATTGGCTATCATCATAGCTGTTTCTATCTAGTTAGGCATATATGATATTTATATGTTTTCTTCCCATTGTAATTTTGAACAGTATTTATGTATTCATATTTTTTTGATCTTTATTGATGGTAAAATGCCCAAAAATGGCACAAAAGAGCTTAAATAAAAGCAATATGGAGCTCCGTAGAAGACATTGACAGTTGTTCCTGGCATATGCTTGGTAAGTTGCTCCAAAATCTTGGTGACCGTGTGTCCACATAGCAGCAACGAGCACGTCTTTGTTGTCCATGGTGGTCAGATTGCGCCCATGCCAGATGGTCCATAACATATGGAGGTAGGTCATTAAAAGGATTCTCAAGGTAACTGTTCGTTGTCTCCCTAACTTGTTAAACCATTTTTTCCATGCGTTCATAGTGTCCGCAGCTGTCTTCTTATGAACCATGCAACCTGTTGCCATAGTTGACATGCTCTAGGGCACATCCATAATGCATGGTCCAACGTCTGAAAGGTGATCACACTGGTTGTAATATTTATCAATACACATGACCTGGTATATAGGAAATGTTTTGTGGCAATGCATGGTGAAGAATTTGCTAGATGCAGATCTGGTTTATTGGTTTTACCCTTCAATTTCATATTGGAACAAAGAGGCGATTCCTGGTAGGACCCAAATCCTTTTTTGGGGAGTAATAAGTTGTACGCCAATTTCACTACATATCTTCCAATACTCCCAATGGAATGACGCAAAGCTCACATACTTGGTAGCTATCATTGAATGGCCTTCCAAATCCAAGAGCTACGGGCCGATGCTTAGAAGGATTTGGGAGCAATGCACACATTAAAGCCACCAAGGATCAATGGTCTTCACGGGTTGCGAAAGGACTTTTGCTACTTGTTTGTCAATTAACGCCTTAGCAAAGATGGTCATATCCTGCAAATCAAGACATCCATGCCGCTTTAGTTGTGGCCTAGGCGCTAGAGATTATACATGTAGTCTTGCCTCGAAGGACTTGTCTGCAATATTTATTGATGGTAGCAATAATGCCCGTGGAGATTAGTGATGTATGGAGAATATGACTCAGAGTTGCTGTTATGATGGCCAATATTAGAGTCCCTCTATCTGACATCGATAATTTGGGATGTTGCCATTGGATCAATTTTTCATGCATCCTTTTGAGAATCCATGAGTAAGCATTTCTACGAGGTTTGCAGAAAGTAATTGGAGTGCCCAGGTATTCAACATACCCAATAGGTGGTGGGTTTTGTACAACAATCTTAATTGCCTGGAGGAAAGAGATTGGGACACTTTCGGTATTTCAGAACACTTGAGATTTACTTTCATTAATTTCTTGACTCGAGGCTATATGGTACATAATTCATTCGTGTTGCTGTTCGTCTTATGGATCTATGCGGCCAATAATAATAGTATCATCAGCACATAAAGAATGCTTTAGAGTGTGAGTCACTTTTGGAGGTGTGAATCCCTTGATGTTGTTTTCAGCATTCTCATGTTGAATCGCTGCCCAACAATGCCCAAGTCATGATGATGAAGAGGATAGAAGATAGGGGATCACCTTGCCGTGGTCCTAGAAGATAGGGGATCGCCTTGCCGTGGTCCGTTGGACGTCATTACAGGTTCAGAATTGTCATGCCTCGCAACACGGGGTCGCATCATGTTTCGCAAAGGAATGACAGGTCCTGCAGTTAACCAGTGAAAACAATCTAGACACAAGCAGAGATGCATCAAAATGCTTAACAAAAATTTTTATTTATATATGGACGAGTTTACAAAATGGTATGATATTTACATACTAACAAAAAATACATCTGATACCACCATATGTTTACATACGCTATCTCTAAGTCAAAAGTCAACGGTCTCTTTTGCAAAGTCTGAGTTCTCAAACACCGGTGCCTCCTCTGTCTCGAACTCAACACCTGGTGATACAACAATGAAGACCCACCAGGTAAATCACAGTAATTCTATAATTTTGGAATTTAAAACATGTGAACATGGGAAAATGCTAACTAGGAAACATGAACAGGGAACATATAACATATTAATTAATATTTCTTATCAGGCATGCTTGGGAATTTAAGACAACATGCAACTCAGTTATTACTTTAAAATGATAATATGCTCTATCAATTTATACCAAACCTAGGCTGTGAATCATATTGGAGAGTACAAAAGCAACTAAGTAGTCTCTCAGTACCACATAGGCGCTCACCCGGGCCAGGCCCAAAGTGGGAACGATATGGGTCATGAGTCTAAAAGTAACGATGTGGAACTCATTAATTAAGTCCGGCAGTACACTATGGGTCAGATCTTGATTCATGATGTGACCCTGACTGGAACAACCCGATGCAGACAAGTCATTAGGAGCGTGACTCCAGTCGCTCCCGCACTCTTATTAATATGATTTACCCTAAAACCCAGTGAGTCTGAAGTACCAAGTGTAAGTCTAGTGTACATCTCTCCGTGCCTCAGCGATATGGTACATGTGCAATTCTAAATTCATGTTATTTTAAAACATGGTGTCTAAATTAAAGCTTGAATTAAATTTACGGCCACATTGAAATTAATTCATATATTGGTGTGCTATGTCATCCCAATTCCAATCATATTTCCAACATTCTATTTCACTGACATTCCAATTCATTTTCATTTTCATAGCACCCAACATATTTATTAGTCTTAATGTCATGTGGCACTATGCAAGAATTATACTAAGATTATCCATGGAACATGCAACAAATAATGACGGGAAATAATGTAACATTTTGCATGCGACAGATGTGTAATAAATTAAACATCTAATCATGGAGCATATCTATATGACAAATAACAATCCGGATATTCTAACAACATGTTAGGTAGACTAAAATTAAATTCGAGCTAACCAACACGGTGAGGTAGTGATCGGTGTCGCACCTTAGGAAATATGGGGGGATGGACAATGGGGGGAGAGACAATATGGTGATCTCAGATAATTTTCGTCATTGTTCGTTTTCGAGACTAAACTATGTATTCATGGTTTTATATGATCCTTCAGGTAGCTATTTATGATCCCACAGGTAGAAAACTAAAATCCTTCAGGCAGTAGCCTGGTGTATGATCCAACAGGCAGAAATTCTCATACTTCTCCAACGGTCTTTAGAGACCAAACCCTCATCTTCAATCTTTGGGTAATTCCCAAGTCAACTCCGATATGTGGGGTAAAGCCCCAAGGTTCCCATGCTAACCCATGGCCACCACCAAGCCTCGTCAATAGAAAAAATATTGCCAAAGTATTATCTATAGCCAACACCCAAGAAAACCGACACCGAAATTCCCCAAACATGGCCACATCAGGGGATAGACCCCGATAATCAGTCAGACTAGGGCACGATGCCCAATTTCAGCTATGGTCGACCAAGGGAAGGCATTGCGAGGCCTAAGGAGGGGCTATATGTCACTGCAGAGGAGAGGGGACGTCGGACAGTCCCGACGAGGGGAGAAACCCCCCAAAAACAGGCCCCAGGTAAAAGGGGAAAAGACTCAACAGGTCACGGTCAAGAGGGGAGTCCCTCATACATTCATGGTAAAGGCTAATTGGGCTACAACGAAGGTCTCCGCCTTGCCCGGAGCACAGAAAACATCATCGCAGAAAAGGGAAATGCAATCACAAATTTTAAAAAACCAAATTTAGAGAATCAAAGTGATTTTACCGTAATTGTGGACTGTGGGAAGAACTGAAGAGAAATCCCAACTCCAGAACAAGATCCGAGCTCAAATCCAGAAGAAAAAACCGATTTTTTTTGAAAATATGGTTTTGTATTAAATCTAAAACTCTAGCCTTACTGAAGCTTAAATAGAGGAAGATGAGAACTGAGAAGCTCAGAGGAAAGCTATGGCTTTGACACGAAGGAGATCGGCTCCAGATTGAGGTGTTAACGCGTCGAAACCTTAGTATTTAGGGCGCGGTAGAGGCATGGGGCCGTGCCACGTGCTCCATGACGTGTAGCGAGGAGAGGGGAGGCTCGTGTGGCTTCCTTTGTGTTGAAGGAGTGAGGAGGGAGAGAGCGAGCCGCGAAAGAGAGAGAGAGAGACGTCGGTGAGAATTTTTCGCCTCTGCCTTAATTTGGTATAGAGAGAGAGAGAGAGAGAGAGAGAGAGAGAGGTTTGGTCCCGGTTGAGTTGGGCCGGAAGTAAAAAGAAAAAGAAAAAAAAAGAAAAAGAAAGAGAAGAAGAGAGATATGGAGATGGGCCGGCCTCTTTGGCTTTATACAAGAAGTGGGCTTTACAAGTATAAAACCAGTGCCATTTGAAATATTGAGTGAACCAACTGGCATGAACCATATTGAGGCAGACCAAATGAGGATTGAGGCCAAGTTTGTAGCCCATCTAATCCAATGGTAAGTCTTTTCCACATCCAACTTTGCCACGGAGAACTTCTTATGTGCATATCAGGCTTTTGGATTTATTGTCAATTTTCTTGAATTAGGATAACAGAGCATGCAACATTGTGGCAATGTGGTTGCCAGCAAAAGCGGGTTGTTTGGGACTGTTAATCTACGGTAGTATACAACATCATATTCGCACAAGAATTGTTGCCAATAATTTGGAGTGAATGGTGCACAAATATTTGGCCCAAAATTATTAGCAGTTGTTGGCGCCTTTGTCTTGGGAATAAGAGAGATTTCCACCACTTGCCAATCGGATGGAATTTGGTCCGTGCAGAAGAAGTATTGAATGGCAGTGCAGACATCTGCACCAATAGTTGTACAATGCCTTCATAAATTCTGCGGTGAAACCATCATTTACTGGGGCTTTGCAGGTTGGTAGTGCCAAGACTTGTTTGATTTATTCGTCATTCGGTTCGACACTTGGACTAAAATTCTGTGCCTCTGTGACTATTAGTGACATTGGAAAGAAGTTCATCATGGGCCATCCTAGTAGTAGTTGAGCTTGGTGTGAACCAGTGATTCACAAAATGATCCATCATAATATGAAGTATTTGCTCGGGTTTGCTTGTCCAGTTTACAAAAGCATCCTGCAGACTATATATTTTGTGCAGAGCCTATGCGATCTGATGCTTTGATGGAAGATTTTAGTGTTACATTCTGCAAAGGTTTGCCCTTGTACGTGAAATCATTGTGCCCATATAGATTCACGGTGATGGACCAAATTATGACAGTCCGTCATGACCTTTTTCAGAGATGCCCACTATATACCAGTCAGAAATGATTGCATATAATCTGTTTGAATTTGTACAATTTCTTGCTTGATGGATGATATCTTTTCATTGATACAGGTTTACTAAATGCAGTCTGATGAGCGAACGAAGTCATCGGAACATGTTGGAAAGGATGGTTGTCGGGGACCCACGTACCGTAGTTTGCCAATTAGCATAAATGAGTTCACGGATAGCTGGCATGTTGTAATACACTTAATGCATGAATCTCCTAGGTGGGTGATGTTAAGTGCATATTTTAAAGGATTTTTGCAGTAATTTTGCTAGGAATGTGATGCGGTGCGCGGGTCACATGGGGCGCATGGCGGTAGCGAGCCAACGGGTCCGGTTCAAGTATATCAAATGAGGAGGGGACTTGGGTTCACCACGGACCCGGTCCCAAACTTGTAATTTCTCAACCACGAGGGATGGCCGTTTAGTAATTCCACATCGACTAATCCCTCCCCTTACAATGGCCGGCCGGCCCTAGCTTGGTTTTCATCGAAGAATTGTGAAGGTAATTATTTTTCCTAGAACCCTAGATTATTTTCCTTCGGTATTTCTCTTGTGCTTGATTTTAGATTAATTGTTCTAGGTTTAATTAGCAATTTCAGATCAGTTCTTCGCATTAAAACCCTAGAATTAGTAGTCCAAAGACATAAAAATCCAACCTTTATCCTCACGAAAAGCCCTAGACGCATCAATTTGGTATCAGAGCAGTAGATCCATGACGAACACGCGATCTATGGAACGGATCGAGACATTGGAGGAGAGGGTGAAAAGGATTGAAAGCCGGATCAGTGAAGGGTTCCATGAGGCCCGACAAGAGGACGCGGAGATGTCAGAAAAGATCAGAGGGAAAATAGCCGCGATAGCTGAGAATTCGGCAAAATCTGAAGCGCGATTGATGGAGGCAATATCGGCGTTGTCCGTTAATCTCACCCCAAAGGTGGATCCAAGCAAAAAGGAGCCACCTTTGGCGAAGGACAAGGGTAAAAAGATGATTTTTAACGAAGAAGGGCCGGAAGATGACGACGACGGAAGCTTCGATCCTCGTGACAAGGAGTGGGATGCGTATTGCGTCTCAACGCCGCCGCGCACCGGAGAAGCATCTAACGGAGGGGGGTTCCCGCCCCTCCGGCAGTCGGGGGGGGGGGGGTGGGTGGGTGGGCGGGCGGTGGCCGCCGAACCCCCACGGCCACCTGAGGGGCCGGCGAACCCCCAGGCAGCCGCAGGGGTCACACCGTACCCCCAGGAGGGGCGGCCGCAGCCGCCGCCCCTCTCTGCGGCGTCGGCGAACCCAGGCGGGAGCGCCCGGGGGTCGCCGGCCCAAAACTGTGGCTGGCAGCCCCAGGCGCCCCCTTGGGGGGGTTTGCCCGGCCTCCGAGGGGAGCTCCGAGCCTCGACAGACCCCAGGGGCCCCGCCGGCCTTCCAAGCCCCCCGACAACACTTTTCGAGCACATCCGGGCTTCCGGGGGCCCAGCACGGGGTCCAATTTGCACAACTTTCAGGATTTCAGCCATCTGTGGGACCCGGCGATGGATTTCAGTAGCCTGGAGGGTGCCACCAGTTGACGGGTGGCCCGTCGACTCAGCCCCCACCTTTCGGGGGAGTGACAGGTGATTGGAGAGCATACCAGGGCGCACCAAGGCGACATCAGACCGATTATGGATACCCACCGGGGAATGCGAGAGATGACTGGCTGGGGGATGGAGGAGCCCGAGATCGTGCCGATGCATTTTTTCCAGACAGACCACAGTGGTATCAGCCGAGGGGACGATTCCATCCGCAGGAGAGAGCTGGATTTGCTGGGGAGAGACCGTTGGGAGGCTGGAGGTGCCTATTTTTGAGGGGGAGATCCTGATGACTGGTTATATCGGGTGGAGAGGTACTTTGAGGTGTTGGGGGTACCCGGGGAGGACTGGCTTCGAGCGATAGGGGTCTGTTTGGAGGGAGAGGCATTGTGGTAGTTCATGTGGACTGACCATCAGTAGCATTTTCAGACTACGGAGGAGTTTACGTCGCTCTTGGGGGAGCGTTTTGGTGCAGGGCAGTTTGTCGGAGTGTTTGAGAGGCTTTATTCACTAAAGCAAGAGGGGAGCGTAGGAGATTACATCAAGAAGTTTGAGTCGCTCTGTCACCGAGTCCGAGGAGTATCTGAGGAATCATTGGAGGGCTGCTTTATGAAGGGGCTGAAGCCCACTGTTAGATCTGGACTGAGACAGCTACAACCAGTGGGTCTACGCGGAATGATGACCTTGACAAGGAAGGTGGAGGACCATTAGGAGACGAAGCGGAGAGCCCGCGGGGTGTGGGGAGGTTCCACCTTTCGGGGACAAACGTCTGCTACCGGACAAAGAACGACGCCTACACCAGGGGCCGCACATGCCCAGGGAGTTACATCCGCTACCGGGGGCATCAGGAACAGGAGACAGGAGCCCCGAGCAGGAGGACCAGTATGAAGGATGACAGATGCAGAGATGAGAGAGAGACAGACGAAGGGATTATGCTTCAGATGTGATGAGAAATTTACTCCAGGACACCGATGTGCGGATCGGACTCTTCAGATACTGTTAGTGAACGATGAGGAGGAGGACGATACCGTCATACTAGAGGCAGGAGAGGATGAGGAGAAGACATAGCACCAGCACTTGGACTTGGCTGAGGTATCCCTCAATTTTGTGGTAGGGTTCACACCGAACCACACTATGAAATTGGTGGGACAGGTGGGCGGTCATGTGGTGATCGTATTAGTAGACAGTGGGACCAGCCACAACTTCATCTCCAACTGGTTGGTGGGAGAGCAGGGACTACAGCTGAGTGGTACAGGGAGGTATGGAGTGATGCTGGGCACTATGCAGGTGACACACAGCACCTGTGTCTGCCGCGGAGTGATCGTGATGCTTCAGGGAGTACAGATTGTCACAGATTTTCTTCCCTTGGAGTTAGGGATCACCGATGTTATCCTAGGGATGAAGTGGCTGCAGACACTGGGGGAGACCAAGACGAACTGGAAGATGCTGAGAATGGAGTACCAGGATGGAGGGAGGACAGTGGTATTACAGGGGGATCCCAGCCTCTGTCGTTCGTTAGTGTCCTATAAGGCCATGTCTAAAGCGATCCACACAGCAGGAGGAGGTTTTCTGGTTGAGCTACAGGCAGTGGCAGGCTGGCAGCATCAGTACAGAGCGAGGACCAGGCACATGCGGTAGCACCGGAGATCGAGCAGCTGTTGGTTCAGTATGAGGAGGTGTTTCAGACACCACAGGGGCTTCCACCGCACAGAGACCATAAGCACGCCATAGTCTTACGGGAGGGCGTGTCTCCCATTAGTGTGCGCCCCTCAGGTATCCACAGGTGCAGAAGGACGAGATAGAAAGGTTGGTGGAGGACTTGCTGCAGGCGGGGGTGATTCAGCCGAGTACTAGCCCGTTCTCCAGCCTTGTTTTATTATTTAAAAAGAAGGATGGCAGCTGGAGATTCTGTGTGGATTACATGGCCCTAAATAAGGAGACCATTGCTGATAAGTTTTCTATTCCGGTGATTGATGAGCTTCTGGATGAGCTCCACGGAGCAGCTTGCTTTTCAAAGATCGATCTCAAGTCGGGATATCACCAGATAAGGATGAGGGCGGCGGACGTGCCCAAGACTGCTTTCAGGACTCATGATGGGCACTATGAGTTCCTTGTCATGCCTTTTGGCCTGACAAATGCCCCGGCGACATTTCAGGCACTGATGAACAAGGTGTTCCGACCTTACCTCCGGAGATTTGTGCTGGTATTTTTCGATGACATCCTCGTGTACAGTCGCAGTGTGGAGGAGCATGTGGGGCACCTGCAGGCAGTGTTGCATGTGTTACAGGAGCGGCAGCTGTGTGCTAATAAGAAGAAGTGTTTGTTGGTCAGCTGCAGGTAAAATACTTGGGACACATTGTGTCAGCTGAGGGGGTGGCGGCAGATCGGGCCAAGATCGCAGCGATGTTGGATTGGCCGGTACCCACCACATTACGTGGTTTGCGTGGCTTCTTGGGCCTGACGGGATACTACATGAAGTTTGTCCAGGGGTACAGTTCGATTGCTTGGCCACTCACAGAGCATCTTAAGGACAGCTTCCACTGGGACGAGGAGGCCACCAAGGCGTTTGAGGCCTTGAAGCTGGCGATGATGACAGTGTCCGTCTTAGTGCTACCGGATTTCAGCAGGCCATTTGTTATAGACACTGACGCATCTGGACACGGGTTGGGCGCAGTGTTGATGCAGGATCAGAGGCCTATTGCATATTTTAGCCAGACTCTGTCAGCACGAGTGAGGCTAAAGTCAGTATATGAGCGGGAGTTGATGGCGATCGTTCTGTCCATACAGAAATGTCGGCCTTATTTGTTGGGAAGGAGATTCATAGTGAAGACCGACCAGCGGAGCCTGAAATATCTACTGGAGCAGCGCATGGTCACGGAGGAGCATCAGAAGACAGTACCGGCTCTCCAAGCTGTTCCACTACACCTTTGAGATACAGTACCGGCCAGGCCTCGAGAACAAGGCGACGGACGCCTTGTCCCGCCGCGAGGAGCTCGCAGAGGTGGCAGCCATTTCCGTACCAGTCCTTCTAGACTGGGAGCCGTTGGGCAGGGAGATTGAGGCCGACGCAGATTTGGCAAAGATACGAGAGGCACTGCAGCAAGGATCAGCAGATTTTCCGGGATACACCACGAGCGGGCAGCGACTTCTATATCATGGGAGACTGGTGATTCACAGGGGCTCCACCCATATTCCGATGATTTTTCAGGAGTTCCACGGCAGTGCCATCGGAGGGCATTCAGGTATACAGCAGACCTACAGGAGGATGGCCATGGAGCTATACTGGCCAGGGATGAAGAAGGACATTGCCCAGAGGATAGCAGAGTGTGACATTTGTCAACGTCACAAGTATATGGCAATGGCACCCGCAGGACTTCTATAGCCGTTGGCTTTACCGAAGAGAGTCTGGGAGGATATCAGCATGGACTTTATCTAGGGGCTTCCGCGATCAGAGGGCTACAATTCTATATTGGTGGTGGTAGACCGGCTCAGTAAATATGCCCATTTCATACCGCTCGGGCATCCTTACACAGCAGTGACAGTGGCTGCAACTTTTATGCGAGAGGTGGTTTGCTTGCATGGTTTCTTCGCTTTCATAGTGTCGGATCGCGATAAGGTCTTCATGAGCAGTTTTTGGCAGGAGCTTTTCAAGGTGCATGGGACCAAGCTGAGAAGGAGCACAGCCTATCATCCACAGACATATGGTCAGACGGAGGTGGTGAATAGGAGCGTGGAGACTTATTTGAGGTGTTTTGCGTCAGATGCGCCGAGACAGTGGGCTAAGTGGTAAGCATGGGTAGAATATTGGTACAACACCTCATACCACTCCGCCGTACAGTGCACCCCGTTTCGGATTTTGTATGCTCGGGACCCGCCACATTTGATACACTACAGCAGAGGGACCACCCCCATGTTCCAAGTGGAGGAACATTTTGGAGAGCGGGACAGATATTTGGAGGAGTTGAAGAAGCATCTGCTACGAGCCCAGCAGATTATGAAGACCAAGCCGGATGCGCACCAAAGAGATGAGCAGTTTGCGGTGGGGGACCGGGTTTATCTGAAACTACGACCTTACAGACAGAAGACCTTGGCCCGTCGGAGCAATGAGAAGATGGCAACCCGCTACTATGGCCCATTCGAGATCACCGCTCAGATAGGAAAGGTGGCATATCGTCTACAGTTACCTGCAACCTCCACTATTCACCCCGTGTTTCACGTTTCGCAGTTGAGGAGAGCAATTGGGAATCATACTCTATCCCCTACTTTGCCACCCACTTTGACTGAGAACATGGAGGTGTTACTTGAGCCCCAAGAGCTGATTGGGGTTAGACAGGCCACTGACGGGACATATGAGGTGCTGATTAGATGGAGGGGCCTTCCGGACTATGATGCTACCTGGGAGCCAATGGCGGTGATACACAACCAATTTCCTGATATCCACCTTGAGGACAAGGTTGCTCTTTTGGGGGGATTAGTGATGCGGCGCGTGGGTCACATGGGGCGCACGGCAGTAGTGAGCCAACAGGTCCGGTTTGAGTATATCAAAGGAGGAGGCAACTTGGGTCCACCACGGAACCGGTCCCAAACTTTTAATTTCTCAACCACAAGGGAGGGCCGTTTAGTAATTCCACATCGACTAATCCCTCCCTAACAAGGGCCGACCGGCCCTAGCTTGGTTTTCATCGAAGAATTGTGAAGGTAATTATTTTTCATAGAACCCTAGATTATTTTCCTTCGGTATTTCTCTTGCGCTTGATTTTAGATTAATTGTTCTAGGTTTAATTGGCAATTTCAGATCAGTTCTTCGCATTAAAACCCTAGAATTAGTAGTCCAAAGCCATAAAAATCCAACCTTTATCCCCACAAAAAGACATAGACGCATCAGAATGTTTTCTAATTTTTCATAGGTTTTTGGTTGTTTTCGTCGGATATTACTCGTGTGTATATTTTGTGGTGTTTGTGCATTTCAGGGTCAAATCTTGCTAATTGAAGCTAAGGAACGATGTGAATGACGAGAAGGAACGAAATATGAAGATTGGAGGCCAAAACGATATGACACAGCCGTACAAGAATCTAGCACGGTCGTGCAAGAGCATCCGAGCAGCATGCAACAAGAAACAAAATGGCACGACCGTGCGGCCTTATGGCACGGTCGTGCAATTTTGACAGAGGGTTTAGAGACTCTCGGTAGGAAACTAACACACGATCATACAATAAGTCAGCACAACCGTGCAAAACACACAAAGCGCAAGGCAAAATCTTGCTAAGATTTAGCACGGTCGTGCCATATCGCGCACGACCGTGCCGATTGCCGAAGCTATTTTTGAAACCTGATTTGTCTAAGTGTTTCTGGGGTATAAATATCCAGTTTGTATCATGGAAGGGCACATTTTTAATAGGGTTTTATTTTGTATTTAGCGACTCTATTGTTGGGGAAACTTTTGGAGATTTTCTTGCAACTTCTTGTGGATTGGAGATTGAAGAACGATTGTGATTTCTTTTCCTTCATTAATTCAAGTAATTCCTTTCCTCTCTACTTTGTTTTTATGAAATTCTGTAACTTTTGCATGATAGATATTGCCTTGTCTTTTGAGTAATCCTCTTGTCTACGGTTGAGTTGAACTCTATTGTAATTGGATATGAATTGATCTTCTTTTTTTCCATGTTATTGATTCTATTATTAGGGTTTTGTCAAGGCTATGCTTTTACATCTATTTTGCCCTTAATCTCTTGAAAATCTAATTCTCCAGCAACAGTTAGGGATTGCTTTGATATAATAATTAAGCGTGTAATAGATTTATACTTATTTAGGATCATCGACGACATTTGGATCCTAAATTAGAGAGCATTGACATTGATCGAAGTTCTCCAATGAAACTAGGCCAGAACTGAGATCAAGAATCTATTTATTGTTGGACCTTAATGTGTTTATCATGCGTTGATAGCCACAAAAGTAGGTGTCATCCTATGATAAATAGGTCTTTTTCACTTCGACAGAAGGTTCTAGGTATTAAATTAATGAACAATAATCTCACCTGAGGTTTAATAATTTGGAGTTGTGATCATATTTATAACTAATTCATAATAGTGGGGATCAAGGTTTTAGGTCTCGGTTTTGGTCTCGGTATCGTTCTTCCCAAAATTTTAGGTTTCGGTACCGGTATCACCCGTTTCAGTGGTTTCAGAAGCAAGTTTCGGTTTCGTGTATCGATAGCTTTAAATACTTAAAATATATCAAATATTATTAAATACTAAACCAGCAATTTTTTTACAAGTACACATTTTGCTAAATAAGAAAAGATGAATGGCACATTTGTAAAGAACGAATGGCAAACTTGTAAATAAGTTCGTCTGTGAGCCAAGGTCTGTTCGCATAGCAATTCCCCCAACTTATAAAGTGCTGCTACTCACATACTCACATATACACAGTTTGAAAATATAAGGGTCTGTTCGCATAGAAATTCTCCCAAACATATTCATTTATTTACAAGTTTGCCATTCTATTTAATTTGTTTTCTCTTGCAGCCAAAGCGATGTTTGCCCTAACTCCTTTTACCAGCGGGCGAGCGACGAGGCCAGCAGCGATCGGTGAGCGGCGGGAGGCGTTGGAGTTCAAGTAAGTTCTCCAACTCTTCTTCTTCCTCTTCTTCCTTCTCCTCTCTTTTTTTTTCTTCATCATCTTTTTTTTATTGCTATTTTTTCTTCTTCCGTCAATTTTCTTCTGCATGATCTTCTTCGTTTCTTCGTTTTTTGGTTTTTTCTTCTTGTGGTTGCAAGTTTCGGCCGAAACATTGCCGTTCCGGCCAGTTCCTGCTGAAACGTTACCGTTCCGGCCGGTTCCGGCCGAAAGGGCAACGTTCTGGTCGAAACCGGAACTTTAACGTTCGTCTCATCTCGGTTAGAGCTGAATCCGAGACGAAACGGCCGAAACCTAAACCCATGGTAGGGATACTCAACTCTAGCATCTTCTTGCATTGATAATTCTTATTATTACTCTTTTGTGACCCTGATTAAAATCTACGTTGCTCTCATAGTATAGGATTGGCTAGTATTCAACCAACAAGCTTCTTGAAAATTGACTTGTTTGTGTTACAATACACTGTGCGTTTGCGGTAAATATAAGCATCTAACAAGTTTTTGGCGCAGTTACCGGGGTTAACGGTTTGATATTAATTTCAATTTCAGATTTTTTTGATTGCGATATTCTTTTTCTTTTTGCTATTCTTTTTGTTCTGCTGACAGCTCTCTCCTAGTTTTTCTTTTTCTTGTATGCGCAAGCAAACTCGAAGCTCATAAGATTTAATTCCTTTTGATCCTGAGATCATGGCTACTATGAAAAGATTAAACGCTGAGAGAAGGAAGCTAAAACTGGACATCATGACAGAAGAAGATGAAATTATCAAGTCCATCATGGGCTTCTCTATGCCCTACATATGTCCAACGTCTAGTATTGCAAGGCCAGTAATCCAATCCAATAATTTTGAGCTAAAGCCCGAACTCATACTCTTCATTTAGCATGATCATTTCGGTGGATCGTCCATGGAGAATCCCAATGGTCACCTAAACACTTTTTTTGGAAAAGTGATACTATCGAGATAAATGGCGCCACCGGCTGTGCCATCAGATTGAGACTCTTCCCTTTTTTATTGAGAGATAAAGCGAATGCGTGGATGAAGAGTAATGACCAGAATGCCTTCGCAACATGGGACATCGTATCCAGTGCATTCCTTGCTAAATTATTTCCCGTAGAAAAATTGTGAAATTACGAAACGAGATCACCTCTTTTGCACAGTTCGGCTAAGAGTCCTTCTATGAAGCACATGAAAGATTTCTATAGAGGCAGTGTCAACACCACGGAGTTCCCGAATGGCTTCTTATTCAACTTTCTACAACGATCTGAAGCAATAAGTCAAGATTTCTATAGATGCTGTAGCTGGAGGTGTCATTATGATCAAGACTGTTAAAGCAGTCAAGGCACTGTTGGAAGAGATGGCCTCCAACAATTATCATTGGAGCAACGAGAGGGCCATGCCAAAGAAAGGTGGTAAACTTGAAGGGGATGCCGTGACTCTACTGACCAGTAAATTTGATGCTCTGTCACAACAGATTGCCTAGATCGGGATTGGAGCAAAGTACACATAGTTCATTGGTCGTAGCAAGTTGTGAAGTTTGTGGTGTGCAGTGGCATTTATCTAGTGACTGTCAATTCATCACCCAACAGACACACGGGATGAGCATTGAGCATGCCAACACATTATACAACAATCAGAGGCCGCCCAACAATTCTTACTCCAACACCTTCAACCCATGATGGAAGAACCATCCAAACTTCTCATATCGAAACACCAATCTCCAGCCACCTTAACCTTTTCCACAACAACATCTACTGAATTACAACCAACCGTCAGGATTTCAATCTAGACCTCACGTGCATGTGCCTCCTCTGCCACCACGAAAGTTAAATCTCGAGACGTTTATAGGGAATTTTATAGTGGCTCAAGGTCAGAAGAACTACTACTTTCACAACTCCATACAATAAATAAATTCCAGACTTGACTCAATAAGTGCACACAACAAGGTGATCGAAACTCAGGTTGCTCAGATTGCCCAACAGGTGAGCCAGATCGCGAAATCTCAGGACCAACTACCAAGGTAAGGACAACCAGAGCAGAACCATAGAGCTCAGATCAATGCCGTTATATTAAGGAGTGGGAAACAATTGGAGAATCCAGCTAGGAGCGCATGTACAACTATAGATGCTGAGAAATCAAGGAATCATGTTGAGATAGAGCCCTTAACTTCAGTGGAGGAGACTAATGGGAATAACAAAGCTGTAAAGAAGGATAATGAAACATCTTCTAAATCTACCGGAGTATATATACCCCACCTATCCCGTTTACTTAGAGATTGGCCAAAGCAAAACTTGAACAAAAGTACGA
This sequence comes from Scilla litardierei, assembly GCA_030789695.1. Taxonomy (NCBI): domain Eukaryota; kingdom Viridiplantae; phylum Streptophyta; class Magnoliopsida; order Asparagales; family Asparagaceae; genus Scilla; species Scilla litardierei. The sequence goes on from CM061136.1 coordinate 198,872,365, forward strand.
AAAATTCATGGATATTCTAAAGCAACTCAACATCACCATCCTGTTCCTAAAAGCCATCTCTGCTATACATTCTCTGATATACCTTCTTTGCTAAATTTCTCAAAGACCTAGTATCGAACAAGAAGGCCACGGTGTTGCTATCCAAGGAATGCATCGTCATCTTGTAGAATAAGCTCCTCCAGATGTTAGAAGATCTTCCCGTGCTCGGTTGGAAACATAGCTCTTTAGAGAGCCCTATGCGATCTCGGTGCGAGTGTGAGCCCCATGCCGCTATCTATATGCAAGAAGCTTCAGTTGAGCGAGCCTAAACCAACACTGATTTCACTCCTACTGGTGGATCGCTCAGTTAAATATCTCATTGGGATTCTCGAAGATGTTCATATCCGAGTGGGTAAGTCAATAGTCCATTGTGACTTCGTTGTGATGGAGATAGCCGAAGACTCCCAAACTCAGATCATCCTATGAAGGCCATTCCTAGCACTGTCAGCGCATTGATCGATGTAAAGAATGGCAAGCTTTCTCTAAACATGGGAGATGACAATGGGCATATTTTGTAGATTTTGTTAAGTGCATATTTTGTAGGATTTTGGAGTATTTTTGCTAGGAATTTTCCTAATTTTCATCGATTTTTTGGTTTGTTTTTGTTGGATATTACTCGTGGGGGTATATTTTGTGATGTTTGTGGATTTCAGGGTCAATCATGCTAATTGGAGCTAATGAGCGATTGGAATGGCGAGAAGGAACGACATCTGAAGATTGGAGGCCATAACAATATGACACGGATGTGCAAGAACCTAGCATGGTCGTGCACGAGCAGCAGGCAACAAGTAGCAAAATGGCACGATCGTGCAGCCTTATGGCACGGTCGTGCAAATTTGACATAGGGTTTAGAGACTCCATGCAAGAAGCCAGCACGGCCGTGCAAGAAGCCAGCACGGCCGTGCAAACGACACAGAGCGAAAGACAAAACCCTGCAAAGATTCATCACGGCCTTGCCATATCGCGCATGACCGTGCCTATTGCCGAAGCTGTTTTTGAAACCTAATTTGTCTAAGGGGTTTGAGGTATAAATACCCAGTTTTGTATGATAGAATGACACAGTTTTATTAGGGTTTTATTTTGTATTTAGCGACTATATTGTTGGGGAAACTTTTGGAGATTTTCTTGCAACTTTTTGTGGATTGGAGATTGAAGACCGACTGTGATTTCTTTTCCTTCATTAATTCAAGTAATTCCTTTCATCTTTACTTTGTTTTTATGAAATTCTCTAACTTTTGCATGGTAGATATTGCCATGTCTCTTGAGTAATCCTCTTGTCTAGGGTTGAGTTGAACCCTATTGTGATTGGATATGAATTGATATCTTTTCTCCATGTTATTGAATTTGATATTTGGGTTTTGTCAAGGCTATACTTTTACATCTATTTTGCCCTTAATCACTTGAAAATCTAATTCACCAGCGACAGTTGGGGATTGATTTGATATAGTAATTAAGTGTTTAATAGATTTATACTTATTTAGGATCATCAACGACAATTGGATCCTAAATAGAGAGCATTGACATTGATCGAAGTTCTCTCACGTAACTAGATGAGAACTGAGATTGAGAATCTATTTATTGTTGGATATAAATGCGTTTATCATGCATTGATAGCAAGTAAAGTAGGTGTCATAGTATGATAAATAGGCCTTTTTCACTTCGACAGAAGGTTCTAGGTATTAAATTACTGAACAATAATCTCACCTGAATATTGGTTTCATAATTTGGAATTAAGATCATATTTATAACTAATTCATAATGTTAGGCATACTCAACTCTAGCATCTTCTCGATAATCCTTATTATTACTCTTTTGTGACCTTGATTGAATTCTACGTAACTAACTCATAGTCTATGATTGGCTAGTATTCAACCAACAACCTCCTTGAGAATCGACCTGTTTTTGCTACAATACACCGTACTTGCGGTAAATATAAACATCAAACATGCGACATCAACCACCCTCTAATTGCACCAATAACGGGTGGTGATTGGATGCTATGTGTGGGAGATGGCAGACTGTCATGTCTGGGAAAAGCTTATGTCATGGATTTGTCACGAACAAATTGTCAAATGTTTCATAAATCTGATACGTGGAGATGCAATGATTATTAGACCATGAGACCGGGGCCATGCTTATCTCGAGTAGATCATGTTGTAAGAACTGAGTGGCATCACAAATTTTCATAGTTTCCATGGGGTGTTACCATGTTTGTGTGACAGGTTTAGCGTGATGTTGAAATCGTTGATTAAAACATGTTGGATACCAAGCCTACATATAGCTCATTGATGTAGAATACAAACGATTTAGGGATTTGATGGGAATTTAGGAAAAAAACAATAGAGTTCCAAGGCTTCTTGCCAAGGATTCCAAGGCTTCTCGCTAAAGGAAACATTTCTCATGTTGGGAAAAATTTAATTCTCAGGATTTCATTGATTCAAAATAACGAGTCTATGGCCTTTATATATGCTTAAAAATCAATTCTCTTCCAATTCCATCCGTTGTGGTACTAAACTCATTCAAAAGACTAAACATCTTTAAAAAATAAAGGCTCCAAATAACTAAAAATAAAATAAAAATAAAAATAAAAATCTTGAGCGTGTCCTTATCATTTTTCCAGGCTTGAGAGCTTCACCACTCGGTGAAGGACGGTAAAAGTAGCATAACTGGACAGAAATGAGTGGTTTGCAATTGTAGATGTGTTCACAAACTTTGAAATATAATAGTATGCAGATGGGCAGACACACATCCTTCAATAATTTTATTCAACTCATGAAAAATAGAAAAGCATTCAAGACCTGTTTGTTGGTCAAGTGAGGAGGATCTGGGATAACAATTTTGATGTGCTCAATTGGAATCAGCTATTTCGACAGTTGTAGCAGGCGTTCAACCGATGGCTCTAGATAAGACTCTGGCTCAGGTTGCAGTGTTGGTTTAAGTTGTCTCTGGCTCAGAATGCAATTTAGATCAAGTTCTATCTCAGGCTCTGATTCGGGCTCGGGCTAGGGCTATTGTGTTGACTCCAATACTGGCTCGGGCTTCAAGTCGGGATGAGGCTCCAATTCAGGTTCAGGCGCAATCTTAGTCTCAATCTCTTGGTCAAGATCTGGTTTCAGCCCTTATCCAATCTTAGTCTACCCTAGGAGTTGGATTATTCTTTAGTGTATGCTCTGGCTTGAGTTTACACTGATATTTCCTCTCAAATTGTTCGCAAAGGTTGCAAAGCTCACGTATTAGTTCGATTGGATCTTTTTATATCTTTGGACTTGAGGATTATTGTGGTGTATGAGGAATGTATCGATGCTTGAAAGAATATCGATATCGAAGAGCAGATCTGAATGTTGACCATCAATGATAAGAAACTGAAGATTCAAGGATCAATATAGCGAGTTTCCACCTAGCTTGAGCTATGCATACTTATATTTTGTTTTGTTAGATAAATCAAACCGAGAGAATAAATTTTCTAGTTAGTATTTCCAATTATCATATCCAAATTTATCATTGAAGTCATAAAAGATTGGTACATGTCTCTATTTCCCACGTTTATAATCCATTGGAGAAGAATAACCCTTGTAATAATCTTTATAATACTTCATAATTTCATAATTTATAGCTGAGCTTTCTTTACAGAGGGTCCATATGCCTACTTGGCTGAGTCAGTTATCCACTAGCATGAATGGCACTGAATTTGGGCATCAAACAATTCTGAAATCTTCAAAACGGCTTACTGTTCCGAACCACGGCTCGGGTGGGAGGCTCGGTTGAGCCGTTGATCGGGTCAACCGGTTCGACCTCGGGGTCAGATCGACCAAGCCGATACTATAGAAATGTCGGCGCCGATGCTGATTTTCGACAACTCCGACGTTGGTTTACTGTCGCACTTGTTCAGGTAGCTTCTTTGGGGAGCGACCTTGGCCGTCGCCGGCGGCAACACCGACGAGCCTCGAAACACGTGCAAGCGTTGGCGGAGCAGGGTTTCGATTGCTTAAAAGGTGGCGTTGGCTGCGGCTATCCGTGTCGACTACGGAGAGAGGTCGTGGAGGTGATTCCCAGGTCGATAATGATGTATTATGGGGGCGGTAAGGTCGATCTAGGGTTTGTAACGGTCGTTGTCGTCGTTGCCATCTTGATTTGGTTCTGGGCTCACCAAAGCTGGAGGACGACGGAGGCGAGGAGGCATGCTGAGCTGGAACTCGTAGTCGTCGATGGTGATAGAATGGACCATGATTTGGAGATCGTCGATGGAAGTTTGGTAGCGGCGACGGGCTAGGTTTTTTTGTAGTTTCTTTTTTGTTGGATCGGGAAATCGGAGTGCTACGATGGGATCTTCGGATCTGATACCAATTTGATATAGAACATAAGGATTTAAGTGGAATTTGGGGAAACAATAAATTTCCAATGCTTCTCACCAAGGATTCTAAGGCTTCTTGTCAAGGGGAACCTTTCTCAGGTTGGAAACATTTTAATTCTCAAGATTTCATTTATTCAAAATAACAGGTCTAGAGCCTTCATTTCAGCTTACAATCAATTCTCTTCTTAATCCATCCAATGTGGTACTAAACTCTTCCAAAAAGAGTAAAACTCTTAAAATAAATAAAAGACTCCAAATAACTAAAATAAAAATAAAAATAAAAATAAAAATCTTGATCATATACCAATTTGACGTAGAACACGAACAATTTAAGGATTTGAGTGGAGTTTGGGAAAAACAATAGAGTTTCAAGGCTTTTCACTTAGGATTCTAAGGCGTCTCGTCAAGGGAAACCTCTCTCGGGAGGGAAATTTTAATTCTCAGTATTTCATTGTTTCAAAACAACAAATTTAGGGCCTTTATATGGGCATACAAATCAATACTATTCTTATTCCACCTGATGTGGTACAAAACTCACCCAAAATAAATAAAACTCTTAAAATATATAAAAGACTCCATTAACTAAAATAAAATAAAAATAAAAATCTTGATCGTATCACTATCACTTACACACCGAACGACATCTTTTACCGACACCAAAATAGGTGTAGCTTGTCGATTGATGGATTTTACAGAGAGAGATCCAAACTGACGATGCCAAAAAGCATCTCCAGATAGCCCATTGACCAGTGCTGAACAACTGATATATTGTGCATTCAGCTTTAAAAATGGAGAAAATATCAGTTAGGGAGAGACATCACTTAGGGCCACCACAAGATCCGAATCCTCATTTTTTTGCACATGCACATCCTTAATATTGGGATAAGTATTGATTACTCTTAAGTCGCATACAATCCAAAAGAAAAGTTGCTACCTGATTTTAATCATTTCTTTAACATCCATAAATTTTGCTTCTGTGCTTCACGGTTCCATAATGTTTTGGTCTGTACAAATCCTTAATATTGGAATAAGTTACTTTTAAATTGCATATTATCCAAAAAAAGAAAGAAAGTAATATTTGCTGTTTCTTTCCTACTATGTTTAGTGTTTTTGTCCTGTTCAGATCAATGAATTGAAAGATCTTTCAAGCTTTTTGTATGAATTGGGGTACCATTTGGCTCTACAAGCTTGCTTCTGTGATGTTTTGACACTTTATATCTGACTTCCTTGTTTTGTTCTCTCAAGATGTAATTGGCCCAACTTTCAAATTTTGGTAATCATTCATACTCTTTTAGATATTTACCACTACTTTCGTAAACTTGCATGTCCAGATAATGTGGATCTTTCAACCTTGTTACTTGCCTTCCTAGTTCATTCTGGAAGCCCCTTTCTGTCTATCCGTAAGCCATAAATTTTGCAATATATTAGTAATCCAAAATAAGGTTGACAATTGTTCCTAGAGGACTGGATTGATATCATGCTCTCGAGCTATTGAAATTCATGTACATACTTTGGATAATATCATCATTAGAATAATGATGATTTTGACTTTCTATTTGTATATTCCATCTTTTTTGAGCAGCTGTAAGTTTAAGTAAGGGAGTGGCGATCCTCATTTTGTATCTTTCTGGTGCAGAACGAGCTCAGAATTATATGACCCAACATTGGTAAAGATTGAGGCACTTGAATTAAAATATCGAGATAAATAATGATTTGATTGCGCCTTGTTTCTTATTTATCAGGTCCCAAGTCCCAAGTCATCTTTGTACTTTTTTTCAGTTTGCATGGAAACCCCTTTAACTTAGTTTCGGGAAGCATTGGATGAAAACTAATCATCTTCATGCATTGATACTTTGTCCTTGCATCAAATATATCTTTTTTGCCACCTTTTATCCTACACTATTGTTATAAAATTTCATTTCAAATTACAAATTCTTGTCAGTGTACTCCAATTATACTTTTGTTTATAAAAGATGTCTAAGTGAAACAGTACATGACTAACTTATTAATTTTGATAAATCAGTTTTTTGTGCATTTCCCAAGAAGCTGACGTTTTTCGGCAGAAGATATCATCTCTACATGGAAGAGTATCAAGGCTAGCAGTCATACAAATATTAAATTAAAGATTGTTGCAGTCATGATATTAATCTTTCTTGAACAACTTCTAAAGTTTTGTGGTAATGGAAATTATATTTATACATAATACATTATCCTTGAAAATTAGTATTTTGTGCCTTTTGCACTCCTGTAAAACCACTGAATGATTTCAAATCTGAGATACCTAAGTATGTATTCTAAAAGAATCCCCGAGGGGGACTAAACTCTCTATCTTCACGGAAGTAACTGTGGTCTTTAGAGTCGCAAAGAGCTCTTGGTTGCATTAGCAGTAAATAAAATTCCCTAATTTCAACCTTGCTGAAATTTTATATTTCTAATTTATACTCTTCCGGCTGGATTTAGATCATCTCCATTCATGGAAATCAGTTGACATAATATTGACTGATTAATAGTAGATGTACATAATTTTTGTATATAGCTACATTTGTTTCAAATGAAACTAACACGCAAACCAGTCTGTATGTTGTATCCATCCCCAAAGTGAATCGTAAACATCTAAATATAAACCTAAGTTGTGATAAAGCAGCAAACTAGTAGCTGATTTTCATCAGCGGAGTCCTGAATCTCTTCTTACAAAACCTTTGGCTCCAATGCGAGCATGAATCTATTGGCTGGGAAGATGTTGGTTAATGTCAGGGAGGGAGACATACATCTCACCCTTGCGCTTTCCCTCCCACTCCCTCAATTCGTATTTAGTATTTCGTTCAAGATGATTTTTTCCCCTCTGTATGCGTATGGAAGAACAAAAAAAAGGAATGATATATAAGTAATGCTAAGATTTTAAGGATTAAAGAAATAACAAGTTTTTAATGGGGTACTGTCGAAGTATAAGTATATTATTTATTATAACGGGTCTTAATGAGTGAAACCATCTTCCTTCAATGTCTGTTTCAAGCCCCCTTGTTATTGAATTAGGTTAATAAGAGGACTGACCCATAGACCTTCTCCCATGTGAAGACTGCCTTATATTAAAGACTTACTGCAGGCGGGGCAAGTAACTATTATTGGTGTAATCAATTTCATAACAGACATTTCTGTATGCATATAAAGAAAATCAAACTTTGTTTGCATTACATTAACTTCAACTTGTAATGGTCCGGAATTTTTGTAGGAGTGGTAAATTTCTTACTTAACAGATTAAATACAGTTAAGGGAACAATTTCCAACAATTTCTTTTAAACCCGAGAATTTAGATAATTGCAAGGAAAATATAAGCATATGGGATCAAATTCACGCTTCGACGCCCTAAATAATTTTACGGTTTACCCGCCTAAAGGAGTAAATTTTACAGTCGTTTAAGTATAGGAACAATGTGAGCCATATGCCCAAATAACCAACCAAATTTTCATAACACTAGCAAGGGTTAAATGACCGTGGAAAATATCAGCTACAGATCAAGGCCCAAGGCCCAGTTAAACCCAAAAACCAACGGAAAAATGTAGCAGGGCAAAAGCCCCTTCAATTAATCAGCAAAAGCCCAAGCCCAATTTTGAAAGGCAGTGGGAGGCTCAATAGAGCGAAATAACGGTAAGTCGTAAGCGAACTAACGGTAAGGGGATGAACGTCAGTGAAGAGACGTCGGTAAGAGTTCCATAGCCGCGAACTAACGACAGGACAAGCCCGTCAACGAGGTGACGGCAGGGCAAAAGACTATCTAACGACAGAGTCGATTTCTTAGCAGAGAAATAACGGTGTAACGAACCCAACAACATAAATTAAAAGACAGCCAAATTAGATCCCGATGGCAAACTAAGCACATGCATCTTTAACCTAAAATAAGAGGAGTTGGGCAACAGCGAGGGTCGCCACCACGACGACGGTGCCGAAAAGAAACGTTCGCATGGGGTAAAATCACTTAACTGTTTTGGTGAATCATCACATCCCATAACCCAAAAATCCCAATAATCAACCAACAACCAAATTTCCATCGAATCAACAGTTTCCAGAAATTAATAGAAAAAACCAAGGTTTTATGTCTCGGTTTCGGTCTCGGTATTGCTTTTCCCAAAATTTAGGTTTAAGATCGGTATCGTCCGTTTCGATGGTATCGAAGCAAATTCTGGTTTCGTCCGTATCGCTAGTTTCGACAGTTTCGTTTCAGGTGTCGGTATCGGTTTCGAAGATACTTTAAATATGTATATACTATACACACAGTTATGGTTTTGGAAATTCTTAAATCTAAACCTATCAAATACTATTAAATACTTAAAAACTAAAATATTTATCATATACTATCAAATACTAAATACTAAATAGATAAACTAAATTTGAGTTCATAATTATATCAAATATTAAATAGCTAAAGTTTGGTACTCAAATACTAAATATTAAATAAATGAATAGATTCATTTCCCAAGCTTGCTGCGCACCCACCGATTTACCTTGTGCACATAACACTTATTTACAAATTTGTAAAAAAACCACTGCGAGTTGATTTGCACACCCACCGTTTTGCTTTGCTTGCATACCGCTTATTTACCGGTTTGCACAAAATATCTAACTGATGTGCGCACTGACTGTATTACTCTACACACTACCACTTATTTACAAGTTTGCCATTAAAAAACCCCAAGCCCCCCTTTCAGCGGCACTAGGCATCGTTCTATCTCTCTGTTCTCTTTTTCTCTTTCTCTCTCTCACGATTGATGGTCGAGGGCGGCGAGACAGTCTGCGTGACGGCGAGGCAATCGGCGTTCGGCGGCGGGTTCACGAGGTGGCGGCGAGTTCAATTTTTTCATCTTCTTTTTTTTTCTTTTTCTTCTTTTTAAAGAAATTTTTTCATGGTTCCGCACCTTCGTCTAATTCTTCATTGTTTTAAAGCCAAAACCCTAATGTTCCTTAAAATTCCGTTGGATTTTTGATTTTTTTTTTCAGTTTTCTTATGGGGTTCGACCGGAACAACGCCGTTCCGGCCAGTTTCGATCGATTGGCGCCGTTCTGGACGAAACCGAGTTTGGATGGTAGACCGAAATGAAACGGCCAAAACCCTAGGTTTTGGTCGATACCTCAAACCATGGAAAAAACAATGACGTAAATTGAAACTTGAATTAAGAAGATAATCTATCGATCACCGGATCAAGCCCAAGAAGATCGGAAACCCGGAGTCGATCAATCAAAATAAGAAGAATTTTAAAGAAAATGAAAATAATAATCCTAGATTTAATAGAGTATATATAGGAGAGGGGAGATGAGAAAACACGTGAGGAGACCGTGAGGGAGTTAGATTCGAAAGGGACGGTTGCCGAGGGACTTGATGGACGCCGAAAGAGGTGAGGCGACAGCTCGATTCGTTCAGGTGAGAAAAGGTGAGAAAAGGGGCGGCTGAGGGTTTGATTCACTTTGGGAGAGAAGTGGGCCGGTTGAAGGTAAAGGGGAGATGTGCCTTATTTAAATGAGGAAGAAAGAAAGAGGAGAAGAATTAAGTGGGCCGTGGCTGGGCTAAATGAAAAAGGGTAGAAAGACTAAAAGAAAGGAAAAGACTGGAAAAAATGATTTTAGAAAGAAAAGGAGTTAGAAAAATATAGGAAAAATTACATGAAATTCCTACCACTCCCACAAAAATTCCGGACCTTTACACAACTGATCCATTTGTTTATCACCAACCTACCGGAATTCTCATGAACTTTGTAAACAGGTATCAGTGGGCCATGGAATTATCACTGCACATGCACTTATGAATTTGGAGGCTCGTGGAACTCTCTTTGTGGCTCCTGGAATGGAGGTAGCTTAATGCAGCTGACTGTTCTTTACATTGTTTTTCTCATATATATGGTTATATAGAGAACATATACTTATATTATGTCTTTTTCTCTGTATGAAGACATACGATGGAATGATAGTTGGTGAACACTCACGTGATTCTGATCTTGACGTAAGATTCCACATTGTTGAAACATGTTTGATTTTATTATATATATTTTTTGATGTCATCTCTGACATTAGCATCATCACAAATAGATAAATCCTGTTCGGACCAAAGAGTTGAATAATATCCGAACTGCTGGTAAAGATGAAAATGTTCACCTGACCCCACCACGCTTGGTACGTGGTCTCACTATGCTTTACTTTATTTCTTTCAGTCTCCAACTGTTCTTCCTGCTGCTAATTTTTAAATAAAGCTAGTCTGAGTAAACCGTGCCAATAATTATCAATTGAGCTCAACAACAGAACCATGTGACTTCCACATTGCTTCATGGAGTCTTCTGGTTGGAATTTGGTCATGCATATTTCATGTTATCTACTCTTATCAATTTTTCCAATGCATCTTATATCTAGCCTTCATGCCTTAGTGGTTTCAAGTTTCAACTGCTGCTTGTCCCCGACAAACTCAGTTTTGTAAGATTTCAACACTGCAATTTAGGAGTTGTTGATTATTTTCTTGAAAACTCTCGTGGTGGTGCGTTTACTATTTTTCTAGCGCAGGGTTGAATCTTTTAGACTGGAGTGTTTTCTTAAAGCCTGTAACTTAGGATAATGGATTCTAATACCGATGTTTGTTTCGCCTTGATGATAAATTAAGTCTGTTGGCAGCATAAGTTGCATAGATACTTCAAGGAAGTGTCTTTATACTGTACATATACATGCACATGATATAATCCAGCCTATAACATGCTATAATTTATAATGTATTCTAGATGGCATCCAGAAATCTAACAGAGAGTAGCAAGTTTAAAATCTACGGCATGAATATAAATTTCATTTGATATGCGAATGCATTTATCTAATTTGATCAGATTTTAAATAGAAGATATTAATATTCGATAACTATTGATAACTTGAGAATGTTTTTATTTCCCGTGTTTTTGTTTTGTTTTATAACATACAAATCAATGTTATCTATAACATTAACTGACATGCACAAATGATGTTATCGTTGGTGTCCCATAACAGCATGCATATGTTAGATTGTTTTTAGATTCCATGTTTCAGCATGTCCGTATCTTATTGTATACATATCCCGTACCTATAGTAGCACTATCTTGTTGTCGCGTTAACCAAGTCAGGCTTGGGGTGAGCATCATTCAATTTGGTTCGGCTTTTTTGGCTGAACCAAACCGAACCGACCAAGGTTGGGACCGAACCGAACCAAAATTTGTTCAAAATTGAACATGAGCCTCCATCACCGCCATCATCATAGCCTTCATACCAAAATTAGTGTTGGCTTCATGGACTTAATAGTTGTGGTCACACGGATCGTGATGTCAGATACACGTTTTTATGCATTATGATCTAAAGCTTTCTTTGTTATTAAACCAAAATCTTTCATGTCCATTCTTATCACTTTTATCATTATCTTCTTCGGTCTACATCTCTTTATCTTGATCTCAATATTCATATCTTCTATCTTTCTAAACGGTATATCAATAGGTCTTCGATGTATATGATCAAAAACCATTTCAAGCGATGGGCTGAATCGATAGAATTGAACATGAGTCGAATCAGAAAAATTAGTTTGTTTTAGTTTGATGAGTTCGGTTTTACAAGGAAGGATTCTTTGCCTTGTGCTTTGAGTACTAAAGGAAATCTTTCTTCATTAACCAATAATGAATTAACCAAAAGAAAGAAGGGATCAAAATTTCCAAACTTCCTATCGACACTAAGATCAATTATTGTGCCAGATATGTAGTAGCTTCACAAATCAATGAATTTCCTAATAGGTAGGCTAAAAATTCAACATTTCCTAACAAAACCATAGGAAATCAATCACAAGCAAATACAATCGCAACAAAACTCAATTTAAAAAACTCCTAGAATTATGAAGATCAAGCCTTTTAATCTTATAATATCCTTGAATCTCCAATACATAGGGACATGAATCAACTGAGATCTACATCGAGGGTTCGCTCCATCACTCTTGGAGCTTTTCGCTTCATTTGGTGAATAGGCGACTATTATGCTTTGAGAACGTACGTGACTAGGTTTTGGAAGGAGAGTAAATAGGAAAGACCTCATGATCAATATCGGATTGAGAAAAATGAATTGGAATTCTAAAAATAACATTTATTTGAAGGAAATAAACCATCAAATCCTTTTCAATTCAAATATCACAGATTCCACCCCTTGTATAAAAAGGAACACACTAACTTTATTCAATAAAATCTTCTAAACAAACTTGGATGGAAAACTAACAGAATCCTAATCAATAATAACTAATTCTGATTAAATCAAATGACCAACCTGTTAAATTTGACAAAACTAATCTTTAAAAATTTCAAGTTAATGAAATAACTAATTTAGCTTATTTGTTTGAATAGTTCTCCTTGTTTTTCTTTGATGGGCTATCGGATTGACTAGTCAACTTATGATTATTCTAAGATGAGATGGAATGTATGTTGCATCTTTTTTCCCATCCTTTGAAGAAGCCAAACCTCATCGATGAAAACTTAACATCAGACATTAATGGAGGTGGTTTTTTCTCATCACTTTGAAGGTGACGGGAAAATAATTTGTATAAAGGGAATGCAATTTTTCAAAAAGAGGATATAGTTGTCTTTGTCACCATGCTGAGGCAAATCCCAGCCTAGCAATAACATAAGCAACGTGTCTGAAATCAGATAGCTGATGTTGCTTTAAACATGCTTCAAATGTTCTTCTAGTCCTACACCTTTAGATTTAGGCATTTCAAAGACCTTTTCCTTCATTTGATACGTATGGTTGGGTGAGTTTTGTGAATGTGTGTGATGAGAAAGCTGGGGTTTTGAAGAATAAAACGGAGATTTTTATAAATATAGAGAAGTACTAGATATGGGTTTCATTCGAGAGGAAACCAAATCACCAAGCTTAGATCTAAGAGAGAAAGCTTACTCTCACTTGAACTAGGGTTTCTACTCTCTAAATTAGGGATTTTCTCTCAACATAAGCATGTCAACCTAAAAGAAAACCCAACCCCACATATAAGGGCAGATTCAATCCAAATTACAAAAAGCCCCCTCCAAACCCCAATTTTGCAAAAACGCCCCCAAAAAGTTCTTAAAACGCCATTGGCCTAATTCTTTGCCCCACGATCCGTCGTGTGTCGCCGTTGCTGGTAAGTGATCATCTCATCATAACTCACCCCAAAAGAACCACCTTGTCCTCAAGGTGGAAGTCTGAAAACTGTTGAGCAATGACACTGTAAGGTTCCCAAGATGCCTCATGATCTGGAAGGCCAATCCACCTAATTAACACCTCCCGCGCCCCTGAGCTGCTTCGGCGCACACCTCTTAGCTCGGTCGGCTCGAAAAGCACATCTATGTCCCCCGTGAGTGTCGGGGGTAATGACGATGAAGAAACATGATCTTCAATGGCATGACGGAGTTGTGACATATGAAAGACAGGGTGGATGGCAGAATCAAGAGGCAACCTTAATCTATACGTCACCTTGCCGATCCTGGCCTCCACCTCATATGGCCCGAAGTATGGGGGGACAGCTTCTCGTTCCGCCTATGTGCCAAAGGGCGCTGTTAGTAGGGTCGCAGCTTCAAATACACCAAGTTTCCAACTGCAAACTGCACATCTTGTTTATGCTCATCTGTCTGGCTCTTTATAAACTGCTAGGCCCTCGTCAAATGACGTCTCAAATCCCTCCAATGTCTGGTCCCTCTCCTCAAGATGCTGATCCACCTGGCAAAATGACGTGGATCAGTTAGGGATGAGAATGGGCATGCCCAAAGCACGATTGGAAGCCCGATTGGGCATGCCCCCATTCCCATCCTTCATTATGGTTTAGGAAGCTTGGCCTCAATCTTCCTAGACCATAATGAAGGATGGGAATGTGGCATGTCCAATCGGGCTGCTAATTGGGCTTTGGGCATGTCCATTCTCATCCTTAGGATCGGTGTCTGTAGTGAAGCAAATGCGGAGGGTCCCGCCCGTACAACATTCTGAAGGAGATGGTCTGGGCAGAGGTGTGGAAAGACGTGTTGTACCAATACTCCACCTAAACCAGCCACCTCATCCAATGCTTCGGAGACTCAGAGACGAAGCAGCGCAGGTTTGTCTCAAGGGTACTGTTGACGACCTCTTTTGGCCATCAGTCTGAGGATGGTAAGCGATGATCTTCTTCAGTACTGCCCCTTGTGTCTTGAACAACTCCTTTCAGAAGGAGCTAATGAAGACCTTATCTCGATCCATCACAATAGAGCCAGGGATCCCATGAAGTCTCACGATATCCCTGATAAAAATCTGTCACCACCATGATGACAGAATACACCTTTGACTATTTAACCTGCAACCCTAAGGATATCAAGACCCTAGCCAGGATCTCTACTATCTTGAGGTGGGTCTGACCACCCCAAGATAGATCTAAGCTATTGCAATATTATAAATACTATGCATAATTAAACTACATACCCGGAATCTTGCTTGCACCGGCAAGGTGTACCGAACCGCATCCCGAGCCGCTCCTCGTCTCGAGCTGAACCGCTTCCTAAACCGTTTCATGAACCCCTCCTGGTCCCGAGTCGAACCGCACCGCGTCCCGAGGCAAGCAACCCCTTGTCGCTGAGCCAACCACGCGCCGAAGAAAGTTTCACTTGAATGGATCCTCCGTGAAGACTTTGTATTCGATTCGAGCCCCTTCGTGGCTTTGCTAGAGCCCTTCAGGAGTAAGGCAGAAATTTTGGGAGAGTGGAAAATATTTAATTTAAGCTTAGATCTGAGCGTGCTCCAAACTTTTGGGAGTCACTCAGATCTTGAGCTTGGAACCAGTTTAGAGGAGGGGAGCAGACCCCTATTTATATAGGCGGCTGACCCCTCCCCTTTACTCCACTTCTGATGTGGGACTAAATATTTGAAGTTAAATAATTCAAGTTAGTTTGTCTTTCATAAAGGCCAAATTTTCATGAATTTTAACTCCCTCACCGTTGAGCTACACATTTGATACAAGCTATCAAATCGAAGGGGGCTGAACGGTGAACGCGTAGGAAAAACGGCGAGTCAACCGGAGTCCATTTGACCACTAAATTGATCGTCCAAAGATGAGCCCAAAACTTGATTTTCGTTCAAAATTAGCCGTCACCTAAAATTCTGCATCTAGGGTTTGAAACCCTAGGTGTGGGCCCCACTGCACCATCCTGGGCAGGGCCCAGGCCAGTCTGGACGCCTGGCCCAGCCAGCCTGGGCGCTGCCTGGGCCAGGTGCCCAAGCGCTTGGGCCTGGGCGCCCGCCCATGCCCAGGGCGCCTAGGGCGTGAGTCTATCCACCGCCACCATGATGACAGAATACCCCTTTGACTTCGGCAAGCCGTTGATGAAATCCATGGTCACCTCCCAAACTCGGTCAGGTAAAGCGAGAAGCTGTAGCAAACCCCAGGAGATGTCGACAGGTTGTGGCGCTGGTATATGTTGCATATCTCCACCTTGTCCGCTACGTCTTTTCACATCCCATCCCAAAAGAACTCCCTCGCCAGGCACCGATAGGTCTTCAAGACCTTAGAGAAGCCGCCCACCGCACTCCCATGAAACTCCGTATTACCATCAGAATATGAGGTTATCCCCTCGGTAACACCAAACGCCCCTTGTATAAGAGACATTGCCCCTCCAAAGATAGAGACCGAATTTGAATTGGAATTTGAACAAATTAGAAATCGAATTGGAGATGAAATTTGAGTACTTGAGGATTCTAATTAGCTTAGTCTTGTTATTTTGAGAGTTTTGGTTATTTGAGTCTTTTTGTTTTTTGAGTCTTTTTTTATTTGAGCGTTTTTAATCGATCTAGAATTTCTAGTTCTAATCAGTTTTCGAGAGTCAAGTTTTAAGACTATATAAAGGCCACATACTTCTTAATTTTTTCATGAAGAAATCAGTAAAGAATAGTTTTGGTGTAAACTTTTAGTTTCTCCACTAAATTAAATCTTTTGCATTGGTGTGCGAGAATGTGTTTGATTGACTGGGCGAGAGGTCCGAAGAATATTCGTGTGCGAGTCGGTGATCGTAAGATTTCCGGGGTGAGATCCGAAAAGTTATCAACTTCTGCGTGTTCTTCTTCTTCAGATTTATACATCCCTTCCCGCCTCTGTCCCCCGTCACCTAGAATAGACACTTGCAATCTGTTAACCTTTGGTTCTCATAGCTTAGAGAACGATCATGAAGAGTTCACTACTGGTGGTGCTCAAATTGGATCTTATGCACATTAGAAGCCTAGAATTTTTGCTTATATTGGGGATGAGTAGAGGCAGTGCATGTGGTGTTCATTATTTATTCATAAAGTGATATAGATATAAAGCACATGAAGTTGTTCAAGTGAAAATTCATGTTGGAAAATAGAATCTTCACTTCATGTGTCAGGTGCTCCATTGCATTTTGATGGGAATTTAGTGTATTGGATATCGATAGCTCTGGCTCAATCAAGGTTGGTTCAGCTGGGGTTTCCTCGCTACTTAGTGGTCAGACAACGGAAGTTTGTTGGTTGACCAGGGGAAACTGTATCGCATATATCACACCTTATAGTTTGAATCCCATTACATGTTAATTAACATATTGATAGTGGAGGGTCATGCAACCTAAGATCAAGTAAGGTTTTCTTGATATAAATCAGGAATTAGTAATTTGAGATGGTCATTCAAAGACGCCCTCTTCTAGATTTCCTTTCAGCCGATCCCATGTTTCCATGTTGACTTTTGTGAAAATGAGCGATTAGTTCTCCTGACGGAACTTTGTGTGTACGTAGTGAAGGTAAGGTTGTTATTTGGAGCAAAGCTAGGATAGGGTACACGCTAAGAAAGGATGTTTCATTTTCTTTCAAAGAATTAGAACTATTGATTTGTTTTGATTGTATCCATGTAGTCTTGAGACAGGTGACAAACTTATCGTTTCAATAAACGGGAGAGATGTGCCATCATTGATCAACGATTTCTGATATGTACCCCAAAATCATTCCTATTTTGAAAATTACCCGTATGCCTTTCATATTGCTAATTTAACCCATAAATCTTTGGGATCTTTGAAAAACAAAATAATGCCCACCTTTATATTCTCGTAGTTTGTGAATGGTTTTAGGGGAAGTTACCCCTCTCTAACACACACACACACACACACACACACACACACACACACAACAACCCCCCCCCCCCCCCCCCCCCCCCCCCCCGGCAAAAAAAAACACCCAACCAAATCCCTAATTCCCCACAAGTGTTGTCGTCATGTTTGCTCAACCACCTCCCAACAACCCCTGGCTTTGATGCAAGATCATCAAATACACCAATGGATTTGAGAATTTTTATTTTATTTCTTTATGCTTGAATGATTTAATTTTTATGAGTTTGATTTCAAAGAGAAGTAGGATGGAGAGGCACAAGACGAAGAAATAAAACTTTAATTTTTGCAAATTTTTTTTGGGCATATAGAATTTTCTCTACTCTAACTACAGTTTATCTGTGATGAGGAAGAAAGAAAGGAGTAGGACAAAGAAACTGGATTTAGGAGAGTAATCAGCAAAAATTAGGCAATCAAGTCATCTTTTAAAGTGATTTCAGGTCAATCAACAAAATTTGAAAGATTATTCATGTTTTACTTAAAAAATAACAGAGGTATGGCTTTTTTTAAAATATACCAAAAATATTGGGGGTGAATTAGCAGTATGAAAGATTTTCGGGGTAAATATTAAAGTTGGAAAGATTTTGGAGCTGTCTAAAAAAACCCAATTTATATTTATTAGGAGGTGATGCCAGTGTAATTTTTGCAATTAGAGAACCAATTTGTTTAGATATGGGATCAACATCATCCTCCACCACTGCCGTCCCCAAAAATTTTTTGAAAAAAGCAAAAGAAAAAACATGCCTCACCCTGGTACGCTTGCATTGTTTTTCCACATTTTTCAGAAAAAAATGTACGATTTGCTACAATTTATGGAACGGTTGTATAAACAGTAACTTTTCATATTTACCATTTTGAAGAGGTAGGTGCTTCAACATAAAAGCAGGCATGCGCTAGACATTCCAGGTTAGTATCTATTTGCCCTGGAAATTGTCATCTTTATTGCCATGCAAGACTTCTCCCATTAATATGATGTCGGTGATGGAGCGAAAGGATCTATGAGAGGTTATCCAAAACTTAAGTTGATCTGATGCCAAGCCTCCACATTGACCTGACTTTGTTATCAATGAAATTATCAAAAGTTGGGACTGTCATAAATGCTTGAATCGCAGTTTTGGGTGTGAAACATGATCCCTTTGCTGTTTATGCTCATGTAATTATAATTTTCCTAAGGAAGTGCATAAGACGGGGAAAGATGCATATATATGCTATGGAGTATAAATGCAACACTACCATTATTGGTCATGCAAAAGAGTGAACGAACTCGTTATTACCTGGAAAATTAGTTCTAGAATAAAGTTTCCTGGAATGAGTTATTCTATATATTTGAGTGATTTGAAAGTTGATGCAATTTCTCTGTTGGATGCTGCTTATTCTCTGGGACTGACATTGCTTAAACCTCCTGTTACGAGTTTGATCAAGAACAGACAATGAAAAACACAAGCAAAAACACACAGATTTACGTGGAAACCCCAAGACGGGGAAAAACCACCGGCAGAGGAGAGAAATTCACTATATCGAAGATCTGGTACAAAAGGGGGAGAAGTGCGGCGGCTAAAATTTGGTTAAAGCCGAAACCCTAGATTACATCATATTTATATGGGGAAAACAGAAAAGGTCGCACCGCGCCCTGAAAAGGTTAAAGCCGAAACCCTAGATTACATCATATTTACATCATATTTATATGGCCCGATCCCTCCGCTACCGCCACAGAGCCCTGAAAATTTCCCAATAAATGTCGCACCGCGAGCTCTTCGGGTCGGGTCACTAAACCGGATTCGGGTCACACACTTTAACAATCTCCACCTTGACACGAATTCCAATGCAAGGAATAATACGCACAATGTTCGATGAAATTGATCTCCACCTCTTCCACAAAAGCCCCAAAGGGCTTAACTCAGCAACGAACACCTACCAAGTCCAAGCAATGCTCAAACTTGGCTATAGGGAGTGACTTGGTCATCATATCAGCAGGATTGTCGTGTGTACTAACTTTACTCACTACAATATCACCACGAGCAATAATCTCACGCACAAAATGATACCGCACATCGATGTGCTTTGTTCTCTCATGAAACATCTGATCCTTTGTAAGGAAAATAGCACTCTGACTGTCACAAAAGACTGTTGTAATCTGTAAATCTTCACTAAGTTCACCAAACAGTCCTTTCAACCAAATAGCTTCCTTACAAGCCTCTGTAATAGCCATGTACTCAGCCTCTGTAGTTGACAGTGCAACTGTAGTTTGCAAAGTAGCTTTCCAACTGATAGCGCAACCACCAACAGTAAAAACATACCCTGTAAGTGATCTCCTTTTATCAAGGTCTCCAGCAAAATCAGAATCTACATAACCGATGACTCCATCTCTATTTCTTCCGAAATGCAAACAAATGTCAGTAGTGCCACGTAAGTATCTGAAAATCCATTGGACCGCTTTCCAATGTTCTTTACCAGGATTTGCCATGTACCTGCTAACTGCACTGACAGCATATGATAAATCTGGACGTGAACAGACCATAGCATACATGAGAGATCCCACTGCACTAGAATATGGAACTCGTGACATATAATCAATCTCATCATCTGATTGTGGAGATAAAGTAGATGAAAGTCTGAAATGAGCTGATAATGGAGTAGTAACAGGTTTAGATTTCTGCATATTAAATCTGCAGAGAACTTTCTCAATATAACCTTTCTGACTAAGGTACAATTTTCCTGCTTTTCTATCTCTCAGAATCTCCATCCCAAGTATCTTCTTTGCCGCTCCCAAATCTTTCATCTCGAACTCCTTACTAAGCTGCACTTTGACCTTTCTTATCTCTTCTTTATCCTTGGCTGCTATTAACATATCATCAACGTATAAGAGTATGTAAACAAACGACCCATCAACACTCTTCTTAAAATAGACACAACTGTCATAACTGCTTCTATTGAACCCATGAGTAGTCATAAATGAATCAAACCTCTTATACCATTGCCTAGGCGATTGCTTAAGGCCATAAAGAGACTTTTTCAACAGGCAAACAAAGTCTTCCTTTCTTGAGGCTATAAAGCCCTCTGGTTGTTGCATGTATATGTCCTCCTCAAGTTCTCCATGCAAGAAAGCTGTCTTCACATCCAACTGCTCAAGCTCAAAATTGTGCATGGCAACGATACCAAGCAAAGCTTGAATCGAACTATGCTTTACAACTGGAGAAAACACATCTGTGAAGTCTACACCTGGAACCTGGCTATAGCCTTTTGCAACTAGTCTTGCTTTATATCTGGCTTCTTCAACTTCTGGTATTCCTTCCTTCCTTTTAAACACCCATTTACAACGAACAGCTTTCTTACCCTTAGGTAATCGTACTAAGTCCCATGTGCCATTTTTATGAAGTGATTCCATCTCCTCTTGCATGGCAATCATCCATCTGCCAGAATCATTACAATTAATTGCATCTGAGTAGGTAGAAGGTTCTTCACTAGAATCAATACCTTCGGCCACATTTAAGGCATAAGCAACCAAATCAGCCTCACCAAACCTCTGCGGAGGCCTTATATCTCTCCTAGGCCTGTCTTTAGCAATAGAATATTGTGGTGTGACTCGTGGTGGTGAGGGAGCAGCACCATCCTGCATCTCTGAACTGAACTGAGATGTAGAGTTTGGCATAAGTCCTGACTGAATCTCAAACTCAACCTGCGTGCTTGATTTCTGTGGGGTTTTATCACAAGTATCTCTAGAAGACGAGTCAGAAAGCATAGCAGTTTCATCAAAGATAACATCCCTACTGATTAAGACTTTTCCAGTTTCTGGACACCATAATTTATATCCCTTAACACCAGGTTTATAGCCAATAAAGACACACTTTATAGATCTAGGTTCCAGTTTCCCATTATTAACATGAGCATATGCAGGACAACCAAAAACCTTCAAATCAGAATAACTAGCAGGAGTACCGGACCATACCTCTTGTGGAGTCTTCTTTTCGATAGCAGTAGAAGGAGAGCGATTAACAAGGAAGCAAGCTAAAGAAGCGGCTTCTGCCCAGAAAGACTTAGCTAAACCTGCATTAGAGAGCATACAACGTACTTTCTCCATCAATGTCTTATTCATGCGCTCTGCCACACCATTTTGCTGCGGAGTATGACGAACTGTACGATGTCTCATGATTCCTTCTGATTTGCATAAAACATTAAACTCATCAGAACAAAACTCCAAGCCATTATCAGTGCGGAGATATTTTATCTGCTTCCCTGTTTGCTTCTCAGTCATAATCTTCCACTCTTTAAATGTAGCTAACACATCACTTTTTTGCTTCAAGAAGAACGCCCAAACTTTTCTGGAAAAGTCATCAATGATGGTGAGCATATAATTAACGCATCCCTTAGAAGGCACCCTAGACGGTCCCCAAAGATCAGAATGTATATAATCAAGTACACCCTTTGTATTGTGGATGCCTTTCATGAATCTGACTCTCTTCTGCTTCCCAAAAATGCAATGCTCGCAGAACTTCAATTTACTGATGCTCTGACCATCAAGAAGTCCTCTTCTGCTTAATTCAGCCATTCCATTCTCACTCATATGTCCAAGACGCATATGCCAAAGTCTAGTAACCTCACCATCGGACAAGCAAGACGTAGTTACTGCTGCATCACCTGTAACTGTAGAACCCTGCAAGACATATAAGTTTGCAGATCTTCTCTGTCCTTTCATTGCAACAAGGGCACCTTTGCTAACCTTCAGAACTCCACCTTCACCAGTGTACTTGTACCCTTTAGAATCAAGAGTACTCAAGGATATAAGATTCCTCTTCAGATCTGGAACGTGTCTCACTTCACCAAGTGTTCTGACAATTCCATCAAACGTCTTAATTCTGACAGTCCCAATGCCAATTACCTTGCAAGATGCATTATTTCCCATCAACACTGCACCTTTAGAGACAGTTTCATATGTTGAAAACCAGTCCCGGTTAGGACACATATGAAATGTACAACCTGAATCAAGAATCCAATCCTCGCAAGGTTTGGAGTCACCATCAGAAGCAACTAGGAGCTCTCCATCACTGTGATTATCTTCAGCAACACCAGCTTCACCAGAATTTTCCTGTTGTTTTCCTTTCTGATTGCCAGCAGCTCTTTTATTTTTATTCTGCAACTTATAACATTCAGACTTTATGTGCCCCTTTTTCTTACAGTACCTGCAGATCTTGTCTCTGTTGCTAGATTTCGATCTGCCTCTCACATCACCTCCTGAATTTCTCTCTTGTGGCCTCCCTCGAACAATAAGGCCCTCTCCCTGACCTTCAGATCCTGTCACAATCTGCTTCATCTTCTCCTTGGAGAATAGAGCATCATAAACTTCATCTATTGTTAGAGTATCACGACTATATAAAATAGTATCTCTGAAAGTCATATATGAAGAAGGCAGCGAACATAATAGAATCAACCCTAAATCTTCTTCATCATACTTAACCTCCAATGTCTCAAGATCAGAAACAATCTCTTTAAAGATAGTTAAGTGTTCATCCAAAGACGTACCTTCAGACATACGGTGAGAATATAATCGCTGCTTCAGATGCAGTTTGCTGGTTAGACTTTTCGTCATGCACAACTGCTCCAACTTCAACCACAAAGCAGCGGCAGTTTTCTCCTTCAAAACATCCTGTAAAATCTGATTCGACAGATGAAGGTGAATCTGAGATAGGGCCTTTCGATCCTTACGATGTTTTTCCTCCAGCGTCCAAGACGAGGGCATCTTATCAAACCCTAGCAGCGCATCATCCAAATCCATCTGTGCGAGAACAGCCCGCATCTTGACCTGCCATAGCGAAAATCTGGTGTTGCGATCCAAAAGCGGAATGTCGTATTTCATTGTTGCCATTAGCGGAAAAATCGAACCTTGCTCTGATACCACTTGTTACGAGTTTGATCAAGAACAGACAATGAAAAACACAAGCAAAAAAACACAGATTTACGTGGAAACCCCAAGACGGGGAAAAACCACGGGCAGAGGAGAGAAATTCACTATATCGAAGATCTGGTACAAAAGGGGGAGACGTGCGGCGGCTAAAATTTGGTTAAAGCCGAAACCCTAGATTACATCATATTTACCCGATCCCTCCGCTACCGCCACAGAGCCCTGAAAATTTCCCAATAAATGTCGCACCGCGAGCTCTTCGGGTCGGGTCACTAAACCGGATTCGGGTCACACACTTTAACACCTCCAACGGTTGGCACCAACCTCTTTGTGCCCATTTCAGATTGTTTGGAGGTTGTTCAATGTTGCTTGTATTAGTGGGACAAATAATTTATCTGGGAGATACAGTTTAGTTTTTTTTGGATCTGGGTGTTAGTGGATCGGAAACATGGCACAAGGTTCAGGTTTATGCTGTTCCTAGAAGCATCTATGTTATGTTGCTTGCCCTTTTGTGTGAATGTCTCTGACGAACTGATTAATAGGACCTGAATGTGGGATCCTTCTGTTTTCTCACCTTTCTGTTTCTCTAATGCGGTGAGAATAGACTAGACTTTTCAAAGAAGTCTATCGAATGTATTTGTCGGAACTTACTAACAGGAAAGGAGATACACTGGAAAATCTGCATTATGTGAATGATCTGCCCATATGGAAAACATTTTCGGTGTGGATTATTGTGCAGTCACATTCAGCTCGGCACATAAACGTTTAGGCAAATTGATTCTGAATGCAACTCTCAAACAATACCATCTTCGGTTACTTACGAATGTATACCTACAACTTGGCAAACATAATAGCTCGAATCTTGGTTAACGTGATCTGTATTGCACAAAATTTAAAGAAAGTTAATACAAGAACATAACCCAGAAGGGTACATGTTGGACCCACCCTCAAACTTGCTACCCAAACTCAATGAGGATGACGTATTGATTTGAAAGCTCTCCCAAATTTAAAGGTACTGGCCCCAACTAAAAGAGATGAAATATCAAAGCAAGAAAGAATTTAGGGTGTATAGATTGTTCTCACCTGTTTTAACACTGTTGGGCAAACATATTTTTGCAGATGACGTTGGAAGAGGCAATTGGATATGTTGCATCTGACGAACTTATCGAGGCAAGTTTTAAATCAAGATTTTATGTTTTCTTGTAAGCTTATGTTGAATGTTTATTTGTGTTAAATTTTATTATTATGTGTTTTTAATAGGTTACTCCCAAGGCCATTCGATTGAGGAAGCGTTACCTCGATGCAAATAAACGGAAGATGATGAGAAACAAGCCGAAAGATTAAGAGTAATACCAAGGCTGGTCTTTGCTTACCAATACAAAACATAAACATAGAGAATCACCATACCACATTTTTGTAATATCCATAGTGGTAACCTTACCATAGCTACAAACTATTTATTCCTTATTAATTATTTTGATTATGAAGAAATTTTGATTTGTTGTAACAAAGTGATGTATACAAAGAGAAGCAGTTGTATGTCTATATTTCTTAATGTTAACTACTGGATGTAATATAAAGTGAAATGATGTAAGAGGGATGTTTTATCATTTCTATCGCATTTTAGTAGAAATAACAAGGAATAATACATGTCATTGCGCTTTTTCACTGAATTATACATCTACTGTAATGGTGGAAATTAATACGGGCGAAAAAAACTTAATCTGGCATGTAGCGATGGGTTGTGATGCGTATATTTTTTATTTCCCTAATTCAATTCTGTTCTGAATGATGTTAACCCATTCGGTTGAAATAATGGTATGCTTGTAGCTTCTCGATGTAGTTATGTATGTATATAGGACCATTCTCTTCTCTTTGTTTATATATATTGGGCCATTTATCCAATTAAGGATAATTAGTTGCCAAGGTTTTGCCATGATATTGGAGCTTTTTGGGGGCGAAGATATCAAGGCCTGCCTTGGCTTCTGGTTAGGGGTGGTCAGGTTCTCTCTACTTTTGCACCACACTAGCAACTCTTACCCATGTGACAATTGCCAACCAAGGTCCAAGGCCATGCCATTGATGCATGGTTCTTAATGCAAAGGATGTGATCCGAATCAATTAGCGTAACTCTGCACACACACCATCTTCGCTTCACACGCATATCATTTATTTACTAGTTGGCTATCCAAAAGTAACTTTCATTGTTTTTTTTGAAATAACCTTGTTTAAAAAACATGGGTGTGTTTAAAGTAAAAAATGACGTGTGTGTAAAGTAAAAATGAATTTAAAAAAACCTGGGTGTGCGCGTGAAGTGCTGTGTGCGTGCGTGTGGTAGGGGCCGGCAACCGAATCCATCTCGGTCTTTATTTCTAAGCACAACACAAATTAATTAAAAAGATAAGATTAATTAATATTATGTGGTCAAAGTGTGTGACTGATAAAAGACTTAATAATATATAAAGATGCAGGCAGTTACTGATGACTGAAACAGGGCAGCCCACATAAGTCGCTGACGGCAATAATTCTTCCCATGTTTCCCCAATATTTTCAGTGCCAACCCCATCTCTGTCCCCTTCAAATATAATAATAAACCATTATTAAGTTAGAAACTTCTCTTAGTATTAGCCTCAAATATACCAAGGTTTTTTACTTGACCACGCTAAATGACATACACTATTAACGTAAAGAGAGAGGCTTGGTGGTTGGTAGGGATGAAAGCGGGTCGGGTCGGACCGGGCCGGGGCTAGGCCCCGACTCCAATCCCAATATATTTCAGGCCTAAAATTCGGCTTCGGTCTTGGCCATGTGCCTTTTAAACGACAATCCTAACCATATCCTACTGGCTTTCGGGCCGGTCCTTTACTTGTGTCAACTACAATTTTAATCCATTATCATTAGAAAAAAGTGTTCCTAAGACGATTTCTTAAGAAATTATCTAAGGAGTCGGCCTAATATCATATGATCTACTAACTCGATGGATGATCCACTCTGTTCATTATGATTTACATGCTAACAAATACTTGTTTACAAAAAATCATGCACTTTTAATTTGTTTTAGTCGTGCGTCACGCGTCATGTGGTTACAAAATGAGCGGTTTCTTAATAATAGAACAAATGATGTCACTTGATCAATGGTCAAAAAGCATTTAAATCATGAACCGTTTTGAATTATGGAGATGATGATGGATGGCGTAGATCATCTATAAAGTAACATAATAATATGATTTTAGGCCGACCCCTTAGATAATTTCCTAAGGAGTCGCCTTATGAATAATTTTCCATTATTCTTTACAATAACATATCAAACAAAAAATTAAGGGTAAAAACATACATATAGTCTGTAGTATGTATGCATAATAATAATAATAATAATAATAATAATGTTCATCTATTTTATTAATTTATTTTTCGTTAGGTCTCATGATTACTGTCAAAATGCTATGCAATTGATATATTTATGGAAGAGAAGTTGTGCTATTGTATTTTTACTGTTCGTGTCTTATTTATGGATGAAAATGGGCTGGGGCCGGCCCGGAAAAAAGCCCAGCCCTGGCCCTGGCCCGGTCAAAAATTGGACTGTTGTTGGTGCTTTAAATAAGGTCCCAACTTATTTTGGGCAGGCGGCGGGGCCAACAGTAGGCTCGGCCCTAGCTCCGACCTAGCCTAATGTTGGCTCTTGCTTGTCTGTAGGCCAGGAAGGAGATGAAGCTGGATCGGATGCTGGGGATTGGGCTGCTAGCCATATCATTGTGCTTCTTGTCTTTGAGGCTCTGTTTGAGCCTATGGCTAATGCAAAATGGAAAGTAGTGTGATTCTTTTTATTTTTATTATTTTTTTTCTTTTTATTCCCCCTTCTTTATTATGTTAATTGTTTGTGTTATTTTACTAGAGAGCACAAATATCACTACTAAAAAGGCTTTTTCCGGCTTTTTTACATTTGCTGGCGGTTAAAAAAACACCGCAAATGTTTTGCCGACGTTAAGAAAAGCGCCACGAAGACACCTGCTAAATGGGATGCCGCTAAAAGAAAAGGCGACATTTTAGTGAAATTCCCATTTTTAAGTGTTTCGGTGAAACGTTGGAAAATGTCAATGGTATTTACCGGCGTTTTCCTTGAAACGTTAGGAAATGCTAATTTTTTGTTAAAACAATTCTCTACTGCCATTGCCGTTGTTGCCGCCCGAGGCCGCCTCTCGCGGGGGCTGTGCCGCCAATTGCTCCGCCGGTCGTTGTGTAAAACAAATCTCGTATATGTAGTCGTGAGAACAATAGCTATTTAAATATAGAGAAACTTGAGGTTTTTTTTATGTGGGACTAAACATAGAGACTATAACATAGAGAAACTTCAATCGTATTCATATTAGATCTCAAGATGTTTTTTTGGCTATAACTTCTTCTACACACATTCAAATTATGTGTTCTTTATATCACTGTAAAACTCTTGAAATATTCTATCAAACCATATAAATTTCAGAATTTATTTTCAAGTAATCATTTATATAAAAAATATTTAAAGTTTCATGTTAGTGTGTGCAAGGGCACTATATTTTCCAACGTTTTTAGTAAAGCGTCGGAAAAAGTTCAGCATTTGCCAGCGGTCTTATAAATGCCAGTAAATGTCGAAACACCAATAGATATTTACAGACATTTCTTTAAAATGCTGGCATAAAAACGCATGCAAAAGTTAATTTTTTTCCTAGTGAAAGAGTTCAGAGAGCTCATGGAAGCTGGACATTGAGAGTCCCGAACCAGTCATGTGCCAAATCCACAGTGTGTTTAAGAATTCGTGAGGTTGTATCATGTTATTAAGCCTATGGAGCTACATGCATGACATCTCCTGTATCGGTGGACATATTACACAGGGTCTCACGTACCATCATACTCACTGGGCTTCGAGAGGTTGAAGTCCTTGTACATGGGGTTTCTAGTATATCCTTTATAAAAGGTTGTTCACAAAGATGAATACCAAGGTTTACTGGCTTTTTCTTCTTTTCCTTCTTCACTTCATCAAGTCTATCATAGAGTAGCTTCAGCTCCTCATCATTGTGTTCCATGTCTGCATGAGATTTTAAAGGTCCACTCTTCAGGTATGAAGTCTATGTGTGTACACTTGGAATGCCTTCTCTGTTGGGGGATGTATGCTCTCGGTTCATGTGTATTTGACTCAAATGGATTTTAATAGTAAAGATGTGGATTATTGCATATGATGCAATAGAAAATAATATATATATATATTGTAAAATGTTTACAAATATATTTTATAATGGCATAGAAATGAAGAGTATTTTCATGTGAAAGTCACGAAGAAAACCGCGCTCAAATCGGAGTCCAAACGAGCCCAGAAAGACTGTTTAAAAGGAGTTTAAAATAGAAAATTAAAAAAAAAGAGGCCTCATACCCATGCCCAAATTGGGCATGGGACGGCCCAGGCTATACTGGGCCTGGGTGCCCAGGCCAGGCATGGGCGCCCAGGCCAGGCATGGGCGCCAGGCCCAGGCGCCCGGGCCTGGGGCGCCCAGGCCAGGCGCTAGGCCCAGGCGCTGGGCCTGGGGCATCCACGCCTGCGCGCCTGGGCGCCAGACCCAGGCGCTGGGCCTGGGCGCCAGGCCCAGTTTAGGCGCTGGGCGCCCAGACCCAGCTCAGGTTGGGTGCCCAGACCCAGTCTGGGGCCTGGGCGCCCAGCCCAGACTGGCTGGGTAGGGCCCAGCTCGAAAAGAATGCTGGTGGGCCCCATTGTAGGGCCCACAGGTTTGACAAAACCGTAAATTCTTTTTGGCGGCTAGAATTTTCAGGAAAAATTGGGTTTTGCTAAACTTTGAGACTACGTTTGAGGGGGGTCAAACGAAGTCGGAATTGAGCCCTGTTTGTTTCTATGTGTTCACCGTTCAGTGCTCTTCGATTTGATAGGTTGTATCAATTACGAAGCTCAACGGTGAGGGAGGAACAATTCGCTAAAGATTGCCTTTGTGAAAGGCAAACTTTAGTTAATTTTTTCCACTCCATATCTTTAGTCCCACATCGGATATGATGAGAAGGGGAGGGGTCGGTCGCCTATATAAATAAGGGCCAATACTCTCCTTGAAAACTTGCACCAACTCTCCAAATCCAAGAAGCTCCCAAAAGTTTGGAGCACGCTCGCATTAAGACTTAAAATTAATTATTCCCTCTCTCCCAAAATTCTTCCTTTCTCCTGATCGGGCTTTGGCAAAGCTACGAAGGAGCTTGGATCAATCTGACGTCTTGACGGAGGATCCACTCAAGGTGAAATCTTCTTCGGTGTGTGGTTGGCTCGGCGACAAGGGGGTTGCTCGCCTCGGGACGCGGCGCGGTTTGGAAAACGGTTCGGCTCGGGACGAGGAGCGGCTCGGGACGCGGTTCGGCTTGGGAGAAGTGGCGCAGTGAGCCAAAGAAACATTGCTGAAAACGACGCTTCGTTTTCTACGGAAACGAAATGAAAGGTTTGTAGTTTAAATTATTACCATGTGTTTATAATTGCAAATAAGTTGATAGATCTATCCTTAGGGGATGGTCGGACCCAACCCCGGGATAGTAGAGGTCTTGGCTAAGGGTTTGTTCCCTTTAGGGCTAAACTTGAAATTGTTTTAAGTTAATTTTTCCGCCGCTTATTTGATAACTTCGTCCGACCGACTTAGACTGGACGTCGTATTTATGGCCCTAAGGATCCAGAAAACCCAACATTCTATATATAGGTTAGTGGGTGGATGACTTGGAGTTTGAAGTTGACTCGATAGAAAAGTGTAATGGTTGCTAGGAGGAGCATAGCGTTTATATGGCTCTTGCTCATGACCACCTTGGTCTTATTGCTGTTGAGTAGCATGGTGGACTTGTCAACATAGCACTTAATCAAGTTACACATGCAACGCAATAAACTATTCCTATAACTGTCATTGTAACATGTCGAATGCCTTAGATATCATGTACCCCATGAGTTGGGTGGAGGGTTGGTGGAGTGCCATGTTCGACTCCATTCCCCTGACTCGCAAGGTTATAACTGATGTGAACCTAATCATGTGCTTGAGATCTTCCTCAGGAATTTCATGTGTGTTATACGTGGTGATGTCTGCGTTCACACAAATATATAGCACCAATGATGTTATGTACAAGTGAATCCAAATGATTTCTTTTAACTGTCATGTACGTAAGTGAGTCTATGACGCGTTTCTTCCACATGTCACGTGCGTTGTAACGGCTCGTATCCATCAGTACGTGTATTTTCGTATTTTGCGTATTTTTTTAATTTTAAAGGTATTTTTCAAATGAGTTTATGTGATTTTAAAATGGTTTGTCAGGATTATAAGGTCAAATATAGTTCCAAATCAATTACAAAAAAATATTTTGTATCATCAAAATATTTATAGCATGTTTTAGTATATCGGGTATCATCAAATATTTATAAATAGATTACATGATATTTTCTATTTAAATATCAATAAAATATACTTATTAATTATTTTTTCTATGTAAATGTTATCAAAAAGATTTCAAACTTTTACAATATGATTTTATAGTCATTTAGTATTTCTAATAATTTTTACGTAGTCAAATCGACCAAGAACTTGCAAACCCACATCTCAAACGTTTTGGCTGAAACTCGTATTTTTGTAGCTCAAACTCTGAAATAGACTACATTTTCATAATTCTCGAAACGATACGAACCCGTGACATTTTTTCTGGAATTTTTTGAAGTCATATGTGATAAATGATAATTTAATATAATAATAATAATATTTTATTATTTTTACTAATTACTTTCACTAATTACGGTTTTACATTAACCTAATTATTTAATTACAAAGTTACCGCTTTATTTACCCAAGCCACCGCAGCCCATAAAATCCATGTGATGCATGCATGTATCTCACTTAGTCAACATTAACCCCCGGCCACCTATTAATTGCTTACTTATTAATTGACTAATAATATATTAATGGGTAATTTTACTTTTAATACAAAAAATTAAAAAAAATTAAAAATCGACCAAAAAAATATTTACAGAAATCGATCAATTCTATCCACGTCAGCAACCAGGCGCGTGCCTGGACATGCTTTGACTGGGCCGCATTTGGCAAGTGCGGCCAAATTGTGTTTTGACAATTTGGCCACACTTGCCAAGTGCGGTCAAATTGTGTTGCCACGATATGGCCGCACTTGGCAAGTGCGGCCAAGTCATTAGGAGGGCGGCTTCTATTAAATCTTCAAATAGATTATTTGTATTCAATGTATGATGATATATTAGCCTTGGTGGTAAGGCTTGTTGGTGAGGCGAAAGATATGGGTTTGAATCTTGTTGTGTATGCTTAAATAATTTTTTTTTAATTTTAAATAAAAAATAAGTTTTAATAGGGGAATAATGGGAATTGATCCTGTGACCACTCTCCTCTAAATAAGAAGTAATACCACCAGGTTAACAACTTCTTCATCATACAACATGCAAACAATCTATTTGAAGGATTGACCGAAACTGCCACCTAATGACTTGGCCGCACTTGCCAAGTGCGGCCAAGTCAAAGCATATCCAGTCAGCGCCCAGTCACGCGCCTAGCCGCTGACATGGCCAGAATTGGTCAAAATTTGTAAAAATTTATTTGGTCGATTTTTAATTTTCTTTTAATTTTTGTATTAAAAGTAAAATTTACCCTATATTAATATCTAACCTTTATTTAAACTTACTAACACCTCCCTTTCTTCTTCAACCTGCAAAAAGGCTGAGGAGAGAAACCCACCCACGTTCATCTCCCAACTCCGTCCTCCTCCTCCGACGAGACCAACCACCTGTAGAAACTAAAGATCTAGATGTGTACAAACCGAATAACACAGATCTAGATATATATAACATGTGGAATCTTAAATCATTAACCTACTCTGTTTAGCAGAAGCATACCTGAGTCCATCGCTAATAATCTGAAAGATCCTGACGATAGCGCAGCGGACGATCTTCCAGAATAGCACGAATCAACCGTTTGGAGAATCCCTTTAGCTTTCTCCCGGTTTCTCTCCTAGCGACGGGACGTAGAAAAGACGGCTCAACTTTGTTCGTGTATTCCGGGGACCATGACCGCTAATATTTATAGGCTAGCCTCCATAGCCCTAGGGTTTCCAACTCGGCCCATCAACGAGTTGAAGCCCAATAGTCTCTACACATAAAGGCCTCACAACCTGTTTAACTCATTTAGCCCATTTAATTAATTAAAACCAGATCACTAATAATTGGGCTTAATATGACAGCGTAGCACTTATATAATTATTCACCGCATATTAGCACAATGTTGGATTAAGATCCAACTTAGTTGGATAAGTTCCAACAATCTCCCACTTGGGCTATATGCTTAAACTTTATAATTATATTTCATAGTGCATACAACCAAATAAGATCTAAACCTGCTGTCATTTCTTTAATGAGTCAAAAATAATCCGGTCCATCAATTATATTAGCAAGGGATCAAAGAGATCTTCGCCACAGCAATTGCAGCTCGACCCATCAGTGGTCACCGTGCTAATACAAAAGAATGACATGGATTATGAAGTGGATGTGTAGCATGGAAATTACATGTAATGTGATCTAACATGTCTATTTCCAACTGATCCTCCTTAACCTTAGTGAGATCATAAACAAACCAAAATCGGAGTGAAGCCGAACTGAAACCAAAAACTTTATTTCTGATCAGAAAATAACCTCAAGCTTAAGCTGGAGACTTAATTTTGTCTATCATGTGAGCACCCAAAAGGACAAACTCCCACAAAACTGAATGTTCTTAATGAAATGACATCCATATGAGTAGCTAGCTCATAAAACCTTTTGGATGACATTTCCTTACTATAACGGATCCGTAATTACATGGTTTGTTCCGATGTGCTCATTAGACAATTATACACTCCTATTAATCAACAATCTAGGAACTTGATCTCTGAATATCTAAACTTTGTCAAGTTCCTGTTGTTGCTGGAATATAAAACTGCAGACTTCATTGTCACTAAATAAACTGTGTGGTGTTTCAACACCATCCCTAATTTGCATCATAGTGACAAAATATGCAGATATATTTCATGATTTGGATGTTACATAATGTGATATGAAATCTAAAGCCATGTCAGAAGAGACTATAAAAAGGGACCATTTAGATCTCTTCTAGTAGATGGCGCCTAACATACATTTTCATACATTCTTTGCATCCAATAAATGATCAGAGTCAGTATACCAAAATGATCTCAAACTCTTTTGACTACTGATCCTTGAACATGTAACCCATTTGTTCTCCATAAATACCGTAAGACACATTTGGCTGCTATCAAATGGTCAACTCCTGAACTTAACAATCTGCCCAACACACCTGTAATATATGCAATAACCAAATGCATATAAAACTGAGCATACTTTAGACTCCCTATTGGTGAGATATAGGAAATCTTCTGAAGATTATTCTCAGGGCAATTATTGAGACTAAACTTATCT
Organism: Scilla litardierei; assembly: GCA_030789695.1. Taxonomy (NCBI): domain Eukaryota; kingdom Viridiplantae; phylum Streptophyta; class Magnoliopsida; order Asparagales; family Asparagaceae; genus Scilla; species Scilla litardierei. The sequence goes on from CM061136.1 coordinate 198,906,255, forward strand.
CCCACAGAACCTAGCATTCATTACCACACAGATATTATATAAATTACATGTTCCCACAGAACTTAGATAACATCATTAAATATCATCTCAAAACCGAACGAGGTGATCACTTACTGAAATTTAATGTATCAGTAACGATATTGAAATGCTCTACTAATGCCATTATAAACCTTATAGAGTCTTTCATGAAAATCCTAATAGAAAGTCTTTTTACACATTAATGCATTCTTTTCCGTATAAAGTCTTTGAATGATACGCTTTAAATCTTTTCTTAATACCCTTTCGAATTCCCTATTGATTGTAAAAGACTATTTACAATCAATAGGTTTCAAACCTTATGGCACTGAGAAAAAGATTTTTAAGTATCATTTAAAGACTTTCTTAATTAATGCATTAATCCATTTTGAGATGTAAAACCTTTTATGACTTGATGTAAGTCAAACTTCCATCATCCTAATGTCAACGGTAAACTTGTCATCTCTTTAATGGATTTTCCTGAATGGCAATTAGTTACTTGAGGTGCTAGAGTTTGTCCTTATGAACAATTTCCCGAATGGGAGGAGTTGCAACATTATCTTGAATTTATTGTGTCTTGAACAATGTCAGGAATACCATCCTGAGCAATGCCAACCACACCTGTAGGGATATAATCCTCTTTAAGAATAATGTTACTAACTAAATTTCCCCCCTCAAACTCAGCATCCTCAAATAGGTGTGCATTTCCTAATTCGTAAACTAACTTAACAGTGAGATTATATAAAATTATCCGAAATAATATCAACTTTAAACTATTCAACAAAATTAGAAAATCATTAGCATTATGTCCTATTACTTTATTAGGCTTATAAAGCCTTACCTTAGTTGGACATCTCCAAACATGCAAGTGATTCATTTGTTGAAACTTTATTAAGGATATAAGCTACAATCAAAATATAACTGAATTCTAAACTGTTAATTCTTTCATTACAACACATGTACTTAAATGCAGGAATTCTATAGATAAAGCAACATTTCCAAATAAATGAAGATTATAATGATCTTTTAAAGAACTAGAATAAACTAATTTTGAATTAAGAGACAACCAAATTTTCCATTCAAAATTGAACACTTATAACCGAATTTGTTCAAAATAGAAATGGAAATCCAAATTCCGTTAAAAACGGTACATAATAGTCTCATAAAATTCAAATACAATCTAGCATTTAAAAGAAATAATCTAAATTTAATGTGCCTCTACTTGAACCATCTTGCCATTGCCCATATCGATGTATCTTTCACCATCATTTGGCTCTTGGCATCTTAGGCAATCCTGCATAGACACAATGATGTGAATGGTTATACCAAATCTTTCCATCACGTGCCTATAAGTACCAAAGGTTGCATGAAAAGAAATTAATTTAGAATCAAACAGAATTAAAGAAACATACCCTTTTTAGCACGCCAAGCGTGATAATTTGAGCAATTCTTCTTTACATGCCCTTCAGCTCCACAAAAGAAACAACCATGACCTTCTGAACTTTTCAGTTCCCTTCGTTGTTTCTTTTGAGAAGCTGTATCTGTAGCTTCAGTATCCTTCTTCCTTTTGTGGAAGGTGGATGTCAAGAGAGGGCTTTCTGTCAATTCTTGCTCAAGCCTTTCATCTTCCTTTACACAGTTTGAGATGAGCTCATCCAGAGACCAAGTCTCATCCTTCAGATTGTAGCTCATCTTAAACTGGTCAAACTGGGATGGAAGAGATATCATAACAAAATGCACTAGCAGAGCCTCAGAGAGGTCTAGCTCAAGTGCTTTCAACCTTGAAGCAATATCAGACATCTTCATTATATGCTCCCTGATGTTTCCTTTTCCTTCATATTTCATTGAAGATAGGTTTGTCAAGAGTGTATTAATTTCACCCTTTTCATTCTTGACAAACTTCTTTTCAAGCTCTATAAGGAACCATTTAGCTGTGGAAATTTTCTCTGAAAGAGAACCCCTGAGATATTCTGGAATGGCATTCTTTATAAGCATTAGGCTCATGCGATTTGATCTCTTCCACTCCTCCATCTCCATCTTTTCATCAGAGGTACTCTCATCAGTGAGTGGTGGGGGACAATGAGTCCTTAATGCCAGATCAAGATCCATGACTCCGAGGATTATCAAAAGATTCTCCTTCCATGCCTTGAAGTTAGTGCCATTAAGGACTGGAATTGATTTTAGGTTGGCAGAAAAATTTTCAGGAATAATAGCTGAAAAAGAGAACAAGGAAACAATTTTAACATGTTCATATGAGTATTAAACAGAACAACACCAAATTCAAATTAATGCTATTTTCCCATCTCAAGACATCCCCCACTAGTCCAATATTTATCTTTGGATAATTTATTGACTAGTCACTGACATCTTGTTGTAGCAATCAGACAATGACAATAATAACATGCCAAAAATAAAACTTCCTTTAGGCCGAATTAAATTTGCATGCATTGAACTCACTAATCATCACCTTGTCTATTGCCACAGGTGCGCATGAAATGGTAGAGAACGGTAATCTTCCTTTGGGCCGATTTAGCATTCTTACGCAAATCACGGGCACATTTGATTCCTTTTACATTTATGAAATGAAATAATGCAAATCAACAGAGCCCACTTTGGCGAGATGATGATTGCACGAAGTCATTTCAAAAATATATACCTTTGTAAAATTTGAATTTATGACACAATTTAATACATGAATATACTTTAAGTGGAGATATTCAAGTCCACTTTTCTTCAAAATCAAATTTAAGGCCACCAAAATTTTCATACAAAAGTATGTATTTAACTTGTTATATTTCGAGATTAGAACTGATCTTCACAAGAAAACCCACTTTGGTGAGTTGATGATCTAATCATTCTATATTCGAAATATATAATAATTGTGCCAAAAATTGAAATTGAAACTAAACCGAATTTAACAAAAAAATGATTACAACAAGCGGAAATATATATAAGAACCTTTTATTCCACCCTTCTAATCATTTATATTGAGTTAAATAAAATTTATAACTTCAACACAAATTTTCTTCTTCAAAATGGGGTATATAAGTATACTAATGTGTATATGAACATACATTATAAAGTCACATATATAAATATACACCCTATCCCATTTTAGATATAACTTTAAAATGTGTCAAATTTCCTTAAGGCCATTTGCTTGATGGTTAGTGCACACAAAAAATTCTTTAAGGCCTTTTAAATTTATTCTTAAGGAGAAATATATGTTAAACCTTTTTATTTGCTCCCGAAGAAAACACCTGAATTTTGTGTTTTAATTTAAATCGAAATTTAGGCAAACTAAATTTTCATACCAACGTATGAAGTCAACTTGTTATATACCGACGTATATATATATATGGTTTTAAGCCATAAACTTTGAATTTAAATCTATTTTGCACAATTAACACAAAATTTATCTTTGAGGAGGAATATAAATTTAAACGTCTTATTTCCTCCTTCAACCTAAATTAAATTCAATATTGGGCAACCAATCATACAAAAGTATGTATTTAACCGTTTATGTTACGAAATAATAATAATTTAACAGTAAAGCCCACTTTGGTGGGATCACGTAATAATTAAAATTATTTTGAAACATATAATTTAATGCGCCCAAAAATTGAATTTAAATGAAACTGAACTTAAACGTAAATATACAGGGAAGCCTTTTATTTACTCTTTCGATCCGTTTAAAATTCATCCAGGCAACTGATCATACTGAGTATGTATTCTAATCCGTTTACATTCCGAATTATTTCAAAAAGAAAATGTATATATGAATGAATTTTGCCTAAAGAATTAAAATTGGAATGAACTTAAATTTAACACACAAACTTGGGCCTACAGGAAATATATATACACAACCATTTATTTCCTCCCTTTTAATGAATTTAAATTCAAGATTTTTTTTAGGCACCAAATTTACATACAAAGTATGACCGTAACTTTTTATATATCGAAATAAGAGTAATCGCCACGATAAAGCCCACTTTGGTGGGGATTTGATTTCAACCCCAAATTTGTGTCCAAATGACCCAAAAAATTGGGTCCAAAATTAGCCATGTGCCCAAAAAAACTGTTTTGCAATAAGCCCAAAAGAAGGCTAAACACTGTTTTGCAATAATAGGCCCAAAAACACCCAAACAAGGCCCAAAACAGGCCCAGCCCAATCCTCCCAAAAAAAGTTTTTTTTAGGGTTAGGGTTTTTGTAGGGGGGCGGCGGCTGCCGCCGCCGCCGTCCCAGTAGGACGCCGTAAGGGGGGGCGTGAGCCCCCCTTCTTTCTCGCAACCGGCGCCGGCCAAGAGGCCGGCGCCTATTACCCAACGGGGGGCGGCCCCCGCCGCCCCCTTTGATTCTGAACGGGGGGCGACGGGGGCCGCCCCCCTTTGTCCCGACGGGGGGCGGCGGGGGCCGCCCCCTTTGACCTGACGGGGGGCGGCGGGGGCCGCCCCCCATTGTCTTTACGGGGGCGGCGGGGGGCGCCGCCCCCTTTGATCTGATGGGGGCGACCTCCGCCGCCCCCCTGTTACTGAACGGGGGCGGCGGAAGCCGCCCCCTCTGTCATCCGACGAGGGGCGGCAGAACTGTCGCCCCTTTTTTCCCCGTTTTTTTGACTTACAGGGGCGGCTTTGCCGCCCCTTTCTGATCCGTGTAGACGCCGTTCTTCCGACGGGGGCGGCAGAGCCGCCCCTCTTTTGCTGTGTCGGGCGACGGCCGGTGGGCCGCCCCCGATCTAGGGTTTGTCAAAAAACAAATTTTTTTTGTTGGAAAAATTAATCAAAAAACCAAATTTTTATAGATCTGAAACTTAAAACTGATAAAAAAACTAATTTTTATCAGATCCGAAACTTAAGACAGATTAAAAATCTGATTTTTATCAGATCTGAGTCCATCGCTAATAATCTGAAAGATCCTGACGATAGCGCAGCGGACGATCTTCCAGAATAGCACGAATCAACCGTTTGGAGAATCCCTTTAGCTTTCTCCCGGTTTCTCTCCTAGCGACGGGACGTAGAAAAGACGGCTCAACTTTGTTCGTGTATTCCGGGGACCATGACCGCTAATATTTATAGGCTAGCCTCCATAGCCCTAGGGTTTCCAACTCGGCCCATCAACGAGTTGAAGCCCAATAGTCTCTACACATAAAGGCCTCACAACCTGTTTAACTCATTTAGCCCATTTAATTAATTAAAACCAGATCACTAATATATTGGGCTTAATATGACAGCGTAGCACTTATATAATTATTCACCGCATATTAGCCCAATGTTGGATTAAGATCCAACTTAGTTGGATAAGTTCCAACACCACCCTCTTCTCCTCCACGTGCACCTCACTCTCCATCTCCTCCTCCTCTATCTCTACTATCATCATCTTCTTCTTTTTCTCCAAAAACAAAACAAACCCATCAAAAAGGAGTTTCCCAAGCAAAGCTCGCCGAGATTTTTGTGATCGCCGACGTGGCCCACTGCCAGTGCCATCGACTTCGCCACGACCTCCTATCCCTTTGGCATCACCCTGCACCACCCTCGTCGCCAGAGATCACCGGAAAACGTTAACGAAAACAGCCGAGCTCCACCGTGTTTGGCCACCACCGCCACCCTTGTCCACCTGCCGTCCCCTCGACCCTGCCCGCACCCCCCCCCCCCCCTCGGATGTAGCCCGTCGTCGGCCTGTGCTGACTTGAACCCCCCCCATCCCCCAAACGCAACTCTTGTTGCTTTTGCGTAAGCTGGAAAAAAAATGAGGTAGAGAGAGAGTAAGAGAGAGAAAGAAATGGTTTAATATAAAAAATAGAAAATAGAAATATATAAGTCAGAAAAATTATTGGAAAATACCAGAAAATCTAGCTTGATGCAACGAATGCATTAGCACCAGTTTCGTTGCGATCAGACAAGTAATTCTCCCGTAATAATTTTTTAAAGTTAAATATGCTATTTTCACTTATAAATTAGCCTCATTTCATTTTCACATATACTGACGTACACAAAAAATTATATGTCGTAGTGCTAGATGATACACTCATTTTGACATCTTGTTTAAGGAATTCTGATACGTCGTTTGTTCTGAACAAATCGTTGAACATATTCATAAAATCAATTTTGTAATTTAAAAATTCGTTTTTGGCTGTTTAAATTAAGAAATATGCCGAATAATTATTTTTAATTCTAAAAAATACCTGTTAGCATTAGAAAAATATTTTATGCTTTATTATACTTATCTGCTTAGTTTTAAGCATTTCTTAGCATAACTGCATGTTTAACGCATTGTAAAATTGTAAATGTAAAATTGTGAAATTATGCGGAACCATTGTATGGACTCGTAAGACACCATGGAAAGGTTGTATGCATCTGATATGACGTAATTGAACAGAAACGGATAAACGATTGATTGAACTTATATGGTTATACATGTAACATTAATAGATAGAGTACACGTACTTTAACCCGACACTTGACTTGACCCGTGGGATTGAGGTAGTCTATGGTCAAGATGATACAGGAGTGTCTGGATCCGCTCTATGTCTACCTCCAACACACGAGACAAGCAACTTAATTGACCGTCGCCCAAAATATGGTGTCGGTAAATAGCGTCACGGGTAGCTCCCGTGACGGGACGCATTTTAGTCATATTTCATACTCTTCGACATGGATAGCACTAGAACAGTTAATTATTAAATATTACCTTAACATCTTGTACAGTCTTTTTCTCCCAGGTTACAAATTGATATCAAATGTTTAAGTACTGATGCAATTCTTACAAATTAAACTTGTTAAAATGCTTCTATGTACTCACACCAAGCTCGTTTGTAAAGTTATAACTGAATAGATGGAGCAGAGATTGTTAATTGACGTTCTTAATATTGGACCCCGAGCCGGCTGGGATCTTTTGTGTCTAAGTTTGGATCATCCTATGGGGATAGTGACATGCTTGGCCAAACCTGACTGGACCTTTTTGTGTGGATCAATGTTAAAATCTCAATTATCATCAATGCAAACATTGATTATGGTTATATTTTGATTTCAGCTTTGCTTAATTAAATTACTTAACCTTTCTGTTACGAAAATTATTTGACGAGTAAACCTTGCTGACTGGCATTTCATTGTGTTGTTTTATGAAATGTCAGTCAGATCTTGATAGTGAGTTCACTGAAGACACTGTTGCAGAACTCGAGCCAGTACTCGAAAACTACGTGGAGTACCTGCCTCTCGAAGACTAGACGATCACCTTCGCGGCTGCACTTTTAAATTTGGAATAATGTAATTTGTGTAGTATATATGTTGATTAGGCCACAGACGTATGCTTTTGTATTGTAATAATATTATCTGTACTATTTCTTATAAGCATGCAAGATCCTGCCATTTTTATTCATATACGCATCGGTGTTTAGACCAAGGAGAGAAAGAAAAGAAAAAAGAGAGAGAGAACAGAAACAAAATATATTCCACCTTGTTTTAAGCACATCACAGGCCCGTTCGCGTTCTCGCTCCCGGTAGAATGGGAAGTGTGGCGTGACATGTGTAAGTGGTTTTGAATGGCTCACTTCCACTTTCTTGGGGCATTACATTGCTCTACATGATGTGCCATAGCAGTCAAGAACATGTAGCGTGTCGAACCCATGGTGGGGGCCTCAGCTACGGCTCCTCGATCGCCCAAGTTAAAACTTGAGAGAGATAATATATAAAATATATTAAATGAGAAAGAGAAAGTATGAGAATGAGAATGAGCTCAAATCCTTTCAAACGGAAGGATGGATACATACATACATATATACATAGCGTTTATGGAAGGAAAGTTTAGTAATTCTATTTTGATGATGTGCTCCAAGACGCGTGAACCTTTGCCAATATTAGGCCTAAGGCCACTTTATTGGATAGTATATCCCCACCTCTCTTCATCAACCTCCTCTTCCTCCTTCACACGTAGCCGTCGATGCCGCCCACTGGTCATATCCATCGCCCCCGCCCCTCTTCCTTGTCCTCCCATCATCCTCTTGCAGTTAAACCTAAATAATGTAAAAAGATCATTTAAACCAAAATAGGCCAATTCAATCAAAATGGATAAAATTGAGGAGGAGAGGAGGCGGGCGGCGACAATAACGGCAGCGACGACGGCAGGAGGATAAGGCGGATGCAGCTACGACGGCGATGGAGAAGAAAGGGTGGCAATGGTGGCGCAAGGAGAAGAACTGTAGTGTAGGAGAGAGAGAGAGAGAGAGAAAGTAAAGCTGGAATTTTACTCAAGTATAGAGAATATGTATCAAAGCTAATGCCAAACTTGTCAATAAGATGTAATATCTTTAGCATTTTGTGTAATGTGAGCCTGTGACTAGCAGCACTCCATATGCTGACCGGCAATCCGCACAAGTCCAACACTCATTATGGTTCTTGTTCCGATTATTATTATTGCAAATGTTGAATAATCAACATATGGTCATAACTGTCCTAACAATTATTATCATTTGCTATGCAAATGTTGAATAATCAACATATGGTCATAACTGTCCTAACAATTATTATCATTTGCTATCACTATTTTTTGTCATCCAAAATTCGAAAGAGAAGAAAATGAGTAGTTAAAGGGGGGGAGGTGCATGAGGAGAAACCGAGCTCTCGAGTCAATCCAATGCCCGAAATAACCCAAACCCTGCAATAACTCCCCCCCTCAAACCATTTTCCAATCAAGCTCCCTCTTCATGCTTTTTCTCTCTCGACCCTTCTCTCTCATATTTATTCCAGCAACAACCTCTACCCTTAGAATAATCCCACAAAATATATAGTAGCCCCCAATTTAATGCCCCCCCGACACTCACACACCCTGCAAGCTAGCAAGAGCCAAAGCAAAATCCCCTCACGCATCATTCATTCAACAGTGACTACCCCCTTGTTGCATTAAAAAAAAAGGAACAAGCCCGAGAAAGCTGCAGAGAAAAAGGGTAAAAGATAAAGGCAGGCAGTACTCCCATCGCAATCTCACTACTGCGTTTAGCCACTGAAAAAGCTCTTAATTTCATGTTCCTGAAATCGTTTCCCCCTTCTAATTCCCCCCCAGCAAGCTGGGCTCCCACTGTCTCCCTTGCTTGGGCACCCCAGGGGAATTCCAGTGTACTTTCGAGCAGCGAGCCTTTCTTTTTCTTTCTTCTGTGGGGGCTTAAATGCTAGGTGCAGCTGCAGGTATGGGACACTGTACCCTCTCTTTTCTTTTCCCCTTATTTTAATGTTGCTGTTTGATGCACGATGCGTGTGTAAATGAATGAATGTATTGTGTATTTACAGGGGGGTTTCTTGTTGCTTGATTAATTGGGCTCTTCCTTCCTTGTTTGCTCTTTGGGGGGTGGGAATCAACTGTTACTTCTTTCTATATAAATCTTATCTGTTCACATAGTATACTTGATACAAGAACTATTAATTGTGAGAAATTGAATGCAGGGGTTAGGTGGAAGCTATTATAAGGAGGAGGAGGTGTTGTTGTTGTGGGAGCATAGACAGACAGAAAAGATCTTTCCACATACAAAGTGAAAGAGGTCCCCCTCCTCATCTCAAGAACTACCATCATCATCATTTCAAGAAAGTAGCTGGATAGCATATATCATCATGGCTTCATCAAACAGGCACTGGCCGAGCCTGTTCAAATCCAAGCCCTGCACCGGCCACCCCCACCACCAATGGCAGCATGACATCAACCAGCCCCCACTCCTGTCTGCGGCTGCAGCTGCAGCACCTGCTTCTTGCCAGAAAACTCCCTACACCTCAGGTTGTCATTTATTTTCTTTCCTATGGTTAGGTTTAGGTTTAGGGCAACGGTTTTTTATTTCATGGTATTTGAAATATTGGTTTAGGGCTGGCGGCGGGGGCGGAGGAGCGGAGCCCGGAGCCGAAGCCGAGGTGGAACCCGAGGCCGGAGCAGATCCGGATCCTGGAGGCGATATTCAACTCGGGGATGGTGAACCCGCCCCGCGACGAGATCCGCCGGATCAGGGCGCAGCTCCAGGAGTACGGCCACGTCGGCGACGCCAACGTCTTCTACTGGTTCCAGAACCGCAAGTCCCGCAGCAAGCACAAGCAGCGCCACCACCTCAAGCCATCGTCACGTGCTTCTCAGCCGCCGGCGCCCCCGGCCCCGCCTGCCTCTACCTCGCCCTCCGTGGCCCCGCCGCTTGCTGCCACGTCCTCGTCCTCGTCCTCGTCGGAGCGGTCCACTGGGTCGGACAAGAATAATATCCTGCATCCGCTGGTTTCGGTCGCCGCTTCTGTGAATCAGATCGATCATGCTAACTATTTCCAGAGCCCGGCGCCGGAGTTCTTGGTTGAAAATGTTTATAATACCAGCTTGCATGGCAGTGGGAGTGCTCAGAGCACTCGGGGGCTCTGCCTGTCGACGGAGTTGCCGCCTGATTTTGCGTCGGTGCATGGCCAGGGGATTAATGGGCTCGTGCCGGGTCTGTGGACTGAGCTGATGATGGGTGCTGGGCACCATGATCATGGTGTTAAGAGTAGCAGTGAGGGATCTGTTGTTGAGGTGAGCAATATCTGCAACAACGCTAAGATGGAACAAAACCCTAACCCTAACTACTCCACTGCTGCTTCTGCCGTTGCTACAACAACCTGTGTTGCTACTGATCATGTTGGGATACAAGGTATGCTTCTCTGTTCGTATCTGTACTCTATATTTCATTTGTGTCGTTGTTTCAACTTCGAGTGATTTTGTCAAGCAAAGGCTGAGCGTGTCCGCACGGTGCATGACCGAGTTGAGTGCTGTGCTGAACTCTCAATCAAGTCAAATCGGTGTTTTTGGTTGGTTTTTTGAGAAATGAGAGAGATTGGCAAATGAAAATAGACATGTTGATTGAAGAGATTGATGAACAAACGAGGGCTTTGTGTTGTCATATCATGGAGATTCTCGAGAGAGAGCGAGACAGAGAGGGGAGATGGTACCTCTGTTGAAAAGATTGAAACGATCGTAGAGCCTAATTAAGCCTTTCTTTTAATTACGAGAAGAGTCATTAATTAGTTTTTCACATTGAGCTCGATCGGGCGCCATTATCTATATTGGTCTGCATGGCATTAAACAATACGCAAGTCTTTCTCCCTCGTAGGGAGCATTGGCGGTTGACTCATAATTAATTTGTCAAAGCACTCTATTTAATCACAGGTTTGACTTTCTAAACAAGGTTCTTAAATTTGATTTGATGACTTTTTTGTGCGTGTTTGACTGCTATATATGAAGGGATCGGAAACGGCGGCGGCGGCGCGGGGAGGTCGACGGTGTTCATAAATGGGGTGGGGTTCGACGCGATCGCCGGTCCGCTCAACGTGAGGGAGGTGTTCGGGGACAGCGCCGTCCTCATCCACGCCTCCGGCCACCCAGTCCTCACCGACGAGTGGGGACTCACCCTCCATCCCCTCCAACACGGGGCTTCCTACTTCTTGGTTAACATCTCTCTTCTTTTTAATTTCACACGCTTTCACTAATGATTGCTAATTTTTTTGCTTTTCTCTGTTCCTGGTTGCAGGTTTAGGAGAACATTAGGGACACTTATCGGTGCTTTGCTGCTGTTGCTGCTTCAGGAGTCCTTATAATTAGTCTCTCTTTCTATCCAACATAATTAGATATAGTTTTAATTTATAGCTATAATCAGCTGATCCCCACTATAATATCTAGTTGCCTACTAGTTCATGTAGCTTTGTTTCTTCAAGCTAGCGCAGGCTATTTGTCATGTAATTGTTGAATTATATGCTTAATTAATTTCCTCACTACTATTTTATCTTATCCTCTCTCTCTCTCTCTCTCTCTCCGGCCAATTTGGCATGCAATGACATGGCCTTCAAAAGCTAGTGCAGGGAAGTGGGGAGGCAATTTGAATGATGTGAACGTCTTTGATGGATGATAGAAAAGTAGGAGGGGTTGAATGAAACTTTGGCACGACGCAGGGTCTTATCATCAACAGTGGGAGCGAAACCATAAGCTTGGGTACGTAAAGATCGTAGCTAGCTAGCTTTCTACATGCCGACCAAAGGAATTTTGACCGACAAATGATTTGAGAGGGGGGTAGGGTTTGCCTTGCACCGGGGATAGGGTTGCAGGATTATATATGAAGGGTGCACGTCAAATATGTGTGCGTGAGCGCCAACTACAGTTGAAGGGTTTTTGACGAAACCCTAACCTCAGCTGATAAAGGGGGGAAAGGGCTACCATAGTTGGCCTGCTGTATGTTTTTGTTGGAAGGTGTGGATCTGGTTGATTGACATGGAGCTCTGGTATGATTTTATTTTAGGAAATTACATAATTTTTTTTGGAAAAAAGATTTCAGAATTTTGATTTAAAATGCATCCATTAACTTGATGCATGATTATTTAATTATTTAAAAAGGATTATTCGGCAACCGATAGAACTTACTTCTAGAATGTCAAAGTAATCCAAATGGCAATCAACGGCAGCTAAAACCTACGTAAATGACACTTACGACCGCTTTCCAAAATTTAGAAACTTCTGTTCAAACTCAAATACGTTTCAAAACAGCGTTTCTACCGAGTCGGCGATTCAGCTCGTCCACGATTTTGATCATCCCCCACCTTCGACTCACGTGCGACACACACACACACAATTATTTCAATTCGCTTGTACCCCAAATATGTTACCTCTACGTGACTACAAAGATGCGGGCCCACATGTCAGTGTCACAGAATAGTCACGTAGTACGTGGTCCGACGTTTCTCCCCGTTTACAAATCAAGAAAATTAAAATTAGCATTTAAACCTTTTCCATGTTAATCAGGCATGTAGCGTCAGTCTAGAATACCAATGGGGTTTTAAAAAGGGTTTTCCTGAAATTAGTCCCTTAAATTATGCGTAATTTCTATTAGTCCCTTAATTCTTCGTATTTTGAGTTTAATCCTTCGAATCTTAAGTCGTTAACCTAAATAGTCACACATCCTATATTCTGTTAAATAGTTAGATTAATTAACGATTAATTAACAATTAATGTTAATTAACTAAGAATTAAGCCCTAATGGAAGGGGGTGTGGTGGGGTGGGGTGGGTTGGTGGGTTGGTGGCGGTGGGTGGAGGGGGTGGCTCCTCCCAATTCTCCCCCACCTACCCGCCGCTGATCCCCACCCCCAACCCACCGCCGATCTCCCCCTCCCCTTCCCCTCTCACCCCCCTCCTCCTCTCCCTCATCCCCCTCCTCCCCGCCACCGCTCCCCCTCCTCCTCCCCCTTCATCCCCCACCTCCCCATCCTCCTCCCTCTCATTCCCCTCCTACCCGTCGCCTATCTGTAACGACCCGCTCCCGGGGGCCCGTTATTTATTTGATTTATTTGCAGGTTCCGCAGTTTACCAGTGAAATCAGCATAGTTACAACGCAGAGATGTACCAACAACACTCAAACCAGCTTACAGACATTATTACAGTCCAAATTAAAGTACAACAACCAGCACTCTCTCACACCAATACATGAAAGGAAAAGTACGGAAAGGAAATACAGAATGGAAATACATCTCACAACACACACCAACACAGATAACTAAAACTCCGCGGCTTCTGGGTCGTACGCAGGCTCCTCGTACTCTGGGGCGATCTCCTCGATCAGGTCGTCGTCTGTCGGTGCCACAAGTGGAACCGAAGGTAAGTCACAAAGATTCTAAACAAAGAAAAGGAGTACTGTACAAGTATGACAAGCAGAGGTAAAGTAAAGTACGGTGTAGTGTCTGTACAAGTGCAGAAAGTAAAGTGCATGACTGTAAAGAAGTAACCGTGCAAGCTCCACTAGAACTACGTGACTCAAGTCGGAGAGTACAATATGTGACCGTTCAGTTCGTCTCTTGCCTGGGTGCTACCCAGACGAATGCCGGTACCCAGGCAGCAGTATGGTTTGCCGAAACGCAGGCAGCAGGACAGGGCGCCGAAACACAGGCGACAGGACAGGTAGACCAAACTCTAGTCTCGTCGGAGGGGGCTGTGCTGTCGACGGCGGCGGCGGGGGCAAAGGCCGACGGCTCGGGGTGACTACGGCGACGACGAGGCGGCGGCTCGGGGCGGTTGCGGAGGCGGAGGTCACGGAGGCAGGTGGAGATCATCGGAGGCCGTCGTGGGGGCTGTCGGAGCGGGCTCGAGATGATCGGAGATGGGGTGTTCGAGGCTGAGGCACGTCGACGAAGGCCGGAGGAGCGGAAACGGTCGGGGCTAGGGCAGCGAGCTTGGAGGGTGGTGTTTCGCTGCAGTGTCTTCGTCGGAGAAGCAAGGGCGGAGGGTTGTCTTCGGAGCTCGGTGAAGAGGCTCAGGCGAAGGACGTCGACGGTGGAGGGGATGTGGGGTCCTTTCGGGGTGCTGGAGCTCACGGCGAGCACGAGGGAGGGCTTCGGGGGTCGTGTGCGGTCGAGAGGGGGTAGCAGCGTTTGCAGCGGCGGCGGAGATGTGGGAGAAGCTTGGTGCGGCGCTGGGTGCCGTCGGGGATCATGGCGGAAGCGTGGCGATGGGCTGACGACAGTGACGACGTCGACGTCGTCGACGGTGGTGAAGCGTGGTTGGAAGAGGTCGGACGTGGGTGTGGAAATAGGCGGACGAGGGTGTTTGTCGGAGAACGGGGATGGGTTCGGGGTCATAGCCTGGGGAAGAGAGCGATTAAGGGGGATATTTGTAGATAATCAGAATTAACATATTCAATACTTAGTCAAAGTGTAATAAATTAGGGGGTTGGGAAAACTTGACTAATTTTAGAAAATGCGCAAGGACGTGAATCACATGGTGCTTACGGGTATAAGTTAGATAGGTGAGTAGTTAATTAAAATAGTTAATAGGGTAATTAGTAATTAGGTAAAAAGGTTAAAACGTAATTAGTAGATAATGTCAAAAATACAAAATTACGATTTTGCCCCTACTAGTAAACGTGTCCGAAAAATTACGAAAACATACCCACGGGATCGTATCGTCGCGAGGATGGCGAATACAAGATCCGTTCTGGGATTTGAGCTACGGAAATACTAGTTTAGAGTCAAAACGTTTAGAAAGCGGGTATGTGGGTTCTAGGCTGAAATGATATCTGAAAATTACGAAATTAATCTGGGGAGCCCTAAATGATCATAGGATGCTACTGCAGAAGTTCGAAAACGTTTTGAAGACGTTTGTATAGAAAATAAATTCGTCGAATCAAAACGGTAATTTTGAAAGATGAATTTTAACAGAAATGTTTTGGGTATTTGAGGAAATCTGAAATTGCTGAAATACTTTATAATAAGTCTAGTGTTTCAAAATATTTTTATAAGAATTTTTTTGAAATCAGTTTAAACTCCTGATCAACCATTACAAAACACAATTAAAAATGAAATTACTTCAAATATTTAGCTTACATGTTTTGGAAAAATTCAGGTCGTTACACTTTCTCTCCCCTCCCCACCTCCGCTCTCCCCCTCCCCTTCCCCCTTCATCCCCCTCCTCTCCCTCATCCCTGCCACCGCTCCCCCTCCTCCTCCCCCTTCATCCCCCACCTCTCCCTCCTCCCCCCTCTCATTCCCCTCCTTCCCGACACTGCTCTCCCTCTCCTCCGCCCCCTCATCCCCCATCCTTCCTGTCGCCGATCCTCCTCCCCGCCGATCTCCCCGTCTCCTCCCCCTCCTCCCCACCGCCGCTCTCCCCCTCCTCACCCCCTTCATTCCCCTCCTCCCGGCCACCATTCTCTCCCCCCGCCGCCTCATCCTCCTCGTCCCCTCCTCCCCCCATCATCCCCCCTCCTCTCCGTCGCCTCATCCTCCTCGTCCCCCTCCTCCCCGCTGTCAATCCTCCCCCGCCGCCGATCTCCCCCCAATCCCGCCTCCCTCATCATCCCCTCTTCTCATCATCTCCGCCCCGTCGCCGCCGCCGCCGCCTCCTCATCGCTGTCGTTGCCGTCACGAACAGGCTGGACACGTCAGTGCTAACAGCCACGTCAGCACTAACAGAGTTTTTAAACAGAAAATTAAAATGTGTGACTATTTTAGTTATAGTTAATGGTTTGATGGATTAAACTCAAAATACGAAGATTTAAGGGACTAATATCAAATTATACAAGATTTTAGCGACTAATATGAGAAAGACCCTTAAAAAAAAACATTTTTCATGTTCCCTTGGTCCCATATTGAGGTCAAATCGTGGGGTCCTCGTAAGAGATCTCCGCAACTCGTTCCGCCGCTCTCTCTCGACCATCCGGTCCAATCACGGGGAACGCGCAACTTACTCGTACGTTGCCCCGGCGGACCACCAGACCGCCCCCAAGATCCGTTAACGAATTTCCAGCGCGGATCGACGAAGAAGAACAGCAAGAAGCCCACCTCCCTTTTTCCTCCTTCGCTCCAAAATAAAAGACCGACGCCTCTCTCTGCTTTCTCTCTCATCCTCAACCTTCAATAAGTAATTATCTTTCTCTCTCTTTCTCTTTCTCTCTCTAACCCAGAGAGAGGTCTGAGAACAGAAGAAGAAAGAAAAGAAGAGAAACGGGAAGGTTGATTGGATCTGATCACCGGCGGTCAATTTACTTTACTTTACTTAAGAATAAAAAGAATGGCGTACAGAGCGGACGACGATTACGATTACCTCTTCAAGGTTGTGCTGATCGGAGACTCAGGGGTTGGGAAATCTAACCTGTTGTCTCGATTCACGAGGAACGAGTTCAGCCTCGAGTCCAAATCCACCATCGGCGTCGAATTCGCCACCCGGAGCATACACGTCGACGACAAGGTCGTTAAGGCCCAGATTTGGGACACAGCTGGCCAAGAAAGGTACAGTCTTTGCTTTATTCCTCTTTTATTATTTAGATCTCATGCCCTAAATAATTCATGTGCGTGTACTTCAGATCTGAACATTCCTATCTTCATTTTCTTAACGGAGGAATCGGAATGAATCGCGAAATTCGATAATGTTAATCTTGTCTGATATGGATCGAATGAGAAACAAAATTTATCTACAGTAATTACTTTATACTTCTCTTGATTAGAAAAACTGATGCGTGAAATCATAGTGAAGGACGCAATCCTCTAATATAACTGATGTAACTACTTTAAAGAAAAAGAAAACATTATCAGCGTGATCGTTAGATCTAATAGAGCGAAACGTAATCGGCGTAATTTGATTATATCGCATTGCTTTTGTTGTGTCGTTCATGCTTGATTACTCAAGATGTAAATATTCTTCCACATGTTCCTGATGTTTGCATTGATATCTCAATTCTATTTGATGACTTCTTCTGGGGCCGCTTTGCTTTGGTTGCTTGTTGAAATTTTTGGAATTCATGGAGCTGAGAATAGTGGATTTGCAATCAAATTGTTTTGTTTTGTTATTTGTGAATAGGTGCTAAATTCCATTGAAGTCAAATTGTCGTGGTCTAGTTGGTTTGTGTTTTTTTAATGCGTTTGGCGCCGCTTTTATTTATGGACATATCCTTTTCAAAGAAGTAACTTTTCAAGAGTGCTTCTTCGAAAGGATTTTTTTTTTTGATAAATCACAGTTTGGTAATTTGAGTATTTTAAGCGCTTATGGTTACATGTTAATACGTTAAATAATTTGTGGAAAAGATATGTGTGAGAATGTTTACAAGATTTATAAAATTTGTCGGAGAGAGGGAAGATGAAACTCGGTGAATGAGTGTGATGTCAAGCACTTGCGAAATTGGAGATGAACAAAGAGATCAGGTGGAGTGGGTTTTTTAGCTTCTTAGACATTAACTTTTCACCTACTGCTTGCCTCATAGTCCTTTTCTAAATGGATTTTCAAACACCCATCTTCTGAAAATATATACTCATTTGCTTTAAAGACATACGGTACTTACCATAGGCAATGCCAAGCATGCCATTAGGTTACAATATTTACCTAATAGCACATAATTCCTTGGTTAGACAGATTGAATTGCAAATACAACTGGATCTAGCATTCCACTAGTGAAGCAAACAAATGGCACTTCATGAAATCCAGTTATTGGGAATCCTGATTTTCCAATTACATATATCAGCTGGGGTCATATTCTGCTTCCTATTTTCTATCTATGACCTCCCCTTTGTTTGCGTTTTCTTGCTTTTATGTATATAGTTTATCATACCAAAGAATCTTGTATTACATACCCTTTTCTTTTTCTGTATGTTTCATCTTATATGCACATTAAGTTGATTAAGTTATTTCAAGAATCTGAATCGGAGTAGAGTTGAGAGATGAGTATCAGTGTCTTATATGTGGAACAAACAGGAACTAGTAGACACAGAGTTTTGAAGTTATAAATGCGAAGTATCTTATCTGAGATTGATTGCTAGTTCTATTTGTTGTATTTCATCCTTCTACATCTTTGTTCTTTTATTTTTCTTGTACTTCTTCCCACTCTCATAAAGGAGTCTCCATGAATGTCATTTTGATGTACATATCATTCAAGGATCTTGATATGATTTTCTAGGGGGTTTATGTAGAAAATGTATATTTTGGTGGAAAGGAGAGATTTTTGGGGAAAAGATGAGATTTTAGGGTTTTGGTAAGAGAGATTTGGGGAAAGGGAAATTTTTATTAAGAATAAAACTGAAAACAAAGGATTAAAAGGATAAAGTTGAGATCTTTCGAGAGGATCTCGCTCTCCCAAACCGTCGATTCGAGAGGGGGCCGTGCTCTCCAACGAAAGAGGGATAATCGCACCTCAAACAAGTTTTTCTTCTCCAAAATCAAGCATGCCCTCTCTAATACACATAGCCCCATATATATAATAAACTAAAGACTGAAAATTTCAAAAAAGTCTCTAAAACTGAAAATTACTAGAAAGCCCCTAGAAATCTGAAAATTATGAAAACGCCACAAATAGGCCAAAATTGTAGATCTATCTCCGTTCTCGAAAAATCACCTTGTTCTCACTGTGGTGTGTGAAATCCATAGATAGTTTACTCCAAGTGGAGATTCCTATCTCCCCGGGGTCTTCTCCCTCCACCACATTGTCTCCCTCATCGTCGTCCACAAACATAATCTGGAGCTTGCGAACACCACAATGATGCCCTGGGGTAAACTTCTCATTGTACTTGAAGCACAATCCATACATTATCTTCTCCCGCATCTCAGCCTCAGTCATATTCTTGAGCTGCCAATCCGATAGTGACTCATCATGTTTCTCTTTGCTGGCCTGATCTATCCCTGTTGGTGCCTTCTATCCTCTTATCGTCGGTTGACTGTGAATAGAAAAGCCTCCTCCAGTCCCTATAGATCTCTTCTCCTCTGCAAGGTGATCCTCTGCTAACTGCACTATGTTCATTCTTCGTACCAATTCTCGAGGCTGATGGAGGCAGAGCTTTGCTCGTATGTTGGGCTTGAGCTCCTTCATAAAGCACTCTCGCAAAGTCTTCTCAGATATGACTCTGACCCGTCCTAGCAGTGACTCAAACTTCTTCTTATGCTCCCTAACAGAGCCATCATGCCTCAATATTATCAGCTGCTCATGTAGGCTCTCCTACCGTGTATCCCAAAATCTGTCCACCAAACGGTCATTCAGCACATCTCGTGATTTGATCTGCTTCATCTGCTCCCTCCATAAGAACCAAGACACCGCATCTCCCCCGAGGCAAACCGTGACAACGTCCAATCTCTGCTTATCTGACTTGTACGTCACTCAGAAGAATCTTGCTGACCTATAAATCCAGCTATGGAGTCGTATCTCTCGAATATCGGCATCTTCAGCTTCCTCACGTGGCTGTCCATCCCAAGATTTCCCTGATCTACTCGTCCACCCGTGAATCTGGGGTGATGGGGTTGGTGACGACACCGCTCACTGTGTCGCTCCAGTCCTCTCTGATGGCCCTCATCTCGGTCCCTATATCCATACCAATCCTCATCGCCCCTCTCAAAGCATCAGTCCTCCTCCTAAACCCAGTCCCTGCCACCGTCCTCGGGGTACTCCTCATAAGCTGGAATTAGACGTCGTCGCCTCTCAGGAGCATATCAGGACCCGTGGGTACCCTGAAAGTTGTAATCGTCATCGTCGTGCTTTCACACATACTCTGGAGGGTCATCGGCATCGTAGCGCATCTCTGGGGGCCTCGGGGCCCTTGTCGGCATCCTAAAGTCACGATGAACCCCTGCATATGCCCTGCAGGGGCATGGCACCCCTGTCGTGAGATGGCAGGAGCGGGACTCCCCTGCAACCCCTGTGCAGCCCCCTGCAAGCGGTCTCACAGGGGCGACAACCCCTGTTTTGGGGCCTGGGGGATGGTGCCCCTGTGTTGCCACCTGCATGGGGTCCCACAGGGCGACAACCCCTGTTTTGTGGCTTGGAGGGGCTGTCGCCCCTGTTCAGCCCCTTGTAGGGGGTCCAGTAGGGGCGACAGCCTCTATTTTGCTACCAGACAGATCTGGCACCATGTTTTGGCTTCCTGTGATTTCGGAGGGTCGTCGTCTTTCATCGTGGGCTCCTTCTCGACCTCCGCGTAATACTCGTCGACGTCGAAAATTATCACCTCTTCGTATTCCAGTGCCTTTCCCTTTACGTTCTTCAAAGTCATCAACTTTCATCCTAAATTAGGGTTTTCCACATCATTGGATTGCGTAGCCTTTGAAGCCCCTAAATTTGTTGTGAAGTTGTGCCACGACTTGTGCCAAGGCTCTATCCCCGTCGTCAAATCTTTGCTCCACCATTGCCCTATCTTTATCCACAGTCACCCTAATTTCCTCCATGATTTTCTTCAAAACCTTGACCTTGCCATCGAACTTTTCCTCCAAAGCGTTGATCTTTTCTGTGGATCTCGTCACCCGCCTTGGATCTTACCACTTTGATACCACTTGATAGGATTTTCTAGGGTTTTTATGTTGAAAAAGGTGATTTTTGGTGGAAAGAAGAGATTTTTAGGGTTTTGATAGGAGAGATTTGGGAAAAGGTGGATTTTTATTAAGAATAAAACTGAAAACAGAGAATTACACGAATAAAGTTGAGACCTTTCGAGAGAATCTCACTCTCCCAAGCCGCCGATTTGCGAGGGGGTCGCGCTCTCCAATGAAAGAGGGATAATCTCACCTCAAACAAGTTTTTCTTCTCCAAAATCAAGCATACCTTCTCTAATCCCCATATATATAATAAACTAAAGACGGAAAACTACAAAAAAACCTTAAACTGAAAATTACTAAAAAGCCCCTAGAAATCCGAAAATTATGAAAACGTTCCCAATGGGCCAATATTGCAAATCTATCAGATCATGGAGGGTTCTTCCTCATAAATCATGATCTCTTAAAGTCTATTGTAAGTGTTTGCAAATGTATCCTTTAATTTCGTGCCTAATGTATTTGTTATTTGGAGATGCTTTTATAAATGTATTGATTAAAGAGATGCACTTATAATGGCCCTTAACTAGATTCATAGTTTCAAGTTGGATTGTTTGCCAATTGTTTATTAAATGTTGTTTACTTTTTTAGTACTATGGATACAAATTTGTGCATGAATATTCATGTAAACTTTTTGTAGCATCTATTTACATTCTT
The DNA here is from genome assembly GCA_030789695.1 of Scilla litardierei. Classification (NCBI taxonomy): domain Eukaryota; kingdom Viridiplantae; phylum Streptophyta; class Magnoliopsida; order Asparagales; family Asparagaceae; genus Scilla; species Scilla litardierei. The sequence goes on from CM061136.1 coordinate 198,927,731, forward strand.
TTCACTCTATAGATTATAATCAACTAATAGTTGTCATTTTTCGGGGGACTAGTGGACTACTATTTTAACGTGGATGATTGAGTACTGCGCTTGAATTCTGAATTTGATACATTGTATCAGCAAAGAATGTGCTATAGCTACACGACGCTGTTAATTAAGTTGGCAACCTAAGATGTTAATTCAGCACAGCTCCATATCACACATGCCCCAAGGAAATCTTTATAAAATTATTTGCCTAGTCGTTGACATAACATCAAATATCATAGTTGGGCAAAATTTCTGGCTGATGAAACAAAGGGGGCTTGCCAATCTATGACAGCTAACCGAGAAATGAGAAAACCAGGGTAACTGAATCAGATACAAGGGTGCTGTAGGAATTGTTATCATCAATAATCGACCATATGAGCCATGTAAAGATGTGTCAAAATAATAGTGTTAACTTAAGAGTTGTGATTAACAGTGCTTTCTCCAAAGTGGTATAATTTTTCTTAAGTCCCTGTTAAGATCACTTTATCTTCTATTAGTACGGAGAGTAGATGGGTCAAGGATTTGTCTGGCTTGTGGTCTTACGTTGTTATAGGAACTCTAGATGTCAGCAAGATTTAAGGAAAAAGTTGCCTTTTTTTTGTTATGATTAATATGGTGTGTACCTTTTATTTCACAAGGGCGAACCAGAATCCAGATGGCCAAAGTTCTTGTTTGGTTATCTTGTCAGAATCATGGCAGTGGTTTCTTTATCGCGAAACTAGTCAAGCATTCAGCATTTAGAATATATCAACTGTATAAAGCATGAGCGCATTCTTGTCTCATCTTTGGCTGAGTTGAAAGGGTTACAATTTTCACTCATTGACTCCTCTCTTTTTATGTGAAATCCTAATACTTCTATCAATTAAATTAACTTTTAGTGTGTAAGCTTGAGCTAAATGCATAGCTGTTTTGATGCCGTACCCTATAGGCATCTTGTCTGATATACCAAAAACTAAGGGCTGGGACTTGAACCTACAAATTATTTAACTGCGTAATAATTCATTTCATTGTATTGCAGACTATCTCAAATTCTCAAATGTCTGAAATGCCCTAATGTTGGCAAAAAATAAGCAGAGTTTTTAATTTATAATTTTCTAAAATTAGCAACAAAAACTAATAAAGGTGAAATGTTGATTGTTGTGTTCCTCTGCCAAAAGATACCGTGCAATTACAAGTGCATACTATAGAGGAGCTGTAGGTGCGCTTCTAGTGTACGATGTCACCCGACACGTAACATTCGAGAACGTGGAGAGATGGCTCAAGGAGTTGAGGGATCACACCGACGCCAACATTGTCATCATGCTGGTGGGGAACAAGGCAGACCTGCGCCATCTACGGGCAGTCACAACCGAGGATGCCAAGGCATTTGCAGAGAAGGAGAATACCTTCTTCATGGAGACATCAGCCCTGGAATCGCTGAATGTGGAGAATGCTTTCACCGAAGTTCTCACCCAGATATATCGCGTCGTCAGCAGGAAAGCCCTTGACATTGGCGATGATCCCGCCGCGCTGCCCAAGGGACAGACCATCAACGTTGGCAGCAAGGATGATGTGTCAGAAGTGAAGAAGGCCGGTTGCTGTTCAAGCTGAAGGTGAGATGGTTGCGAACTTTTTATCATCTCCGGTGTTATCGGTCTCTCAACGGTGGTGTGTGATGTCGTCGGCAAGCAGATTTTACCTGCTGTTTGTATTTGCCTGAGATGACGGCTAAAAGAATTCGGATGTGGATTTGTTGCTGGAAAATATTATTGTTTCTTGATTGATATGTATTTGCCTGATATTCTTGTATCGTAATCAAAACGTCCTGCTCACTTCACGCCTGACTGCTACCGCCCCTTGGAGTGATTGTGTCTTGTTTCTATTTTGTTTCTATTCAGTTGGTGTGCCTTGTTGTTCTGATAGCGAGAACCAAACGATGCAGGGAAATCAATTAAAATGCATGCCCATACTGCTGCAAGCTTATTCCGCACTGATTCAAGTTTATATGAACGTTTTTATATTCATTGTGATCCATATGCTTATTAGGAGACAGATTAAGATGATTAAAGTGTGGATACAATCACACTTTCTTCCTTCTTCCAATGGGTTTATTAACCTCCATTCTTTTTAAAATTAAAAAAAAAGGCGACAAATATAATGAGCAATGGACATTATCTATCATATAAGTGAGCTTCTTTAAATTGAAATGAATTAGAATTGCTTTTCTTTTGATAATCAAAATCAACAGATTTACACTATCTTAAACTGACAACCCGCTTCGTTGACTCCTCCCCCTTGGCTTGCCTACGGATAAGCTAGCCAGTTGATGCTTTTCTTTGAGATCACATTAAACAGGCCTCGAATTCTTATTAAGAGACGACTCTTCATAGCCTGATCAGTAGCCACCTCCAACTAACCACACATGAATAGAATAGGAAGAATACCGAGGCTTGTTTTTGGAGAGAACAGGCTACAGCACAACAAGATCAGCCTAAAGCAATGGAAATAGAGTAAATTTTGGAAAACCAAGCCAACAGATTCGAAGTGAGAAAGATGCAATTAGAAGCCAAGAACTTCAACATGCTCACCCCTTCGAAGCTGTGTGTATTTTCATCGGAAGCAACAGATTCTTCAACATTGAGCATTAGAACAGCGCAGAACTCCGAAAGAAAAACACATCTTTTTGTTATAATGTTTTCCCCTGAAATAAAAGGGCAAAAGTTCAACATAACAAATCTAGCATCATTCCAAGAAAATACTTGATTAATTTACTACAGCTTCTCATTGACAACATCCGCACACCAGTAAACAAGTCTAACAAAATGAACATTTTTGCTTATGTACAGTTTTTTTTAAAGCTCAAAACAGTCTACGGCCATGGGCAAATGTATCTGGTGCAAGGGAGAGCTATTATCCACAGTTATTTACAACAACAGAACGCTTAGTTCGTTAAACAAATAGATATGCCTCTGATCCCATCATTCTTCACTATCATCCACCGCCAAAGCCGTCTTTTTGCAGATTGGGCACAGGTTCTTCTCCACCAACCATCGCTTTATGCACTCCCCATGGTAACTGTGGCCACAATCCAGAGTGCCTATGATCTCATCCTCCTCATACTCCACCTGAAAACTCGGAATTATTAGTATGCTCAGTAGAAGTCTGCCTCACAAAACAAAATCTGTGAGCTGAACAAGGTGGTCGTAGGGGATTGTTGTCTGCGAGTGACAAAACATACCTGGCATATGATGCAAGCTTCAGACTCGTCCGACAATCTGGGTAAGTCATCTGACAGTAGAAATTTTGTTTGAGAATTACGCATGCTTGTCTTGAGATTCCTGATGATACATTCTTCTGTCAAGCCAGTTTTGACATGTCCAATCTGTTCTTCCAACTCTAGAAGTTCCTGTCATGGTAATTGAAAAGCTTTCATGAAAAGATGGAAACAACTAGTGGCGAACAAACTGATGTCAGAACATTCTCCAGTGACACTGGCATATCTCAATGACTAGAGGTTTTTCCTATTATCTCAACCAGGAAGTTTAGAAATTTGCAATTGAAAGCAAAAGACGATCATACAGATGGCCCAGAAAATTTTGATCCAAACAGGCATGCAGTTTCAGACTCACCCAGCAAATGGCCCAAAGATTAAATCTCTAACTTCTTTACCTCGTAAGACATTTGATCTATATCCAGTCGCATCTCCTGGTGCTGATCGATGGCATTCCCTACGCCATAAAACCCTGATATATCCATGACTGCAGCATCCTGCACATCCATAGGAAAATCACCTTTGTTACACACAGATAATCCCACATCTGTTACACCTTCACTGAATAAACAAACAAATAAAAGTAGACCCGACGCTAATAGTGTGGTCACCATAGTTACCATAATTACCAGGACACTAAGATCACAGTCAGATCTTTCAATGAGCCTTGGCTCCCTAATTACTAGATTTCACCCTGGCACTCAACTAAGGTTAGGCTTCAATGAAGAGTATGAGATATTTCTCATACTTAGAATCTTTAATAATACTTTCATTAAAAATCAGCAACATAAATAGTAAATATTTAGAAATTTTCCGCTTGAAAGGCCTGCTCTTTAACTGAGTTATTCCAGTTCTGTTCTCATGACCACAAACTGAAAGTTAAATGGAATCCTAAGACAATGTCTAAAAAATATAATTTCAGACCTGAATAAACCTCCCTGGGCTGATAAAAAGCATACTTCATATTATATCACATGAATGTAATTAGCTGCAATCTATGGCTGAAGAGTTGGTTCAGAGAAGATGTGTGGTAAAGTCAAAAATTTCAACTTGATGTTTCAATCCACCGCAATGGTCCTCAACCAGATCCAGGACCTGTAAATAGCCCCGGTAAAGCTCTATCTACCAATGCTTAATTGCCCAGTAATTAGGACGGAGCTGGCTATTGTCTTCTTTTTGCCTTGTACCTCTTACCTTTTTGTTCGTCCCTCCTTTTAGGGGATGGGGGTGGGTGATGGCCTTGGTGGTTGAGCTGTGGGTGTCTCTGTCGGTGCGTGTGCACGTGTCTGTGATCTCAGTGATCTCAGTGCATGCACGCGTGTTTTCTTTTTTTGGCAAGTGGGGGTAAGGGTAAATATAGACGATCAAGCTACAACCCCAACCAAAATCTTAGCGTTTTATATTCTCTATTCTTAGCTTATCCTTTTCTTTGTGCCGGAAAGCTCGTAGAGGAAGGCTACAGTAGGGAAGGGACTATGAAGACAAGTTAAAAAGGAGACGTGACATACAGGAAAGATGACCGCCAATAAAAGAACCACATGAAGTGAGACAGAACATCCCATATAGGGGAGAATTATTGTCTTGCAGATCTATTAGATCTTCTTGGGTACGTGATAGGAACCAAACACAAATCTGGAATTTTATTAGTAAAACTGAAAATAAAGGAATAGATTGATTGCATTTGTAGGGGTAATCGCCCTCCCAAGACGTCGATTGATATAAGACGTCCGCACCCTCCTAGAACGAGGAATTCTCCCTCGAAAATATCTCAATAATCAAAACCAAGCATACCTAGGGCCGGCCGGCCTCCATCCCCTTGTATAATAATCCAACTAATAGTCTAATTACCCAAATACCCCTACACTAATAAAATAACACAAAACACCCAAAATAAGCCCCTATTGGACCGGATCTATCATTACTCCGCCCCCGAAAACCACCTTGTCCTCAAGGTGGTGCATGAATTCTATGGCGGTCCTACTCCAAGTGGTGGTCGTCATTCGCTCCAGGCTCTTCATCCTCCACGACATCCTCCTCGTCGTCCACCACTAGCTAGTAGCTAGAGCTTACGTACTCTATAATGGTGCCCGGGGTGAACCTCTCGTCGCATTGAAGCACAGCCCCTTCTGCCTTCTCTCAAGCATCTTCGCCTTAGTCATTTTTCGAATCTGTGCTCCTTGCAGTGGCCCCCCGCTCTTCTCCTGATTGGCTGAGTCTGTCACTGTCTTCTGTTGTCCCCCAATCGTGGGCTGGCTGTGGAAAGAGGAGCCGCCCCCAATCCCTCCAAACCTTTTTGTCTCCATCAGGCGATTCTCCACCATCTGAGCATACTCCATGATCTTTATCAAGCCCTGTGGCTTCTGTATTCGCACCTCGGTGCGAATGGTAGCATTCAGGCCCATCATGAAGGTGCTCTCCATCATCTCATCGGAAGCTCCATGCACTCGTCCTAACAGTGCCTCAAACTTCTCTATGTAGTCCCTCACTAAGCCATCCCGCCTGAGAGAAAGAAGCTACTTCCTCAAGTTTCCCAGATGAGTGTCGTGAAACCTCTCACCAATCCCTTCTTGATCTCTCCTACAAGTGAAACGACCACCTCTCATCCATCCACTGTTACCATGCGAGGGCCGTCCCATCTAAGCATACTGCCACTACCTCTAGCTTCTGATCCTCCGTCATACGAGAGACCCTAAAACATAGCTGCCGTGTAAATCCATGCAACTGGATCATCCCCCTCGAATACATGCATCTTCAGCTTCCTCAACATGTCCGCCGCGAAGGTCCCCTTGTCCCCTCGCCCTCCTGCGTGTCTGGACTAATGATAATATTGCCACCTCTCATGATGCCGCTCATATCTCCTCTGTGGGCCTCCATCACGATCTCCATGGCCCCCTCGTGGGCCTACTCCTTGGCCTCCATAGTCTCCCCAACCATCACCTCCAGCCCCATCACCACGCTCCCCCTCGAAGTCTCGATAGCCTTCTCCAGTCTCTCCAGGGTACCCCTCATAGGCACTGGATGGGTGTTGTCATCTGTCATCATCATACAAGGGGTCAGAAGGATCTCGAAACCCTCCTCCATCGTCACCGTACTCCTGAACCCCCCGGGATAGAAATCATCCTCGAACACGCGCGTCTAGACGTCTGGAAGGGACTGAAATCCTCTGTCGGTGACGTATCCCCCTCGCCATGGGCCCGGAGGGCCGTGGGGAGCTCGTCATAGCTCGGCTGGGCCCTGGGGAGGGGCCGCAGGGCCCTGTCGGCCTCTGCATGGCCCACATGGGCCTACCGGTGATCGGCAGGGCCCGCAGGGGGCCCATGCTGTCTGGATGGGCCCTGGAGGCCCTGGAACTGGGCCGCTAGGCCCGGTGGGTCTTGTCGTCAGGCTCGCGCGAGGCTACCGAGGCCAGCGGGGGCCCGACTAGGGTCGCCGGCCCCCCGGCCCTTCCTCTTTGTTCAGGTAGGCCGGCCGAACCCCTAAGGCAATTTCGGGGTTCAGCCGGTTCCCTCCTTGGTTTCGTGGTTTCGCGGCGATCTACTCTTCCCTTCACAGCTCTTCCTCTTCGTCTTCGAAGTATCGATCGGCGTCGGAAAACAATCCCTCCTCGTAATCCTCCACTTTTTCATTCCCCTTCTCCAAAGGTGTCACCTTTTTTTAAGGATTAGGATTTGCGCCGTCGCCGTTCAATTTCGTCAAAATCTCTGCAAGTTGAAATATGATCTTTGATAGGCTTCTCCATGTTGATTTAGGATTTTCCATTGCTTCGTTAGTTGATCACCATGCATCGTTAGGGTTTTCTTGATGCCTTCGATCTCCCCATTGAATTTTTCCTCCATCGCGTCGATGCGATCTTTGGATCTCGTTGCCGTCGCCATGAATCGACGTGCTTTGATACCAATTTGATAGAAACCAAACACAAATCTGGAATTTTATTAGTAAAACTGAAATTAAAGGGATAGATTGATTACATTTGTAGGGGTAATTGCCCTTCCAAGACGCCGATTGATAAGGGACGTTTGCATCGTCCCATAGAACGAGAAATTCTCCCTCGAAAATATCTCAATAATCAAAACCAAGCATACCTAGGGCAGGCCGGCCTCCATCCCCTTTATAATAATCCAACTAATAGTCTAATTACTCAAAAACTCGTATACTAATAAAATAACACAAAACATCCAAAATAAGCTTCTATTGGACCAGATCTATCAGCACGTTGATCACAAACCACAAGCTCTAATATTAATAAGCATGAAAAATATTGTAACACTGTATTTTGATTCCCCCCCCCCGGGGGGGGGGGGGGGGGGGGCGCACATTGCCGATGGGGGAGAATCGAAACCACAAACTCCCACGGGAAACAGAAGTTGCACACCACCTGGGCTTAGCACTATCTAAATAAATTATGCCAAACATACATATGGTCTTTTGACAAAACTAATGATAACAACATAAGAGAAACCAGCAACCTTGGAAGTGATCATTGTCTGTTCACTTCTTAAATGACACATAGATGCAAAAGACATACTATAAAATTTGCAGTGATTGCTATTTGAATCTCATGTGGGATTTTTTGGGTATCAGTGGCTGCAGATGAGGAGACAGAAATCACCATGTCTTTCGTCCGAGGGTGAAAACATGAGATGTTCACGTTATCCTTTTGTTTTAATCTCTTCACCTTGTATCATACCATCAAATAAAAAAGAGTAAATGCCATTATACCAAATCAGAGTTTGGGATATATATATTTATCATTTCATGTATATATATATAAGACTAAATGCCATAATACCAAATTCTGGATATATCAGAGTTTGGGATATATATTTATCATTTCACGCGCGCGCACACACATGAGAATAATTACTATCATACGTCATATGAGAGCATATCTCATACGCCCTCTCACATAAAGCGCACAATTGATAACATTGAAGCACATGTGGGCTTGTACTTGGGTGATTTATGTGAGAGCGCGTATAAGAAAAGCTCTCATATGGCGTATGATAGCCATTATTCTATATATATATATATATATATATATATATATATATATATATATATATATATATATATATATATAAAGAGATAATTGAGTATGTATATATAACTGTGGAAATGTACAAGTAACCACGGCCAGCTAAGCAAGGACAAACAAACGTGGGTGAGGCTGGGAAGCGTCACCAAGAACAAAGTAAGCCAACTGCATAGCCCGCCCAAAGAAAATGAAAAAGATCTAGACTAATCCTCACGTGTCAAAAAGAGAGGAGGTAGTCGACTTGAGCTCATCACAATCAAAAGGGGGAAGAGGAAGCCGCATCAAAGCAGACACCGGAGACAATTTGAAGCTTGGTGTGGGATTTGGAGAGGAAGATACGGTTGTTCCTCTCCCTCCAAAGATGCCAGACAACGGCGGAGAGGACGAGCCTACATAACCAACCAGTAGCACATGAAGAGAGTAATATTTTGTGCACTGAAAAAAAAATAAAAGCATTTTGCACGGAAAATTCCGTTCGAAATGTTCTCATTTGAAAATGTCTATATAAGTAATATTCTGGTGCAGAAAGAATGGTATGAAAGCCAGTGTGCAAAGAATTTATTCTATTTTTAGGGAAAAAATTCACAATTTTTTTTCCATACAATTATATACCCTAGGAAAAATAATGGATGAACCCTTGGAGGATTTGAGCACCAATCCACCCGTCACAAAATTTAACGGTTTCAAAACAACACAACTTTTTGTAACACCTTGATCGAAGGCCAAATCACATTATTTTCAACCATTATTTTTTGAAGGGTGTATAACATGAAGTGGAGGTAGAAAAAAATTGAAAAAAATTCAAATAAAATAAAAAAAAAACATTTTTGCACGGAAAATTCCGTGCAAAAATATTCTTATTTGAAAATTTGTATGTGTATATATACATATACTAGTCATAACCCGTGTCCGCGGACACGGTTCATTTAACATTTCTCCCGCGAAATCATTGTTCCCCGAAAAATTATTTACACCGCCAAAATTTAACAGAACAATAAATTAGCGTAAAAATATTTAGTGGCACGGGCACCTTCGGCGCAGGCGTCTTCGACGTGGAACAACAAATTCGGCGTCGAACAACAAATTTGGCGCCCGCGCCTTTGGCGCAGAACAACAAATTTAGCGGGCGCCTTCGACGCAGATAAACAAATTTAGCGGGCGCCTTCGGCGTGGGCGCCGAACCTATTTCCCCGGCGAAATCTTTGTTCCCATAAAATTATATCAACAGTCAAAATTTAACATAATAATAAATTAGCGTAAAAATATTTACCGGCACGGGCACATTCGGCGCGGAACAACAAATTCGGCGCAGGCGCCTTCGATGCGGAACAACAAATTTGACGTCGAACAACAAATTTGGCGTCCCCGCCTTCGGCGTGGGACGGGACAACAAATTAGCGTAAAATAATTTAGCGGGGGCGCCTTCTGTTATTTCCCCCGCGAAATCTGTGTTCCCCGAAAATTATTTTCACAGCCAAAATTTAACAGAACAATAAATTAGCGTAAAATATTTAGCGGCACGTGCACCTTCGGTACGGAACAACAAATTCGGCGCAGGCGCCTTCGGCGCGGAAAAACAAATTCGACGTCGAACAACAAATTTGGCGCCCGCGCCTTTGGCGCGTGACAACAAATTAGCGTAAAAAAATTAGCAGGGCGCCTTTGGCGCGGGCGCCAGAACAACAAATAGCAGGGGTTTTTACGCTAAATTGTTGTTCCGCTAAATTGTTTTACGCTAAACTTTTTATTTTGTTTAATTTAATGGAGCATGATTCTCCACAATCTTTCCCAAAGCATTTTTAATTTCAAAGTTTAAGTTTCCAATACACTTTCCCCCCAAATTTAATCTCCACAATCTTTCCCAATGCACTTTTCTACTCAAATTTAATTTCCACACTTTTTCCCAAGGCACTTCTAATTTCAAAGTTTATGTTCCCAAAGCACTTAACCCCCAAAATTTTCACAAAATCCATTCTCAACCATTGATTTACCAAGATCAAATCTCAGCCACTCTTTATCTTGTCCTAGTCAGCCCTAGAATTCAAAAATCATTGTCAAATGTATAATAGATATATATGTATGTATATATGTGTATGTATGTGTATATATGTATGTATATTCGACGACAAGATCCGTTCAGTTTGGTATTTCATGTTCTGATGAACCCTCGGAGGTTTTGATCGTTTATCTAACCATTACAATAAGCTCTGTTGCGACAAAACCGTTAAACATATGAAGAGTGGATGAACGAGCAAAACTCCGCGGATTCACTTGAAAATTGAAGTTTAGGATTTTAGAACATGAAGATCAAAATGAACGGTTCGGAAAGAAAGATAATATATGGAGGTCGGGGGTTTGATGCTACCCAAGGAGGAAATTGGTCGAGGGTTTGATGCTACCCAAGGAGGAAATTTCCTCGTTGGATAGCTAATACCTATATTACTCTTGAGTGTGTGGGGGGGGGGGTTTTCTTGTGCGAAAATTTCACACAAGACCCCATGTGAACTCTTTTTTCAAAAAAAATCAATTTTTTTCATGATTCAATCCATACAATTATATACTCCAAGAAAAATAATAAGTGAACCATATGTAGATTTAACACTCGATTAAGTTATTACAAATTTAACAGTTTCAGAAGAATAGAATTTTTTGTAATAGAATTTTTTGTAACAGCTTGATCGATGATCAAATCGTCAGAGTTCATTCATTATTTTACTTGGTGTATATAATTATATGGATTGAATCATGAAAAAATTCAAAAATAATAATAAAATGTTTCGCACAAGGGCGTTTTGTGCGAAATTTTTGCATTATACAACCTATATATATACACATACTAGTCATAACCAATGACCATAGATCACTGGGCATTCAAATTATTCCATCGAAAAATTTCAACCCATTCAAAATATCCCCTGGAAAAAATTTGCAGTCTCATTCAAAATATTCCCACAAACAAAAATTGTTAAACACATTCAAACTAAAATTTAATTCCCATACGAGAATTTAGTTCAACCTAAAAATCTTAGTTCCTCTCAAAATTTAGTTCCCTACACATTTATGTCCCAGCAAAATTTTAATTTTAATTTTTCCTAAAATTTAGGTCCCTCCAGATTTAGTCTCCAAAATTTTAAATTAAAATTTAGTTCCACCCAGAGAATTTAGTTTCCTCTAAAAAATTTAATTCCCCCAAAAATTTAGTTCCCTTGAGATTTAGTTTCTCGAAACTTAGTTTCCTCCAGAATTAGTTCTCCCCAAAATTTTCATAAATTTTTGCAAACTCTCATCCTAACCATTGATTCATTAAAATTAAACCTTAATTGTCTTTCTACTCATCTATTTGTCCTGGTTAGCAATCCCATTCAAAAACATCCCATTTGTAGAATAGAAATCAGAATAATGTATATATGTTATCAGTGCGAGAAAATTTCCAACACTGATGCACACAAAATTTCATCCTAACCATTGATTCATTAAAATTAAGGGGTTTTAGCATATTTGTCCCTTAAATCTTGCATATTTTGATATTTGTCCCTCAAATCTTCGTATTTGCTCATTAGTCCCTCAAATTTTAAACGTTAACCTTAATAGTCCCTCCAACCTGTTTATTGTTAAAAAAATAATATTAATTAACGATTAATTATGTTTTATGGTTAGTTAATTAAGAAATTATGTTAAATTAATTCTTAAACCCCACTTAATTAGGGTTAATTATCCAACCCAAAAAGGGGGGGAGGTGGAGGCGCCGCCTCCCCCTCCGCCTCGGACGAGGCGGAGGGGGAGGCGGCGCCGCCCCTCTCCCCCAGAAAACGGGGGGAGGGGCGGCGCCCCCCTCCGCCTCAGCCGCCCCCTCCCCCTCCGCCTGAGGCGGAGGGGGGCGCCGCCCCTCCCCCCAGTAAAAAGGGGGAGGGGACGGCGCCCCCTCCCCCTCCGTCGTCTGCCTCAGACGGCGGAGGGGGAGGGGGAGGGGGCGCCGTCGTCGTCCCCTCCCCCCAGAAAAAAGGGGGAGGGGGCGCCGCCCCTCCCCCTGTTTTAAAAAAGGGAGAGGGGGCGCCGCCCCTCCCCCCCAGAAAACAGTAGGAGGGGTGGCGCCCCTCCCCCTCTTAACCCTAACCCTAACTCTAATCTTAACCCTAACCCTCAATTATCCCCTTAATCTAACGGAATATTCTCATTCCGTTAGTTTTTAACAGAAATTTAGGGAGATGGACTATTAAGGTTACAAGTTTAACATTTAAGGGACTTGAGAGCAAATACCAAGATTTGAGGGACAGATATCAAAATACGCAAGATTTAAGGGACAGATATGCTAAAAACCCTAAAATTAAATAGTAATTGTCATAGTAATTGTCCTAGTTAGCAAACCCATTCAAAAACATCTCATTTGTAGAATAGAAATCAGAATAATGTAAATGTACTGTCAGTGCGAGAAAATTTCCAACACTAATGCATACATACATCATTTTATTTATTTTATTAAAAAAATTCATGTGTTTTCTACATGTCATGGATCGATATGCCAAAAATCAAGTGAATTAAATGATATACGACTATGGATCCGATTTGTATAAAATCATCGGTTTCAAAACAATATAACTTTTTGTCACGAGTGAATCAAGTGTCAAATCCTTCTAGAGTTCACAAATATTTAGGGTTTTTGTAATTTTAGAATGTATACAGTAATCCTATAAAAATTTCAAAAAAGGAAAGTGAATTTTGTGCTACCAACACAGGAAATTTCCTATGCTGATGGCACATATCCGGTTTACTATATACATATCCATATGCATATACATGTAGTTAGGTTTTTCTTTTAAGCCAGACACGCCAAACCAACACAACATGCAACGAGGGATTCAAAATAGTATATATACAAGTAGTGTATTAAATGACGTCATGACGACTGCAATGGCGGAGGGGGGGCCCTAGCCACCTCTTCATGCCTATGGCGGCTAGGTGTCGTGGCCTCCAGCTACGTCAAGCCATGGCAAGCAAGGCACCTGTTATGGTGGGCTTCACCCTTAAAGACCAATCACCCACAAAGGTAAATTGGCCTGCTAACCCTTTTTTCTCAACCCTTCTAGGTTTGGATTTGGGTTATTGTGTAAAAGTTTAAGTCAGATTATATTGAACCCAAACGAACAAAGTTTTCAACTATAAAATTAATATATAAAAAAGAGAAATTTTAAATCTCTAGATCTGTCTACTCTCTCTCCCACTCTGATCTTACCCCTTTTTCTTATTCCTCAAGTCTTTCAAAATTGAAAATTCATTCAAAGGATATTCAAGATCCAACACTCTTCAAGGTTGAACACTATTCAAGAATCAAAAGAATGCCAGGAATCAAGCCTATTGATTTTTCCTTTTTATATTTTTGAAATAAATAAGACACCATGGCAATGTTGTGGCCCAACCAGAGGACTATGGTTCATGGCAGCCCCTCGCCACCATGTTACCGTTGCCGTCGCCTCTATCTGTACCATTGTATAAAAATGTCATCTTCCCTACATGTTAGATATAATACGACTTCCTTATATCAGTGTCTATGCTACCTCCTGGAACAGCGACAACCTGTGTATACTTTTCTAATTTCAGGGTTGAATTGCCCTCTTTCCATCTCTGTTCAGGTCATTATTGGAGGAGATGGCAACAAATTCTTTGCCTTGGACACAAATGGCTTGCCAGTAGTACATTTAGTTCTGTAAATAATTTTAAGATACAAATCGAATTATTTTGTATAACTAAACAAGGAAACATGCCTAGTTTACTCCCATTTCGTCATGCCAAAAACCGTACACATATCATATATAAATAATATTAGTTAAAGTTGAAGAACTACATCAAGAAATAAAACCATCATGACCATTTAGCTCCAACTGTTCCAAGCAAAAAACCCAAATTCGTCTCATCTCTAAAATATCAAATACAACTAGAGACAATACGACAAGCAACATCATACTTTATTTTAAGCCACTTAACTTGGTGTGGCTATACCATTACCAGGAGAGAATAGGTCCTTGTAAATGTCAAAATAACTTGAGGGGTCCTTGTAAATGTCAAAATAACTTGAGGTAGTCATATGCTAATTGTCACAACTCAGAATGTATATTCGCTATCCTCTCTTGATTGTCAAGACTCAAGAGAGAATAGCTCCATTGTTTGGCCTATCTTTCTTTGATGAAGCATTCATGGTTGTTACAGTAATTAATTTAATTTGCAGCTAAGGTTAGAAAGAAAAATGCTACATTGAGGTCTCCATCAACTAATTTAATCTAAGAAAGCCAAGAGAAATTCAAGGGAAATTTGGGTTATACAGATATATAAAGAAAGAAACAGAAGAATTTATGAAATTCTGGATCTGTCAGCAGAGCATATATTTTACATATGAGATGATCTCACTGCTAATAAACCTAACTCATCATTAAGGTTAGGTGAAACAGGAAAACAAAATTAGTGTATGAAACGTTGATAATGATCAGAGCAGGGGGCGTAACTAGTCTTGCTGTGCCATGGGCAGCTGCCCAGGGCAAGAACAAATAAAACTTAGTTATACAGTGCAACACGTTGGCTTCCTATCTCGTTTGGTTTAAGTGTGATGCTGATAACCTTTGGATCTCAGGTTCGAAACTTGCTTTGGGCCATTAACCATATTTCAAATTTATTGAATTTTTGTCATAAAATTCTAAAGGGAATGTTGCTATGCAAACAGACCTAACTGCTCAGTTCCTGAAGGGAGTGTTGCTATGCAAACAGACCTAATTGCTCAGTTTCTGAAGGGAGTGTTGCTATGCAAACAGACCTAATTGCTCAGTTCATAGACCATTTAAAATTTCAATTTATTGAATTTTTCTTTGGTCATAAAATGATAAAATTCTAGAGGGGATGTTGCTATGCAAACAGACCTAATTGCTCAGGGCACAGGCCATTTAAATTTTTAGTTAAAGGAGTTGCTATGCGATTTCAACGTATCTAAACTGTTTAGGGTTTTTTGTTTTATGCTTTTTTTAAATTTTCCCAGATAGTTCTGGATGATTTTTGATATTGTAATTTGTTTTGAATTTGATAATATTTTTAGGGTTTCCACGTGCTGGTTCTACATCTAATTGACGCCATGATTAACTGCATATGCTTCAATCTATGATTATTTTGATTTATTTGAATTAGGTTTTTCCCTTTTTCAGGCTTACTTTTTGGCTAAATCATTGATTTTTCGAGGATTGTCCATTTATTTGATCCCGTATTTAGCTCTATTTACTTCAAGATTTTGGTTTGGCTGCGTTACCATGCATTCAGTGTAAATTTAGTATTTTAATTTTTTACGGAGCAAAACTGGGTTTTGCATTGAATTTGGTATTTATTTTAATATAGAATTAATGTTTTTCGATATTGTCTTTGATTTTTAACAGAGATTTCAAGTCTTTGTTTATATTTTGATCCTAGTAGAACATTTATTAGGAATGACTTTTTCATTTTAATTTTTTAATATTATCATTGGTTAATATTATCATTTTTAGTTTGGCGTCATGAGTATGCTAGTTATTTCCCTGGAGAAAAATTTCCAAAGCAACACCTAAAATAAGTATGATTATTTTTTTACTTAGTTGCATAATTACCTAAAACATATTCTTAGATGTGATAAACTTTTATCATTGTTGAAATTGCAACATGGTGATCTATGTTTGACATGAAGACCGTGGTAGAAAGTCAATAGTATTTTTAACTTTTATTCTTTGTATCATATTTAGTATCGCCCAGGGGAAAAAAATCCTAGTTACGCCACTGGTTCAGAGGTTTCACTCATATTGCCTAGCCAAAATTGTTGAATCCATTTAACATTTAACTTTGAAAGAATCCCACCCTAGGCTTCAGAATTGTCAGGGCATTGTACCTTTTTTCATATGCACCCCCAAACTCCAAATATTGATAATCATAACGCACACATCTGTATTTTAAGATAGTTCACAGACCAATGTTTACCATCTAATTTCAGAAATAAGATGTCGTACAAAAGGCACGATTGCGCCAGCACTCCGATTGCTTTGCCCGATTTTTTGTAAAGGGCTTCAAACATTGTGCTAATAATTTCATTGCATGTGTTCATAGGAAGACCATGGACAAATAAGAAAAAACAGAGAAAAAATGGGCAAAGAATAAAATTTACCTCTGATGACAGAATAACCGAGCTTCCATAACTATAATCTGGAGCTACATGGTGTGCATGGCGAGGCCTAAAAATTTGTTGGGCATTGGAGGGAAAGTTTGGAAATATGGAACCTGAATGTAAACCATGGCTAGAATTTGCATTGACTGAATGCAAATTGCTAGTAGGATGCTGAAAAAAAGGTGGCGGCATTTGAAATTGATGGCCATAACTCTGAAGCTGCATGGTCCGTGCAGGTGACAACTGTTGATGAAAATTTGGGAAATGGGCGGGACTGAATGGAACTGCAGCACTAGTGTTGGACGAGCCATCAGGAAATACCCGCACACCCATGTTGGTCAACTCAAAAGCACCAGAATGGAGGCATCTCCCTGTGAAAAGAAGAATCTGATTAGGTCCCATTATTGGAGTCAAAGAGAAATCAGCAAGCATAGCATATGATTCTAGATGTAATCTTTTAACTTATTTCAATCACGATATAATACACTATGGGGTGCATCTCACACTAAAACTAAAATCTTGAAACTCCAAAACAATAATATAGTTAATTTATCAAATTTTCGTGACAAAGAACTAATGCCAGGCAATTGCATTTACAGAAATTGTCGAG
Source organism: Scilla litardierei (assembly GCA_030789695.1). NCBI lineage: Eukaryota > Viridiplantae > Streptophyta > Magnoliopsida > Asparagales > Asparagaceae > Scilla > Scilla litardierei. The sequence continues at coordinate 198,944,814 of CM061136.1, forward strand.
TGCCTACCTTGCAGATAAGCCATTGGATGGTTGTAGTTCCAATTAGAACAGGCCCCATCAGTAATGCTATTCTCAGCACCAAACTGTCCCATCCACACATTGCTTGCAGGATGCAATGATTGCCCCATATGAGCGACCTGAATTCCATAACTGGGATGAGTAAAATACAGACGTTCTGGTTGACGGCTGACGACGCTAGATCTACTCCTCACAGTTCTATTAGATCCCTCTGCTCCTTGGCTATTTCCACTTTCCTGGTATTCCGGATGATCAAAATTTGTGGAATCAGCCGGATTCAACACTGGTTCATATGACTGCTCCCACTGCGGCGACCCACAGTTTAAGGAAAGAAAATGTGATGATGAACTAGAGCTTGCAGACTCATTGATATGATGCTGGTTTTCAGGAGGCACTTCAGCATTCTTCCTTTTGCCAAATCCTCTGATATTATCGATAAATTGATTACCTCTGCCAAATTCATCCATACTGATAGCAGATGGCAAGTGTTCAGAGGACCCATTGTGAGCAGGGAAGTTTCTGGCAGAAGGTGATGGAAACATGCACGGGGCATTGAAGTTGGATGGTGCAGCAGCAGTAAGACCAAGGTTGGGGACTGCATGGAAATTCTGAAAGCTATTATACGGGTTCCCATAAACCGTACACCTATCAGGATAGTCCCTAAACAGGAGACCCGGTTCTGCAGTAACCCCAGGAGCTGATATCCCTGGATGTCGTGTTCGATTTGTGTAATCGGCAACATTTCCTGAAAGAATGCAGTGATCGGGATGAAAGTGGCTGGCACATTGTCCCAACTGCAGCTCGAGCATTTGCTGAGTGCATAATGTATTTCTCTGACCCATGGTAGTGACCGCAATTTTTGTTTTCAGAGAACGATATTGATGACTGCACTTAGTGACAGCTCAGTCTTGAGTCTGGACACGACAACTTGCTGACAACAAATGTAAATAGAACTCGTGTTAGGAAAACCAGAAATTTAAAAATAAAAGCCTAGCTAACCTAGGCTTAGAAGATGGTAATACGTGTTAATACTCCTGTAACTGTTAGTTCAGGGATAAGACATGGACTTCTTTAAAATTTCATATACAATAATAAAATGCTTTAATCACCCAAAAGCTGAAGATGATGGGTTTGCCAATAATATCTCAAGCAATACTAAAATCTCCTCTCTAATGGCATGCCAGGCCACATGGAAAGACCTCCAGTCGTATATATGGGTACACTTATAATTACCAACTATAAGGTTTAGATTCAGTGAGCTACTGAAACTCAGAAACCTTATAAACATTTCATCATCAAAGCTCATACAGATTAACTGTGGACAATCAGTGCATATCAAGCAATATTAACACAGATGAACAGCACTGCCACAAATTTTTAGTGGGTCTTGATACTTTTCTTCAGCTAATGTAAGTTCTAATAAATAGATACTACTAGATGGCATCATATGATTTTGCTTTCTTGGTTCTATGATAGATCTACACTTTTTTGCATTTTGGGCCCATTAGGGGCATTTTGGGAATTTTCGGATTTTAGGGGTGTTTTGGTAAGTTTCAGTCCTTTTGGGTTTTTTTTTGTAATTTTGAGGGATTTCATAGGTTGATTTTGAGAGAATATTGATATTAGAGGTGAGATTATCCCTCGTTCTTCGAGAGAGTGTAGACGTCTTCTTCAATTGGTGTCTAGAAAGAGCGGTCACCTCTATAATTATGGTCAAGGTATCTTTGTATTTTTAGTTTTATTAATAAAAATCAAATCTTTGTTTTGGTCCCTATCAATTTGGTACCAGAGCATCAAAATCCATGGCGGCGGTGACGAAATCCAAGGAAAAAATCAAATCTTTGGAGGAAAGGTTCGCGGGCAAAATCAAAGAATTGAAGGAGGACATGAATGAACTTAGGGTTTCGGCGGAAAAGGATAAGTCGGCGACTGAGCAAAGATTTGATGGCGTGGAGAAAACCCTAGCACAGATCTTGCAACAAATCTCGGGGCTCGTGACGACAATTCAAATAAAAGAAAGCGAAAACCCTAATTTTGGGCAAAAGGCGACTGCTTTGGAAAAGGGAAAAAGAAAAGTTGGATGCTTATGAAGAAGTGATGCTTTCCGACGCCAACAACTACTTCGAGGAGGAAGAGTCTGAGCCCACGATGAACAACAGCGACTTCCGAAACCTTAGGATGACAAAACATGATCCGAAGACCTGCTCGACAGCAACCCATGGGCTGCCACCCCTGACAAAACCCTCACAGAGGACCTGCAGGGGGCGCCAGCCCCTGCAGAGCCCATGACATGTCTTCGGGAAAGTGCAGACGTCCTCTTCAATTGGCGTCTTGGAAGGCGGCCACCTCTATAATTGTGGTCAAGTTATCTTTGTATTTTTAGTTTTATTAATAAAAATCAAATCTTTATTTTGGTTCCTATCAATTTGGTACCAGAGCATCAAAATCCATGACGGCGGTGACGAGATCCAAGGAAAAAATCAAATCTTTGGAGGAAATGTTCGACGGCGAAATCAAAGAATTGAAGACCATAAAGGAACTTAGGGTTTCGGCGTAAAAGGATGAGGCGGCGACTGAGCAAAGATTTGATGGCGTGGAGAAAACCCTAGCACATATCTTACAACAAATCTCGGGGCTCATGACGACTATTCATACAAAAGAAGGCGAAAACCCTAATTTTTGGCAAAAGGCGACTGCTTTGGAAAAGGGAAAAAGGAAAGTTGGATGCTTATGAAGAGGGGATGCTTTCCGACGCCGACAACTACTTCGAGGAGGAAGAGTTCTAAACCCACGATGAACGACGACATCCGAAACCTTAGGATGACAAAACATGATCCGAAGACCTGCTCGACAGCAACCCAGGGGCTACCACCCCTGACAAAACCCCCACAGAGGACCTGTAGGGGGTGCTAGCCCCTGCAGAGCCCGTGACAGGGGCTGTCGCCCCTGGCAGAACCCCCACAAGGGCCTGCAGGGGGCACCAGCTACCCTAGCCCTAAAACATCAAAAATCTGAGACCTTTTGGTAGCTAAACAGGTCTGGCGAGAGTCCGACGCCGACAGGGCCCCGATGCCCCCCGGTGATGCACTAGGACGACGACGACCCTCCAGAGTACTTGTGGGAGCCTGTCGACGCGGTGATGAGTTTCGAGTGCCTCACGGCCCTCGACATGCTGCAGAAAGACGACGACGCTCACCCCCGACTTATGAGGAGTACTCAGGTGATGACGGAAGAGAGGGGGCATGGAGTAGGGTGTTCAGGGCTTCTATGATGGTGGAGATGACTGGGGAAATTATACAAGCAGAGATGGAGGGCAACAGAGTGGCTTGAAGGGACACAAAGACCGATGGAATTATACATAGCAGCCCCACCACCCTAGACACTACAAGGGACGAGTAGATCAACGGAATTTTGGCGTGGATGACAGGATTTGGAAGCTGAAGATACTCATATTTGAGGGAAAGGATTCGTATACTTGGATCTACAGGACAGAGAGGTTTTTTATAGTGTCTCGCATGACTGAGGAGCAGAAGCTGGAGGCAGCGACGGTGTGTCTAGAAGGAAAGGCCATCACGTTGTTCCAGTGAAGGGAGCAGCGATGCCCGTTTCGTTTGTGAGAGGAGATTAAGGATGGCTTGGTGGAGAGATTCTGCGAGACTCATGTAGGTAACTTGCGGGAGCAGTTGCTTTCTCTCAGGCAGGATGGTACAGTGAAGAATTACATGGAGCGATTCGAGGCATTGTCAGGACGTGTACGGAGGATTTTTGATGAGACAGACACTGGAGAGCACCTTCATGAATGGGCTGTGAAGGCCACCATTCACACAGAGCTTCGCATACAAAAGCCACAGGATCTGATGGATGCCATGGAGTTGGCCCAGATGGTGAAGGATCGTCTGATGGAGGAGAAGAAATCTAGAGTGACTGGAGGCGGCTCCTCTTACCACAGCCAGCCCACGATTGAAGGACACCAGAAGACCATGACATGGATGGACTCGTCTAGTCAGGAGAAGTGCGAGGTGTCACCGCAAGGACAGTTCAGAAAAATGACGAATGCAGAGATGCGAGAGAGGATGCAGAAGGGTCTGTATTTCAGATGCGACGAGAGGTTCACCTCAGGGCACCATTGTGGAGTGCGCAAGCTTCAGCTGCTGATAATGAAATAAGACGAGGAGGGTATAGTGGAGGAAGAAGAGCTCGAAGGAGATGGACATCCCCACTTGGAGTAGGACCGTCGCAGACTTTATGCACCACCTTGAGGACAATGTGATTTTCGGGGGCGGAATAATGATATATCTGCACTTTTCTGCGTTTTGGGTCCATTAGGGGTGGTTTGAGAATTTTCGGATTTTTAGGGACGTTTTGGGATATTTTCAGTCTTTTTGGGTTTTTCTGTAATTTTGCTTAGATCTGAACTCTATAGGTGTGAGGGGTTGAGGGATTTCATTGGTTGATTTTGAGAGAATAGTGATATTAGAGGTGAAATTATCACTCGTTCTTTGGGAAAGTGCAGACGTCATCTTCAATTGGCATCTTGGGAGAACGGCTACCTCTATAATTGTGGTCAATGTATGTATCTTTGTATTTTCAGTTTTATTAATAAAAATCAAATCTTTGTTTTGCTTCCTATCATTCTCTTCTTTCAGTTAACCAAAACAAAAGAAAACCTTTAGCAGAAGAATACAGAACCACAGCCAGATGATCTTTCAGCTAACCAATTTCCTAGATCTCCATCTGCATTGTAGCACACATGTGAGATTAGATAAGTCGGATGGAAATGAATGTTATGAGTAGTTATCCCACAGCAAGGGTCACTAGCTGTCTACCTTTAGAAATCCTAACACACCAAGAAGCCCACAGCCGACAGAATTTAACAACCATAGCAGAAAGTATTTCTAGCAGGCCCCTGCACATGATAGTCTGACTAAAGCAACATATTTTATAAATTACAGAAAACACTGCAATGGTACTCATGTCAATGCAGGTAACTAAAAGTTCAACTGATGTGCCAAGATTTGTCGATAGCATGTTAAAAGAAGAAGAAACAAAGTGTCGGCATAAGAAAAGTTGGTAAAAGCTTATGACTATAACCAAGAAAGGGAGGTAAAAGTATAAAATTACATGGTCATGAGCAACAGAGACAAAAGGATGGCCAAAGCAGAAGCTCTTAATCATATGAAACGTCTTATGAAAGAAGACACAGTGGACTTGGTTGACATATATGGAAGTTAATTATATCATTGATGCAATGATTTCTAAACCATCTGGAAAATGATTTAATGTCATAAAAGGATTGATGCATAAGCTCATGGTAAGTCCCAGATATTGTGGAAGGGTCGGAGAATACTCAAAAGATCTAAATGATCGATGTAATTTCCAAAATCTATATACATTCAACTCCATCCTAAGAGATGACGTATTCAAAATGCCTTCAGTTTATTTTCACACAAAAGAAAAACTCCTCCCAGACCCCATCTCCCCCAGATATTCATTATCTTTTCAATCTCTCTCCTTCAGATTGTTGGCATTGCTTTCAATCTCTATGCTCGATCTAAATAAATGGGAACTTACGGAAATGTTATACTACAGAATGAAATCATCCATCACACATTTCCAAGGAACTTCAGTGCATGGTGAGAAAATTAAGAGAACGTCCCTTCCTCCTGCATTCCTATCTCCCCTCATGCGTCCCCCTCCCCCTTGACCAGCATCCCTATCTCCCCTCATGCGTCCCCCTCCCCCTTGACCTGCATCCCTATCTCCCCTCATGCGTCCCCCTCCCCTTGACCTGCCTGTTGTAAGATTACTAGAAAATACACATGCACACAATGCAAGGGCTCCAACCCCACCCCACCCCACCCCTCTACCACGACGTGGGTTCCATCTGGAAGTGGGTGTTTCGATAGGTGTGTACTTGGGTGCATGTGAAATCAGGTGCATGTGAAATTTGTGGGTCTATATGTGGGTGTTGCCTTGGGTGCATGAGTGGTTGGGAGAAGGGTGAGGTGGCCGGTGAGGTGGCCGGTGAGGTGGCCAAGAACTCTATCAACCACTTTGTCGTAGGTGGAAGATTCAACCCTCATCTGTATAATAAATATTTTGCAATAAGTTAATCAACTCTAGAAATGCAGTATCTACCGAGTTAGTGTTTACCTTACCTGGGCTAGGCAAATTGAGAAACTACAGATACTGTTAACTGATTATGAAACAACTTCCATCAAGATGGAAAGAATGTGAATTGAGATTACAGTAAACTCTTAAACTCTTACCAGATCTATACTGCTTATTTTTGGTAAATTCAATGATTTTTGGACATGAGATGTAAGTCCAATGCTGACTGGCTTTTGGACATGGTAATTCTCCAAATCCAACACAAGGGCAGTAGCATATGTGGTTGTTCTGCGTGAGTGTGTTTCAAGACCCGCACTTGCCTTCTCCATGCATATATATGGCCTAGGTTGACTGTGCATGTTGAGATTTTAATGTATTTATGTGTAAGAACCTTATAAAAGCATAAAATGTGTACATCGACCACTATAGCATCAAGCATAGTTGGGAAAACGTGGCATAACACACTTCGTTTTATCGTGGCATAACACACTTCGTTTTATGCCTATCAATTAAGTAAAATAGAGACAGACTTGTTTAAACATAAACAAGTTAGAATTAAAATTAAAGGGCTTGAACAATTTTAGTAGGGAGAAATGACCTAAATTCATGGTAGAACCATATAATAAGAAACCAAAGCCATACTATTATAAGGTGAGTAATCGATTATTATTCATTTAATGGTAGAATATGTGGTCATTTATTTGCAAACTGCCATATACTTCAATTTAACCTAAGTGAAACTCCTCTCAAAATATAAACATCGTTACCTTTTATTACAAATCTTCCGCCACATAGTAGAATATACTTGGTCAAAACCAAGATAGGAATTACTAAAAGACTACACCAACCCAACTGAGCTTTAGCTCAAACGGCATGACATGTATTTCCCTTAGAAAAATTCAAAGGATTTGAATATTCCCCTCCGCATTTGGCAACAGGACTTTAGAGCTAAAAATGTAGATGCCCAAATTCACCCTGCAATGACTCAAGTTCGCAGTACGCGGGCTAGTGCTTGCAGCGCACCGAACCTACACGGGATAGGTCTTTCATGAAGATTTGTCATGATTCGGGGGAGTTTGTACTCCATTTATGGGAACGTCTTTCCCCCCATTTTTTGTGGGAGGTTCTTTCCCCATTAGGGGCTATCGCGTAAGCCTATGAGCTTTCATCCACCCAAAAAAAGTTAAAAACTGTTGTTGGACATTATGTGGTTATAATTACATGTAATTACATCACAGTGGACCATCATAATTGAACATAACATCTAGCAATTAATGATCAATAATGGAGGTTCGTGGTGTTGCATATATTTTTGAATTGAAATTAAGTTGTTAAGAAAAAAGCACGGTTTTAGGTCTCAGTTTCGGTCTCGGTATCGCTCTTCTCAAAATTTAGGTTTCGGTATCGGTATCGCCCGTTTCAACGGTATCGAAAGCACGTTTCGGTTTCGTCTGTATCACTAGTTACGGTAGTTTCGTTTCAGGTATCGGTTTAGGTTTCGGAGATACTTCAAAGTATTGCATTTATTTACTAGTTGGTCAATTGGTGGCATAGTGCTGCTAGCCACATACACATTTTGCTAAACATATTACATTAGCTTGTGCTGCTAGCCACATCATTTTGCTACACATATTGCCTTAATTTGCAAATTTGCCAAGCTGCTAGCCACATACACATTTTGCTAAACATTTTACAGTTAGATTTGCTAGTCACATACACATTTTGCTAAACATATTGCCTTTTACCTCTATTTACAAGTTTGCCACTCTGCTAAGCATATTGCTTTATTTGCAAGTTTGCATACAGCGTTAAATAAACATTTAGGGCTTTCTCTTGCTCCATTCGTCATGCCCCCTCGACTGGGAAAAAGAACACAAACGTAAGCGGCGGGAGGAGAGACAATGGGGGGAGACGACGGCGTGAGGCAGCTAGAAGAGGCGCCCAGGCCAGGTAAGTCTTCCTCTTCCTCTTCCTCTTCCTCTTCCTCTTCCTCGTCTTTGGTTTTCAGATTTTTTTTGAAAAAATTTCAGATGCTGCTACTTCTTCTTCTTCTTCCTCTTCTCTGTCTCTTTCATCCTTTTTTTTCTTCTTGGGTTTCGGTCGGAACGTTGTCGTTCCGGCTGAAACCGAAAAATGGATGCCGGTTTCGTATCGCTTAGGGCCGAAACCAATCCGATACGACCGATACCAGTTGGTATCGGCCGATACCTCAAACCATGGAAAAAAGTCACACTGATCTCTGGCATGGTAGACATGACAACTAATAGTTATTTCCTTTTATCATGATTAGTATTCGTTGGATAAGGCTAAATATACTTTGAACCATTAGATTACTAGACAACCATTTGTTATGTGTTTTTGCATAATGATTTTCAGTAGATCACATTGATCATCAAGATATCATCAAAATTCTTATCATCCGTGGATTTTACCATCAAGAACAAGTTCGAGTATGAGCACTCTATATTTAGAAGGCTCTGTAGGAAAGTTGACATACATATGCAATTGGTTTGCAACCCTTTAAAAAGAGTCACTTCACAATCTACTTAACAAATTTGTGGGTCTCAAACCATTGTCATGGACTCATGATCTCAAATGATAATGTTCTATGCCGCCTGAACCATTATGTAATGCAACCGAGGAAGATTCAAACCTCTATTATGAAGACAGTGAAAGATGAATCATATAGGGAAAGAAACACATCCATGAAAATGATATTCAATGGATTTTATGTGATAAAATAGACATTGCATGCACCTTATTCAAAATCAATTTTATCACCTACAATCATGATCGACATCATACAACCATTCTATTTCTTTAAGGAAATAATAATGGGTCTATATATGTCAATCCAAACAAGCAATGACATATTATCTCACATCTTATTAGCTGTTAAAAGTATTGAGGCATTCCCTCCTATGCATGACCCAAAACTACGGGGACAGCTATAAGATGGCCCAATGACCGTCTCTCGCCCTCTTGCTCATAGTTAGGCTACTGAAATTTGGCACCAACCGGTCAAGAGTTCAAATCATGTCAACATCCGGCCATAAAAATCATAATCTCATAAAGAAAAACTTTGCATCTCTTTCATGATAAAGTCAAATTCTAGATGTGCCTTTAGCCAACCACGTTCTGGTGGCTCCTCATTTTGATGGGAAAACTTTGATGATGAGGATGAGGAGGAGGTAAAAGACTGGCTTCGGTAACTATACAAGTATCATGTGACATCACAACGCACGCATAACCATAGGCACGCAAACATCTCTGACTCTAATCATAATACCAAAAAGGGTAGGATCTACCACCGAGGTTCCATTACATCACTGTCTCTCGATTATGGTTAAATTGATAAGTAAATTTACACCAATCCATAGAAGCTTGATGCCATGTACACAATAAGATCATGAAAACTCAGCAAATTTCTTTGTGGAGCTGTCTTGCTTTTAGTCATGATCTTTAGCCAGCCTCATAAAACTCTTGCCTGATTGAGTGATGACCTCACATGCATGGGCCGTGATTGTGCGGTACAAGCATGAAAATGAACAAGAAGTAAATCTTGAACTAGTGACACTTATGTCGACAAGTCGTACAACATGTCAGACAACGCTTTCAAACACGCTTGGCAGACATGCACGGATTATTTACGATATTCTCTTCTGGGAAGTGGTTTTTCTTTTGGTATTCGGTATATAGACTACTATTATAACAAAAAAAAAATAAAGAGTTAATACAAATGCATAAAATTAAAAATGTATTACATGTATATGTTACTTTTTTTACGAATTCCAAAAATAATATTTGTTATTCATCATATCAGAAAATTTATCGAACATTTTATAGGCATGCATTTGTCGTGTCATGACCAGCTTCTTTAGGCTCTAAGCTCTAGCATGTAAAGATGGCCACATGTCATACCCCCAATCAATTTGTCATGTTTACGCTTCAGAGCACCGGTAACATATATTCTCAGTACATATGGCAATACATTGTCTACCATCTTCCATTCATGATGTTAAAAGGAAATAAAATGGCAACTTAATACATTTTACATCCAACTCACTATCACCTAAACTAGAACTTTATTAAAGATATTTAAGAGAGCGAAACTGACATCTGTTAATCAAAACACAATAGAATGCCATTGTAGGCCATCCAAAAGGACCAAAAACAATGATCAATAGCAGCCTGTATAATCCAAAAGGACCAAAAACAGAACCAGATAGGTGGTCGGAGCAGGTTTCACCCAACTGGACACCCAACCGGTCTAGTCCATATAAAAACCTTGAAACCAAGAAACCCCCACATGAACCGGACAGTTCATGCAAGAACCGATGAGCCAATCAGACTGGACCAAAGCACAATTCCTACGAAGAATGGATATAAATATATTAATGGTGGACAAAATGATTTGATCCATTACTCATCGTCATCTTTAGGCAAATGTGCTAACCAAATGTCCACTAAATCAATTTTGATAGAACCCATTATATTAACAAATATGAATTTATATATATATATATATATATATATATATATATATATATATATAGGGGAATGTTCAAATGAGAACTTTCCCCCATGAGAACTCCGTAGGAACTTCCTCTCTTTGATTTTTTTCATAGATCCAAACCGTTGAATGTGTTCTAAACATGTTAATACACTTTCATATCAAAAATCAAGACAATCCCCCCCTATTTTCCCCTTGATCGGATCGGTACAAAATGTTCTATTGTTCTGAAACCGTTAAATTTGTAACGGCTTGATCGAGGGTCAAATCCACCTAGGGTTCACCCATTATTTTTTCTCGGGTGTATATATGTATGGATTAAAGTGTGGGAAAAAAAAATTTTGAAAAATTTTTTTTTAAAAAAATAAAAAAATTTAGTTCGCACGGGCAACCCCGTGAGAACCGTTCGCAGCCGACCACGCCCCTATATATATATATATATATATATATATATATATATATATATATATATAGCTAAAAGATATCTTTTATATATATATATATATATATATATATATATATATATATAGCTAAAAGATATCTTGTGGTACAAACTTGGTGGAATTTAGTGAATGCACAGGTAAACCATAAAAGGACCAAATCACTCGCCTTTCTGGTTGATGTCCGGTCTGATTTTTACAACTCTGCTTGAAACCCAAATGGACCAATGGATAGTACTGAAGACTCATCTACGAATTGAATGGATCCTAAAATGAACAGGCTTTAAATTCAAAGAAGTCATTCGATATGGGACAACTTAATCCAAAGGATTATACCAAGGCTCCAAGGGTTTTCAATGGCAGACCATAATGGTCTAGTGGATCAGTAGTTGAATTGACAATTACTAGTTGAAAAAATGCATGCTCTGTGTCTAATTTGAAAGAATTGGTATCTGTTTAACTATCATGTGCTTTTAGATGCTTTCTTAACAATGTTTCAACCATTAGATCTGCTTTCAGATGATTTATATGGTGCACTTAATGCAGCAGAAAAGGCTGCGCTGTGTCTAATACATCTCCATTCTCCACAGGCACGTTAACCATTCAAATAGGAATTTTGAAGCTACCCAATGTCTAAAGGGCCGCCTTATAGAATACTAAAACCCAATGGACATATACATATGCCTAATAGTTTATAAATGCACTTTAAACCTGTGCAAGTGCAGCCAAGAATTTTCAAGCAATTTATTGGGTAGAAGTGTTAAAAATCTTCTTCCAGCTATGTATACAACAACCAACAGTTGGTAGACATGTAAACTAACTGTTAACATGTGTTTTAAGTCAATTAACCGAAGAGCCGGCTCTTAATTTACACAAAATACAAATGAATCTACACATGAAGGTAGGAAGATAGGACTTGACAACTTGCTATACGGAATAGCATTTGTATGTGTGAAGCCAAATAAAGCAATTACCAAATGCACTTTAAACCTGTGCAAGTGCAGCCAAGAATTTTCAAGCAATTTATTGGGTAGAAGTGTTAAAAATCTTCTTCCAGCTATGTATACAACAACCAACAGTTGGTAGACATGTAAACTAACTGTTAACATGTGTTTTAAGTCAATTAACCGAAGAGCCGGCTCTTAATTTACACAAAATACAAATGAATCTACACATGAAGGTAGGAAGATAGGACTTGACAACTTGCTATACGGAATAGCATTTGTATGTGTGAAGCCAAATAAAGCAATTACCAAATGCAACCATCCCCCCCCCCCCAAATCAAAGAGTGCAAGGTGTTAAAGAAATCATATATTGGAAAAATGCTTAAGAAATAAGCTCTGGAGTCATGAAAATGATAGCCTCCGTGCTCAACATTATAATTCATGAAGAAAATACAGACAGGAAAACTTTTGCTATTAAGGAAGACGTAAAAATAGGCTAAAGTGCAAAATGCTTTTATGAAGTTGGAAATCCACTTAACTCTGAATAAAAATTGTGTCCCTGATATGGATACACTTCTAAATGCCCTAGACTCAAAATGCCTTTTCTAATAATAATACTATAGTAGTAGTAGTAATCATCATCGTCACCTAGGTGACACTCAATGCATGTTTCTACCTTGAAACTAAAAAGGATCGTGACATTATAATTAGGCTGCTTAATGCTCATATGATAAAATATAAACATATTTGTTTCTCAGATTGGCTGAAGTGGGCGCTTCAGGTGAAATGGCCACCACAGAACTGTGTACAGGGCAACAAGGATTCAATGAGTATCCCTATGGAGATTCTAACCTCATTATTAACATCATACTATGCACTGAAGTAACCAATCATCCCTAAGGGGCTTAATAAAACCCTGTCACTTTGAACATTAGACTTTGATAAGACACAAGCGAATGCTGAAGTGATGGATTGGCTTATGGCTGGCACCACACCCCGCACTGGACCAAGACCAAGATGGAAACCCTCACTGAAGATCCTTCTCAATATCAGATGGGGGACTAAATTCACATGCAACCCATTGCCAATATGTTCTTCAAAGGGATGCAAGACATTTAACCCGCCAATCCCTAACTTCTCGTCTCCCATTTAACCCACACAAAAGGGCATGAGGATAATGTTCTCAATTGTCTCCAATCTAACCCACACCAAAGAGCATGGAAATTATGTACCCAATGGTTCACAAATCAACATACTCTGACCTGAGACAGCACATACTAGGAAAGCAGCGCCCCCGCAAGTGCACCCACCTTTGAGTGCTATCAGGCTCATCTGGCTGATAGTACTATCAGGCTTACAACAAGAAGTAATGATAATCCTATGTATTTTAGGTAGAATGAAGTAATACTTTATTCATGTTGAGTAGAATCAGGCTCAACTGCTCAGTGAAGCATGTGCAGTATCTTTCTTTTACCATCTCAATCCTGGTTTGTTTCTGTTTAGTACCTGTCCAATAGAACCTTCTATCCTAACACTCCTACCTGAGGTTTGCAGCTCTCTAGAAAATCTAAAAATTTCTCATATCATTGATAGAGGTTTCCTCACTTGCCATGCCCATCCTCAGTTTTTAATCAATGTGTTCCATCTTTTTTGGCTCATCCATCTTAATAGTCAAATTACTACTGAACTATGGTCCAAAATCCACCTCGTATAATTTACAGTGCAAGTTTATAGGTGTTCTGCAATAGCATGTTACTCCAGCAGCACTTTTTTTTTCCTTAATGGTACCTAACACCGGCAGTACTTTATGGGTGCCCCTGCTTCACTTTTAGGATCATTCTATTTATCATACCCTCATGATGTGATTGATTATGGGCAATGGAAGTAGGCATTCTGAGTTATTTTCTAAAATTCCATGTGATTTATCCTTACATTTCTTCTTGCAATTCCAATTCTACAGCTTAAACATTTGACTTTCCCCTTACTATTCCTAATCCTTGAGGCCATAAAGCTTGACTCAATTTCAACAATATAATCCATTCCTTCTAGCATCATTAACCAAGAGAATATCGTTAGCAACAATATGTTCTGAAAAAAGACCGGTCGAGGCTAACTTCATGACCCAAAAAAGAAAGGGCATGTTGGAGTTTTGGATCCGAAATAGTTAACCCACAAATCATTTCTTCATTGCATTTGCACTTATCCTTCTCGCATGCACTTGGATGCTTAGGCTTGGGTTCCAGGCATGGTCACGGGCACAGCGGGAACTTCCATTCATAATGACCACTTCAGTTTATATGGGAACAATATTTGAGGTCTAGAAGGGGAAGTGCTATCTCCTTAACCATAGCAACTCACCAAGGACAGCCAGCAAAATAGTAGCAACACTAGGGCTCTCTGAAGCATATGGAATTCAACCATAAACGAATGAAAGTTGAGATGGAAACAAAGTTAAAAAATCGTTAGCAGCAATGTCAGCTACATAGAGAAGGTAGCAGTCAGAAGGACAGTGTTGAGAATCCATGCTGACAATCTAGAAGCAGGATTCAGGAGAACCGTTAGAAAATCAAAGACAGATGAATTAAACATCAGTACCTGTACACAGTAAAAGAACCATCGGTAACGAGGATGCACAAGTGGAAAGAGCCAAAGAGGTAACAATAGAGAGCAAGAAGAGGAAATAGTAATTGACCAGATTGCAGATGCTAAAGAAATCAAACAACAATGAAATGCATAAGTAAATAGTTGCAGGGAACTCAACCCTCTATGCTCATCAGAAATGCAGCCAATACCATTCACAAAACCGACATTCAGATGCAGCACTCAGCAATAGGAGAGTGAGGTATGGCCTAAGCAGCACATTAGAAGTGGAATCCAAAGGAAGTGCTATAAACAACAATAGCAAACAAAAACAGTAATAAACAACAATAGCCACCAAAATGTGCAGCAAATAAGCAAAATGTTGCTTTCTTAACTAAGTTGATAAGTGAGCAATTAATACATCATAAATGTAACCAGCTTCACATGTAGCAGGAGAACGGCATAAGCATGCAAACTATTTTTTAACAGAACATAAATATTCAAAGTAAATTACAAAGAGATCAATTCATTAGGAAACAAAAAGTGCACTACATGGACAGTTTACACTGTGCTTAAAGAAAATAATAATAATAAGTGAGAAAAAATCCAAAGCACAGCAACCTAGGCAAGCAACAAGGCTGAAGATATAACCAATTGAAATTGCCATATCAAAATGAAAAGGAGAGAAGATAGCCATGCCAGATCCAATTACTCATGGATACTGCCAGCCATCCATGAAGTGAGTCTGTCATAGTGAGTCCCAATTGCTAATCCACGAGTACAATCCTGTAGATAACAAAGCCTCATAATGAGTTAGGACAACCATACACAGCCACATAGCCTGACAAAAAAGAAATGTTTGGCATATAATAAACAGAGGAAATAAAACAGCTAGACTGATGGTGAGTGATCATCATTAAATAGCAATGATAGAAAAATGTAAGCAAAATATCAGTAGTACATAATATTTGAGAAAGCATACTCGGCTAACAACTATCCATGACTTATTCAAAATACCTGAGAATTGGCAACCTGATAGCATGAGCACTACCTAGGGAGAACTGAATTCTATCGCTAAAATAATTCATGTGCTAGATCACATAGTTCCTGATGCACATCTCAAAATCCCAATACTCTAAGTCAAAATGTAGAAGCTAATCCACCAAAATTAACAAGCTTCAAAAAGATATATTTGTGTGCCTGAAGCATCAGCCTTCCATTCAGAAGAACTGAGATATACATTCAAATAATTTGATAAATTTTGGATTGTATGTATTGAAGTTGAAAAGCGGTTCATGGAGGGATATTACAATTTGTTTTGTAATTTCCACAAGTTTGCTAAAGACTATCTCCTTCAGTGAAGAGTTTACATATGATTCACATTAAGATTATCAAAGTTCAATAAGTATCTATCTTATGTTATTTATTTGCTATTCGAGTCCCTGTAGACCATGTAGTTAACAGATTATATTGTGCAGTAGAGTGGAAGTGTAAGACTATAGTAGGACAATGCATTCATGCATTGTTTCGAGTGTAATGGTAGCCTTTTTCTATCAAACATATGGACAAAGGTTTAACTATGAAGTGTGTGCCATAATGATAATGCAAAATAATGCATATGCTTCAACGATAAGAGCCCCTTGGAAGAGCCCCTTGGGTCTCCATCTTACCAAGGTCCAGATACAGCTACCGGTCTTCAGGGGAAAGTAATATGTAGCTTCATTCAGGTTAATAAAGAAGAAGATAATTCTTTGATGATGATGTTTGTGTGTTTGAAGAGGGTTCCAAAAATGGTTGTATGAAGTTCATTGGTCTTGATGGATGTCATTTGAGAAGTAAATACTTGGACATGTTACTGTCTGCAACAGCTTTGGATGGGAATAATGGTCTCTTCCCAATTGCATTTGCAGTTGTTGAGGGGGGAGAGCTATATGTCATAGTGGTGGTTTTTGTTGAATCTGGAAGTTGCTTTTTGAGTGTAGTTTGACTGAAATTTGTTTCATTTCAGATCAAGAGAATGGTTTATATCAAGCTGCAAGGGAGGTGTTTTCCCAAGCAGAGCATAGGGTGTGTATGAGGCATTATTGGAAGTTATTTAAGAAGAGTGGCCATGAGATTTTTTTTTGAAGAAACCCTATGGGATGCAACAAGATCATTTTCTTGGGATGAACTTAAGAGACATGAAGAAGCTTGGAAATATTTCAATTGAAGCCTTCAATGAGTTGGTGGCAGAGAAGAGGTATAAGTGGACAAGAACTCAGTTCTCACCAATATCAAAGAATCATTACATCACAAACAATTTGTCTGAGTCTTTCAATGCATGGATTTTAGAAGCAAGATATTATCTTGCAGTTGATTTAGTTAATAAAATTAGGATTCAGATTATGCTGAAGTTTGAACAGAGAAGAAAGCTAGCAATGAGGTGGAAAGGGGTGCTAGTCCCCTATGCAGAGAGATATGTACAAGATATAAGCCGACGGTTGGGTAGCTGGAGTGTAAGAAGATCTGCTTATGGAAAGAAGGCAGAGGTTGAGAATGAGCATATGAGGAGGGAAATTGATTTAGATGATAGAACATGTTATGTGGAAGATGGCAACTGACAGGTCTACCATGCATACATGTGACCAATTTTATTGGGACAATCAGAAATGCAAAATGGGAGGAATTTGTTGATGAGGCCTTCTATGTACATAGGTAAGCAATATTAAGTAATATGTTCTTTTCAGTAAGATGTCTATAATATTAGGTATTTGTTAGATACGAAGGCCCACCCCGCAGCCCCCGCGCGCGCATAGAGAGCCGGCGTTCCTTAGGGACGTTTTCGTCTCTTCCTTTCTCTAATTAATTTTAAGGGCATATTTGTAATTAGATTAGTGTGTTTTCTATTAAATTAGGGCTAGCCGTCATTAATGTTTTCTTATGCTTATTTTGATATTGAGAGAGATCCTTCGGGAGTTCTTCGTGGGAAATTGGGAGAGTACGGACGTCCACGCTTACCGGCGTCTTGGGAGGGTGGTTGCCCCTTTATTGTAACCAAACTATCTTTTTATTCGCTATTTTTAGCTAATTAATTTCAGATTTGGCTTGGAATCAATCAATTTGGTATCAGAGCGCGTGACGATCTATGGCGGCTTCGACAAGATCGCAAGACAAAATTGAGGCTTTGGAGACGAAATTCACAAGTGAGATCGACGAGATCAAGAAATCCTTGGCGGGGCACGATGAATCCATGGCAAAGTTGACGGCTTCCATCGAAAAATTAACGGCGAATCAAGTAAAGCACGACGAGCAATTTGCATAAATTCTCTTCCAATTGACGGCGAACAACAAAGGCGATGGAAACCCTAAATCGGTGGGAAAGACGGCACCTTTAGTCAAGGGGGAAGGAGAAAGTTGAGATTTTTGACGCGGAAAACGTCTTTTTGGAGGAGGAATTCTTCGAGGATGATGAAGGGGACCGTGAAAGGTCGACTATCGAGAGGAAGTGCGACGAAGGGCGGTGAAATCACAACGGGGGGCGGCGGCCCTAACCAACCCCCCAGGAGGCGCGGAAGCAAGGGCCGCGGGATGCCTCTCTGGCTCCTGCCACCTCCCAGGACCACCGCAGGGGAGGCGGTGGCCTCCCCTGGGTTCGCCCAGAGGCGGCGAGGGCCCAGGGGGCCGGCGAACCCCCCGACACACAGGCCGGGCGCTAAGGCCCCTGGGAGCACCAGGCGGGGCCGGCGGGCCCACCTAAGGCTGGGCGCAGGCTCCCAGGCCACGGAGGGCCTGGGAGGGGCTGTTTCGGAGCAGGGGGAGGTGAATTTCAGCGCAGGGGTGATTTTCAGCGTTCCTACGACGACCGGCCCCATCGGGAGGTGCCGACACGTGATTTGGAGGAATTGGACCCCGGGAAATTTCAGGAATACAGAGACTACGGCGGTGAATATCACTACCCTCCCGATCCTTGAATTGACGACGGTAGGTGGCAGCCTCCACCACACCACCAGGAGGGACGCACCGTAGGCGGGGGAGGAGGTTAAATAACTTTCAGGAGAGGCCAGAGGGCAGGTTGGGAGGCGACGAAGGGTGTGGATACGGGGACCGAGGAGGCGGATCCCATTGGGTTTACGAGCGACACCATGAGAGATATCAGCACTACCACCAGCCTAGACACAGAGGAGGCCGCAGGGACCAGGGGGATTCAATATAGACCGACTGAGAAAGCTGAAGATGCCTATATTCGATGGAGCAGACCCGGTCTCGTGGATCTATAGCGCGGAGAGATTCTTTAGTGTCTCGCATGACTTAGAAGCAAAAGTTAAAGGCCGTCGGCATATGTCTAGATGGGAATGCCCTTGCGTGGTTTCAATGGAAGGACGCGAGGCGTCCCTTTCGCTCATGGGAGGAGATAAGGAACCAGATGGTAGAGAGATGTAGAGATACTCATTTGGAAAACGTACGGGAGCAGCTGCTATCACTCAAGCAGGAGGATGCCGTGAGTGATTATCTAGAGAGGTTTGAGGCCATATCAGGACAGGTGCACGGGATGTCAAACGAGACGATGGAGAGCACCTTCATGAAGGGGCTGAAGGCCACAGTTCGAGCAGCGGTTTGCATGCAGAAGCCTCAGAGCTTGATGGAGGCCATGGAGTATGCTCAGATGACGGAGGACTGGCAGATGGATGATAGAAAGGCAAGAGGTGGTTGGAGTGGACCGGTTTCACGGATTGTCCCGACCGCAATCGGAGAACAGAAGGCAGCTACAGGGGCAGATCAAGCAAGTATTGAGAAGACTGGAGAGCAGAGCAGCGCACCGCCAGCGGGGGTCAGTTTAGGAGGATGCTGACGCCGCCAAGATGAGGGAGAAGAGACAGAAGGGGCTTTGTTTCAGGTGCGATGAGATGTTCAACCCAGGACACCACTGTGAGGGTCACAAGCTGCAAGTGCTGATAGCTGGGGCAGACGAGAAGGATCACGTGAAGAATGAAAAGGTCGGAGTGGAAGACGACTCCCACCTGGAGTAGCACCGCCAGGAGCCTCATGCACCACCTTGGCGGAGTAATGTTAGATACGGCGGCCCACTTCCCGTAGCATGGAGAGCCGACCTTCCTTATGAGTGTTTTCGTTCCTTCCTTTCTATAATTAATTTTAAGGGCGTATTTGTAATTAAATTAAGGGGGTTTTCTATTAAATTAGGGCTAGCCGTCATGCATGTTTTCTTATGCTTATTTTGATATTGAGAGATATCCTTCGAGAGTTCTTTGTGGGAAATTAGGATAGTGCGGACGTCATCGCTTACCGGCGTCTTGGGAGGGTGGTTGCCCTTTTATTGTAACCAAACTATCTTTTTATTCGCTGTTTTTAGCTAATTAATTTCAGATTTGGCTTGGAATCTATCAGCATTATTATGTATTATGGTTGAATTATCTTGATTAAGTATTATGTTATCTCCTTTTTTTGTGATTTTAATATAGATACAAACAAGCTTATGCAATATCTGTGAACACTCTCCCCTCAAAAGACCAATGGATTAAGAAATCTAAATGTTATACAATTGGTCCTCCAAAGTCTCAAAGGCCAAGAGGGAGGCCAAAGAAGAATAGAATCAAGGGTACTTGTGAAGCTTCTTCAATTGGAGTGAGGAAGAGAGTTCACAAGTGCACTAGATGTGGGGGTTTAGGCTATCACAAAAATGCATGCAAGGAACCACTTAAGGGAAATGCAACTGAACCAAATCCTACATCAGTAGAAGCTGAACCAAATCCTACAGCTGTTGCAGCTGCCCCACAGCCTACATCAGTAGCAGCTGAACCAAACCCTACAGCTTTGGCAGCTGTCCCACAGACTACATCAGTAGCAGCTGAACCAAATGCTACAGTTGTTTCGGCTGTGTCAACTCCTCCTGCAAATAAATCAAGGTATATGCTTTGTAGGTTCTTAAAATTATATTCATTTTTCTTAGATATAATAAGTACATGTCTGACCATTATATTCATTTTTCTTATTAGTGGTAGTAGAAGAGGTAGATTGAGAATGGCAGGTGGAAGAGGGGTAGGTGGAAGGACTGGAGTAAGAAGGGAGAATACAGAATTATTTGAACATGAGGGTGGTTCTGTGTCAGCTAGAGGCAGAATGAAGAGCCAATGAAGATGTAAACAATTGACGATGGGTGAAAGGAAAATTAGGGAATCCATTGGGCCTTAATGGAGGGTTAAACACTAGTATTGACCCTCAATAGCAAGCAACAAGGAGCAATTATCAAGTATCAATGAGAATGGATCAAGGAGCATGGATTATGGATTAAGGAGCATGAATCAAGGGTTAATGAGCATGGAATATGGAGCAAATTCAGAGCAGCACCATGGAATAGCAGCCTGGATGAGCAAATTCAGAGAATGGAAGATGGAGGAGCAAAGAAGTGAGGAGATAGCACCAAATTCAGAGCAAAAGCAGCAACCTGGAGATTGGAGTATGGATCAAGGAGCATGGAGCATTGAGAGAGTACCAAATTTAGAGCAGCAGCAACATCCTGGAGATTGGAGTATGGATCAAGGAGCATGGATCATGGTTCCAATTCAAAAACCAATCAGCAGCAGCAGTATAAAGTATACTGAAGCATGGAGCATATCTCCTAGACCAAATTCAGAGCAGCAGTAGCATGTAGAAGTTGGGACACAGTCATCAGTTAATTCCCCAAGGGTCATGGAAGAGGTAAAAGTGTCCATGTGTGCGGTAAACATACATCAAAATAATTATGTAGGAACATTATGGGACCTTTTTCCTGGCTCATTTTTGGTGGTTTGAACATAGTATGAACATGTTGCTTGTAGTGAAAACAGACAGCCTTTTTTGTATTCTGTTTCATTTTGTGGTGGCAACAACATGCTCATTTTGGGGTTTTAACAGTATGGGTCCTGTTTCCTGGCTCATTTTGGGGGTTTGAACATGGTAGGACCATGTAGTTTGGGGTTTAATTTTGTGACCTGTTTCATTTTGTATTGTAAACAAACATTCTCACTTTGTATGATGTTGTTGGTGGAAACAGACACACCATGATGTGTTTTTCTTCTGTTGTGATATATTGAAAGCAGACATTTTCAATTCTGGTTTTTCTGTTGTGTTTTGCCGTTTTCCTATTTTGATATCTACTAATCAGGATGCATATTGTCATGGATGAGTATGCTTACTCTTGATTCTGTAATTGTGTGCATATGTTTATATTGAGAGCATGACCATACACATCATACTTCCTCTTGATTGTGTAATTTTGTGTTCATATGTAATTGGATCCATTGCTTCAACTTGATTCTATTTTGATATCTACTAAGCAGGGTTCATATTGTCCTGTATGAATATGCTTTACCTTGATTATGTAATTATGTGTAGATTATGCTTGTTGTGGAAACAGAATAATTGTGTGCAAATTATGTAATTGTATGATTATGTTAGATTATGCATGTAGTAGAAGCAGACACACAAACTGATTTTGTTTTGATATCTATGATCATCGTGCATATGTGTGTGTGTGTATATATGGATGATTATGCTTATGCTTCCACTTGATTATGCTATCAATTGATTATGTATTTTTGTTCATATGTAATTGGATCCATTGCAAACACTTGATTAAGCTTTCCCTACATTCAAAACATTCAATCCCACTTCATTCAAAACATTGCAAACACTTGATCCATGGATGCCACTTCTTTTGGAAAATTAGAAACAGAACACATCACAACATTCAATCACACTTCATTAAATATAAGTAGAATTACATAGCTTCAGTATCATTTCACAAAAACTGAAACATATCGCATCACTCTTACAAAGTTGCTACATTCTCACAGTACAATTCTACACTTACACATTTGCTTCCTCAGCAGTTCTACACTTCCACATTTGTTGCATTCTCACATCACACACTTAATCAGTACACCAACAAATATAACAATGCGGATTACTCTAACATGGAACAAAACTTTAGCAATTTCATCCCTTAAGCCCCCAATCTCCTTTCTGACTTTGATTACTTCATTATGCAAGCCATCAACCCATTCAAAGAACCCACATCCTCTATCATTGGAACTCGTATATCTTGGACAGCCATAGAAAAGGAACACATTATTCTCCCCCTTCGTATAGGTCACAACTTTGCATGGAAACCCACAAATGCAATTGTTGCGAGTGCCCATCTGATCATCACCCTAGAAACCCATTGAAGAGCTTGATGTATCGTAAGATCTTGTCATTTTTTGTGTAGGCTTTGCGGGTGAATATGTTATTCGCATTTGTTTCTTAAGTTGGGCTGGAGGAGGAAGAAAGGAAGTGTTTCTTGGGTGAGAGATCAATGGGAGAGAGTGAAAAGAGCAGCAGCTGATCGGGTTTAATGGGTTCGTGTAAGTAGCCGTTGTATTTGAACCGTTGGGCTGGAAGAGAAAGAAAGAAGGGAGGGGTATCACGGTCAGTTTGTGTTTTCTGTTAGAAGAGAAGGAATATTCTCCTAAAATTAACCTTGGGGACTCTTTTCACGTGAGTTAGGCGAATCGGGGGACCTCCTGGTAAAAGCTATTATTTGGGGGACTCTTTTCAAATTATACGTTTTTTGGGGCACATATACGAAAAACCCTTGAAATTTTTACTAATACCTACAGTCTTACTTGAAGCTTAGTGTAAAAGTGTTGCTATATGGACAATCTTTGATCTCCAATAGATATAAGTGAAGCTCTAGAAAGATTAAGATGAATGGCCAAGTAAAGAGATTAAAACTTTGGAATGATTTGGCCAAGTAGAGAGGGTTTTGTTGCTTAAAAGATTTAGACTTTAGAAACTCTTTTTTTAAAGATTTAATCAATTATATGTATGATAACTTCAGCAACAAACCCTCATTAATATAGAAACATTCGGCTCCAAGAAATTGACTGAAATACCCCTCCAACCGTCAAAAACAGACAAAAATACGATCGTTGTATGCTACCAACTGGCTGGTAGTCGACTATTGTTATCCAGGTAGGCGACTACTAGATGTGGTAGTCGACTCCCTAAACACTAGTAGTTGACTACTTTCAATCCAGTAGGTCAGCCAAGAGCCAGTATGAATAGTAGTTAACTCCTATATTGACACATGATACAGCTCTAAAATCTTAGGAAATAAATTTTAAAATATTTTAAAGCATTTTATATGTGTTCCTAAGTGTGTGTGTGTAAGCTTCTAGTAAGGCTTTACCATGCTAAGACAAGAAATAAAAATTACATCAAAATCGCATAATTAAAAATTTAAGTCCATTGATGTATTTTCAATGCTTCAAGCTCCTTACCTTGCTTCCTTAGCTTCTTGACCTTGTTAAGCTCCCTAATTCTTTGAGTGCTCATTTGATTTGCTTTGTATTCATGCACACATGTGTTAGATGACATGTTTGCTAATCATCAAAACTATATGGGGTGACTCAATATCCAACACAAAGGACTATTAATTTCTGCTCGGTTATGTTATTCCTATCGTAATTTACTAGGTAGTAAAGTTTTCAACCCAGAAAAAATGATAGAGCTTCAATTTGAAATTAAGATAGTCCTTTTTATATATTTGAGATAGAGATAAAGTTTGAGTTCTTTAATTCTTCTAGTTAGTTTGAGTCTTTTGATTACTTTATTTAGAATAGTCATTTTCAGTCTTTTATTTATTTTCGAGTGTTTTACTTATTTTATAGTTTTAATCTTACATTAAATGTATTTTTTTGAAAACCAACTTATGCGCATATATAAAGGTCACAAACTTATTTATTTTTTGAACAATGGAGAATAGAATAGGAAATTTGTTGTAAACTTTCATTTTTTTGTAAGAATAAAATCTTTTGCATTGGTGTTCTTTAAGTCTTCTAGTTAGTTTGAGTATTTTGGTTATTTTTTAGTATAAAATTTAAGTTCTTTTGAGTCTTATTTATTTTTGAGTTTACTAGTTATTTTAGAGTTTTAATTGCACACGGAGTGTGGTTTTTGAAAGCCAAAAATCAAATCTTGTGTATTGGTACACGAGAGGTTTAGGAAAACTTTGCATGCAAAGGATGTGAGTCGGTGATCATTAGATTTCCATAATGTGTGGCCCGAAAAGTTATCAAATCTCTAATTTCATTCTTCCCCAAATCCATGTCACATCCCTTCCCACTTTCGTCATGTGTCACACATGCATAAACACGCACGTAGATACAACTATTATTGATACGTCCATGTTATACCAATGACCTTAGTTTTTTATGGCCGTTCATTTCCGAGTTAAACCTTATCTGAGTACAAGTTTGGTATCTGATTCAATGCTACATAGACTCTGGCTTTATGCACCACAACCATCAGCAATGAATATTAAAATACTTCGACAACACAAGTCATCAACTACAGTCACTACAACCAGCTACTATATACAGCTTCATATGTCTTGCCTGTGATATTTCATCCCACTGCACCTTGTTTACCCATTCGATGAATTTGTGTCACATGCCATCTCTCCACCTTACATATTCTCGGTCTCTATCTCATCTATTGCCTCCTCTAAGCTTGCACCATATGCATAAATGAAAGTAGCAACAATTATAAGCCTCCTCGTGATCTCATATTCCTTCATTTAATACTCTTTGTCCCAATCGCATCGTTCTCCCCCATTTGCCACCATGAAGCATTAACATATGCATACATGAAATTTGCAACAATTATAAGTCTCGTCCAGATCTCAGGTACACTCTTTTCCAGTACTCTTTTCAATAAAGTTGGTTTTAAATTACAAGAATAAGTCTTCATTCCCTTGCTGGTGCCATGGTCTTCCAAATGAGAATACTTATTGCTCTAAAAATTGCAATTTTTAATATTTAAATGTACTCATCTGATACATTGTGTGATGTGTTTTATACTTACATTGTATACAAGAATGTACCTTGGTAGTATACTTTTTTTTTTGGGGGGGGGGGAATAAGCCTGGTTGTTTGGTATGTTTTTGTCACGTTAAAGTTTTAAACAAATTTTAAAGTAGTGAAGTTGAATTTAAGATGTCTTCTTAAGTCTACACCTTTTGGCTTTAAAGGCATTTTTTGCTCAAGAACCAGGCACTTTGTCTCACTTTCTTTTCATCAAATATTGAATATGGAAGAAATTGGGTATACGTGTGTCGCAAAAGTGCATGCTTTGATCCTATCCTTTTCTCTGCCTAGCACCTTGTCATATCTCATCCATTCCCCAACTTTTGCAGTAAACTGACTCTTGACCAAGCATGTGCACCAGTCATCTACAATCTTGAATTCAATTTACCCCATTAGGTCGATATTTCTTGACTTCTACATTGTATTCATAAACTGGTGACCTTCACTTATACTGAATTCCTTCCTGAATAAGGATATGCTCTGGACATTTCATATTTGATGGCATTCCATGTTTAGTAATTAACAAAAAACATTATATTTTGACAGAACATCTATAACAGTGTTTTGAAGAGATTTCATGATTGCTTGCTGGATATTGCCATCATACATTGTTCAACATCAATTTAGCAATGTTCCAAAGGTAAATTGATGTATACAAATGTGCACTTCCTAAATAAAGCTCTGATTATCTTTTAGTAGTGCTATTACAAATTTTATAGACATCGACATCACATTTCGGAACATGCATCGTACCTCGATAACTAGAGTAAAGCAACTAGTGAAGTCTCTAATATAGATTTTCCATCTATCTTGTTATGATCCCTCAGCTTCTATTTTTTTTGTCCTTAAACTAGTTATTGCGACACCATGTTATCATGTCCACATGCTTTGCATTTGGTATGATTACTAAAAAGGATAATTGTGAGTTCACACCTGCATGTACTTTCTCATTGTAGCAAAATCCAAGGAAGATTGCTCTCTGGAATTACCCCGAGTGAAAAGAGGGTTCTGAACCCCATTGTCATCCTAGAGGGTTATACTCTTCCCCAAAAAAAATACATGAAAAAGAGAGAAGTTTACTATCTTCTAGGGTACAATCTTACCATCTAAACTTTGAAAACTGAAACCATCTAATCGGATGGAAGCTCACTTGACCAGGCGCCTAAACTAGCTAAATCCAGCTGCAGTGACTACCAGACCAACAAATAAAGGGTTTAAGATGGAGAAGACTGAGCAGTTGATGGATAAACTCTGGAAATGGAGTGCATGCAAAAGGAATTTATAGAGGTCCCAGATGGATTGTCACCAATGAACATACATTGAACTCTCATCAGCTCTTTCAGTATAACAAAACAAACACAATCACGAAGAAGTGAACCAAACCGCGGAGAACAAAACATGACCCGTTTCGAAAATTCTCATCAATTTTCACTTATTCATGAAAATCCAATTATTCTCAATTCCGGAATAGATTAACAATGCAAATGCGTTTGAACATCCAAACATGAATTGAGCTTCCCAGAACCATTCCAGTATAAAAATCGAATCAGATAGTGAATGAACATATCAAAAATAAAAAATTTCCTTTCCCTAATTTCATCCGTTTTTCTTGCCTCAAACACAAAAGTCCCCACCTTTCCCATCATTAAAATCCCAAAATGCGATAAATTATACAACTAAAATACGGAAATGTTGACGGAAACGAATGATAATCCGCATTCCTGCAACAACAAGAAAAAATTCAAAGCCAAAAAGGAACAAAAATTTACCTTCGATCATCCAATTAGAGGAGATTAGCCCCGAACCGCAGCTCGAAAACACCACCTAAATCCCGAGAAAACAAACAATTTAAGATGAGCGAAAGAAGAACCGCTCCACGTGCCAGGATTCCTTATCATCGCCAGAAAGCAATAAGAAAATTCATTTTAAAAAGAAACAAAAAAATCAAAAACATCCATGAAGGGGAAAGGAATCAAGCAAGAGGGAACTCACAGCAAAAATCCGCTGGAATTTGTTGAGAGAGAAAGCGGGTTCCTTTCTTGAGAGCGATGAGAATTGAGGACCGATGATTTTTTACGAGTAAATTATTAAATGAAGGAGAACGGAACAAGGCGAGGGGAGAGAGAAAGAGAGAGGGGTGGGTACTTTAATTTATTATTAAATTTATTGTTTTCCTATTTATTACCGTTGTATTCCTTTTGTTTTATTCAGAGTTAAGGGGATGAAAATTGCACAGGAAAATTAAAATTAAAAAAATAAATTTCGGACAATTATCTCATTGGATAACACCGTCACGCGTCAAACGTGAGATGAGAGGGGCCAGCTCAGACAGCTGGCACGTGTGAGGAGGCGCCGCTCCTCGTCGCTCGCGAGGGATACGTGGACGGTTGTGATTAGTTTGAGGATCCCGGGAGGGTCGGCCCACGTTCTTCCAGCCCCCACCCCCATGACCGTCACGGGTTTTTATTTTTACGTTACGTTTTTTACCCTTTTTCGGTTTTATTTGAAACACTGAACAAACATTTAATTTAAGCTGCAGATAAAAGATAATTTTAAGTTCATGAACATGTTCATCAATTGTCAAGGAGCAAACTCATTCTTTGCTCGGTCAAAGAGTCAACCTTCCATTATTTTTTCCCGACGATTGAACCACTTCTTTTTAATCTCATTTTTCCACAATCGGAGTCATCAAATCTATTGAGTTCATAAAGTGTTATTCATGTAAAACCGTTGAATATGTGATGGTTGGATGAACGGTTAAAATCCATTGAATTCAACTGATGTTTGGTGTTTGGGGGTTTTGAATATGAAGATCAAAATGAACGGTTTCGATCGTCTGAAAAAATAGTCGAGGATGGACTTTTTGAGACGATTTGTCTTTATTCTCTTTTAATAAACTATTGTTTCTTCCCTGTCTCTACCGTCTATACATCTCGCCGTATTCCTTCGTTACCAAATGTAACAATCTTTTCATATTCTAGTGTTTGAAAATAACTGCCAAAATAACAAGACCCAAAATAGTAACGAAGATGTATTGTTTCCTCGTTCTCCTTAAGGGCCTGTTCTTTTGAGTGTAATGGGGTTGGGGAAAGTGGTGGGAATAAAGGAATCAAGAGAGAGAAAATATTTGTTTTGTGTTCTTTTGGATGAGAAAGTGGAAGGAGAAAGTGGAGGAGAAATGAATTCCTCATGAAATCCCTCATTTTAGTTTCTTTTTAGAGGGGAAAAGAGAGTGAAAGAGGTTTTGGGAATCCCTTTACGCTGGGAAAGCAAAAGAACGGGTTTGGGGAATCCCAATCGGTTTTCCCCCAAAACACTGTTCACAACAGTGAAAAAAGTGGGATTCCCTTCGTTTACACTCAAAAGAACAGGCCCTAAATCAAAAATCACCATCAAAATAATGTTTGAAAATTGGTAATAAAGAAGGATATATCAATAAGATCATCACTCCCAGGAGATTACTGATTTGATTGAAGGAAACAAAAATTGGTATGTAAAGAATCGTGACGGCAGTGTTAAATTAATCATACCGGACCTAAATCCGTTCTAGATATCGTTTGCATGTTTTCTTATTTATTTTACAATCTATACATGGTGAAAATTTAAAACATAGAAGATGGAACTCAGTGAAAATTTTAGATCAATTTAAACATTAGGGCGTTATATCCAAAACCTTTGAATCAATTAATAAACCCTACTTTCTAACAAAGAAAACAAATTAACTGAGAGATAACTCGTAAGCAGGATAGAAGCGACCACCACCAAGAAGCAAAATAAGGAAGCTCACTCAAAGCTAAAATAATCCATTCAATCATCATGGGTTGGCTTTCTATTCATCCTGGAGGGCTAACTTTCTATGCAAAGAGTTATCTCTCAGTTAACAAACAACCTGACGACTTCGAGAAAATATGATGTGAAGTCATTCAAGAAACTGCCTTCTAGCACCATAAAGTCCTTTGAGCAACTTACTTTTAGGCATTGTAAAGTCCTTCGGGCAACTCACCTCTAAGCACAATGAAGTCCTTTAGGAAACTTGCCTCTGGGCATCATAAGATCATTTGGGCTACTTACCTTCATACATCATAAAGTCCTCAAGTGACTCAACAGCGAATTCCTATAATGCCTTTGAACATCGTAAAGTCCGTCCACCCGCTCCGAGCGACGCTGTGCCTCTACGGCCATCGTGGCAGCCTGCAGGAAAGAAGGGATAAGCAAAGATTGCAACAAAACGGAGTTGGAAGCAAGGGAAAGACCGACCTGCTGGATCTACCACACCAGGAGTTCGCTAAACGATCGGAGCGGACCCTCACCAACAAAGAGCGGTCCCTCGGAAGGATGGAGACATGCGTCAGCTGGACAGCCACCTCTCGGTCGGTGAAGACCGACCCTCCGGATGGGACCTCCGGGCCAGCCTCAAACACGGACAGGGCGCCCCCCCTCGCCAACCGGAGACTGCTCAGCTTGGCTGGCCGAGGTGGCCATCTCCACCAGCGGAAGGGTCGCCCCAGAAATGATCGGCAAGTCAGGCATCACCGGGAGCCTGCTCTCCCCTGTCTTCTTCTTTTTCTTCTCTTCGAGCCCTCCAGACTCCGAAGGGGGCGCTTCCTCTCTCCCCCGCGGCTCCCTGCCGGTGTTCGGGAGCCCTGCCCTGCGCCCCCGGCGGCCCCCTCGGCACGGACGGGATCGGGGTTGTCGCCGGTCAAGTTCCCCGCCACGGGGGAATCAACGATGACCTGAGGTGGTGGCATAGGGATGACCACCGACTCCACCGTACCCACCGCGACGTCGGCCACGCGGATCTCTTCTTTCACCATGCGCCGAGGTGCGTGGTCCGAAGGATTTCCGCTCCCGCTAGTGGCCCCCCGACGAATGAGCTCGCAGATGTCACGACTGAACTTTCGGCCCGCCATCTATGTAGAAGGAAGGAAGACCAATGTGAGCAAAAGAGAAGAGCAGAAAAAAGAAAGTGCCTACCAAGGGACCACATGACATTCTTGAGGAGGAGGTCGTCCAGCAAGGGCCAGACCGACCTCTCCACTAGCGACAACACCGACAGAAGCCTGACCGCAGCCTGATAGGCCTCGGAGAGGGACAATGTCAAGTCATACCGACACAGGCTCCCCCAACCGGTCAGAATCACAGCGTCTCCCGGAAAGGTAACAAACACGTAGTCTCTGCTCCAGTCGTCAACATAGTTAGGAATGGCAATATTGCGGGACAGAGCAGGTATTTAACTACCCAAGCTTGCCTCGTCCCGTCTACGGGTCAGGGCAGGACGGGTCTCGGTCCAGGGCGGCGCGGGTAACTTCTTACCAAAACCGGGTCGGGCCGGTCGGTTCAGGTCTTCACTATCATCCCTATGAATCCAAAACAAAAATTTTATTTCAAAATTGGGAGAATTGTGATATATTTGGTAATTTGGAATTGTGAATTGGCTCAATTGGGAGAACAGTGGAACATAGTTTGAGTTATGGGTTATGAACTGGCCGCATGGTCCGCATCAAAATAGTAAGATTTTTTTAGAACTTCTATAGTTTATCGGGACGGGCCAGTGAGGGACGGGCTGTATACGAAGCCCAAGCTTGCGCCGACCCGTCTGCAGGCCGGGGCGGGACGGGTCAAAACCGGGTCGTGTCGTGTCGGGCCAGTCGAGTCGGGCCATTATTGCCATCCATAAACCCAGCGGGGCAGGTCTAACAAACACATAAAACAACAAAACCTACAATGCAGATTTATTGTTATTGATTCATTTATTATTATTGTAACTTTGGAACCCTAAGTAACTGTATATCATAAGGAACTAGACCTCACCCCAAGGTGGGGTGGCACTCAAACTACCTCGCTAATGGTGCACGAGCACTGATTAACTTTAACGGGGTCTTTAGACCTCTCCCGTCCCTTGCAGGAGTGAGAATATCCTCCACATCACCACATGTATCACATAATCGATCACTCCCTGAAAGGGCGAGTGAGAATAATCATGACAACTGCCACGGAATACTCCACCTCTTGCAGGTGAGTGGGTGCCAAGAATCTCCACATCATAGTCCAGTCCTTAATGGCTGCCCTTACTCGGGTATTCCTCCCCAAACCCCATTTTGGAAGCTCACTCTCTTTAGAGCGGATTAAGACATTCCAAGTGCACAATTATTCAACATTCTAGATTGGTTATACAATGTATAAAAAGTGCATAAATGCATCAAATGTAACATAAGGAATAACTATAAGAGTGGCATAAAATGTGACATAAAGGCAATTATGCATAAAAAACAAGTGTGTTTGGGGAGTCACAATTGGTTAGTCACTTATTTTCATATTTTTTTCTCTTTCACACTTCTTTCTTTGTCCATAAGAGGGGTCATGCATCCACATGACATACCCATCACAAATACAACAACAAACATATCACATTATGCCATGCCAATTATGCACACCGCATCCAACATATCCTTGATACTATTGCTCCATAACATGGCTCCATATCACATTAGTAAGACTACACATGTACATTGGATGAACAACTCCATACCACAAGTATTACACATGCTAAAGAATGGCCGATAGCCTAAATTCACATTCAGAATTTGTCATAGGTTTCTAAATGAAATATGTAGATAATACATTTATTTTTCCATAGTAACAAGAATCGAGATTTTTGGATATCCAGACTAATAAGTATGGCTTGTACCATAAAAGGTGCAGAATCTGTCATGTAACTGAATTATTTAGCTGTAAAGATCAGTTAATTTCAATAATATACAGTTAGTATCATAAAAAGGTCTCATCATGAAAAATGTAGATAATTAAGTTAGAATTCCAGATTGTCTTAAATTGAATCATTTGGACAACTGGAATGAATGTTATACTTTGTTAACTAACATGGTGCAGAATCTGCCAGAATTTGATACTATGACAGAAATCAGCAATTTAAGTCTAATTACATGCATAATTTGAACTTGGTTTTTAAATGAAAGTTGTAGCCAACATAATAAGCTTTCCAGAATGTATTAATTTGTAATTTTTGAATGACTAGAAAGAGAGTTATACGTATTACAAAAAATAGCACAGAGCAACGATAGGAAAGATCCTACGTGTCATGATTTCATACAAAAGATGTTACTTTTAGTTGATACAAGAGAGCTAAATTAACATGCCACTTGGAATTAAGATTCCTACATCCAAGATGAAAGTTTTCCCTTAAAAATCCATCTTCTTTCCAAAGCCATCTCATTTATGCTTCAAGCTCTTCCTCTTCTCTTCTACCTTCATTCATTCTTCTTCTTCTCCCTTCTCTCTTTCTTTCTTTCCTTTTTTAAAGGGAATTTCGACCAAGTGATTAGGCCTACAACGAGAAATAAGAGGGAGGGAATGAGAAAGAATGAGTGAGGGAATGAGAAAGCATGAGGAGGAAAGACAATGAGAAAGGGAAAGAAGAGACGTATTATTTTTATTTTTTTTCTAGGCTCTTCTCTCTCCTCCTATTTCTTTCTATTCTCTTCCCTTGTTCCTTTCTCTTAAGAATGACATCTTCTATGGAATATTTCCATGGATGAAATTTTTTTGAAGACCCCCTCTCACTCTAGCAATTTATTTATATGTCCTTGTGAAAATTACCCAAAAATCCCTCATCATACTAAACATTTCTCATATGCCCCTCCTACACACCCATGCATACACACACTACATACAGTTACACACACACACACACAAATACATATTATATATCTATATATATACCTATACTTATACACATAAATACATATCATTTTACCTACACATACACATGTATCTACCTACACGCATCCATGTGCACACACTTGTCTAGGCCTTAACAAACATGCACACGTGCACACAAGGACAAGCACATCCATGCATGTGCACCTGCTAATCCATACATATCCATATCTACATCCTACACACCAATACGCAGCAATACATACCACTTGCATGCACCCATACATACAAGTAGTCATCCAAGTATCTCCACAAGCGGTATACATGCAAGTATTGAAGATTGATACACATAGACTGCATACTAGTATATCACACACAGTGCATGACAATACGGCTCTACACGGCCGTGTATGACATCACACACGGTCGAGTGCAAGAGCCTAGCCCAAGCAGAAAACGAAGGAAGCACACGATTGTGTGTGCTATCACACATGAACGTGTGAAACGGCTTGCAATGAAGACCCCACACGGCTAACTACATGGCCGTGTTATGTGTAGGTTGTATGGGCTGTGCTGAGAAGCTAAAGAAGAAATGTCGCACGACCATGTCATGCTAGACACGATCGTGTAACTGTGTTCGTAGAAAACAACAGAAATAAATGCTTCTGAGATATACAATTACACGGTCTATAAGGATCGCCTTACCCTTGCAATACTAACAACACACACTAGAGGGGGGTGAATAATGTAATGGCAATAAAATTGCCCAATTAAAATTAAACTTGTAAATGCGGAATTATAAATGCAAGAGGAAATAATTGACACAATTAATCCAAACGCAAACACACAGATTTATCATGGTTCCCCAAACTTGGGTACATCCAGCCACACTAATATTCACTATAATCCCACACAGAGAAGTGAATACAAATCTCACAAGGAGATACCCCACAAAGAGGATTTATGCCCTACACAAGGACCCAACCAACCCTCCACGAGGATCAAGACTCCCACACAGAGAATCACTAACTCCTACTCAGAGATTTAGGGTTAGCCCTACACTAGGACACTAAACTCCCACAAAGAGAGTTACTCCCACAAAGAGAGTTATTCCCACTAAGAGAATATCCTAATCCCACAAAGAGATAAAGTCCCACAAAGAGAGAAAGACTAATTCCCACTAAGAGAATTAGAGTTACAAATTCGACAAGAAAAATAAATACTCTTACCTATGCCTTGAGATGCTTACTCATAAATGGATGCAAGGCGTGGAAGAGTATCTCCAAGTGTTGAGATATGCTTCAGAGCACTTGGATGAATTCCCTTGAGCTGGACTTCAATGCATGAAGAGGAATGAGAGCTCCAAAGAGGGAATTGAGAGAGTTTGAGAGTTGCTTATCGATCTCTTGAGATATTCAATAGCATCAAGAAGTATAAGAGATGGCATCACACTCATATATATATAAACCCTATATCAAACCCCAAAATCCAAGAAAACAGCCAAACGATCAATTCAGCAACGGCTAGAAACAGGGCGAAAACGACAGGAACAGTCGACTGATGATCATAAGACAGTCGACTGATCAACGGCTAGAAAATATCCAACGGCTATAATCTGAGCCAGGACAGTTGACTGATGAAGTCGATACAGTCGACTGTAAACAGAACAGGCACCTGTAAATCCTTCAGCAGGCGACTGCTGCAGGGGATGGAATAAAACAGAGAGCTGCACTCTTTCTCCAGATAAGCAAACAGGCGACTGATGTCAATAATATAATCGACTGTTTTATAGTCAGGCGACTGTAATACCTTCATCAGTCGAGTGCTGTATAAGATGGAGAAAAGACAGAGAGATGCAGAGAATGCACTTACGCTACTGATCGATCCAAAATGTAACCCTAGAGAGACCTAGATATGGTGCAAAGTACACGGAGATAAATCCCCGGCAACGGCGCCAAAAACTTGATCGCGTCCGAGTGTACACCCGAAAGACGACTTGTAGTTTTACCGCAAGCGCACGGTGTAGCGGCGAGCGGGTATCGAACTCAGGGAGGAACAAATGACTGTGTCTCTTTCCAATCACCTAGCTATCAAGAGAATCGAGAATAGTTTGGGGTATAACAACCACAATCGTTCAAATATCAAGAGAAATATCAATTTAATAAAACGTCTAGGGATAGGGAATCCCAACTACGGACCTTCTCTCATCATTGTGATTCATAAGTCTCATTATTGCTAAACTCGAATATAGGTGAACTAGTCGTAACTAAATGTAGAACCAAGCTCACGCTCTCGCGCTATTGCCGGCCTATAGCAAACCTAGGATAGGGCACACTCTCGTGCAAACCCTAGCCTAAGCAGTTAGCGTGAAGAACGACATCATTGTTCAATCGTATCTTGAGTCCACTCTCGTGCAAACTCGAGCTACGACCTAGGTTGTGATGGTTCCTATCCGTCCAATCTCTTGCAAACGGATATGGGTATAGAATCGCAATTAAAAATCCTAGCGTTGGTCCAATCTCTTGCAAACCAAGTCTAGAGAAATACAATTGTCAATCTAAATCGAATATTTAGGCCTTACTATCAATTGGGATCCAATCTCTTGCAAATCCCAATCGATATGAATGCCTAGCTATCCGTAATTAATCAATCCCAACCTAACCCTAATCAATTCTAGCAACAATTCCACAAATTCATCACAATTTAGAAATATGGTCCATAGGGTTCATCACCATGCCCTAGAACATCAAATCTACTCACTAGACATCATGCAAATCTCAGAAAAATCAACAATAACATCGGCACAATTCATTGCAAAAGAGAAATAATGCATAAAAATAGAGTTTTCAATAGGAATTGACAAACCAATGTAGATAGCAATGATTTCCAGCTGAGAATTCCCCAACGAGTAGCCCCCAAATCCCTAAAAGAAAGTCTAAAATTTTGTTATTCAAAAGCTCTCTAAACTAGGGCAAAAACTGGGTTTAAATACCCTCTAAAATCGCCCAAAAAATCGTGCCAAAAATGCCCCTGCGCAGCCCAAAAATCGCAACCCTAGCAGCAGGCGGAGTGGTTCACTCGGCCGAGTGACCTTGTCACTCGGCCGAGTGACAAACCCTGTAAAAATACAGTAACTTCGGATGTTTTAGGGTTTGTCTTCGGGGGATGGCTCGGCCGAGTAGCTTTCATCATTCCGGCCGAGTGAGCATTTGTACTCGGCCGAGTAGCCTTCGACATGATCTCTAAAACTTACAGTGACTTCGGCCTTTCTCTGGACAATTTCCCTGTACCACTCGGGCGAGTGAGATTTCTCGCTCGGCCGAGTAGGCTTTCTTCGTTCGTCCGAGTATACGCTGAAATTAGCTCTGTGTGCGTATCCGTTCTGGTCGGCCGAGTGGGGTTTCTTGTTCGGCCGAGTGGCTGTTCTGCTCGGCCGAGTGATGTGCTGAAATGCCCATTTCTCTTCTTTTTGCCTCCTCGTCACTCCTATTGATTTCCTTCTTCTTCCGCTCATCCTCCATCGCTGATAAGCCCTCAAATGAGCTGTGGGTGACACTCCTAAGCACTTGCAAACCCCTTGATCTCAAAATCGCTCCAAATCGCTCCATATTTCATGAAATACGACAAAAACAAGAAATAGTGAAAAGTATCACACTATTGTCGAATAATCGTGAAAAACGCGATATGGGCGATCAAAACGACATGCAATCATGCAGAAAAAAGGTATAAAATATGGAGTGATCAAAATCCCCCAAGCTTACCTCTTACTCGTCCTCGAGGAAGATAAGTAAAAGGCGAACCCGACGGAAAAAATAATAAAAAGAAAAGACGGAAGAGATAGAAAATAAGGAAGAAAGCAAAGAGAGCAATGCTAGATCATTTTCTCAGGATGTGGGCCTTGCTTACTCATATAGCATATGGCGAATATAAAACACATGCCAAAGATTTTTATCTCGATATCATGGTATAAAGATGCATTCAAAATAGAAAACCCGAGAATAGCAAAATAATATGAAATATGGAATTATTCTAGAATTAACATCGTCTGAAGCATCTAAAGAGGTTTACATAATCATAGACCAAACACTTTTCAATTGAATGCTTTCTATTTGGAGCATAAGAGATATCACACAATATGGATCAACAAGAATAGAAAGGTATGGTTTTCATGAAGTGCATGTTAAGTATCAATTCCTGGATTTCGTAAAACTTCTAGTAATCTCACCGAGTATAGAAAATTACCTAGCTTAGGTTGTCATGTACAGTCAAGTAATCACTCTCTCACACATCATTGCATCCTCTCCCCCAAGCTTATCTATAAGCGTGGTGGCATAAGTAAATCAATAAGTACATTCCCCATTTTTGAAGCTCCAAAAAAAACAAAAGAGGGAAGAAAGAGAGAAAGAGTATGATATGGGATCATGTATAAGCTTCTTTTCTCATTCCTTCTTCTTTTTTTCTCCCTTTTTTAATATAGCATATATACATCTGAGATCCCAAATTAAAAGACAGAAAGATATTCATATATTTTTTTTTCATTTTGATCTTGGGGAATTGGAGCATGGAATCCAATAGCGGGGGAAATGCCAATGATAGAATCGCTAAAGGGAGATTCACCAATGAATATAAGTGTAGAAATAATGCTCAAGATATGTGGAGAAAGAAATAAATGTAACACTCGGTTCACTCTATAGGACGTGCATGACAACTTTCGACAGAGTAATGTAATCTACTCAGTTTAATCTCAGAAAGTAAACTAGTCCAGTTATATCAACCTAACATACATTCATTCAACCTGAAAGTGAGGCGTACAATTTGTTAGTGGTTGTGCCCTATGCCAAATATTAGGACCTTTATGTTATGTCATTTTCATTTATAAAATGTTTCTCTTATTATTGTTATTATTATATTGCTTGCATGTTTCTTTATTATAATGTTTGAATATTTGTTTTATGCTATTCTAAGCATCCCTAGTCATTCATCATTAAAGGTTTAATGAAGAATTAAGACTAGTATGAGTTTGTTAGATAATTATGAGATAATTATATGTATGGTGATACATATCAAACTTATAGGTACTTGTTGGAGAACATGTACTGGATAGACTCGCTATGAGATCATTACATGGATTAGTGTCATAAATGATCTCATAATAGTTATGTCATTGAATCCTTAGACCTGAGCTCATCACAGTTTCCTACATAAGGAACATCATATTTTGACATAATCAAACGTTATCTTTAATCAGATAATCATAAAGGTTATGATCGAATATGATGTGAATTATGCAGAGGAAAGTGAATGAACAAGATGGAATATGTCCCTCTCCTATGAGAGATATCTAATGGGCCCCTCGATAAGTAGGACTGAGAAATGCATGGCCGTGCTCAAATGAATGTAAGTGGAAGCTCGGGAGGATGAAGGAAGGTAAGTGGAAGGTTGGGAAATGATTGGAGAAGAAGATGAGCTTGGAGAAGTGAAGAAAGAATGGGAATGGTCGAGGGTTTAAATAAGAAGAAATAACGGCGGCTACAACTTAACCTAGGTTTACTGGGCAATTTAGTCGGTCAGAGAAGGGTGGTCGACCGACTAGTTTGGGATCTAGTCGGTCGGTCGTCCAACTGACACCGACTAACACCAAAACAATGAACAGTATTTGTACAGAGAAGGCATGATTAGTCGGTCCGTGAAGACCCGTCGACCGACTAGTCTAGGATCTAGTCGGTCGGTGAACGTTCATGAACCGACTAAGGGTCGAATAAGATAGATAATGAGTACTGACTGTTAGTCGGTCTGAGTACAAGACCTGACCGACTAGTTTGACAACTAGTCGGTCGAAGAACGTGCTTAGACCGACTAAACGTAAACAGTAACTCAGTCGAATTTTACTGACAAGAACTAGTCGGTCTGAGAAGTGTTACCGACCGACTAGATTGCAATCTAGTCGGTTGGCTATCCTTCATGAACCGACTAAAATGCACGAGAAGTGCCGAATCGAAGCGCGAAGCTTCGGGAAGATTCCTATGGCCTCTAGGATCACCCTAGCACTAAGATTAAGACGCTAAGAAGTTAATCGTAAGGATTCCTAACGGGAAAAACACACAAAGAGGGAACATCCAATATTATTCATATAAAATAGTAATTACAAAAAAACCGGTCGTTACATCCTCCCCACCTTAAGAAAAATTCCGCCCTCGGAATTTCCTAACACTCACGTGTCAGGGAACAAAAGTGGGTAGCGCTCTCGCATCTCTTCTTCTCTCTCCCAAGTAGACTCTCCTGGCGAGCCGTGTCGCCACATCACCCTAACAAGATTGACGGTCTTGTTCCGAAGTGACTTCTGACGCCTGTCCAAGATCTGCACTGGCAGCTGGTCATACGTCAGATCAGGGCGAACGGTGATCTCCGAGAAATCCATAGCGTGAGATGGATCGCTGATGTACCGACGAAGCTGCGACACATGGAAGACATCGTGAACTCCTTCCAAAGATGGCGACAAGGCTAAGCGGTAGGCTACCTCGCCAACTCTCTCCAGAACGTCAAACGGTCCAATGTATCTCGGGCTCAGCTTCCCTCGTTTCCCAAAGCGAATCACTCCTCGATTCGGGGAAATCTTCAGAAACACATGGTCACCTGGCTGAAATTCCAACGGACGCCGTTTAGCATCAGCCCAATGCTTGAAACGGTCCTGAGCAATCCTCAGCCTCTCCCGTATGTTCCTGACAACATCAACAGCCTCCACGGTCATCTCAGGTCCCAACAGCTCCCGATCACCAATGTCATCCCAGCTCAGTGGCGATCGACATTTCTTCCCGTATAGCGCGGCAAAAGGTGTCATGCCAATACTCGCCTGGTAGCTATTATTGTAGGCAAACCCCACGAGGTGGAGATGATCCTCCCAAGAACCCTTGAAGTCCAACATACACGCCCTCAGCATGTCCTCCAAGATTTGGATCGTCCTCTCGGACTGGCCATCCGTCTGCGGATGGTACGCCGCGCTGAAACTCAGACTCGTACCCAAACTCTTCTGCAGACTCTGCCAGAACTGAGATGTGAATCTCGTGTCTCTGTCCGACACGATACTCACAGGGACTCCGTGAAGTCGTACGATCTCCTGCACGATTCACGTTACATCACTATCTAAACTAGGAAAAGGAAATTAAAACGGAGAGTAAAAAGATTTACATCCATATATCTCCTCGCTAGCGCCTCGGTAGACTGTCCTACTCGGAAAGGAATAAAGTGCGAGGATTTGGTCAATCGGTCTACGATCACCCAAATCGCGTCATTCTGCTTCGGACTCCGAGGTAGTCCAGTCACGAAGTCCATAGTGATGTGCTGCCACTTCCACTCCGGAATCGAAAGCGGTTGTAGCAACCCTGCCGTACACTGGTGCTCCACCTTTACCTGCTGGCAAACCAAGCACTTGGCTACGCTCCGAGCCACACTCCTCTTCATACTATGCCACCAATAGTTCAAGCGAAGATCCTTGTGCATCTTGGTCCCACCAGGATGCACAGAATACGGCGAACTGTGTGCCTCCACCAACAGCTCCTCTCTGATGTCTCCAGCTGGCACACACAACCTGGCTCCAAACCTCAGCGAGCCATCCTCATGAATCACGAAATCAGTCCGCAGACCGGCTTCCACCAACTCCCGAATCTTCACCAACTTCGGGTCTCCAGCCTGCCCAGCCTTGATCCGATCCACGATCGTCGACTGTATCTGCATACACATCAACGAAGAGACCTCTCCAGGCAAAACAATCTCAATACCGGACTCGCAAAAGTCCTGCTACAATCTCCATTGCGAAGTCAACAACATCACCGCTGGAAGCCTACTCAACGCATCAGGAACCACATTCACCTTGCCCGGGTAATACTGTAAATCGATCTCGTAATCCGCCATGAGCTCCAACCACCGACGCTGTCGCATGTTGAACTCCTTCTGAGTAAAAATATACTTCAAGCTTTTGTGTTCGATGAAGATCTTCACCTTCTCACTCAGCAGGAAGTGCCTCCAAATCTTCAACGCAAACACAACAGCAGCCAACTCCAAATCATGCGTCGGGTAATTCTTCTCATGAGCCTTAAGCTGACGAGAAGCATACGCAACCACGTGCCCATGCTGATGCAATACGCAACCGAGACCCTTGCCAGAAGCATCGCAAAAGATCTCGAATCTTCCACTCCGGTCGGGCACAGCAAGGACAAGGGCAGACGTCAACCTCTCCTTCAGAACACCAAAAGCTCTCTCGCAGTCATCAGTCCAAACAAAAGACACATCCTTCCGCGTCAATCTGGTCATTGGCTCGGCAATACGGGAGAAATCCTTGATGAATCGCCGGTAATAACCTGCAAGTCCAAGGAAACTCCGGATCTCGGACGCTGACCACGGAACAGGCCACTCCCTGATAGCCTTAATCTTCTCGGGGTCCACCGAAATACCATCTCCAGTCACCACATGCCCGAGAAAAGCAACCCTGTCCAGCCAAAACTCGCTCTTGGAATACTTAGCATACAACTGATGCTTCCTCAAGATCTCCAATACCATCCTCAAGTGCGACGCATGCTCCTCTTCTGACCTTGAGTAGATTAGAATGTCGTCAATGAAGATAACGACAAACTTATCTAAAAAGTCATAGAAGATCAGATTCATCAGATTCATAAAAACCGCGGGTGCGTTGGTTACACCGAAAGGCATAACCACGAACTCGTTGTGTCCATACTTCGTCCTGAACGTTGTCTTCTGAATATCTTCCTTCCTCACCTTCAGCTGGTGATATCCACTCCTCAGATCCAACTTAGAGAATACCCTCGATCCTTCCAGCTGATCAAAGATGTCACCAATGCGAGGCAACGGATATCGATTCTTGACGGTGACGGCATTCAGCTCCATGTAGTCCACGCACATGCGACGCGAACCATCCTTCTTCTTCACCAGCAACACCGGTGCTCCCCACGGAGACACACTGGGATTAATGTAACCCTTCTGCAAAAGCTCATCCAGCTGCCTACGCAATTCCTCCAACTCAGCTGGAGCCATACGATACGGCGCCTTCGAAATAGGCTGCGCTCCCGGAATAAGATCGATTGAAAACTCGAGAGCTCGATCGGGCGGCAGTCCAGACATCTCCTCGGGGACGACGTCGTCGAATTCTCGCACCACAGCTGGTCTACTCTGCTCCATCTGCATGGCAACGATCTCCACCGGCTTGGCCCGAAACCTGACAGGACCAAGCGAATTGCTGCCTCGGCTGAACTCGAACACCTGATGACCTGGGATCTCGAACACCACCTTCTTCCGTCGACAATCGATCGTGACATAGAAACTCCCAAGCCAGTCCATCCTAAGGACGACATCATAGTTGATGATGTCGTGGACGATAAAGTCAGCGTAAAGCTCATGTCCACAGACCACCAATGGACAAGACGTGCAACCACGATGCACTGAGATCACGCCATTCCCTGTAACGATATCCCAACTCTTGGGAAGAAGGGCAGTCGACAAGGAATGCTTGTCCACGAAGCTCCGAGATATAATGCACATTGATGCACCAGAGTTGAAGAGGACTCGTGCAGGAAATGTGCACACCAAAATCACGTCTAACAAGAAATCTAACAATCAAATCCTACACTAGCAATCATAACATATTCAAGCAACAAACATATTCAAACAAACAAGATTAACTAAGAAAGAAAACAACTAGGCTGAGGGTTACCTGCAATAACCTCATCCTCGGTCCCAGCCTCAACTGCAGTCATCAGGAAAGCATGCCTCCTCGGCTGCACAGCTTGCTGAAAAGCATGCCTCTACGGAACGAGAGGCGCTCCACGTCCAGCAGGAACAGGTGCCTTCTGCTACAACGACTGAGCTGCAACAGGTCCCTTCCACGGCTGCTTGGACTTCGGGCAGTTCTTCATGGTATGCGCAGGGTCACCACAAATCAAGCACTGTCCCAACATCTTCCGGCACTGATCCTTGACATGCCCAGTCTTGCCACAGAAATGGCAAGTCTTCAGAGTAGGAGGTCCTCCGGGCCTCTTGAACTGTACCGACTAATTGGGCCCGAACCCTGGTCTCACCACTGCTCTGGCCTGCTCCACATGCCTCTTCCCAGCCCCAGAAATCTGTCCTCGCTTCTAGCTCATAATCCACTCCTGCCTCTTCGCCGCAATCAAAACCTTCTGATAGGACTCCGCATCAGAAGAAGTCACGTAGCTCTGAAGGTCCAAAGAAAGCCCATGCAGAAACCTCTGGGCTCTCTCATCAGCATCCTGCACCATCTTCGGTGCGAAACGACTCAGCCTAGTGAACTCATGGTGGTACTGGTCCACCATCAAGCTCCCCTGCTTCAGGTCAATGAAGCGCTGCGTGATCGCTTCAGAATGTAACCCAAAAGGGCGACCGTGTAGTTTTACCGCAAGCGCACGGTGTAGCGGCGAGCGGGTTATCGAACACAGGGAGGACGTATGACAGTGCCTGCTCTGAACAACCTGGCTATAGGAACAGAAAAGAGGGAATTTGCCTTTTGGCGATCCTGTCACAATCGTCAGACAAAGTATGGAGATATAAAATCAAATAAAGACGCCTAGGGAATAGGGAATCCCTGCTACTCACCGTATCTCGTCAATGTGATTCATTGGTATCGCAAATGCTAGGGTAGAATTTCAGATGAACTAGTTGCAACTGAATGTAAAACCTAGCTCACGCTCTCGCGCTGTTGCCGGTCTATAGCTATCCTAGGTTTGGGTACAATCTCTTGCAAACCCTAGCCTAGGCAAGCTAGCATTAGGATCAACATCATCGTTCAATCGCGTCCCGAGCCCACTCTCGTGCAA
This sequence comes from Scilla litardierei, assembly GCA_030789695.1. Classification (NCBI taxonomy): domain Eukaryota; kingdom Viridiplantae; phylum Streptophyta; class Magnoliopsida; order Asparagales; family Asparagaceae; genus Scilla; species Scilla litardierei. Next base: position 198,988,818 of record CM061136.1, read on the forward strand.
ACTCGGGCCACGACCTAGGTTGGGATAGTTCCTACCCGTCCAATCTCTTGCAAACGAGTATCGGTATGGAATTGCGACCGAGAACCCTAGTATCGGTCCAATCTCTTGCAAACCGATACTACGGAAACTCATTTTCAACCCAATTCGGATTTCTAGGGTTTCCTATCGAATTGGGATCCAATCTCTTGCAAATCACAATCGATATGAACACCTAGCTATCCGTAGTATATCGATCCCAAACTAACCCTAATAACAATTCTAGCAATATTTCTACCAAATCATCACAAATCGGAAATTGGGCTCGTAGGGTTCATCCCCACGCCCCAAGACGTTAGGACTACTCACAATTCATATCACAATTGCAAAAATAATCAATTGAAATAGCAATAGAATTCATCACAATATTCAAATAAGCAATAAAAATGAGATTTTTAATGAAGAGGGAGACAAACCAATAGAGTTCTCCAAGAATCCAACAAAAATAAACTTTTCTCTCCTCTCCAATCACAAGAATCAAAAGCTAAAAAGTTTAATCTAAAAAGCTGCAAAAAGTAAGGGGAAAAAGCTCTCTAACCTAGGGTAAAAACTGGGGTTAAATACCCCCCAAAACTGCCCAAAAATCTGTGACCAAAATGCCCCTGCGCAGCCTGAAAATCGCAATTTACGCTACAGGCAGCGCGGCTCACTCGGCCGAGTGACAAAAGTCGCTCGGCCGAGTGAGAAACCCTGAGAATTTCCAGTAAGTCTGGGGTCTTGGGGGTCTTCACTTCGGGCGTCGCTCGGCCGAGTGAGTTGTCGTCACTCGGCCGATGGCTTCTATTCACTCGGGCGGTCGGCAATTTCCACTCGGCCGAGTGGGTCTTCTGAAGCTCAGGCAGACGAAAAACAGTAAGTTGGCTCTTTTTGATGGGCGTCGTCTGAGTGCCACTCGGGCGGACGGGGTTTCGTCACTCGGCCGATGTCGCTTCTGATGCTCGGCCGAGTGCACACATGAAGCTTGTCCGATCTGGTCGGCCGAGCGGGGTCTCGCTGGTCGGCCGAGTGACTCCTTCACTCGGCCGAGTGGGACACTGAAAATGCCCAAACAGCTTGTTTTTGCCTCCTCGTCGCTCCTACGACGTTCTTTCTTCTTCCGCTCCTCTCCAATAACAAAATACCCCTCGGAGAAGTCGTCGGTGACACTCTGGAGTAGGTGTATCTCAGGATCACTCCAAATCGCTCCAAATCTCCTGAAATACGACAAAAACAACAAATCGTGAAAAGTATCGCAATATTGTCGATAAATCGTGAAAAGCGTGATTTGAGCGATCTAAATGGCATGCAATCATGCGGAAAAAAGGTGTAAAACACGGAGTGATCACTGCGCCATCTCCCTCCTAGCAGCCTTCGAAAAGTACTCCTCATCAAATCTGGACTTGAAAGTAGCCCAAGATATCGGCTCCTCCAGCAACTCCTCCTCGGCATCCCACCAGTTCCGAGCGTTATCCTTGAGCTGACTCTTCGCCAAGTCAACCCATCCAGTAGGGTCGACCTTCGACATCTTCAAGTTGTCCTCCATGTTCCTGGTCCATTCATCCGCAGCCAGAGGTCCTTTGGTCCCATCAAAGTACGCGGGACCCAGCTCCCAAAACTGCTTCGCTCCGGGCTCGAAGCGAGGGACATTCTGAACAGGTTGCGCTGCTCGAGCAGGTGGAACATTCCGGGCATTCTGCAGCATCCCCTGTTGCACCTGCATCATCTGATGCATCATCCGCATGATCTCCCCGTTGGTGGGCTCCCGATCCGGCTCCTCGACACGAGGGGGCACCCCACCTCCAGCACGGGTATTACGTCTCCCAGCCATCTATTGACACAGGAAAAACGAAACAAATTAGACTCTCAGCCTTATGACTCGGTGTTGAAATTGTTTATCGGACATTCTATAATTCTTATCGTTGTTCCGATTAAGTCACAGTTACAGAAAATAGGACCTGCATGGGCCACCAAAAGAAACCCGTCACGCCCCGCTTCCCAAAAATATGGAGGCGAAGCGTGAGAATGTCCGCTCAGACTTGAAGCTACAAAGCCACAAGTCGATAAGCGTCAATTATCACAAAGTAGCAGGTCCCTGTAATGTGACTCGGAAAAAACAATAACAATAATATAAAAAGAGACAAATAATTAAAATTATTCACCTCAGAGTCCAGATATAAATTCAACAACCAGAAATGCCACCAGGCAAACAAAAAGAGTCCAAAGGAAAAAGGCTTAGCATGGCCAACAAAGAAACTAACAACAACGGTGCTACTCACCGATAACAACACAACTAACAAGGAAGGAACGAAGGAACACTAAGACTGGTCACCGGTGTCCTCGTACTCAACGTCAGCAACGGGATCGGGCACGAACTCCACGAACTCGTTACCCTCCACATCAATCTCTGGCTCAGCAACTAACATGCGTCACCCAAAGAGAAGGGGCACATGTCAGCAGGTCTACAAGACTTGTGCAAGGAAACGAAAGAAAGTGGTAACAACCTAGCAGTTCTAGAGTAAAGTATGACATGGCATTTTATGCAATGAAAACAACAGCAGTTTATGGTATGGCATGATTATAGCATGGCAAGTAAATATGGCATGGCAAGTAAACAATTACATGACAAGTACAAGAATTGTAGGCACGTCGTGCACAGAGATTCCGCCCTTTGGCTAGAGTGGCTGTACGGGCCAACTCTTACGCTCAAGTGACCGTTTATCCCTACACCTCCACGTGTGTCGAGCCAGGGCATTACCCCCGAACACGTAATGCTCGCTTCTGGATCACGAGCCAGGAAGTGTTTTTAACACGTATGGCATAGGGTTATGCCCGCATAACGAGTGCCTAGCCGGTAACACGGAAACACGGATTTGTACAAGGATTTGTAGCGTGTGCTACGATGTAACATGCAACATGATATGTAGAATGGATGCACATGACAATTATTGAAATGAAATTGTGTATCGCTAAAGAAAATTAAACATGACAGGCAATTGTATGACATGACATGACAAGGGGAATTCTAGCTTCGTTGTCAAGCTAGAATTGAAGTTGCGCCTAGACCGCTATCATTTCACGGTCTAGTCTTTTTCACGCTGAAACAAGGTATTGGCCTAAGAACATGGCCTAAAGCAAGATTGGCAAGTTTCACTTGCCTGGTACCGAAGTTGTTGTTCGACGAGAGTCACGAGATCGGTGTCCTACGGAAATTGGGTTCGCTGTTATGGCAAAATAGAAAATTAGATTTTAGAGTTCTAAACCGGTTTGCATTGGAATCCTATAACGTCTAGTAATCCATTTTTAATTAGGGTTTCTAATTTACAGTGTGGGTTATGGAGAATTAAAGATAGATCACTAACCGTTTACGAAGCGAAGATCGAGACGCCTACGGTTCTGCGGTAGGAGAAGATCTCGACGATCTCCGGATTTCCGTCGCCAAACCGAGCTTAGCACGACAACGGAAAAACGATCCGGAAGAACTATGGTTGAAAAAGAGTTTCTCGCGGCTGAAATGCTACAGATCTGGAGATTAGGGAAAATCTGGAGCAAAAGAGAATTTTGGGGTTTTGGAGTTGATCGGCGGCCAACGGAGGTGGTGCCAGCGTAAAAGAGGATGAGGGGAAGCTCGGGAGGATGAAGGAAGGTAAGTGGAAGGTTGGGGAATGATTGGAGAAGAAGATGAGCTTGGAGAAGTGAAGAAAGAATGGGAATGGTCGAGGGTTTAAATAAGAAGAAATAGCGGCGGTTACAACTTAACCTAGGTTTACTGGGCAATTTAGTCGGTCAGAGAAGGGTGGTTGACCGACTAGTTTGGGATCTAGTCGGTCGGTCGTCCAACTGACACCGACTAACACCAAAACAGTGAACAGTGTCTGTACAGAGAAGGCATGATTAGTCGGTCCGTGAAGACCAGTCGACCGGCTAGTCTAGGATCTAGTTGGTCGGTGAACGTTCATGAACCGACTAAGGGTCGAATAAGATAGATAATGAGTACTGACTGTTAGTCGGTCTGAGTACAAGACCTGACCGACTAGTTTGACAACTAGTCGGTCGAAGAACGTGCTTAGACCGACTAAACGTAAACAGTAACTCAGTCGAATTTTACTGACAAGAACTAGTCGGTCTGAGAAGTGTTGCCGACCGACTAGATTGCAATCTAGTCGGTTGGCTATCCTTCATAAACCGACTAAAATGCACGAGAAGTGCCGAATCGAAGCGCGAAGCTTCGGGAAGATTCCTATGGCCTCTAGGATCACCCTAGCACTAAGATTAAGACGCTAAGAAGTTAATCGTAAGGATTCCTAACGGGAAAAACACACAAAGAGGGAACATCCAATATTATTCATATAAAATAGTCATTACAAAAAATCTGGTCGTTACAAAGATTATGCCCACTACCAATGTAATATGAGCCTATTGGGTCGCACACAAAGAACGAAATGGATAGGATATGGTTTAAACATGATTTCGAATATGATTTGAAATTCGTAATAAGGTGAAATATCTTAACCATCAGATATCGTATCTCGTTAAGATATTATCCCTAAGATATCGCCGCTTAACTGAAATAAGTTAATGAGTTAACGTGGGATTCTTATCCCTAAGATAGCGTCGTGTAACTGAATGTTGTTAATGGGTTAACGTAGGATTCTATATAAGATATAGAATCACGATTTTCAGTTCTTACATTTTTTTCAATCTATCTCCTCCGTTTTTGAGAAAAACAAAGAGCGAGAGAAACCCTAGTTACGGAGAAGGAGCTAGCACCCTCGCAATTCCTGCCCGTGACGTTCGCGTGTGGATACCGATTAAGAGTGGTAGTTCGTAGAGCAGCACCTGCAGTCCGACAGATTCAGATCGTCAGAAAGGTTAGTAATCTATTCGAATCAGTTAGAAACGCATGGATCTTGGTAGGTTTCTATTTTCCGCTGCGTATAAATTAGTTATGCATGATAGAAACCCTAACACAATTTTCATGCAATAAGAAGTGATATAAGAAAGGAAAGCAGTACTCCAGATATAAGCAATCAATGCGTGAAGCTTGGTGTGTTTTCTACGAAGAGTATGCAGTAAAAAGTATCAGATTCAGCTAATAAAAGAATTTCATCCATATACATATATGAAGGTGTGGGTTATTATCTCAAATGCATAGCAAGACATAGCATATGATATCTGAAATGAAAACTATGGCATGGAAAAGTAATATGCATATAGAGATAAGCTAGCACCACGTCATCATCATCACGGAAAATTCATCTCTAGCAAAATGATGAAAGAAATAAGGATAAGAGGAAAATGAAACTGTTGTACATATGCAGCACACAAAGAAATTGAAAAAACGTGATGTATGATAAAAGCGGAAAAAGTGAGTGAAAAAAGTGTAAAAACAAAGAAAAGGTGGAAAAATAAAAAATAAAAATAAAAGGTGACAAAAAAATAAAAAGTGTGAGAACTCACTCCCCCAAGCTAAAGTGCACAGTGTCCTCAATGTGCAAAGTGTGGCACACCGAGAGACAAAAAGTGGGTGGGGTGGGTGACGATGCATGCATGATGTAGAAAAAAGAAAGAAAATGGTATGAGAATGCAGGTGATGCATGCAGAGATCAAAATAATGCATATATGAGTGTCCCCAAAAAGTGCTCCATCTCTCCCAAAAAGATATATACGGATAGGACCAAAATGTCAACAAAACAGTGTGTGGAGGAGGGACGCAAAAGCAGCAGGCTCACAAAATATCCAACGTATCGACAGCAATAATAGGGAAGGCATCCAGTGTGTGCCTACGGGGGTGGGGGTGCACCTGCACCGTCTTGTGGCGGAGGAGGTGGTGGGGGTGGTGGCTGCTGGCTGGGTGTAGGTGGTAGGGACAGACGCGCAAGAATCTGATTCAGGCAAGCCTGAATACTAGGAAGTATGGCGACGTGGGTCTGGACTGCACTGACGATGACGGAGAGAGCCCTAAAGTCTCCTCAGAGTCCACTGACTGCCCCCTCAAGAGCACGAATGCTCTAAACCAGAGTGTCGGGGGGAGGAGGAGCAGAGGGTCGAACAGGTCGGACAGGTGAAGTATGGGGCTGTCTCACACGGCCGCCGTAAAGGATGGATGCAGCTATGGGGTGGTGCTCGGGTGCTGTGCTCGCTAAGTGTCGCTCAGCCTCTGTGTGAGGCTGAGACGCAGGTAAGGAAGACGAGGAAGGAGCAGTAGCAGAAGCTGAGGTGGAAACAGGCGACGAGGCGGGCAGAGAGGTCAGTGACACAGAAGTGGGGACATACATCACGACGCTCTCAGAGAAAACAGCAGCAGTGGGGACAGACGGGTCAACGGCTGGGGTGGTGCGAACAAAAGTGAGGACAGGGCCGCCACTGCGGTGGTAAAGGAGGTCTCGCCACTCTCTAAGATGGTAGTGGGATGATCAGGGCTGGCAGCGGAAATGGGATCGACAGAAATGGGCACAGAGGTGATGGTAGTGGTGGACGAGGACTCAGCAAAAGTGCTCCCGACACTGACAAAAGTGTGGACAGAAGTGTCGGGAGGTGCAGACAGGTCATGTGCAGGCTGAGGGATCACGGGGTCCTGGGGTGGGATGATGGGCTCCTGCTGAGCACCCTCGGGCTCTAATACGTAAGGGGCGGGGATGAGGAGATCCATCGCTGGAATCCAATCTCCGCCCGCGGGTCCTATATGAGTCCAAGCAGGGCTCGGAAGAATCATGTAATCGGCAGCAAAAGGACAGTGGAGCCACACCCAGTGCTGACGACCATGAGGACGCATCATCCTTATCCGGGCCAAAACGTCTATCGATAGTGAAGTGGGGCCTGGTGGTCTAGGCAAGTCAGCAGGCAGGTCAACTCCGCATATCAGAGCCAAGAGGGTAATTAGACCGCCGCAACAAATAGGCGTACGAGCGCCGACAGAAATAATAATGTGGTCGATGTACCAACTAGCGATATCAATCTGTACATCGGGGACCAGAACGTCGGCTCCATCAAAAACACCGGGACGTATCATCGCATATAGCATGTAAAGCTCAGGTGTCGACAACGTACCGGGCTCGTACCTCGCAAGAAAAGTAGTCGCCATAAGGCGCTGTGCAATGCAGAGGCACGGGTGGAGGACGGTAGAGGCCTTGGCCATACTAGGGTCAAAGGCAAAAGGTGATCCCGTAATCCGGGTCCAGAAAGCGTGGGTGTCGAACGACGGGGGTGGGATGTGCGTGGGAGCGTAAGCGCGGTCTGGGTCAGGGATAGCGGGCCACTGGAAGAAAGCTCGGAGCATGTCAAGAGTGACCTGGCACTCCTGATCCATCAGGCGAAATGTGCATCCTCCAGGGAACCGCTCAATAGAGCTAAGGACCTCTAGTGTCAGGCGGATATAAGTGTCCACCGACACCGACAAGAAATCACGACATCCCATGTTGTCGTACAACGTGAGTAGCCCCTCTAGAACCCCTAGGCACTCAAAGTCGGTGAGGTGTGCGAACCTAGTGGGCACGATCGAGCGATGGGAGATACGCACGAATCTGGCGCGCTGGGCGTCATCCCGAAACGTAATCCCATCGCATCGAACACGGGCGCGGGCTGTGCGGGTGGTGGAATGGGATCGGCAGAAAGCGACTGTGTAGGTGGTGGTGGTGGGCTAGGTGGAGGGGAGTCTGCCCTAGCGGAAGAGGAGCCAGGATCACCTGACTTCTTCCGCTTCGAAGCGGGCTCCCGCGTACGTGGCCTAAGGCGAGGCGGCATATGTGCCGCGAGACGTACCCACCCAAGAATAAAAATGCGACGTGATATGTAATGAAACGAGTATACCTGAGCACGCCGCGAGTGCAAAATCTGATGTGTGCGAAGAACGCCTCCTCCGCAGGGCTCCTGTGCGTCCAAAAGCTCCCCCAAGCTAACCTGAAACGCAAACAATAAAATCAGCAAATGATAATCAATATACATTGGGGAGGTAGGGGATAACAGATATATATATGAGTTAATTTGAGTTCGGGGGGCAATGGGCATACGAAATGGGAGAAAGGAGGAGAAAAATCAAATTTGGGGCGTATTGCGGGTGACCGACGGCGGGGAGGTGCCGCCGGCGAGGAGCGGCGGCGAGGCGGCGTCGGTGATCGGCGGGGGTCGTCGGCCGGCGGTGTAGTGACGGCTCGGGCGGCTCAGGCGTTGGAAGTCGAAGCGGGCTCGGGCGCTGGCGACGATTTTGGGAAATTTTCGAGTTTTCGAAATTTGCGCAGCGCCGAGGCCTTATATAGGAGTATTACGACTCGACCGAGCGACGAGCTCACTCGGCCGAGCGACGAGCTCACTCGGCCGAGTGGGACATGTAATAAAATTTCGAAATATCTCCCACAAGTTACGACTCGGCCGAGTGGCTTTTTCCATTCGGCCGAATGACAAGTTCCACTCGGCCAAGTGGCTCAGCCACTCAGCAATTTTTAGAGCGTTTAGGGTATCTGATTCACTCGGCCAAGTGATAAGTCACTCGCCCGAGTGGCAAAATATACTGTAAACCGCAAAAATGACAGAGAGTTGGTCAGAACGATCTTTCCTGATCTGTACTCCACTCGGCCGAATGGAGTCTTTGCTCGGCCGAGTGACATATGTACTCGGCCGAGTGGCACCCTGTTTTCTGCATCGGCTCTCTGTTTTCGCTCCATTCTCTGTTTTTCTTCCTCCAGTCAGTCTCTTCCTTCTCCTGAGGTCTGAGCGCGTTTCCGAAACGCTCTCCCTTGCCTTGGTCATCCTCCATATGAATGATCTCTCTTTCTTCATCTCCTGTCATTAAAAACAAACCCGTTGTCACGATTTTTATACACACTAGACTCTAAACACTAAGAGAAATCTAAAATAAAAATGAAAATCAACTAAAAATGATATAAAACCGTCGGGTTGCCTCCCGATAAGCGCTCGTTTAAGGTCATGAGCTCGACCCCTTATGATATTCGATTAGCGCGTGATGTTGGGCACATGCGAGATATGCCCGTCAAATTTGCCGGGAAGGCCACTTGGATTTGGTTGTTGCTGCTCGTCGGCTTTCCTTGGCGTCCCCTCATCATGGGTAGGATTGGGGGATAGGTCCCCCAAGCTTGAGCCAGAATCAGTCTTCTTCCTCACCGGTGACACCGGCCTTCGGTCCGGCGGTGCTTTCTTCGAATTGTTGGCCGTTGAGAGTTTGCAAAGCTCCCTTACCCTCACGACATCAGCGTCGTCTTCATCATCGGCCGTGGAGCTATCCGGAGGGTCCTCCAACTTTTCCTCAATGCTAGAAATTTGGCCTTCTTTAAGGCCACCATCATGGAGAGCGCCGATGGAGTGCGGAATGGCTTCGTCGATTACCTCATCAAGGAGGTCCACATAGTCCAACTCCTCTTGGTAGGGCATATGCTTCATGACTTTGAGTATGTGGAACTCAACCTCGATGTTTCCGACATTCAAGGATAATGTACCCTCTCTCACGTCGACTATAACGTCGGCGTTGGCTAAGAACGGGCGTCCAAGTATAAGTGAAGTGTCACCCTCCACTTTAATGTCCATAACGACAAAGTCACAAGGCAAACATATCCCTCCTGGAACTTGAAGCGGAATGTCCTCCGCGATCCCCATCGTCCTAGTAACCCGACCATCCGCAAGTTGTATTCTCATGTCGGTTGGCTTCAAGTCGATCCCCGTATTTAATTTTCGGAACATGCTAAGAGGCATTAGGCGTACACTTGCTCCCAAGTCAACTAAGGCTTTTTGCAATGGGACTCCTCCAAGTGTGCATGGGATGCGAAAGCTTCCGAGATCCTTGAATTTAGCGGGCTTCTTTTCCTTCCGGGTGAACCAAGTTCCTTGTTCGGCAAGCATTATTTTCTCCTTCCTCTTCTTTCCTGATATTAAGTCCTTCAAGAACTTTGTATACGACGGGATCTCCACTATAACATCCAAGAAAGGTATGTTGAGGCTTACTCCTCTCAAATATTCAAGGAACTTGGCGAGCCTCTTCTCAATTTTGGCTCTCGCCAATCGTTGTGGAAAGGGCACCGGCGGCATGTAGGTGCGCTCCTCATTAGGCTTCTTCATTTCAGAATTTCCTACTTCTTGCGGCTCTTTTGTGCTATCCTCTTCAATAGCCGGCTCTTTCTCGTTCAAAATCTCTTCCACGGGCTTTTTGGTTTGGACCATGGCGGGAGTAGTATTCTTCCCGCCTCTAGTTGTGACCGCCACTACCGCATTTATGTGGCCGGTATTGCTCCGTGGATTGGGCTCCGGTTGAGCCGGCAATTGTTGAGTGTTTTTGTTTAGCAACGCAAGTTGCTCTCCGAGTTGCGCGACGACGGTATTTAGCGAATCATGTTGTGCCGCCAACCTAGCATTGATTTTTCTTTGCTCCACAATGAATTCCTCCACCCTAGATTTATGATCCGATCATGGTTGAGCTTGTGGTGGGTTGGGAGCTCTCCAACCTTACTTGTAACTGGGCGGCTTATACGGTCCCGCTTGTTGCCTAGGTGGGTAATTTGGTTGTGGTGGCCCCCTTGGTTGGTATTGAGGTTGAGGATGTAGAGGCCTAGTTTGAGTTTGTTGCGGTGGTGGTGGGTTTAGGGCTCCTTCATTATTTGCATACGAAAATCCCGGATGGTTCCTTACGGCCGGGTTGGCCCAATAACCGGAGTTCCCCACAACATATTACACTTGTTCCAAGGCTCCCTCTCCCTGCTCTCCTCCTACGAACATGACTTGGGATTGGTCTTGCCAATCACTCATATTGCTTCCCGTCGTAGGTGTGGAGGGAGCTCTATGTGGCTCAGTAATGTACTTCTCCAATCTCTCCACTACCTGTGGAGAGAGTCAAATTTATTCGAAAGCTCCGCTACGGCCTTGGCCTCATATATGCTCGTCGGTTTCAAGGAGGTAGAAGATTGTCCTCGCTCGTCACCCCATTGTTGATTATTAGAGGTCATCTCCTCTAATAGGGCCGTAGCTTCATCCGGTGTTTTGGAAAGAATGGCTCCGTTGGCGCTTGCATCTATGATTTGCTTAGTGCCGAATTGGTGTTCATTATAAAAGCTGTGAACTAGCTCTCATGCCTCTATGTTGTGATGGGGGCACTGATGCTGCAAATCCTTAAAGCGCTCCCATGCCTCGTATAGGGTCTCCTGTGGTCCTTGCTTGAAGGACATGAGTGCACTTCTAATCTTCACCGTCTTATATGGCGGGTAGAATTTATCAACAAAAGCGCTAGCCAACTCATCCCAAGTAGTGAATATACCTTCCGCCCGCGTCCTCAGCCAATATAGAGCTTTGTCTCTGAGGGTGAAGGGGAAGATTCTCAAACGGATCGCATCGACGGAGACACCCGGCATTTGAAAGGTGGCGCACTTGGACAAGAATAGCTGGATGTGATAATGTGGATTCTCATGGGAGTTTCCATGGAATGGGTCTTGTTGCATTAAGAACACTAATCCCGTCTTGAGCTCAAAATTCTTATCTACCGCCAACTCCGGCATAGCGATGGAAGAAGTAGTGAAGGAAGTCTTAGGCCGAAGCATATCTCTGATGGATATAATCCTCACCATATGTGCTGCTAGTTCTTCCGGTGTCTCCGGGCGGTTCATACAATTATCCCCTATATTGAGCCTTTTCTCGGCTCTGATACTCCTCTCAGTCGCTCGATCTCCGGATCAAATATGATATCCTCTGGATTCACCGTCGATCTCGTGTACATGCAAATAAAAACAGAGTTTCGATGTATTTGTTAGCACGATAGAGGAGTAAAATAAAAAAATAAAACAAAAAGAAATAGCTAAGTAGAGAAAATAAACCACGGTCGCCTCCCCGACAACGGCACCAAAAACTTGATCGATCCAAAATGTAACCCTAGAGAGACCTAGCTATGGCGCAAAGTACACGGAGATAAATCCCCGACAACGGCGCCAAAAACTTGATCGCGTCCGAGTGTACACCCGAAAAACGACTTGTAGTTTTACCGCAAGCGCACGGTGTAGCGGCGAGCGGATATCAAACTCAGGGAGGAACAAATGACTGTGTCTCTTTCCAATCACCTAGCTATCAAGAGAATCGAGAATAGTTTGGGGTATAACAACCACAATCGTTCAAATATCAAGAGAAATATCAATTTAATAAAACATCTAGGGATATGGAATCCCCACTACGGACCTTCTCTCATCATTGTGATTCATAAGTCTCATTATTGCTAAACTTGAATATAGGTGAACTAGTCGCAACTAAATGTAGAACCAAGCTCACGCTCTCGCTCTATTGCCGGTCTATAGCAAACCTAGGATTGGGCCCACTCTCGTGCAAACCCTAGCCTAAGCCGCTAGCGTGAAGAACGACATCATTGTCCAATCGTATCTCGAGTCCACTCTCGTGCAAACTCGAGCTACGACCTAGGTTGTGATAGTTCCTATCAGTCCAATCTCTTGCAAACGGATATGGATATAGAATCGCAATTAAAAATCCTAGCTTTGGTCCAATCTCTTGCAAACCAAGTCTAGAGATCCAATTGTCAATCTAAATCGAATATCTAGGCCTTACTATCAATTGGGATCCAATCTCTTGCAAATCCCAATCGATATGAATGCCTAGCTATCCGTAATTAATCAATCCCAACCTAACCCTAATCAATTCTAGCAACAATTCCACAAATTTATCACAATTTAGAAATAGGGTCCATAGGGTTCATCTCCATGCCCTAGAACATCAAATCTACTCACTAGACATCATGCAAATCTCAGAAAAATCAAGAATAACATCGGCACAATTCATTGCAAAAGAGAAATAATGCATAAAAATAGAGTTTTAAATAGGAATTGACAAACCAATGTAGATAGCAATGATTTCCAGCTGAGAATTCCCCAAAGAGTAGCCCCCAAATCCCTAAAAGAAAGTCTAAAATTTTGTTGTTCAAAAGCTCTCTAAACTAGGGCAAAAACTGGGTTTAAATACCTCTAAAATCGCCCAAAAAATCATGCCAAAAATGCCCCTGCGCAGTCCAGAAATCGCAATCCTAGCAGCAGGCGGAGCCGTTCACTCGGCCGAGTGACCTTGTCACTCGGCCGAGTGACAAACCCTTTAAAAATACAGTAACTTCGGATGTTTCAGGGTCTGTCTTCGGGGATGGCTCGGCTGAGTAGCTTTCATCATTCGGCCGAGTGAGCATTTGTACTCGGCCGAGTAGCCTTCGACAGGATCTCTAAAATTTACAGTAACTTCGGCCTTTCTCTTTACAATTTCCCTGTACCACTCGGGCGAGTGAGATTTCTCACTCGGCCGAGTAGGCTATCTTCGTTCGTCCGAGTATACGCTGAAATTAGCTCTGTGTGCGTATCCGTTCTGGTCGGCCGGGTGGGGTTTCTTGTTCGGCCGAGTGGCTGTTCTGCTCGACCGAGTGATGTGCTGAAATGCCCGTTTCTCTTCTTTTTGCCTCCTCGTCGCTCCTATTGATTTCCTTCTTCTTCCGCTCATCCTCCATCGCTGATAAGCCCTTAAATGTGCCGTGGGTGACACTCCTAAGCATTTGCAAACCCCTTGATCTCAAAATCGCTCAAAATCGCTCCATATTTCCTGAAATACGACAAAAACAAGAAATAGTGAAAAGTATCGCAATATTGTCGAATAATCGTGAAAAACGCGATATGGGCGATCAAAACGGCATGCAATCATGCAGAAAAAGGTATAAAATATGGAGTGATCAGCTACTCAGACAACTGTTGGCCAATTTACAGGCGACTGTAAATCTACAGGCGACTGTAAACTAAGCAGCAGTCGACTGTGCGTAAAGATCAAGTTTGATTCAATTGAAATGTTGACTTGAGCTGTGCATATCAGTCGACTGTAGAAGGATCGGCAGGCGAATGGAAATCACCCAGTCGACTGTAAACCCTTCATCAGACGACTGATGGGAAGCCAGAGACTCCAAATGAGTCTTTGGACAGAGTGAACCTCATTGGTTGGATTCTATGATAATCCTAAGGCTCACTACGATGGTTAAATGCATATGCATGAATGAGTAAACCATCTAACAATTGTTTTCCTTAGAGTCTACGTCTTCAATCTTGATGCCTTGATTGCTCTCAATCATCTCCAAACTTTGGCACTCCTTGAGTCCAAGCTTTGGCCCATCTCCACTTGATGTCCATCCTTGCACCAAGTGATTAGTCTCCAAGAAAGATATTCTAGGAATGAAACTGTGAGACTAAAACATGAGAGTCATTAGCAACAACATAATGTTGTGATCATCATCAAAATAAGATTGGTATGAAACACCAATACTCAACAATCTCCCCCTTTTGATGATGGCACACATTATGTAAAATACAAAGTATTAAAGCACAATGCTAATGAGCTCCCCCCTACTTATATGCACCAATTATACAATGAGCTACACAATAGTAAATACTCATTCTACCAAATAAGATCATGGTGACATATAATAGACATGGATAACATAAACCAATTGAAATAGACAATATCATGCAGACATGAATGGTTTATCTAATCCCATAAATCTCTCCCTATATGCATATGTATATAACTCTCCCCTATAAGGTTACATAATGCATAACTCTCCCCCTTGACATCGTCAAAAAGGTGGACATCAACAATATCACCCTTTGTCATCTTAACCAAGATGTGACAATATGCACGAATAAAGGAGATGTATGATACCAAATTAAAAAATTTAGTGGGTATCAATTCACTATCTCATGCTCCCCTAGATCATAGAAATGGTCAAACTTTGACTTCTAGGATCTAATACCAATTATAAAGAAGGAAATTAACAATCTCTAACAATTGAGGTTAATACCAATTGTAAAAAAGAAACTTGGAAATTAATCCTCTTTATCAATTGATATACAAATAATGGAGCCATGGGCCTAAAAGTGTATCAAAGCAATAGATATGGAAAAATCAAGCTTCAAAGATACACAAATATATTGCCAAAACAAAATAAAACATGAACAAGTTGGCAATATACAAGAGGTTTAGTTTGAAACCAAAAATAACCAATTGTAAATAATGATCTCAAATAACCTCCGAAATGAGAGTTAAAATATGTCTTAAAATATTTTAAACATATAACATATTAACTCCCCTATTGACATACACATGGATCAAAAATGCATGGATGTCAATAAACCCCAAGGTCCCCATTTTCATGAAAAATAAGTTTGAAAATATTTTCAAAATCATGAAACACACACAAACAATGGGTATGCTAAAAAATAAATATTCAACCACAATACACATGCAATATGCATATGTGTGAGGAACCTAAACATTAGGCAACCAAACCCAAGAGGAGTTTGATTTCCTAATGTAATCATATGAGGTGATCACATCCCTAACTAGAGAGTTGATGTAGCTATCCCTCTCTTGCACACTAACCTTAGTGGGAATCCATAAACTCAAGGATTTTCTAGGCAAGGGTCTTGCCTTTGCAAGAGGGGTGTATGTGGCATGCGTAGGTGTAGAAACAAATTTTTTGGCATGCAAAGAATGAGGATTTTGCTTCTTAGCAAAAAATAAAGATTTTTCATTCTTCCTCATTACCTCGTGATCTACATGCTTCTTGTTGATGTTATTGTTGTACAAGAAAGCATGGTGATTCTTCTTAGGTGCTTTAGCAATATTTCTTGTATTTGCACCATAAGAGGAATTAGAGGTGGGTTTGGGTACCACATTTTGAATATAACCCAAACCTCCTCTATGATTTGCCGGATATTGTTTTTCCAACAAATCGTGGAGTGAATCCCTAGAATACACAAAGCTTATGAGCTTACGTGATTCCTCTTCACATTTCAACGTAAGTTGTTGAATGTGAGATTCTAAGCTAAGGTTTTGAGCAACAAGATTTTCATTTGTAAGGCTCAATTCCTTAACTTGAGAGAGAAATGTGTCTCTCTCACTAGTGTCACAAACATGCAAAGCATCATAAATATTTACACTAGACGATTCTAAATCATGCACCCTACTCATAGCATTATCAAGTTTAGCTTTCATTTTATCATATGAATCGATGCAATTACTTGCCAAATTGGAGGCCACATTTAGGCGATATTCGAGCTCCTCGTATGAAAGCTTTTCCTCCTCAAATTCCTCATCGCTTTCCTCCTTGACTTCCTCATCGCTTTCCTTCTCGCTTGAGTTTGACGAAGACTCTTCCCAATTAGCCATGAAGCAACATTCTTCTTTAGAGTTGAGCCACGCCTCTATCTCTTCATCGCTTGAGTTAGAGGAAGTTGATGAAGAATCATCAAACGCAACGAAACACATGTGATCATGCTCCTTGTCATCCTCATCTTCATCATTTGATGTGTCCACATCGAAATCATCAAAAGTACCGATAAGTCCCTTCTTTTGGTTATTGATTTCGGACTTGCCTTTCCAAAATTTCTTCCCTTTATCCTTATAGATATCTTTGGTGGGTTTGGAAGGACCATCAGTAGCAAGATGACCTTTTCATCCACAATTGAGACAAATAAACTTGTTAGACTGGGAGGCAAACTTTGACGAAGGTATACCTTGATTGTCCTTGAGGAATGCCTTGAAATTCTTGAATTGCTTGTCAAGCTCGATGTAATCATCATCGCTAACATCTTCTTCTTCTTCTTCATTCGGAGCTTCTTGTTGGAACTTCTTCTTCCACTTGAACGACTCCTTCTCAACATAGAGTGCAACCCCCTTTTCTTCTCGGGCTTGGTTGGTTGAACCTCCTCCTTATGCTGAAGTAGCACTTCATGAGAAATCTCCAATGTATGCCAAATACTGTTGGCCGATTTGCACATGGAGATGTGTTCGTACTCATCCGAAGTGAGGGCATAATAGAGTACACATATAGCCTTAGCATTGACTCTGATCAAGTCCTTCTCCGCTTTAGTTCTCGAGGCCGCGGGTGAAGTAGGCTCCTCAAATGGCGACTCCGTGATGTCCCAAAAGTCGTGACCCTTCATGTAGACCATCATCCTGATCTTCCAACTTGGATAGTTGGTTCCGTTGAAGAGCGGGGGTCGGATGGTTGAATGACCTTCTTCATGAGACGCGGATGAGGCGTTGAATGCCATTGTTGCAGTATGCAATAACCTCGCTTTGATACCAATTGTAAGGATCGCCTTACCCTTGCAATACTAACAACACACACTAGAGGGGGGTGAATAGTGTAATGGCAATAAAATTGTCCAATTAAAATTAAACTTGCAAATGCGGAATTATAAATACAAGAGGAAATAACTGACACAATTAATCGAAACGCAAACACAAATATTTACCCTGGTTCCCCAAAGTTGGGTACATCCAGCCACACCAATATTCACTATAATCACTCACAGAGAAGTGAATACAAATCTCACAAGGAGATACCCCACAAAGAGGATTTATGCCCTACAAAAGGACCCAACCAACCCTACACGAGGATCAAGACTCCCACACAGAGAATCACTAACTCCCACTCAGAGAATTAGGGTTAGCCCTACAATAGGACACTAAACTCCCACAAAGAGAGTTATTCCCACAAAGAGAGTTATTCCCACTAAGAGAATATCCAAATCTCACAAAGAGAGAAAGACTAATTCCCACTAAGAGAATTAGAGTTACAAATTCACCAAGTAAAATAACTACTCTTACCTATGCCTTGAAATGCTTACTCATAAATGGATGCAAGGCATGGAAGAGGATCTCCAAGTGTTGATATATGCTTGAGAGCACTTGGATGAATTCCCTTGAGCTGGACTTCAATGCAAGAAGAGGAATGAGAGCTCCAAAGAGGGAATTGAGGGAGTTTGAGAGTTGCTTATCGATCTCTTGATATATTCAATAGCATCAAGAAGTATAAGAGATGGCAGCACACTCATATATATAGAAACCCTATATCAAACCCCAAAACCCAAGAAAACAGCCAAAAGATCAATTCGGCAACGGCTAGAAATAGGGCGAAAACGACAGGAACAGTAGACTGATGATCATAAGACAGTCGACTGATCAACGGCTAGAAAATATCTAACGTCTATAATCTGAGCCAGGACAGTCGACTGATGAAGTCGATACAGTCGACTGTAAACAGGACAGGCGCCTGTAAATCCTTCAGCAGGCGACTGCTACAGGGGATGGAATAAAACAGAGAGTTGCACTCTTTCTCCACATAAGCAAATAGGTGACTGATGTCAATAATACAATCGACTGTTTTATAGTCAGGTGACTGTAATACCTTCATCAGTCGAGTGCTGTATAAGATGGAGAAAAGACAGAGAGATGCAGAGAATGCACTTACGCTACTCAGACGACTGTTGGCCAATTTCCAGGCGATTGTAAATCTGCAGGCGACTGTAAACTGAGCAGCAGTCGACTGTGCGTAAAGCTCAAGTTTGAGTCAATTGAAATGTTGACTTGAGCTGTGCATATCAGTCGACTGTAGAAGGCTCGACAGGCGACTGGAAATTACCCAGTCGACTGTAAACCCTTCATCAGGCGACTGATGGAAAGCCAGAGACTCCAAATGAGTCTTTGGACAGAGTGAACCTAATTGGTTGGATTCTATGATAATCCTAAGGCTCACCACGATTGTTAAATGTATATGCATGAATGAGTAAACCATCTAACAAGGCATTACATTAACCTTGACTCAAAAGAGAGAGAAAGCAATAAAGTAAATATTACATGGATTACATTGCTTTCCTTAGAGTCTAAGTCTTCAATCTTGATGCCTTGATTGCTCTCCATCATTTTCAAGCTTTGGCACTCCTTGAGTCCAAGCTTTGGCCCTTGTCCACTTGATGTCCATCTTTGCACCAAGTGATTAGTCTCCAATAAAGATATTCTAGGAATGAAACTGTGAGACTAAAACATGAGAGTCATTAGCAACAACATAATGTTGTGATCATCATCAAAATAAGATTGGTATGAAACACCAATACTCAACACGGTCGTGTAATTGAGGAGCCACACGACCGTGTCATTCAGAAGTCAATGAAGGGCCATTATATGAGCCGAGTCGACACGACCGTGTCGATTGCTCGACACGGTTGTGCAACGACAGTCAGGTCGGGTTTCTACTTGAATCTACTAGGGGTTTGCAGGATTTGTATTTAAGCTTGTGTGCACCGTGTGAAAAGGGGAGCCTCTTCTTCCATGGCAATCAGTTAGGAGTATGAGTAGAGTTAGTGTTCGCAAAGCGATGACGCTTTAATATTTATAACCGCAAGCGCACGGTTGTCATCATAGCGCTAACGGGTTGTCCACAGGGAGATTGAGTAATTGAGTAATTGAGTACTAGCTCAATCCTAGACCGTGGTTAGCTACATGAGGGATATTAAGGATACGTATAGAATATGGAGGAACACATAGAATAAAAGGAAATCTAGGGCTAGGTGTCACCCTAATGTGAATTGAGCATGGGTATAAACTTGGTGCGCGGCTATCGAATCATCCTAGGGTGCGGTTGCCTGGCCTAAGAGCATTCTCCTCCCCCCTCCCCCCAACTTCCGTGGCGCATGATAGGATATTCTCGTATACTACCTCGTGCCCCCCACTTCTGTGGTGCATGACACGCATATCCCTTGTGTAACTAAACCCACTTCCGCAGCGCGTAGCCACACGACGGATGCATTAAGAGACAATCTTTCCCGACCACTATTCAGCCATATTTCGGGTACAGAAACTAGGTCAATGGTAGGAGGGCTCTAATCGATTGCCAACGTCAATCGTGCAATTCGATAGTATCGATCAATGTAATCGAAAACCCTAAATTAACACTGACGTCAATTGTGAATTAATCTAATTAACCATGAAGGGTGAATTTGACTTGCGATGATAATAATCGTCCTAACATTACCGTAATGAATCATTCAATAGCCAACAACAAGATCAATCCATGCACAAACCCACAATTGAAGATCCACCAACCATAGATTAAGAATATACTCACATAGCATATAGAAATATAGAGATAAACAAAGAGAACAATAAGAAATCATCCAAAACATATAAGAAATACGAAAACAAAGAAAAAACTCCTTGGCTTTAGACCCCGTTACTACGCCCCATTCCATCTCGTTTTCCACCGCTTTTGTTTTCTATTTAGTAGGAGGGAGACCGATATAGGAGTCCACTTTCCCCCCTAAATTAACACTGACGTCAATTGTGAATTAATCTAATTAACCATGAAGGGTGAATTTGACTTGCGATGATAATAATCGTCCTAACATTACCGTAATGAATCATTCAATAGCCAACAACAAGATCAATCCATGCACAAACCCACAATTGAAGATCCACCAACCCTAGATTAAGAATATACTCACATAGCATATAGAAATATAGAGATAAATAAAGAGAACAATAAGAAATCATCCAAAACATATAAGAAATACGAAAACAAAGAAAAAACTCCTTGGCTTTAGACCCCGTTACTACGCCCCATTCCATCTCGTTTTCCACCGCTTTTGTTTTCTATTTAGTAGGAGGGAGACCGATATAGGAGTCCACTTTCCCCAACACACGTCTTGTGAAGAGTTTACCCCTATTCTCGCACCACATGGTGGGAACTTTGGAAAACCACCGGAGTAATTGCAACAAATTATTAATGAGCTACCCACATTATTCAGTGAAAATTGGGTAAATGCCATCTGTCAACCATGGGTATTAATTTTTACCACCAACTTTAAAAAGTTTGCTAGAATAACACCCCAACTAAAAAAGAGACGAAAATACCCCCGTTCGTTCCCAAACATTAAAACCAAACAATTGCAGCGGACGACGTTCTCCCTCCGGCGAGCGAAGCCCAGCACGTCGCACCGCCTCGAACTCCCCTCGACAGCCTCGACACCGCTCATCACCGTCAACCCACAACCCAACGCCGACAGCACCCCGCATCTACGTCGACGCCGAACTCTGACCACCCCGCATCTACGGCAACGCCTCGCCGTACTCCGACAAAGCCCTATGAGCCAATATAACCCAATTTGCGCCAATTTGCGCCAAATTGGCGCAAATTGGCGCAAATTGGGTTATATTGGCTCATAGGGCTTTGTCGGAGTACGGTGGTCGGAGTTCGGAGTCGACGTAGATGCGGGATGCTGTCGTCGTTGGGTTCCGACCACCCTGCTTCGCCGTACTCCGACCACCCCGCATCTACGGCAACGCCTCGTCGTACTCCGACAAAGCCCTATGAGCCAATATAACATAGTATGCGCCAATATGCGCCAATATACGTGACGTATATTGGCGCATATTGGCGCAAATTGGCGCAAATTGGGTTATATTGGCTCATAGGGCTTTGTCGGAGTACGGCGAGGCGTTGCCGTAGATGCGGGGTGGTCGGAGTACGGCGAAGCGGGGTGGTCGGAGTTTGGCATCGACGTAGATGCGGGGTGCTGTCGGCGTTGGGTTGGCGGTGATGAGCGGTGTCGAGGCTGTCGATGGGAGTTCGAGGCGGTGCGAGGTGCTGGGCTTCGCTCGTCGGAGGGAGAATGTCGTCCGCTGCAATTGTTTTCGCAGGGGGATTTAATTTTGTTGGATTTTAATGTTTGGGAACGAACAGGGTATTTTCGTCTCTTTTTTAGTTGGGGTGTTATTCTAGCAAACTTTTTAAAGTTGATGGTAAAAATTAAAACACATGGTTGACCGATGACATTTACCCAATTTTCTCCATTATTCAGGAGGGAAGTGTGTGACGCGGGTTGAATTGCCATTTTGGTAACTTCCCCAGTTTTTCGGAATGCTGATTTTACCAGCTAGAACATGTTATCGTTTTTACTTAGACAAGTACCGACTTCACACGTTAAGGCATCTTTTGATTTTCATCGAGGAGCAAGTATTGATTTACATGTTTTGATTTCTCTTTCGCGAATAGTAAATATGATTTACATGCAAACAGCTGTTCAACTGAACTATTTTTTAAAACATAATTAAAACTAATATTATTATTTTTGGATTTATTAATGATTAATTTTGGTTTAAACAAAATAATTAAATTTAAATTAAATTTCGAAAGCAAAATTGCATTTAAAATGTGAGCACCATAACTTTCTTATTCCATCCAAACACACCACAAAAAATATTATGTGCACCACAACTACTACTCCAACTCCCTATTTTCTAACATAATTTCCATCCAAGCAAATAAATTCAAATTCCACACGAAAACAAGATTCATCAACACACTTCCAACTTGCCAAACAATCTCTACACACATTTTCTCTCGACTAACCCAATCCCCGCATATCCAATGTTAATAAACTCCAAATAGCAACCGAATCAAATGGTAACAGCATTGTTAACTCATTGTTTATATTCAACTAATATCAAGAGACAATGGAATGGCAAAATAGAATTTGCCCACATGCATGAGATCACGAATTATAACTGGAGTCAGTCATGTACTATTGATGCTAGGCGGTGAACAATACATGTCTGCAGTAAAAATAAATATCCAGAATGCAATAACGGTATTATCACTTGCGAGCTTCCACCTTCTTCGTCTCCTTCGCTGCAAAAAAATGATAATAAAAAGGCGGGGAAAGAAATTAAACGATGCACAAAAATTGTTGGTATATCACAAAAATGAGAGTATGTCTGTCATCATGAAATAGACCAAGATAGCTGTGCAGCGGGTGCTGATAGATTCTGAAGGGAAGCTCAAGAGAAATGGAACTACAGAATAAAGTTAGGTGAAAGGGGTTGATTCGTAACTGGGATTGATTGGTAACTGGCGCAGACTTCGGGCATGGCAAGAGGCTTCAGTTTTAAATGGAAGGACTTGAAGGCATAATAAAACATGTCCAACGAAATAACCATCAATTGAAAGAAAGAATTGATCCTAATATGCTTAGTTTCAAATGAAAAAGTCTCGAAAGCATGACGGGATAAGTAGGACCAAAGAACATAGCAACACAAATCACACTCCCAGAATTGCATTAGAGGTGTAAGCGGGCAGTAACAATCAGATTGCATACCAGCCTTCTCCTCTTCTCGTTTCTTGGCAGCTTCTGCTCGCTGTTGCCGAATCAAGGCTAGGCGTTCTACAAATGAACATCAAATAATTCTTAGTTCACATAATGATCAACAAAACTGAATAAATGGATAATTTCATATGCATGTGGAAACTGGACCTAACAATCCTTCACAAGCTTTTCCCCAATAATCAACCATAGGAGGCTTTCTCACCTCCCACCAACTCCTTAATAGATATCATTATCCAATGTTACCACATAGACACCATTAAAAGGTTTTTGACACCGGAACCCACCAATACATGACAAACTTAAAGGTCAAGTAATCTTTTGTTCATGTAACGCCGTTGCAATATGATGCTCAGCTGACCAAGGACCCGCTAAATGGGTGGGTAAAATAACTCGTCTCTTCACCATGTTAACAGTAAATTTATGTTTAGGGCAAGCCTGTTACGCATTTAAGGCTTCCCATTAAAGGACTCACCTTGCCTGGAGCTTCCCGGTGCTTCAGCTATCAATTCTGTACATTTTTAGCCCCCCTAATTTCTTTACATATAGCAAATATATATGCTACCAAACACAGATTCATCACCCTTTCCTAGTCCTTCCAGGATCAGATAACCATTTTTTCACCATTCTTAAATACTCGAGATTTTTCAGAGGCTGCATAAGTTCACAGGGTAGCCCCAGCGTTCATATGTCATTAGTATTCCATTGTACTACACCCATACTAAATAAATAGTCCATTTTATGCTACCTAATTGAACCACAGAAGGATGCACAAATTGTCTATAAATCCTTAAACAAGACACGGATTTGGAGAAAACATACATACTTCCTTTCCATCCAAAAGCGCCCATACAGGTTTAAAAAAGAAAACATGACACTGCTAATTTTACCTAGATCCTTCTTGGCTTGTTCTGTTTTTCCTTGTTCCTGCAACCTCATATATCGCTCATGGGCTCTTTGTTTTTCTATCTCCTCCCTACAAGAGATGATTACAAAAATGGTGAATATACAAGAGCTGTTCGTATACAACAGACCAAACTATTAAGCATGACAGAGAATATGTTGAACAGTAATGACCAAGGAAACACAATGTAACATAATTTAGACCATGACACAAGTAATTAAACAAAATTTTTGAATCAGAAAATACTGGCAAATCAAATGATCAAGACATGAAGAAAAGTTTCATTGGCATGTTTGACAGTTGGGCTAAAAGATATGACAAGAAAATTACAACAATGCGTCAACAAATTTATGATGAAGCGGTGAGCTATAATCCTAAAAAGACCCTTGATGGACTAACTAGAAGTAATATTAACAGCGGATCTATTAAAGTGCAGCACAACATTTGAGGAATGTAATTATAGAGCTTCATAGGAGAACAATCAATATAAATTCTTCTAGAACTGTGTGTGTGTGTGTTCTCTTTTTTTTTTTTTTTTTTTTTTTTGGGGGGGGGTGGCATGCGCGCGCGCGCGCGCACCCCCCCCCCCCCCCCCCCCCCCGCCTTGGTTTTAGGGTTGCTTTAGGGGAGGACTTTTGGCAGGAAAAAATTGGATTTTTATTAACTCGCTGATAACTGTCCAGAACTGAAGCAGAAAAAATATGAGATATATAGATGACAGAAATAGATATCGCATATCTCTATATGATAGCACAATCTGGTGTGGAGGAAGCATTGGGAAATCGGCACAAGTGTCTTTTACGAGACTGGAAATTGGTTTGTGGACTAAATGTCGGCTGTCCATGGCTAAAACAAGGCTCAAAAAAGAGGGGAAAAGTTGGAGAATAGATAATCAAAACATTCTCCAGACAAGCTTACATCTCATAAGCCGTAAGCTGATTATAAGACAAACTTTCTTAGCCTTTTATGATAGGCTTTGATTGCATATTTAAACAGGCTTTAAAAATGGTAAAAGATAAAAGTAAATCTTCTCGGAGTCCTAAAAGAAAGATTGTAGAAACAAACTAGGCTTCCTTTTCACTAAATGACAAGTCAAATCTGAACAAAATAAAGGTAGAATCATATACAAGTTCAAGGAAATCCTCCAAATTCTAACATAATAGTGTCCTTTCAAACAAAGCATTCATTTATTAGAAAAAGGTTAAATGCAAAATTGACTTCTAAGGCTGAGGTAACCTACATTGACACATCCCCAGACTCATCTAACTGCATTACCTTGTACTCCATTTGATCCCTAACAACATTATGGCACGATCTGTATAATTTACATAGCAGCTAGCACACCCTTCAATCAAATGGCCAATTTTGTATTTAATTTCAGTCTTTCATATAGGGTTGTTTGCTGTAATTTACTAATTATGTTTGCCTATGTCACTAGCATGTAGTCATGAACAGATTAATGAATTCCTTCATCATAATTTTTCTTAAGAGTAAGCCATGGCATATGGTGGAGTCGTGCTCTAGCCATGTGACTGCATAAAGGCGGTCAAGAAATTAGGAAAGTATGATAAACAGGGTTTGTGATTGTCGAGAAGATTCAGGTTTTCTTGTTATCATCTTCTTCACTCATATATTATTCCATCTCTTTCGCCCAATTCATCTCTGTTTATAACCGAAAAGCAACTATAAAACTTCTTCAGACAAAAATTTTCCTCTAATGGAAAGCTCCCTAAGTCTTAGTTTAGTTTGTATTCTTGCAATGCAAGGTTACGTCAGGTTTGAACCCACGACAACTTGAAACATTGCTCTAATAAAATGTTAGTGACCAATTCCCTCAAGACTTGATATGACCATTGGCTAAAAAAGTACATAAACAAGCGTCGACACTTGACAAAATTATGGCCAGGCTGTTAAAACTTACCCCTCGTTCATTATTTTCATTCAATTTGTGGGAGCAAGTGATGATCAATTGCAGTAGATGATTTGTCAAAGATTCCCCAGACCCCTTGAAGTTATCTAAAAGTATCCAAATTTGAGCATAACTTCTAATTATTTAGGATAAGATTTTTTAGACTTTGAGTTTGTTTTTTATCTGTTTATTAGGGTTGTCTTCAATTAAAATATGTTATGAATTAAAAGTTGTCATCGATTAGATTTTTACTTGCATTAGGTTTGCACAAACCATATAAAAGGATTGCTTTATACTCAAAATTGGATAGATTTGTGAATGAAATTTATAATGAAATATGAAATTTGTAGTGAATGAAATTTATAATGGAATATGAAATTTGTTTGATCTCCATTTCCTTGGCAGATTGCTGGTTTTTTTTTTCATTTTTGGTTAAGGGTTAGTTTTTTTTTGTTTTTTTCCTACTCGTTTCCTTCAATCTGTTCTTTCATTTTACAAATACTTCTGCTATCATTTTGGTATCATAGACATGTTTTTAGCTTTTCTTGATCTCCTTTGAGTTCTTTTGTTCTCACAAAAATGATCAAATTATTTAGCGTGTACAGTATCATGCTGTAATAACCACAAATTGTTTTCCTTTGAATTCCCTTTTCATCCAAATTCAGTAAAGCCTCTGTTTTGCCTTAAATCCATTTCAGTTTCAAAATTTCTGAATCAAATGTAGGTCATTGTGTTTTAGATTGCTGACTGTATTATCAAATGGGTTCGTTCAAATGATCTCGAGTTCGGCTTCATGTTTGCAGAAGCATTCAGCAAAAAAATGTAACAACTGTCATGAGAGATCCAAAGAGTGATAAACTTCTAGCTCTTGTTCAGCTATCATTTTATCTTGCAAAATTATTTCAATTATGATGTTTGAAGCTTTATGAAAAACGTTAGCAATGGACATTATCTATTAAAACAAAGTATATATTATTACACTCTTTTCAAATGGTTGCATAATCAGACTCAACTTTGCCTAGCAACCTCTCATCAAGTAGAGAGACATTAAGAATATTATGTAATTCCATTCTCCAAACGGTTGAGCCTATCTTTAACTTCTTCAAGTCCTTTCATCAGATCAATTCCTTGCTAACGCTACATATGAAGTTTGGAACATCATTGGAAAAATGACAAAATTCTAGAAGAACTTCAAAGTAAATTTCATTGATATAAAGATGATAACTAAACTGGAGCTGAAAGTCAATTGTTCTTCAGCTCTTTCTTGGCATGTCAAATGCCGCACACTTCCTGAATGATTCTAAAACATGAAGACAAAATCGAAATCCTCCAAAGCCGCTTGATAAAAGAATCAACAATCTTAAGCACAATAGGCTGAATAATGAAGAAAGTCTGAAACCAAACTCAACTTGAGGCAAAAAAGCTGTTCCAAATCTAAACTTCCATTATCTTGAACATTCAAATATGTACCATATGTCTTCTAGACCAAATATGCATAGGATTTCGCCTTTTTGAATTTAGATAAAGAAAAATAGAAGATTAGAAGGGAACCGATTTGTGGTTACTGTAACGAGGTAATGTAGCATGCTACAATATTAATGTGTTTTAAGGAAATAATTCATAGAAGATCAAGAAGCTAAAATTGTAGCTCTAATACAAAAATGATTACCAAAGATTTTACAAAAAGAAAATAAAGAATTGGAGGAGAATGGGAAGGAGAATAGAAAACTAACCTTTAACTAGGGATAAAAATCAATCCTTAACCAGGGATGGAGAAACCCTTAAACAAGGATCATAGAAAAAAAGTAACCCTTAACCAGGGAAACCAATATAAAGTAAATCATAATGTTTCACGATAAATTTCATTCACCAATCTCACTGATTTTGAGTGCACACACTAACTCCTTTTATAAGGTTTGTATAGAGAATCATAATGCAACTAAAACTCTAATCCACAAGATATTTTAATGCATTACATATTATAATTGAAGTCTAAATAACCAAATTCAAAAATTCAAAACAAACTCATAGTCAAAGCAATTATAATCCTAATCAACCACCTAAATATTTCCAACCAAACTTTAAATTCTAACTAAACTGGTACTCCAATCAGAACTCAAATACTTTTAAATAACTCCAAGGAGGCTTATAATTGAAGTCAAACTAACCAAATTAAAAATTCAAAACAAACTCATAGTCTACGCAAAATTATAATCCTAATCAAGCACCTAAATATTTCATAATGAAGCACCAGCATCTCCAAGCTATACAATAAGAGTATACTTGAGACGAAGTCATTTGACTAGACACTTAACCATTTCTCACCTTGCAGAAGCAAAACAAATTAAATGGCATGTCTGTTCCATTTGTTTTCATTAAGGAAAACACAAGAACCTAAATTAAATGTTTGACAACTATTTCTATTTTAAGTGCTAATAAGCTTAAATTAATGTTGTGGTAAACATTGTTACCTTTTAAGAGAATGTGCAGATTCCTCTCCTCATTGTGAAATGCATGATATCTAGTTGATGACATCTTAATAATCCATGCAACCCCTTGTGTGGTCAGGTGCTTCACAAAGTAGCCTATAATGTTATTACCTATCCTCGACTAATCTCAATATGATGTATGTTGGGTCCCCCGGCGGGTTTCCTAATAAATCGTGCCTCGGAGGTAATGCAAAACTGAATCTTTATAGTAAATGATAAATCTCATCTTTCCTTCTATGAAGTTGAAGTGTCACGTCCAGGCAGGCTCCACAAGCAGCCCACGAGAATTGTGGACCTGCTCGTGCAAGGTTCACTATCAGCCATATAATACTCGATTATCGTGGTTTATTTGCTAGCAACCATTTTAACAAAAAATCTAGCTGACAATAAAGAAGTAACGGGCCCATTACTTAATAAACCCCCCTTTTTCGTCTTTCTCTTCCGTCAGCCCATTTCGACGAAGCCCAGTCGAAGCCCTCGCCGGGCTTCGTTTCGTTTTCCGTTCTCTCTCTCCCCCTCGTTCGACTTGACGAAGCCCGCTAGGGCTTCCGATCGCGTCTCTCTCCCTCCCCCCCTTCGTCCTCGTCGATGTCTACGGAACCACCTCCGTCCTCTCTCTGCGGCACTGCGAAGCCCTCTCCTCCCCTTGCTACTACAGAGGCCTATGGGGTTGCTTCGATTGCTATTTAACCCTCTTCTCCACCTCCTTCTCTTGGTTACATTCTCTATAAGTATATCTCTACATTTTCGAAGTTAATCGGCTTGAATTCTACTGCTCTTCGGGGTTTGATTTCGCGTTGATTTCTTGGTTGATCTGATGTGGCTTCGATTCTTATTTTTGTTGGATCTTCGGCTTTGATATCGATAGACTTTATCCTCCTTACGTTCAGTTTTTCTGTCGATTGCTCGCATGCTTTAACTGAGTTGAAATCTTTTGGGTTTTGAGAGAAAAATTAGATTGAATGATTTGGAGAGTAGAGTAGGGTTCGAGTCCCTACGGTAATCTAGTGGGGTTGGTTCCCTCGCCTACTTGTCGTGGGATCCCGGTGTCGCATGGGGCTAGGTTGGCTTGCAGGTTGTCCCTTGCTCGCTGATTTGCGGGTGTTGCGGCCCCCTTGCTTGCAGTTTGTCCCTTGCTCGCTTGTTTTGGGGTGTTGCGGCTCCCTTTACTTGCGATCTGTCCCTTCTTGGCTTAAACTGGGGTTCGGTAGCTCCCCTTTGCTTGCGGCTTGGGCTCCTTGTTGACTGAGGATTGCGGCTGATTTTTCGGTTGCTTGTTTGGGTTTGGCAGAACCCTTTGATTGTTGTTTTGAGGTTTCGTTGTGGTTTACTTGAGATATGAGCCCCATTTCCCGTTATATTGGTCGTTAGCCCCTAGTTCCTTACTAGAAACCCCATGGATCTTGCCGTAGACATAAGTTCTCCCATCACGTGATGAAAAGACCCCGAATCTGATCCCAATGGACTAAAGCATTGAGAGCCATTATGAATTTGACTTTTGGGTTTTTCTTATCAAGTGATTATTATATTTTCATTGTTTCTTGGTTCGTTGCATGGAACATTGTTTTATTATCAGTTCAATTTTGGTATATCATGATATGAGAAACATCCATGTCTTACTTATCGCATGCCAGCTTTATTATCATATCATTTAATTATCTCCCGCAGCATGTCAGTATTAGAAAATTTAATATTGTGATTAAATTGTGTAGTCTCTGAGTTGTTATTTATGATGGCACGTATACTGATTGACGGGTGGATTTGAGGTTGGCTCTTGACATGACATGTTACTATTACATGTATGACGGTGGACCCACTTGACTACGTATTTTAAATAATATTAAACTAAGACACATCACGACACTAACACTAATAATTGATTAATTCGGCTTGACTCGTCGGGTTTTGGAAAACTTATGATTGAGAGAGTGCGAGAGCGACTAAGGCCTGATCGTTGGCCCATGTCTGGGAGGACGTCCATTTTGATGTGTCATGAGTACCTGACTACATGGATGTCCATTCTGAAGGGCCCCGAGTCTCCTGGCACAGTGTTTACGGTACTTTCATCTTTTGGACTCGACTTGCGGTCGCACCATCGCAGTCCAGGAGGGCCTCCGTTTCAGACCGTGCTCCGCTTCGTAAGTCACGACCTATGATTGGTTTACATTAACAGTTACACCCCTTACAGCAGTTAAGACATTAAATGATTATAACATGCTTCATTTCTGTACCATGACATTATAACGGTTGCCCATATTTCCTTTTTGCACCATTATTATTCTGATGTCGTTTGGTTAGAATTGGTCTACTCCCAGGATTGGTCTACTCCTCTAAGTTGTGGTACAACTTCTGTTGTCTACCTAAGTAGCGTACAGAATTATCCAAAAGCATTGGAGTCAGAGTTTCCGATTCAGGACGTCAGGCCTTGGGCATTGTCTGTGAGTGGGTGTTCTCGGGATTTTTCCCTTATTGTACTTTTGGTTTAGTCTTGGAACGTGTTGTGAGTTGTACTTTTGTCCCTGGTATTTCTTTCTGTATCGGCATGTGGAGTTTATGCACGAGTATCAATTTATTTTTCTGTCTGTTCTCCTTGTTTTCACTGGCACATGCGGGACCTGCACTACACTTGCACAATTGTGTCGGCACCCGTGGAGCGGGGCATAACAAAAGAGATCATAATCTCGCTTGTAACTATTTACATTTAATCATGTACTTTTTAAAGTCTGTTCAACCACCAATTATATACTAGACCAAATATCTAGCATAGACCTTTGTATCATTAAGTTACCATCAAATAGGATGCATATCAATATGGGGCTATTCTTGGATACTCAGTTACACTTCCAACACTCCTCAAATATGCCCTTAAATTTTCAATAGATGCAGACGCTTGTTTGCTGCTTCCCTGCTTCTTCTCATGCATGCATTCCACTCCGTCTGGCTCATTCGAGTTCATTGTATAAAATAGACATACTTGTTTCTCAATAATAGTTTGATTTCACAAAAGCAGAAACTAAAAATATTTTAAATGTCAGAACTAGGATTATGCTTGGTATAAATTCACCACCTTTTCCATCAACACATGTTTCTTATATATGATTGATTTCAAATATATGAAATGGTAATGTTTATCATCCATATGCATGATATTTCAATCAAATATTACACAAAAGGATGGCATTCATGACATGACATGCATATAGAAAAATATATGCATTGTTATGTCTTTGCAATGTCATGTGTTAATGTTTTGAATCTTCTGTATACTTAGGTTCATCTCTGTAGATGTATATAAGTTTGTTTGTATATTATTCTTTGTTGCCCTGTTCATGCCATGTCCCTCTTCTGGTTACCCAGTATTGCTCTCTCGACACATCCATCTTGTGCAATGTCCATGTACCTTGTCCACCTTACTAACTGTATGCACCTCCTCTTAACCCAATTGTTTTAACTCTAAATTGATGCAGACAATCATATCATAATAACATCACTTTTATTTACAGACTAACACAACAAGCATGTAATTTCTTTACTACAATTTCACAAGATAAATTAACCTAACTCACAAGGAGCAAGATTCAGCAAGATCATTGAATATTTACAAGAAAAATTAACAGAATGCCACTCAAAAATTTATTTACACTTCCGGGTGGCCTAAGGAAAACTAAACAAGCATTTAGATTAGTTAAAATCAAATAAGAAATAGCTGAGAAAAACTAAGGATTAATCTTAATAGAACAAGTGCTTGTCTCAAACCATAGGAGGGGCTCATGTCATACCTTTCACGCCTTGAGAGTTCGGTTGTTTTCTCAAGCTGCAAAATAAAAGCAAACATATTTTATCTTAACCAAGGAAAAAATAAATAAAAGGAAAAAAATAAATAGTGTCCCATATTTGATGGATACAAATGATATTTCTAAAATATAAAAGACAAGTTCCATGTATCAAAAATATATATAGACACTTGGAGGAAATGGTTAATCATTCCATTGGGCCTAAGGCTGGCAAATATCGCATCTGGCCAAGCCCGCATGCAAAGAGAGCCTCCTTTCTTTTATTTCGGTGTGTGCGTGTAAGTGGATTTCTTTTGGGTTTGATGAGGTTTGGGTGTTTGGGGGTGGTCCGAAGCAGGCCAAAATTTCAAACCGAACCAAGTAATTAGTTTCGATTTAATTCTGGGTTTGGATTGGCGCTGTGATAATTTAAATTCTGGTTATTGGTTTGGATTTCCATGCAAGTAATATATAACAGAACAGAAAACCAAATAAAATTTCTTTTCCTTTTTTATATAATTCACTATTCAGCTTCCCACACAATCTGTGCGGATTATTTCGATACAATCTCTTTCTCTTTGCCTTCCCTTCTTCTATCCCTTCTACTTTTCTGCTTTCTTTTGTCCCCTTCCTTTCTCCTTCTCTACGGCCTCATCCATTACATCCTCAGAGAGAAGCATAGTGTGTATATAAGAGGAACCTCTGGTTACTATTGATTTATTATATTTCTTGACACTTAATCTATATTCCTTTCCTCTCCTTTTCCTCTTTCTTTCTCCTCGTGCTGCTCTCTTCTATTTCCTTTCTCTGTCTCTATCTATCATGCTTTTCCTCTTTCCTTTATCATCTTCTTTTCTCCTTTATCCATGGCCTCAATCAAAATCTCAGATATCTCTCCTTTCTCCTAACATAGTATGTAAAACTGAGAACCTCTGTTTACTATTGATTTATTATGTTTCTTGATCTGATGTTCTTTGTAAGAAAAGATGCTTGAGAAAGAAAGGCGAGAAGGGTGTCAATCCAAATAAAATTACGGCTTCCAATCTGATTTATTTCTAGTTTTTTATTCTCTTTTGTCCTTCATGGTTGATGGGAGAATACAGGATAAGATTCATGAAACTGTATTTGTATTATTATTATTATTATTATTATTATTATTATTATTATTATTATTATTATTATTATTATTATTATTTGGTGCTTCATGGTTGAATGACATGATGTATATGGTATTTGTGTTGTTTTTTGTGTTAAATTTTTAATGTGTTGTATTTTTAATTATATTCTTTCATTTTGTAATTTTTCGGACGCTTCTTGAAATTTATATATGATACAGAAAATGATACGGATTGTTGACTCATGTTGGGCACGCCGACGCTTCTTGAACATTTTTCAAAAACTTCTTGTACACATGCCATATAACCTAAACAATTTTTTTTCACATTATATGATATTACATGTTCGAGATGCTTAGATATGGATTGTTGACTCATGTTGGACATGCCGACACTTATTGAACTTTTTTCAAAAACTTCACATACACACTCCGTACAACTTAAAACATTTTTTCACATTAGACGATATTATAGGTTCGAGATGCTTCTTTAGTAGCATCTACATATCAATGACTAAGCTTTACCGAACAAATTGTCAAAATATGTTGGATTATACAAAACTATGAGTTTAGAATATTTCAATCTAAAAGATGAGACATGCTAATCTACATTATATAAATTGACGAGTCAATTACTATTGCTTTTGCAAATTCATACAAGTATGTGACATGGTGTTGTCATTATATGTTACCATATGGGCGGAAATAGGTTGTGGGCAGCTTCTAGATGTGCAGTTTCTAGATGCATACACATGTCCATGTATGACCACATTCACTAATTTATGAATATTTTGTGTTTTTTTCGCCATGTCCATGTGTCTTAAAGGAATTACCGTGCTGTGAGTCAGTGTCGTATACCCATGTCCCATGACCATATCCACGTTCATTAGTTCCCACTTAGCAAATACATAACGGGATTACTTGATGAGGACAGACATATCTGGCAATGACGTCATGATATGGTGTTTTAGAAGGATGCACAGATGAGCATGAGATCACAAGTACATGAGGATTTGTACTTTGACATGATCACTCTGGGTGTACGATTAAACCAGGAGTATGGTGGAGATGGAGAGTGCAGGTTTAGACTGTCAGCAAAAATGAAAGGCAGTTGCTACATACACCGAGTACCTTTCGGTATATGCAACTGTTTTGCCTTAAAAAAAGAAATTGGGTCACGTCTGAATGTTCTGATAGGACATCTCATTGGACGAAAGGACATGTGTGTATTTAGTCGGCACCAAATGAAATAGGTCACTGAAAAATAAGGTCATGTCATGGGAAAACTCACTGCAGTGTCACCTCAAAATCCTTTCGCCCATGTTTCATATATGTATGTAAGCATGTGTGCGCTCAGCATCAATGTTGTGACTAAAACCAGATAATAGCATGATGAACTCTAAAGAAAGGATGTCAATCATAAATTGTGGCGGTAGAATTTTTTAGCATACACATCATTCAATGTAAACAAGAAAATTCATAAGAATTGGTGCTTGCAGTATGTGTAATATTTTATCATAGTATGTTGCCAAACAGAAACTTTTTTATATATCAGCAAAATTATATTAACAGATCAAAAACTATCATCCTATACAGCATCAAAGTTTTGCGGCACGCACAAACTAATGTAGCTGATCAAGAAAACCTCTGAGTTACATCTAGACTCTGATTATGGTTCTGTAAGAGCACATTCTATATAAAATAAGAACTAGAAATTAAATACTTACATCAACATCTTTAGCTTTCACATTCTTTGGTTTTACCAAGTTTGGATTCTCAATCTCAATAAGGCCTTGGGTGCCTTTCCTTTTCTGCAACAAAAGTTTCCAATTTCATACAATTATAAAGATGTGATCATGAGACATTTACTGATATTGTAAATTGTTGCAAATAATCAAATGTTCCAAAGTCGATATTATTCACCAGATGGTGAATACAAGGGCTGCAGCAGAGGAAACCATGATAGAGCGTTCACCTCAGTCTCGTCTTCAGATTCCCCCTCAGATCCTTCTTCCAGTTCCTCTTCTTCTTTGTCTTCAGCTACCTCCTGTTCAATAAAGTTACAAGAAGAGCTAGATTTATTACTTAAGAGGTGAAACTTAGTAGGATCAAAAATAAGTGAGGGTTATATCTGCTAGAATTTGAAGAGGAACTTTTTTTGGTGTGTGTGTTTTTTTTTTTTTTTTTTTTTTTTTGGGGGGGGGGGGGGTTCTTACACCTGAGTAAATATGTGAAAACATAATCTTAGCTGGACAATCTGACCCAAAGCTTGAGTTGTTAGACAATGGTCCAGCTTCAATTTTATGATTTTCCATCTTTTCTGATATTCCGACATGGGACTATTTTTCTTAACGCTTCTCAAAATCAGGATGGATTCACCTTTTAAGTTCGAAAACATGTGGGGACAAAATCTTGGTTGGGAACTAACAAAAACTTAAAGTGTTAGGTAGATATCCAACTCAAGCATATGTTACTCACTTTTTTACACCGTTCCAATATGGAACTATTTTTTTAACATTAACGTTAGTGCCTCATTGCCATGAGGCAGCAGTTCAGTCACCATTTTGAACCCAGTTTAGAACTGAGATAGATAGAGGCGTGGTTTTCCTTTTTTTTTCCTTTTCTTTTAAAGGGGGTTGTTATCTCTGTGTTCATTTTTTGCTTGTCGTGTGCACGAGTGGAGTGGGGTTGGCGTTGGAAATCTTATATGATAACAAGATGGCAAAATTGTTCACTATTTGATACAAGGTTCATATTTTGATACAACCACCCTACAACACATCCGACATGGTGATGGCTTGGGATAGAGATGTCCCTGCAACCCATGCAAGAATGGCTTTTTTAGTGTTCAAGATCTGAAAGGCTCATTATGGATAAGAATCCTTCAAACTAGTGTCGTTTCAATGTTCTTATTGACATCCAGGGATAAGAAAATAAAATTGAGGCAAGTGGTGATGTTCAGCTTCCAAACTGGGGCTTCATGGAGTTTATAATGAAACTCCAAAATTGTGTCATTCACAGCCATTTTTTTGGCATGCAACAACTTATATTAAGTCTAGGTTTCTGATTTGGTCATCAAATAGAGGGGTGCCAGAAGTGAAAGCGTTGTTTGGTAAAACTGTTAAACAGCTGAAATTTGTGAAAGACAAAAATGAAATATCAAAAAAGGTTATTCTTGAAAACATTTTTGGGATCCACATAAAGATAATAGTGCATCGTAGAGGTATTCTCAGGATAAGAAGGTGTTGAAGAAAACAATCTGACCAAAACTAGCCAACTGATAGAAATAATTATAACTCGGATATGAAAATGAGTGATCGAGGTCAAATGAAGATTCTATGATTCAGAAATTGCACATTTGATCTTCAAGTGATTTTGTGTTAGGTTGCACAGAGAACAGGTTATACATTCCTCCTTTGCAGCAAAACACTACTACCATAAGTAGTTGCAAAAATGATAACAAAATTGTAGCTCTTTAGTTATCAACTATACATTTTTAATCAGTTTGCAAAGCCATTTGCAAAGCCAAATACACTGCAGAGTTTCGCTACGATGTAAGAAAATAAAACATGACAGATAAGAGTTATGAACATTGAAATTCATTGCAGCAAAGAAATGTGGCACCAGAGGGCAATGGACACGAAGAATATTTGTTTTTTCAAACATTAGCATAATATTGAAAATGCCAAAGTTGCTGTCTTATTGAACATAATGGAATCCATACCTGCTTAAAGGTCCGGGGTCGAGTAGAGGTACCAGCAGCTGCAACAATTTCCAACATTGCTCACAAAATTAGAATAAAGTTTGCCGATTACAAGGATATCATCAGCTTAGAAATATATTGTGGGGTTAACTAGAAAATTAAAACCTTGCAACTTCAACCAAAAAATCTATAATGTGCATCTCCGTTGACGTATCTATCATGATTGTACTGCTTATAACAACCATAATAATTAGTACAAATCGTTGTACGCTTCACATGAGAATTGGTATACACAAGAAGGGACTGACAAAGCAAGATCCACGAATCTAGCATGAGATATGATATATAAAAATGTAACAGATCATGGTGTAAAGAACACGGTTTAGGACAATTGCCAACCACTTGGATGCTAATAACAGCAAAAGCAAAGTCTGAGGTCGATAACAGTGTGCAAGTGATAATCAAAGAGAAAATTATGTTAATCTAATGCAGGAATAAAGAACTTGAGAACCCATGTCTACTACTATCCAAAGAGAGATAAGCAGAGAAATAGAACAGCTAAACAACATGTTTATACACTAACGAAAGAACCAATTACGTCAAATCCACATAAACTACAAACATGTATAAATACATTTAATGAGCATTCACAATGTTACAACAAGACAAAAGTGTAAATCAAGAACCTAGAAAATCTTTCCTACATTCAATACACGAACGCTTACATGTAGCCTTGAGACTGTAGCAATAACATATGTATAAGTTAGATTATCTCTTCTAATGATCTGGCAAGTATGACTAGCCAAAAAAATACTTGGCCACGATAAGCGATTGTGAATGATCCCTTAAGAAACCAGTCATGTTGCGAGAATAAATATGGAATTATAGAGTCAAACAAACAAATAAAAGGACCCAAAATAACAAGGCATCAACCGGTACAATATACATGCGATTCAATATAAGAACATTTGAAGAAAATATAAAATACTAATAAAAGCAATGTGTAACAAGCTGATGTGAATCGTCGTAGATCGATTCACAATTTTAAAGAGGAAAATTAAAAGAGAGGAAAAAGTTTTTATTTTTGCTTGATTGAGACAAGAACCTAGATAATTGATCTTCTTAGAGACAAGATCGATCTCCCCGCTTTGGATGAACGGACCAAAGCTTAAGCACCGTCAAATGACGCTTGAGAGTTTTCTCACAATACAAGCATAAAAACACACAATGACGGCTAGACCTAATATAAAGAAAGAGAAGGTATTTTGGTAAAATACCAAAATACCCTCCCACTAAGAAAATGGCCTAAACCGCGCTCCCGCGTCTCCTGCGACGTGCGTAGGTGATGACGCCTCCACCGCCACGTGCTCCATCCTCAGAGGGCCCCGGTGCTCACGTGCTCCATCCTCAGAGGGCCCCGGTGCTCCCGCCGGTGCACCCGCATCAATACCCCCCTCTAAAAGAGCCACCTTGTCCTCAAGGTGGAAATCTGGATACTGCGCCTGGACCACCTCGTAATCCTCCCAAGTAGCATCGCAATCTGGTAGCCCTGCCCAATAGATCAGCACCTCTCGCCGCCGTCCCGCTCCCTGGCGGACCGCACGCACCTCCAAAGGCTCTAACAACACCTCCATGTCCTCCGTAAGTGTAGGGGGAAGAGTGGAGGAAACAACATGGTCCCCAATCGCCCGTCTCAGCTGTGACACGTGGAACACGGGGTGAATCGCCGACGTGGCTGGTAGCCTCAGACGGTACGCCACCTGTCCGACCGTGGCCTCCACCTGATATGGACCGAAGTAGCGAGCCGTCAGCTTCTCGTTCGACCTCCTCGACATCGACCTCTGCCTGTAGGGGCGTAGCTTGAGATAAACCATATCTCCCACCTGGAAGCTAACGTCCCGTCGATGCCCGTCCGCCTGAGCCTTCATCACCTGCTGAGCCCGCAATAGGTGCTTCCGCAGCTCCTCCAACAGCCCATCCCTCTCCTCCATGTACGTCTCAACTCGTGACACGGGAGTCTGACTGTTTCCAAAGCGTACCAATGGTGGAGGGTCCCGTCCGTACAACACCCTGAAAGGCGTCGTCCCTGCTCTCGAATGGTACGAGGTATTGTACCAATATTCCGCCCACGCCAACCACCTGTACCACTGCCTAGGCGTGTCTGAAGCAAAGCACCGTAAGTACGTCTCTAGGCTGCGGTTGACGACCTCCGTCTGACCGTCTGTCTGTGGGTGGTAAGCGGTACTCCTCTTCAGGACCGTACCATGTACCCTAAACAGCTCCCTCCAAAAGACACTCATGAATACCTTGTCCCTGTCTGACACGATGGACGCCGGTATCCCATGTAGCCGTATCACCTCCTTCGTAAATGCCGCTGCTACTGATACGGCTGTGTAAGGATGCTTCAGGGGGATGAAGTGTGCATACTTACTCAGCCTATCCACCACCACCATGATCACCGTGTACCCCTCTGAACGTGGCAGCCCGTCGATGAAATCCATGGTAATATCCTCCCACACCCTCTCTGGTAGTGCCAACGGCTGAAGCAGTCCCGCTGGGGCCATCGCCATGTACTTGTGACGTTGACAGACGTCACAAGCGGCCACTAAGCGTGCAATCTCCCGCCGCATCCCTGGCCAGTACACCTCTCTGGCCATCCTCTGATAAGTCTGCTGAACCCCCGAGTGACCCCCTGTCACGGAGCTGTGGAACTCCTGGAACAACACGGGTATGAAGGCAGAGGTCCTCCACAACACTAATCTCACATGGTACAGTAGTCGGCGCCCCTCCAAAGCATATCCTGCCGGCTCGTCCGTCCCCCTCTGAATCCGCTCGCGGATCTGCTGCAACTCCGCATCGCCCTCCGCCTCCTGCAACATGGGCTCCCAGTCCAGCCACATGGGCCTTGATAGTGCCCTCAAGTCCACACACACTCCTCTCGTCGAGACAAGGCATCCGCAGCCTTGTTCTCCAACCCGGGCCGGTACTCTATCTCAAAGCGGTATCCTACCAGCTTGGATAACCAACGCTGGTGCTCCTCTGTGACTAACCGCTGCTCGAGGAGGTATTTGAGGCTCCTCTGGTCCGTCCTGACTACAAACTCTCGACCCAACAGATAGGGTCTCCACTTCAGCACTGCCAACACTATGGCCATCAACTCCCTCTCATAGACCGATTTCAGCCGTGCCCTAGCTGATAGCACCTGGCTGAAATAGGCTATGGGTCTTCCCTCCTGCATGAGTACCGCCCCTAGACCATACCCTGAGGCGTCCGTCTCCACCACAAAAGCCTTGCCAAAGTCTGGCAAAGCGAGCACTGGCGCCGTCGTCATCGCCACCTTCAAGGCCTCAAAGGCCTTGGTGGCCTCCTCCCCCAGTGGAACCCATCCTTCTTCAGCTGCTCCGTGAGAGGCCACGCTATAGTGCTGTACCCCTTGA
The DNA here is from genome assembly GCA_030789695.1 of Scilla litardierei. Lineage (NCBI taxonomy): Eukaryota > Viridiplantae > Streptophyta > Magnoliopsida > Asparagales > Asparagaceae > Scilla > Scilla litardierei. The sequence continues at coordinate 199,029,120 of CM061136.1, forward strand.
CGAACTTCATGTAGTAGCCTGTCAGCCCCAAGAAGCCTCGCAGTGCTCGTAAAGTAGTGGGCACCGGCCAATCCAGCATGGCCGCTATCTTTGCTCTGTCGGCCGCCACCCCCTCAGCTGACACCACGTGCCCCAGGTACTCCACCCTTGCCTGACCGAAACTGCACTTCTTTCGGTTGGCATATAACTGATGTGCAATCAACTCCCTGAATACTACCTCTAAGTGGTCAATGTGCTCACCCATGCTCCTACTGTAGATGAGGATGTCGTCGAAGAAGACTAGGATGAACCGTCGCAAGTACGGCTGGAAGACCTTGTTCATCAAGGCCTGGAATGTCGAAGGGGCGTTGGTCAAGCCGAAAGGCATGACCAGGAACTCGTAATGTCCCTCATGGGTGCGGAAAGCGGTCTTTGGCACGTCCTCTGGCCGCATCAAGATCTGGTGGTACCCCGCCTTCAGGTCGATCTTCGAGAAGATCGCCGCCCCATGCAGCTCGTCAAGCAGCTCGTCGATTACCGGAATAGGAAACTTGTCGGCGACAGTCTCCTTATTCAGCGCCCGGTAATCGACGCAGAATCTCCAACTACCGTCCTTCTTCACCAGTAGTACGGGAGAAGAAAAAGGACTCACACTTGGCTGGATCACGCCAGCCTGCAGCATCTCCCGCACCATCCTCTCTATCTCATCCTTCTGCACATGCGGGTACCTGTAGGGGCGCACGCTCACCGGTGCTACCCCGTCACGCAATACTATCGCGTGCTCATGCCCCCTCGTCGGAGGTAGCCCTTGCGGGCTCTGGAAGACCTCCTGGTACTGCTCCAGTACTGAATCTACCTCCATCGGGGTCTCCTCCTGCTGCTCCTCCTCCGCGGACAACCCCTGATACTCCACCAGAAACCCCTCTCCCTCCTCCCGCAACGCTCGCGTAATGGCCTTGAAGGCCACTACCGAAAAGCAGAGGGTCGGGTCCCCTGTCAGTACCACCGTCTTGCTCCCCTCCTGGAACTCCATCCGAAGAAGCTTCCAGTTCACCTTCATCTCCCCGAGCTTCTTCAGCCACTGCACTCCTAATATGACATCCACGTTGCCCAGCTCCAACGGCAAGAAGTCCTCCACTATCTGAAGCCCCTGCAGTGTGAAAAACACCCCCTTGCAGAGCCCCTTACTCTCCTCCATCTTCCCTGTGCCCAGCAACACAGTGAACTTCTCCATCGTGCTCAACTCCAACCCGTGACGCTCTACCAGCCGCCTCGAGATGAAGTTGTGGGTCGCCCCACTGTCAATCAATACCGTCACCGTCTGATCTCCCAATGTCCCTGCCAACTTCATAGTATGGTTCGGAGTGAACCCTACCACGGAGTTCAGCGACACCTCCGCAAAGTCCATGTGCACATGCTCCTCCTCAGGCTCCTCCACTATCGCAGGCTCCTCCTCCGGATACTCCTCCTCGTCGGGCACAATCACGATCTGCAGCAACTTGCTCGCACATCGATGACCGGGGGTGAACCTCTCGTCACACCTGAAACATAGGCCTGCCGCCCGCCGTGCCCGCATATCAACCTCCGTCATGCGCCTACCCGGTACGGTGGTGCGGACCTCCCCTGCAGCTGGTCTAGGTGGTACTGGGGCTGGTGGTCCGATAGCTGGCCTAGGTGGTGATGGTGCTACTGGGCTGCGCTGCCCCTGCGCCCCCCAAGCCCCCCTAATGCGTCTCTCCTCCGACTGCTTCTCCTCCGCCTTGTGGGCTAGGCGGAGGACATCCTCCAAACACTGAGGGCTCTGCATCCTCAGCTCCGCTCGTATAGATGGCTTCAGTCCCCTCATGAAGTTCCCGATCATCACCTCATCGGTCACCCCCTTCACCCTACTATTCAGCATCTCAAATTTCTCCACATAGTCACGCACTGTCCCCTCTTGCCTCAGGGCCGACAGCTGCTCGTAAAAATCCCCTCCGGCTGTCTCCTGAAATCGGTCTACGATCAGCGCTGATAGCTCCTCCCAGGTGCGAAAAGGGGACCGTGCTATCTTCCACCGGTACCAGGCCAGAGCCTTCCCCTCAAAGTAAATCCCGATGGCCTTCAGGACCTCCTGCTCCGTCAGACCCATCACCTGGAAATACCTCTCCGCCCGGTATATCCACCCATCAGGGTCGGTGCCGTCAAAGGTCGGCATCTTCAGCTTCATCAACCGCCGATCTGCATTGATGTCGCCTAGCTGCCCCCTATCTCCGCCTCGGTCAACCCCCCTGACCATCTCGCCACCCCGAGCCTCCCTCGGGCCTCCCCTGTCGACCCCGTACAGCTCCTCTGGCCATGCAGGTCTCTCCCACGCCTCGGGCTGGTAGTAGTGCCCCGGAAACTCTGGCGGTCGTGCAAAATTGGGCCCTTGACCAGGCGGAATGGTCTCTGCTCTCCAAAACTGGCCCGCTGGGGCCCCAATAGCTGCTCCTGAGGCCCATCCGCCTCTCGGTGCCCCCAAAACCCCTCCAGATTGGGGTACAAACCCCGCAACACCACCAAACACCCCTCCTGTGCTCGCCGCGCCACCGGAACAATCGCCCGGGCCCACCGACCCATGCCCGGGGTCCAGCGGACCCGCCCAGCCCCAGATTGGGGCCGCGCCCCCAATTCCGCCCCCGCCTGGGGCTGCCGACCCCCAGGCGGGTGTCGCGCGGGCCGCCAGGCCCCCAAAGGGGGTCGGCGGCCCCTGGGCACCCCCGCCAGGGGGTGCCGGGCCTCCGGCGGTCCCAGGTTGGGCCGCCGAGGCCCTGGGGTGGCCGGCCTGACCCGCCCAGGCCATGGCTGGGCCGGGCGGGTCAGTCGGCCCCTTTTTTGGCCCGACAGGGCCCGTGGAGGTAGATCCGGGCCCTGTCGCGCCAAACCCTAGCCCGCCGGCTAGGGTTGTAGCCGTCGCCGCCGCATGTGACTCCCCGTGGCTCGGGGGTCCTTGATTTGTCGAGACGACGCCGGATTCGCCTTGGATCTCTTCCGTTATTCTCCCCTTGTCACGATCCGCCGCTTTCTCCTTGGTCAATCCTTGCAACAACTCCATTATCGCCGGAATAGCCGCCGTGGCCTCCGCGGTTTCCTTTCTCATGATTCGAAGCTCCGATTGAATGTCCTCTTGGGTGTGTGCATGATCCTTGATCGACGCCTCCATCGCCTTCCTCAAACCCTCGATCTCGTGATTGAGATCGTCGCGTAGACCTTGGATCTTCTCATCCACGGAAGCCCTCGTTCCCGTTGCCATGGATTCGTAGAGCTCTGATACCAATTGATGTGAATCGTCGTAGATCGATTCACAATTTTAAAGAGGAAAATTAAAAGAGAGGAAAAAGTTTTTATTTTTGCTTGATTGAGACAAGAACCTAGATAATTGATCTTCTTAGAGACAAGATCGATCTCCCCGCTTTGGATGAACGGACCAAAGCTTAAGCACCGTCAAATGACGCTTGAGAGTTTTCTCACAATACAAGCATAAAACCACACAATGACGGCTAGACCTAATATAAAGAAAGAGGAGGTATTTTGGTAAAATACCAAAATACCCTCCCACTAAGAAAATGGCCTAAACCGCGCTCCCGCGTCTCCTGCGACGTGCGTAGGTGATGACGCCTCCACCGCCACGTGCTCCATCCTCAGAGGGCCCCGGTGCTCCCGCCGGTGCACCCGCATCACAAGCATGACATAATATCAATTTCCACATTCATCAATGTGATTTACATTCACATTGTACAGTCAAGCAACCATCTAGCTTGCAACTCATAGTATCCCCAATCTTTGGCTTCTTCAATGTCACATGATTCAGGGTAGAAATTGTATATTTATCCCCCGATTTCTGTGCTTTTTGAGCATATCTTATTCATGTTTTAGTTTCATTACATGCATATTATTGATATCATCATATTTTGGAGCTAATCACTTATTTCTGCACACAATCATGTTTTATTTGGCTTATTTGTGTCTTAGTTTATTTTGCAGAATTTTTAGGAATTTTCTTGAATTTTCTGAAGCTCAAAACGACACATGATGGGGAATTCTGACAGCCCACACGGTCGTGTGGTACACTCCACACGACCGTGTGGAGATCCGGCTAAGGAGCAGTCGCAGCAGCTCTACACGGTCGTGTCGCACAACCGTGTAGCATTTTGCCCCAAGAAGTAAAACGGTTGCACGGCTGTGTCGGGCAGCGGCACGGCCGTGTCTAACAATTTACAGAATGGCAGCACAATGAGAGCCTCAACTTGGTGAAGGCGACACGACCGTGTCACCTTGTGATAGGACCGTGTCGCCTCCACTTTTCTTCTTCTTTAAGTTAGGGCTTTTGGGCTTTTTCTTCTTGACCCGTTTGGAGTTTCTTGAACCCGTGCGAGCTGAGCTATATCTATGGCCTTTCTTCCCCTCTTTTCCTCATTCCATTGTATCTCCATCTTCTACTTAGGGTTAAAACTATTGGGGAGGAGTAAGAAAGGCGTAGAGGAGCACACTTGGGAGAAAGTTGTAGTTTTTCTTTAGAGAATCTTGAGGATATTCTTTCCCTTATTTTGTGTATTTGGATTAGTTGTTTGTAATGATATTGGATGATATTTTTAGAAGTAAAAATCTCTCTTTTCTTGTTATGAATAGCTAGATCTATCTTTTGTGTGGTTGTTTGGTGATGTTAGTTGTTGGGCTATGGTGTTTCAAATCTTGCATGTTTTAATGTTTATGTATTGAAATGTTTGTGATATACCTTGAATTAGAGACCCTAGTGGTCATCCCTATAGTGGAGTATGCATATTGGTAGTACTCGTATACATTTGGTTGTTTATTATCTCAACAATCCAAACACTAATTTCATTGCACAGCAAGTATTCGATTAAATGTCACATCCACTGATTATTCATTTCTTAGCCAGGTGAATGATTGAGTTATATTCAGATTGAACTCATATGCTTAGCAACCACATTCCCACACACCACACAAGTTTTCTTGTCTATTTGCATCCCTGATACTCCTACCTTAGGATGTTGATTTGGTAGATGGTCTCAACCACATTTTCACGTTACCATCACAGTTAGCGTAGTTGGTTGAATCCTTCACCGTTACTCTTCTCTTATCAATTGAACTCGTGATTGCAAAACGACTTGTCCCCGTAATCCGACCCGGTCTCACCGGAATTTATTACTTGGCGACCTCCTATACTTGGGAGTAGCACTCAACACAAATTGAGACTAGACGTCACATACATAAATCATTGGGTGTCTTCAGCTGAAAATTTGACTACCTCTTTATATAGCATTTGGATGTCCTAAGCTGTAAATTTGATAACCCTATGTAAGCCTTACGCATTTTATGTTGTATAAGTGACCCCTTTACAGTTTCCAATCACATCAAAGCTCAATATACATCAGAAATCCCGAGAAGCTGAATTTTTTAGGGTTTAAGAAAGCAAGATCTATCACAATCGGATCAATCGACCAATGCAAAGGAAACAAAGTCACACGTTCGAATCCAACTCCAAAACCCTAGAATCAATCAATCTGCGAAAAAAGGAGGAGGAGAAAGCGTTTACCCATCTCTTCAGGAGTGGAGAAGAACCGTCGACCCGTGGGCTTTCCCTTGAACTTCCCTCTCCCCATGATCCCGGTCAAAGGAGAATGACGAACAAAAGTATGTTTAGGGTTTTTGCGGACAAAGGTAGCGCTCAGAAACCCTAGTACGCCCCTTCCCCGCCGCTGCCCTCGACCGCTTTGGATCGTTTTTTTTGGGGCAGAATATTGCCAGAAACCTTCGGCGGGGCTCTCTCTATATACGTACGTGAAGGGTGAATATATTAGAATAGAAGCCTGTCCCCAGCACGGCTCCGGAATAAATTGGACGGCTGAAGAGCGTTGGCTGATGGAATCCGATCTGGAATTGGAATCCGCTTGTAAAAATGGGAACGACTTTTGATGCCAGTGGAATTGTTATTCTCCGTTTCGGAAAGGACATTTTTAGACTAATTTAAAAAATTTAATGAAAAATGTCATTTGCTATCTGCACCCCTATGAATAAGAGATAGACTCAGTGCACCTCATTTTGAGGTGCAGGTATGTGATTTATTACTAAATATATAAAAAAAACTTAAATCAATGTCATTTCCTTTTCTCTTTCCTTCAAAACTTTGCCATTTTAAGTTAATTTCACATCCATGCATCTCATTTTTGAGGTGCAGGTAGTCCGTTCCATGAATAAAGGTGCATATAAATTTTAGTGTCAAAATTAACTTTAAAAGGTAGGAGATTGGATTGATTTGAAAATTAAGTTTAAAAATTTTCTAATTTTGGAAGTGTAAAGTCAATGCATCCATATTCATAAGGGGTGCAGACAGCATTTCTTTAAAAAATATTTAGCCGTACGGACCAAAATTTGTCAGGCCGCCGATTGGACGCCTCCGCTGTTGATTGGACATGTTTGGACTTTGCCGCACTTGCCAAGTGCGGCATATCCAAATGGCCGCAATTTGGTTTTCCCAAATATTTATAAATATTTTCGAATGTTATATGTAAATGGAATAATTTTGAAAAGTGAATATTTTTTAATTTTATATATGTTTGTCATGTGAGGTACGTGGGTCACGTGTAATCTGTGTGATATCTATATTACAAACGAGGGCCTTTCTCCCAGTCAACTTGTGACTGGGACAAAGGATTAGACATGGATTTGCCACATGGGCAATGTGGGGCCCCTTTGAAGTGGGTGTTGGGATGTGTTTGTGTTTTGGGGTGTGGTGATGTGGAACCAAAACAATGGACCAAGCTTTTTTCCTTAATTATATTCATGATATCTCTTTTTCTTGTGCCCACACAAACACATTCCTTAATTGCCATTTGCCTTTTCCCATTAAGCCCACACAGGTGTTTTTTGCACTTTGGACCCCTGCTTTCCACCTTTTACCCCCGGACGATACCGCCCACCCACTCTTTTCGCTCTTTTTTCGGTTCCAAGCGTACACTGCATACTCTGTGTGTGATTTTTTTGCTTCACCGTGCACTTTGTGAGAATGATATATGTGAGATATGTGTGTGAGATATATGTGATGCACGTGCGAATGTAAATTGAATGTTTTTATATGGATTTATATTTTTGATGTAAGGATTGTGATTATATGTGATTGCTATGATGATTTTGATGTATGGATTCAAGGGATGTGATACATGTGATTATATGCATGATATGTGTGATATGTGATACGTGTGATATGAGTGATACATGGGAAATATGTGGGATATGGGGAATACATGTGCTATATTTAATTTTAGTTGATTTCGTTTTTAAAAAATTTAATTTTGAGATTTTCCTCATAACTTGTCCATAATACATTCCTACCCCCCACCATGATTCCTCATCATCATCATCATCAACGAGATTGCACCACCACCCCACCCCACTATAATGGCCCTAGTGCCAAATACGTAGGCAAGCCAATTCTTGTATACATGTGGGTATCTATGGGTGTTACCTGTCCATATGATATGTATTTGGATGCTTAGTATACTTGGATGGTGTGTTTGAATTCTATTTGTATGTGTGTACTATATATTTGAAGTGAAGTCTATGGCTATGGATATATGTAGTATCCTAGATATGTGTTGTGGTGGGTGTGTGTATGTTTAGTAAAGGGGGAGTGTGCAAGGTAGTGGTCTCTTTGTAATTAGAGAAGTGGTGAGTGTATTAGAAATGGGGTAGTGTAAGGAGGAGTCCTAGTGTGAAATGGGTTTGGGTTAGTGGCAATGTTGTAAATAGTGAAAAAGTGAATTAAGTAAGGGCACTTTTGTAATTAAGTTTAGGTGGGTGTGTGTAGCAAGATGACATGTGTAGAGAATGGCAAACTTGTAAATAAGGGGCTTTTGGGAGAGATATTTTCACATGAATAATTCTCCATTCTTCTACAACTTTCTCCTCCCTTCTTTTTATTTTTCTTTTCGAAATTTCATTGTTTTCTCTCCTACCAACCTGGGAAAAATTCAGCCTTAATAAAAAACGAAAAAAAAGAAAGAGAAAAAGAAATGGAATAAAGAGAGAAAGGAGAAGGAGAAAGAGAAAGAGAAAGCTAAGAGAAAGCTAAGGGAAACCAAGGAGAGGAAGATGAAGGAGGAGGAGGAGGAGAGATGAAGCTTTCATTGAGGTAGGAATCCAATTTTCCCTAGTATGCTACTTGATTGTCATTGGTAGAATTGATACATGTTAATCTTGAGCTTAATACATGATTAATTTTCATGGATCACTTTTGTTCTTGATGCTGAAAGTTTTATCCTGAAAAGCTGAAACTTTGACTAAGTGTTGGGCTTAATTTGCTATTAGGAATGCCTTGAAAATTTTATATGTTGTGCATTTCATAGTTATGAACAACTTTCATGTTCACAACTTTTTCCAATGCAAACTGGAAGTTAGATTAAAAATTCGATTTTTGCAACATGTCTGGAATTCTGTCACACTAGACACAGTTTAGAAAAACGAAGTTTATTACCTGCACACTCTATAGAATGTGTTGTTCTTGGTCTTGTTGGAAAGCTAACAAGTTTTTCTCCAACTTTATCTCAGTGCTTAATTTTCGAAATACTGATTGCAATAGGCCCAAAATCAGCAATCAATGTAGGCTCTAAAATCTGTCTGGAAAACAGATTTGACAGACTTCACCAATTAATTCACCATAAATCACTTACTTAATATATTTGCCTGAAATTTTATCTGTGAATCCAAAACTATCATATCTACAACTTTTATTTACATTGCAATATTATGTTCCATACAAAAATATGGAGAAACACGCCATTCAACCTGACTGATGTGCAATTTTCTGCAAGCTGAATGTTAAGAGATGCTATAACTATGACTTCATGCTAAATTTTCCTCTATTATGCATGCGTATTAGTGTTACTTGAAGAGTAGTATGTTGTTCATATGAAGCACTAATTCTTTTCATGACAAAGTTGCTATCGTTATTGCAAATTATAGATTTCTATGCCATGGTGCCCTATGTTTGCTATTGTTGCTTCTTTTTATGAAAGTTGTAGGACCACTCTTGCATGAATGCTATGTTGGATTGCTAATTTAATTGTTGTCGTTGCTTTATTTGTGGACATGATAATTAGAGTTATAGTTGTTGCTATTGGAGTAGAAATTGCTATGAAAGCCTTTGTGATTATAACAACATAATGTCATTTAGTACTTTTATTTAAGTTGTGTAAGTATACTCATTTCTTGGTCTTTATGTTTTATTGTGAAGACTACCTCTATGTTTGCACTATGTTTCATGAGAAATGGATAATGATGTTATGTGGACGATGGTGCATATTGCAAGTTCCCACCAATGGAGTTGAGTTTATGTTTTGGGGGAATGGTTCATGTTGAAATGTTATGTTGCATGCTAAACACCTAAGTTTGGTGTTCATGGGGAATGGGTTATGTCCCATAAGGTTGTGCCTTGGAGAATGATTCATGTGGTGGCATAATGGAAATGTTGGGAGTTTTATGTTGGGAGGTTCGCGTTGGTGATTTATGTTATTTACTATTCTTTTAATTTGACAATGATTCATGTTGAAGGCTAGTCCTTCCGTTTTATTACTTGTCACTTCTTGTTATTTCTTTTTGTTAACTTTAATAATGCATGCTAGTCTCGTAGTTTAATGTAGTTCACATTTAAAAGCATTGTTTGTTAGTTATTTAACTTAAATGCAAAGAAAGGATCAAGTCCTCTTAAAGGAGGGTGACACGGGGATTGGGGGACAATAAGTTGTGGAGAAAACATGAGGGGCTGGACTGGTGGTTGGTGGCCCTCCTGTTCTTGCCCGAGTGGCGGTGAGTGGCGGAAATGAGGAGAATTGGAGAAAATGTGAAGGGGAAATAAGGGGAAAACAGTGCTCCTTTGGTAAGAGCTTGTCTCGGGAAGTTTGCATGTTTCACCCCCACTGGGTGTGAGGTCCAGTCCCAAGAGGGCCTACCCACTACTTAGGGTCTAAAGCACTATACGATAACTTCATTACTTCGGTAGCATTGGTAAATATTGTCTACTAGTGTGTTCTTTACTTGTAGCTCTTTTATGTTGTATGCCCTCGTTATACACATTGTCTGTTGTATCCGATGTTCCTTCCTTTTATGGGATTGTTAAATTGTGTAAATGTATTCCTTTCCTTGCCTCTACGTTTAACATTCGCATTGTGCTATAACATGTCACTTATTGTAGCTTTCATGTATACTTTTATGTTCATTCCGTTATGTTATCATATCATGTCTTATGGCATACATACCTTTGTTGAATAATGCATGCATGTAAAATAGTTGCATTTTCATAATAGCATACTAGAGGGAGTTGGCATTCCTACTGGGTTACGCGTTGACGTGCCCCGTTGACTTTTTCAGGTGTGGTTCCTGGGATGGCAGGTGGAGCTGGATGTTGGGATTGGAATTTTGTTGTTGAGAGTTGGTGCTTAGATTGGATGGGGAGGGGTGAGGAGAGAGCCATGTGTACTTTGGGTTTTCTTTTGGGGTGAGAGATGCTTGTACTATATGAATTGATGCAATGAGATGTTTGAGATGTATATGAATTGTTCAGCGTTTGGCTGTCAGTATTTCTCTGTGACTTTGTGTCGTTCTGTGTGTTTGTTGGTTGGTTGGTTGTTGAATACTACATGTACTATTCCCAGCAAGCGCAGTGAACCTGCAGATACATTTTTAGTTCTTGTCATGTACCCTGCCTCCCTGCATATCCCGGGGAGGGAGACGTGACACCCATCCCCAAACAGATTTAGCATTAGCAATCAGCTGGAGCTACTTTTAACTAAGTTAGATCATTAATAGACAAGAAGATAGTTTGAGCACTTTTGGAAAAGATGAGAACTGATGAGCTTTGAATATTAATTCAATAGCGTATAGAGAGCCCTTGATTGTTCCCTCACTTCCACCTTAAATATAGCTCAAAAAATAGCCCAAAACCAATGAAGCGAAGTAACATTAAATGCTACAACAGATCTATAACGGCTAGATCCAGAAAGAATCAGACAGCTGAAGAATGTTTTCTAGATGCTTGGGTCATTGTTGAAGTAGCAATAAATGCATTGTAACGGATATATTCCAGACTTCTGTAGAAGGGTTTCCAGACGCGTTGGTCACCGTTGAGCCGTCTGATAACAAGGCATCATACATCTGAACAAGGATGCCAGTGACTAACAAACTTTCAGGAAATCTAACCCGATTGGCTTATCCTACTGGAAACAAGTTCTCGGACGGCTGGAAATGGACTAGACGTCTGGACATAAGCAGTTGGACGTTTAAGGTATCAGTAGGTGCCAGTCTAAGGAAAAACATGCACATTAGACATCTAAGGGTCTACCTTCAAATGACTGATCCTGATAACAATCTCATATTTGAAATTTAGGGTATTGGAGCCATATGGATTCATCTATGGGCTTATCTAATGTTATATGCATGATGTGTAAGTGTCTCTAAGCAGTTAACTCAAGATTTGACATTCTAATGACTCAAAAAAGTAAAGAATAAAAGAAAATTACATTTTAATCACATTTGATTCCCATTGAGTTCTTCATTAAATTCCTTGAATTATTTTCATAACATAGCTTCTATCACTTGTAGCTTTTGATAATCTTGATTCTAGATTTGGCGACGATTTAATTACTGCAAATGAAGTAGTTAATCATAATAATTTATGTTTGCTTATTATCAAAACCAAATAATGGATCCAATAATCAACAACACCATGTATCACACATATCACATATCAAGTATATCAAAAACTCCATCATCTTCACAATATATATAATCCCCATATATCAAATATCTCACGTATCTCCCATACAGCACATTGATAAAATTGAATGCATCACAAATACATAACTCATAGCGTACATCTCATCTCATCCCATATGACACCATATATATTCATTCCAATAAGGGTAAAATCCAACATTACATCATGTACGAGAACTGCATACTCAATGAGATCAATTCATACAATATTGGAATAAATTAGAACACAAGTTATATAAAATGAACATACGATTAAGTGTGTGGATGATTTTACCAACGTGATTTGTAATGCCCAATTTGATGACAATTACTACATCCATTCTGATTGCTACCCTCACGCGGAATATCCATGACCCCACGAATTCGAATAAAACGAGGTCGACCTGAACGTCTTCTGTTTCGGGGGGATTTAACCTTGGATCATCCCAATCCTTTCAATAACGTGCATCGGGTATGTGGTGAAATTCCAGGTTATATGAAAGGCGATATGTTCTCACACTATACCAATGGAAGCAAAACGGCCACCATGATATGTTTGCACCATATTCTTGTCTGGACGTTGCGGCGATCACATAGACATATGGAATGTACTGAAGCATATGAATATTACACGTACAGATGCAACGTTTACTGTGTATCGTCACAGTATAAGCGAGGCCTTCCTTATCAACTATCTGACATTCATACTCGGCAAATCATGTGATGTAGCAAAACCATGCGTCTTGCAGACGTGCCCTGGAATCTCATCTGTTTTTGGAGTGAAATTTGTATTCCACCAATGTCCATCAAGACGATGATTGTAAAAATATATGTTTAGCATGTAAAAGGTTCTTGCAATCAACGCTTGTATCGGTAGCACTCTGACTCATTTGAGAACCCCATTAAAGCTCTTTGAACAATTGGTTGGCATGATACAAAGCATTTTCCACCATCGTCATGCACAGTCCACCTCCCTGTCTCCACGTTAAAGTCGATAGTAATCCACTCATCTGCTACGACGGAATTTGATCTCATCTTTGCACGATACACATTATATGCAAGCAAGTCTGATGCATTCCTAGCCACATGAAGTTCATTTCCAATGTTACTGTTCGGTATCCATTCGACTTGAAATTTGGGATAATATGTCGAAAGCAATACACATGGTGTCTATTTGTCGGCCATCCATTATGCAATGCTATAGGAATAACTTTCATCTATCGAAAATGAAGGTAATTGTTCGGTGATGATGATCACTTGATATATATAAATATATATGGCTGAAAAACTGCTACCAGTTATATTGGTTCTCAGCTGTCACAATAGCACATGCTAAAGTAACAGTCCACCATTTGCACTCACTCATGTGGCCACAAGTAAACAACCAGCACATTTCACATATAAATGTGTACCATCAATACTTAAGACCAGCATACAATTCTTGAAACCTTCAATTGAATGTCCAAATGACCAAAACACCACTGTAAACTGTGCCACTACTGGCCCGATAGTGTCGTATGTGATCTTGTTAACTGTTCACGATTGCTTTCTACAATGGCATCTAAATAACGTGGGAACGTACCGCTGATATGACTTCTCCCAAATCACCAAATATACGCGATAATGCTTTTGATCTAGCCATCCATGATTTGTAACAAGAAATTCTTATCCTTAACATGGTGTGTACATCTTCCTGGATTTATAATGGTGTCAAATCAAGGTTTGTCATAACCATTGACATAACCATGTAATTAATGAATCTTGTTGTGGCTTTATTATGATCTATATTCAGCATGTGATTATTGCATGTATGTTCCGCATATACGTTTGATATCTTGAACCTCCGAGTGATTCTTTTTCCCACTGCTGCATGAATCAGCCATAGACAATTCCGACTCGCCTCGTCTTGGGTATGTGGATTTGCCTTAGTATTTTGGCAATATATCAAAGAATATAATGTCTTGTTTGTCTTAAATGGGTTATATATAATATTGTGCTTGATGCTTCATTCTGTTATTGCTTTAATCAAGTTAGTTTTCGTTTCGGATAGATCACCAACTTTAAAGACTCTGATCCTAGTAAATTATTGGCTCTTCCATAAATCGTTCAAGATTATTTTTCACAACTGTTGCATTTGCCCATTACGCCTCTTCTGCTTCATCTGGCAATAGCTCTTCAAATGCCACATTTGTGTTTGCAGCAACCGATTGTTATATCCATACAGTATCATCTTCGTTTATATCTATATCATAATGCTTGCTTTCCTCCCTTGCCCTGTCATGGTCATCATTATCGGTGCCCTCACTTTCTTCATCCACCTCTCTCGCCATAGAAATCGATGCTCCAGCATGTGTTGGTATGCAAATATCTTCATGCATCACGTTCGATTGATTGGGCATCGAATCTGGTACACATGGGCCTTACATTGATGTTGAGTATGATGCATGCCCTCCATAGTTAGGAATTCGAATGCCATGCCCCGTAACATTCCACATGATAATGACATATGAAAACATGCAATTTTTAGAAAATTGATTTTACTTTTTAAATGTATCACATAAAAGTTCGCAATACTTGCACGATTTCGATACATATGCATTCATATTCTCATCTCTCGTGGGTACTACTAGGGTTGGGCATCGGATAAACCCGGTTTATGCTGAGCAATCTGAATCTGAATCCGCATGTATCGGATGGGAAAAACGATCTGAAAACCGATTCCGATAATCCGGATTCGAATTAATCGGATTCCGATTTCCGCAGTTAATTTCAGAACCGAACCGATTCCGACAAAGGTTAGCATTGGCCTTGCTAGCCCACGAAACAATTACGTTTGTCGTGCCCAAAGCAACGTATTTAAACAACATATGCTATATGTTGGCCGATGTGGGACTAAACCATGGGTTGGTGCTGTTGCGCTTGCGGAGATGGAGGTCTCTTCGGAGGAGCTCAATGGCTGGGTTGATACGTTGCTTTCCCCGCTAATTTTCATTCCATAATTTGATACTTTCTTTTATCTGCCGAATAAATGAATTGTCTTGATTAGATGGTTTAGGATTGCTGACTTTGTCCTCAATGTTGCCGGCACTATATGCTGCGAAGTCCGATGCCGCCTTCCTTTTCTTCTCCATTTATTTGGTGGATTTCGCTCGAGGGTTTAGTGTCCATTGTATTCAAGCAATCAGTGCTGACCAGTTCGACCAGAATGATCCAGTGTAATCCATCTCCAAGAGCTCCTTCAATTGGTCCTACTTATCTGTATGCATTGGCGTTGACATCATGCTTATGCCTTTGGCCTATGTCCAATAGAACATTAGTTGGGGTCTCGGCTTTATAAAACAATGCATTGTTGTTTTGCTTGCTCTCATCGTCTTCTTGGTCGGGACCATGACATGTCTTTTTTGTTCCTTGTGAGACAAAAGTAGTCCACTCGCGAGGATACGAAAAACAAACATCACTTTGGTTAGAAGTTGGAGAAAGCTCGCAAGTTCTCTGGACGCTACGTCTGATGGAGCAGCACGACACTCACAATCTTTGTAGATGTAAGAGGAGGAGGTGAAGATCAGAGATGGGTTTGGCCAATTTTGATTCGTGGCCGGGGTTGAGTCGTCGTTGGGAGAGAGTGAACAGTCTCATTCTTTAGTCCCACATCGGTGGATGATGGGTACTTTCACTATTTAAATAAGTTATGTAGGGCAAATACTGAGAATCAAGTTAAAGATGGTTGGTGGTGGGTTTCTGGGTTGGTCGACTTAGGGCCTTAATGTGGCTTGGGACACGTCTGTTCGGAATCAGATCGGACTATAATCGTAGCCTCGATGCCGGTTCCGAATCCAACTCCAATCGGTTTGTTTTTTCCTACCCGAATCTGAAACCGATTCCGAAGTGTCCGACTATTTGGAATTGGATTCAGGTACTGTTAAGGCCAAATTTGACTGGTACATTTGTCAAGCTGACGGAGACTCAAAGCGCTGAGCTGGAGCCTAGTCAGCCTTTGGATTGTGACCCTCGATTGGGATAACCGGGGTCAGTAGTTGGTGGTTGATGATGGTACGACCGTTGATCGATCTAAGAATGACCGTTGGTTAGGTCGTTTGAGGTTGAAGAGCCCGATATCGACCTTAGGCGTTGGATGGTGATCGTCGATCTGCACCACATGAAGTCGTTAGGGGGTCGGATCTGGGTTCCGACCCAAATCTCCTCCGATGCTTAAGTTAGTAAGGAACTTAAGTAAGAAATGGAGCTTGGTGTAGCTGAGATCGACCCACTAATTCGTCCCTAGACTAACGATGTAAGCTCGTATATAGAATGTGGAATTAAGAAGAAAGAGTTCTATGTATTAGCACTGTACCTTGGGGATGGTACCCCTTTACCTTTGTCCGTCGACATATTTATATGCAGCTCTCCATTGATGAGGAGTAACCGCCCCTCATCGATTAGGGCACGATCTTCTCCGGGATTCGAGCTAACGGCTGCCATTTACTCGGCCCCATTAACTCATCCTTGAATATCAGTGCCAGTCAAACAGTCGCCTGACCCGTTCGACTGACTAAGTGGTTGCCCGCTTAGAGTGCAGGGGTAATGGGTCGCGGATGATAAACGGGTCGGTCTTGCAGATACCCAAAATGAGTTCATATCCATGCACTAACAATGGCCCCCATCATTCGTTCTTGGGAGATAACGCTGATCGAGGCCGAATGATGAGTACTTTCATTAAATGGGGCACAACATTCTAAGCGACTGATTTGATTCGTGCCACCAAAACTTCTCTTCTTCAGATGATCTCAACCGTCGCTTTTCACGATTATCCGACGCGTGTCGGTTATTGTGTACCGAGCCGGCCGAGTCCCTTCGCGTATAAGAAACTAGAGTTGTGAATTCAGGGGCTTTGCACTCATGTCCCTTGGTAACTAGAGGAAATCACCTTCTTCCACTTGCTTCCGACAATCAGAGATGGCCGACGGAGCATATAGAGACCCGACCTTCGAGCTGGTGTGGGCTTACGAGGAAGATCGGAAGAGGAAAAGGGTTGAGGAGGAAGAGGAGGAAGAGGAACACTCCCTTCCGGATCTGGGGGGCGGAGGCTCCTCAAGCCAGGCTGCTGGGGCTCTGAAGGCGGCCCCTTCAGATCCTCACGACAGGGCTGAGCCTTCCGCCATCCCGCCGCTCGATAGGTGGCCCTACGAGGACATTGTTTCTCTGGTCTCTCTCGTCGGCCATGTCTCCTTGGAGTTCAGCCGTCTTCTTCGGTCGAATCGCATTTCGGCTGGCGACCCGGTGGAGACCCAGGGGGAGCCCTATTGGCCCCCGTTCATCGTGGGAAGGGACGAGTCGGCCCTCCTGGACCTCGGGACGGGGGCTCGTCTGGCAGAGAACATTACTCTACCGAGAGACTTTAAATTCCTGCATGGGGTCGACCACGAGGCGATGGCCAACTGCTTTGTTCGTAGTGGCCTTCGGGTTTGTAGCCACCAAACCTTACTCCCTTGCTTCCTTTTTTGTTTTTGCTGATTGTCGTTCTTCTATAGGTGACCCTTTCCGGTGCATGCATGCGCTACAGGGCTCTCGACCTGATCGAGGGACAGCACCGGCTGGCGGCTGCCAAGCGCCAGGCTTCTGAGCTCCGAGCTCATGTGAGGAAGCTGGAGGATGACTTGGGGACGACCATGTCCGCCAAGGCCGCGTCGGATTGGACGGCCGTGGAGGCAAAATCAAGCTACGCCTCCGTGTTGATCACCAAGAAGCAGGCAGAAGCGCAATGGGGGGAGAGAGCGATCTCAACTCCGTGCTGAGCTCGAGGCATCGAGGAAGGAAGTTGCTGACCTTCAGGCCAAGCTTCTCGAGAAGGGGAAAGAGGTCGATGCTTACAAGGCTCGGACCAACTCCAAGATGGACAGGGTGGCGAGAGCGATAAAGGAACTTTTTACACCCGACGATGCCTCGTCTTCCTAATTTTCTGCGAATCACCACTTTTGTAAGACAGCTTTCGAGCGAGTCATATGTAATTAAAGAGAATTTTTGCAATAGAAAAACGAATTTCTTGTGTCTGTTCTTTCTGAAGTGTTCTCTGTTCTCTCTTTTTGAAATCATCATCAAGGTTTAGATATGTGTGCATGTATGTGGCCCTCCAACGACGTAAGTTTAGTTGACTTGGGTCGTTGGAGTGTCATGACACTTTCTGACAGGAAATTGCTTAACATGGTTGTTAGGTGGTGAGGGACTCGGTCCCTTCGACTTACAGCCGACAACATTCGAGGGTCGAAGGTCGTTCGGTGGCAAGGGACTCGGTCCCTTCGACTTACGACCGACGACGTTCGAGGGTCGAAGGTCGTTCGGTGGCGAGGGACTCGGTCCCTTCGACTTACGGCCGATGACGTTCAAGGGTCGAAGGTCGTTCGGTGGCGAGGGACTCGGTCTCTTCGAGTCCCTTCGACTTACGGCCGATGACGTTCAAGGGTCGAAGGTCGTTCGGTGGCGAGGGACTCGGTCCCTTCGACTTACGGCCGACAACGTTCGAGGGTCGAAGGTCGTTCGGTGGCGAGGGACTTGGTCCATTCGACTTTCGATCGACGATGTTCGAGGGTCGAAGGTCATTCGGTGGCGAGGGACTCGGTCCCTTCGTCTTACGACTGACGAAGTTCGAGGGTCAAAGATCGTTCGGAGGCGAGGGACTCGGTCCCTTCGTCTTACGATTGACGAAGTTCGAGGGTCGAAGATCGTTCGGAGGCGAGGGACTCGATCCCTTTGACTTATGGCCGATGACGTTCGGGCGTTATTCAGTGGCAAGGGAGACCCCTTGGCTTATGGCTGACGATCGTAAGTTGTTCGGTGGCGATGGGCGATGCCCATTCGTCATACGGCCGACGAGAGTGTCACAACTAACGACGAAGAACGATCTACTTTGTAGTTATCATAGACATGTATAGGACGTGAAATAAACGATCGATTTACCCCTTTAGTACAATCATCGATAATACTTTCATAGATGTTCTGTGTTCCAAGGAAGAGGGAGCTCCCTATCATCCAAAGTGGTGAGTCAATAGGTAGCAGGACCGATTACGTCAATTACTATGCAGGGTCCATCCCACATCGCAGCGAGCTTTCACTGCTTAAGGATCTCGGGAGTGATGGCAGCCTTGCATAGCACCAAGTCTCCCACACAGAAGCTGCGCTCGTGGACTTTCAAATTGAAGTAGCGGGCCATGCGCCCTTTCTACTCGACGAGGGTCGCCAGCGCCCGTTCGCGGACTTCGTCCACCAATTGTATGTTGAGCTCGAGCCCCTCCGAGTTACTTTCTTCGTCGTAGTATTGGAGATGGAGCGGTCGCTCATTGACCCTGACGGGGACGACGGCCTCACATCAGTAGGCCAGCATGAATGGCATTTCCCCTGTCGAGGTTTTGTTGGTCGTTCTACACGACCATAATATGCCGGGATCTCGTCTTGCCAAGTTCCCTCGAGCCCGACTATTCTCTTCCGTAGGGGCCCAAGGATGCTCTTTTTGGCTGATTCCGCCAAGCCGTTCGACTGGGAATGCACGACGGAGGTGAAGTGTAGCTTGATCTTTAGCTCTGCGCAGAAGTCTCCAAAGCCGGCGCTGTCGAATTGTGTCCCATTGTTCGTTACTATAGATTACGGGATGCCGAAACGACAGACGATGCACTTTCAGACGAAGCTTCGAGCCTCCTTCCAGGTGATTTGAGATAAAGGCTCCGCTTCGATCCACTTGGTGAAATAGTCGATCGCCACTATCAGGTATCTCCCTTGCACACTCGCTGATTTGAACGGTCCAAGGAGGTCCAGCCCCCATTTGGCGAAGGGAACTGGGCTGACGATGGGGATCAGATCAGCCGGTGGTGTCGAGCTGATCTTTGAGAACTTTTGGCAGGTCGAGCATCACCAGACGTAATCGACGGCATATTTGAACATTGCTGGCCAAAAGTACCCTTGTCTCACAGCCTTCAAGGCTATGGATTTTCCCCCGCAATGGTTCCTGCAGTTGATTTGGGTTGAATATTGCATATTTAACCCCTCATCTAGCAATATTTTGTGGGTAAATGATGCTCAATTGGTCTCTAGTACATTCGTATTTTGTATATCATGATTTACTAGAGCAAATCACTTGATTTGTACACAAAGTATAAATTTTACTGAGTATTTCTGCATTTTTATATTTTTCATAGCTTGGTCTCTATCTCACGATTCCAACGACTATTTATTTGTATTTTTCTGAGATCTGTGCTAATTACTGTGTATTTTTGAATGCAGAATACCAATTAATTGGAGAAATACGCAAGGAAATACTCATATACGGACACGTGGCAGCATCTCAAGCGTCGGAGATGGATCGGACGGCCGCTGCAAAGCGTGCGACGCGGCTCGCTGGGCGCCGTTGGATCGCCATCCAACGGCGTAGATCTGCGCTCTCGTCGACTGCGGATCCGACTTCATCCCGGCCGTTCGATGCCGATCGGACGGCTCACAGTCGCGTAGCGAACGAAGCAGCGGGGTGTCTCGGGGGTCCACGTGGCGGCCATCGGATCTATCCCCGTATCATCGAACGGCTCGCGATCACCCCGCATTTTCGAAGCGGCGGTCGTTACACATGGCGACGTGGCGCTATCTGGGCGCTTCATCGCCGATCCAACGGTCATCGTCAACCCCGCATTCGAACTCAGAAGCAGCGACGTGGCGTAAGCGGAGCCGTGCGATCGAGATTGGACGGTGGCGATTAACCCCGAGGTGGATGCGGATTCGCGAAGCGCTGAGCGCGAATTTTGGCGAAAACGTGGCACGCTGAGATCCAATCCCGCTGCGATGGACGGCCAGGAATTGCCCCGCTTTAGATCTGCGGCCCAGATTGACTCAGGTGCGATTTTTGTGCGGGTTTGAACCCGTTAAGCCCAATAAACCCGCAATCTTATTATTTAAGCGTATTCTAGGGTTTTTGGGCGTATAATTGGCGTATTGGAGCACTTAGGAGACGTATTTTCTTCTGCAAAAATTCTGTAAAATTCCAGAGCCTAGTTTCTTATTTCCAGAGAGTTTTGAAGCCTTTTCAAGGAGAATTGGTGATATTTTTTTCAACTCTAGCTCGTATTTGGGTGTTTTAGCTTGTATTTTGCCTCTAAACTTCCGTATTTTGCTAATAAACTTATGAATTCTGATCTGAAATTTGTGTATTTCTGCACCATGAGTAGCTAAATATTTTATGTGCATGGTATGGATTAATTAGGTGATGTGAATCGTATTCATTGGTTGTATTAATGCGCTTAATTGCTATATTTGCTAAAGTTTAATCGTCGCTCTTAAATCTACTTTTGCATATTCCAAAAGAATTGTTCTAGTTGATGATCACCCCACAAGGGTGAGATTTGATCTCTCCAAAAGAGAGTTTCATACTTCATATGTACGTTTACAACTTTAGCGATATACTATTAGAATTGATGCGTTAACTCCCAAAAGGACATCTTCCGACGATTCGCTCCCAAAAGGAGGTTTCGTTGTGTTATTCTTGATCAACCAAAGCTTACGATTCGCTGATCCTAATGAACCCATGCCATGTACATGCCTTATATATATATTTTTCAAAAACTAGAGTTCGTTGTTTGCATTGATCGCACGTAACAATCCCATCACCACACACTTTTCATACCACCTTCACCATCCCTATTAAAGTGCTTAGATTTTATTCGTAGTTACTCTATTTGATTTGGACTTGTGGTTTCAACATATTCTCCCGAGGATTCGACATCTGGACTCCCAGATTTTACTACTTGAACGGACTCTTGCGCTTGAGAGAAGCACCTTTCGGAGCCCACCAAGTTTTTGGCGCCGTTGCCGGGGAGAACGGTTTGTTACTACGGTTTATCTCATTCAGAGGACCTTCGGTGAGATCTTTCCACTTTATTGTATATAATTTTTGTTTGCTTTTATAAAAAAAATAAAAAAATAAAAAATATTTGTGCTAGTTTATGTGGCATAGGACTCCTAGGACACATAGGTTGACTCGACGTTTTGATATGGCTAATAATACTATGGATGAAAACTTTAGCAACAATAACGAGAATAATGTGCAACCTGGAGTGCCTAGGACTTTAAAAGATTTACTTCGACCCACTAGGACAAGCACTGCTTCATGCTTTGTTCTACCTGCCGATGCAAATTCTTTCAATTTTAAACCTGGGGTGATCCAACTCTTACCCACCTTTCATGGGTTAGACAAGGAAAATCCATATCTTCATATTAAAGGATTTGAGGAGGTTTGCTTGACATGCTTTGATGGGAAAACTAACGAGGACACGATATATCTTAAACTGTTCCCATTTTCATTAAAAGACAAAACTAAAAATTGGTTGAATGCATTGCCATCACGCTCTATTACTACATGGATTGATTTGCAGGCTGAATTTCTAAAGAAGTTTTTTCCTATTCACAGGACACAGGGACTGAAGCGGCAGATTATGAACTTTGCCCAGAAAAGCGAAGAAACGTTCTACCAGGCATTTGAAAGGTTCAATGAGTTGCTGCTCGCATGTCCGCACAATGGCTTCGACAAAAGCAGGATTATTGGCTTCTTCTACGATGGACTGCAGCCGCAAATGAAGCAATTTATAGAGATGATGTGCAATGGAGGATTCTTTGATAAAGAGCCAGATGAAGCTTGGACGTACCTGGAGGAGATAGCAGAAAATGCGCAGACATGGGACACTACTTCAGACTACGAGAGAGGAGGCCACTCTGCACCATCCCAGCCCTCACGAGGAGTGGTATTCAATTTGAAGCAAGAGGATGTGTTGGAGGCAAAGATGGAGGCCATGATCTCAAACAAGCTTCATGCAATGAATTTGAAAGAGGCCAAGGCAGTCGAGATAGAGCAGATTTGTGCACTTTGCGACGTTGGTGGCCATGACACTAGTGCTTGTCCTACACTTCCAGCTTTGAAGAGCATGCTAGGAAATCCTACTGGGGTGAATCAAGTGTCTTCGAATTACCAGAACTTCAATTCCAACAAGGGGTGGCGCAACAATCCAAACTTGAACTAGGGCCCCAATCAGCAGACTCAGCAGCAGCAGGCTCCCCCTCCGTTCCGACAACCTCAATACAACAACAATAACTATCAAGGTGGGAACCAGAGGAGGGACCATGAGCCAGTGCAACAACAGCAGATGCAACCATTTGGTGATGCGCTTCAGCAGCTTATCCAATTGCAACAAGCTCAGATGCAGCAGCAGCAGGCTCAATTTCAGGCTTAGCAGACTCAGAATCAGCAGATGAGCGATAGCTTGGCGATGCTTACAACGACATTAGAAAAAGGTAAGCTTCCATCTCAGTCAATTCCAAATCCTAATATGGGCTCATCTTCTTCTGCAGGAAATAATATGAAGCCTTGCCAAGCGGTGTCCACTTTGAGGAGTGGAAAAGAGATTCAGAAGCCTGACCCACCGAGCAGAGAAGCTGAGCAAGAAGAGGGAATTCAGACCCAAGAAGAGGAAATTCAAGAGCAAGAGGAGGTGCAGGAAAAGAGCACGGAAGTGGGTTTGAGCAAAAATGTCATTAAAGAGAAGGAACCCGCAGCATATGTACCTGCAGCGCCTTTCCCTCAGCTGCTACTTCAGAAAAATAAAGATAAGTATCAAACTGAAATTCGTGAAATTTTTCAGAAGTGCCAGATCAATATTCCATTGCTTGATGCTATTAATCAAATACCTGCCTATGCTAAATTTCTGAAAGATTTGTGCACTGTTAAAAGAAAGTTAAATGTGAAAAAGAAAGCATTCTTGACTGAACAGGTTAGCTCTATTGTGCAACAAAATACACCGCCTAAATTTAGAGACCCTGGATCACCCACCATCACTTGCACCATTGGCACTAATAAAATTGGAAATGCTTTATTGGATTTAGGATCTAGTGTCAATATATTGCCATATCCTATTTTTGTGCAGCTTGGGTTAGGTCAGCTAAAGCCTACATCTGTTATATTGCAACTAGCTGATAGATCTATTAAAGTTCCAAAGGGATGCATTGAGGATGTCCTCGTTCAGGTGGACAAATTTTACTACCCCGCGGACTTTATAGTTCTAGACATCCAAGGACCCCAAACTGCCAATGCTACTCCCATCATTCTAGGTAGACCATTCCTAGCGACATGCAATGCTTTAATAAATTGTAGGGATGGTCAACTGAAAATTACTTTTGGTAACATGACTTTGGACTTGAATATTTTTAATACTTGCAAGTTGCCACATGTGGATGATGAGATTGAGAGGGTGCATATGATTGATTCGTTGGTGGATGATTATATTTGTTCTGAATTTTGTGATGATGCTTCTATTGTTGAGACTTTTATTGGTAATTCTGATGACATATCTTTTGTGAAGGAGAACGTGAAGGAGCTCAATGCGGTATGGGAGCCTAGGTTCGAGGCTTTGCCACCTAATGCATCAATTCAAGTTTCATCTGAGGTGGAGGATCCAAAGCCAGAGTTGAAGCCACTTCCTGACTATCTTAAGTATGCTTTTCTTGGAGATGAAAACAGCTTCCCTGTGGTAATATCTTCTAAACTTTCTTTAGAACAGGAAAGCTCTTTACTTGAAGTGCTGAGGAAACATAGAGGTGCCATTGGTTGGTCTATTGCTGACATAAAAGGTATAAGCCCTATTGTATGCATGCATCACATTTATTTAGAGGATGACGCCAAACCCACTAGAGAAATGCAACGTAGTTTAAATCCAACATTAAAAGAAGTGGTGAAAGGCGAGGTACTAAAATTATTAGATGCAGGCATTATTTATCCTATTTCTGACAGCAAGTGGGTTAGCCCCACACAGGTTGTTCCTAAAAAGTCTGGCCTCACCGTGTTTAAAAATGAGAATAATGAGCTTATCCCAGTTAGAGCCACCACAGGTTGGAGGATGTGCATAGACTATAGGAAGTTGAACTCCCGAACTAGAAAAGATCATTTCCCTCTTCCATTTCTTGACCAAATTTTAGAGAGGGTGGCTGGACATGAATATTATTGCTTTCTAGACGGTTATTCAGGTTATTATCAGATTGAGATTGCACCTGAGGACCAGGAAAAGACCACTTTTACCTGTCCCTTTGGTACTTTTGCATTTAAAAGAATGCCGTTTGGTTTATGTAATGCTCCAGCTACTTTTCAACGATGCATGCTCAGTATTTTTGATGATATGGTTGAGAAAATTGTTGAGGTATTTATGGATGATTTTTCAGTATATGGTAGCTCTTTTCATGATTGTTTAGCTAACTTGGCTCTTGTTCTTGACAGGTGCATTGAAAAGAACCTCCTATTGAATTGGGAGAAGTGTCATTTTATGACCACAGAGGGACTTGTCCTAGGTCACCTGGTTTCTAAAGATGGTATACAGGTAGACAGAGCCAAGGTAGCAGTAATTGAGAAGCTACCAAGTCCTAAATGCGTGAAGGACATCAGATCATTTTTGGGACATGCAGGATTCTATAGGCGATTCATCAAAGATTTTAGCGTAATATCTCACCCTCTTTGCAACTTACTTACTTTAAATGTGGACTTTATTTGGACACCTGAGTGCCAACTTTCTTTTGAAACTTTAAAGAAGTTGCTGATTTCTGCTCCCATTTTGCAGGTGCCAGACTGGTCCCTACCATTTGAAATAATGTGTGACGCAAGCAATTACGCAGTTGGTGCAGTCCTAGGCCAAAGAAAAGACAAAGTTCCAGTAATAATTTACTACGCCAGCAAGACTCTAAATGATGCTCAGAGGAATTATACGACCACAGAGAAGGAGTTGCTGGCTGTAGTATTCGCGTTGGAAAAATTCAGGAGCTATATTCTGGGATCACCAATTTTGATATATACTGATCACTCTGCTTTAAAATATTTATTGTCTAAAAAAGATGCTAAGCCACGATTGATACGATGGATTTTATTGTTGCAGGAGTTCAATGTCACAATCAAGGACAAGAAAGGCGTGGAGAATCTAGTAGCTGATCATTTATCACGATTGACAGTAGGCCTTGATTCAGCAGATGTGCCTTTGAAGGACTCCTTTCCCGACGAGCATCTTTTTAGTGTTTCCACCTCTCCATGGTATGCTGATATCGTTAATTATCTGGTAACTGGTAAGACTCCTGACACTTGGTCTTTTCAAGACTTTAAACGGTTCAAGTACGAGGTAAAATATTTCTTCTTTGATGATCCGTACTTATATAAATATTGTAGTGACCAAATTGTTAGGAGATGCATTCCTGATCATGAAATAACCAGTGTGATACAATTTTGCCATGATGGAGTATGTGGTGGACACTTTTCAGCGAATAAAACTGTGGCAAAAATCTCGCAATGTGGCTTTTATTGGCCAACTATGTTTAAAGATACATTTCATTATTGCAAGACTTGTGCTGCATGTCAACAATTAGGGGGTATTACTAAACGTAACATGATGCCTTTAAACCCCATTTTAGAAATTGAAATATTTGATTGTTGGGGCATAGACTTCATGGGACCTTTCCCACCTTCATTTGGATATGCTTATATTTTGGTTTGTATTGATTATGTTTCTAAATGGGTGGAAGCTATTCCTTGCAGGTCGAACGACACTTCCGTTGTGCTCAAGTTCCTCAAAGAGAACATTTTCTCTAGGTTTGGAGTGCCAAAGGCCTTGATCAGTGATGGAGGGTCTCATTTTTGCAACCGCATGTTCGCTACTTTAATGAAGAGGTTTGGGGTCACACATAAAGTTTCTACTCCGTATCACCCCCAAACCAATGGCCAAGCAGAGTTGGCAAATAGAGAGATCAAAGGAATTCTACAGAAAATGGTGAATCCATCAAGGAAAGATTGGAGCTTGCGCTTACCTGAAGCGTTGTGGGCCTACAGGACGGCATACAAAACAATTTTGGGGATGTCACCTTACCGTCTAGTTTTTGGGAAGTCTTGTCACTTACCTGTTGAGATAGAGCATAGATCTTATTGGGCTATAAAGAAAATGAATTTTGATACTGATGTCTCCTTTTCTTCTCGCAGGTTGCAATTGTTGGAGCTGGAAGAGTTGAGGAGAAATGCGTACGACAACGCTAAAATATCAAAAGAGAGGATGAAATCCGTCCACGACATGATGATCTTGAGGAGGGAGTTCACCCCAGGCCAAAAAGTATTGCTATACAATTCCAGGCTGCACATCTTTCCTGGGAAGCTTCGCTCTAGGTGGTATGGACCTTTCATCGTCAAAGAAGTTTTCCCACATGGCGCTGTGCTCTTACTAAATGAGAAAGATGGAAGCGAGTTCAAGGTGAATGGCCAGAGATTGAAGCATTTTCACGAGCCTTGGACCAAGGAAGCGAGCACCATGGATCTCACAGACCCACCTTCGGGTGGGAACTAATCAGGTGTGTTCTTTCCATGATTCCATCTTCCTAACATTGAGGACAATGTCTATTTTAAGTTGGGGGGAGGGAAATAACTTTTAGGATTTTTATTTTATTTTATTTTTCTTTTTCTTTTAGGATTTTATTTTTTAGTTCCCTTTTTGCATTGAAAAAAAATTTTTTTTTTTTTGAGTTAAGAAATATCACCAAAAACTATCTTTACCTAGAAATGACCCCTATGTGATGAAATTTCTCGTTATTTATTCACCACCGTACACTCGTGATTTATTTTCCTCCACCACTATTGTTCAACATTTCAATCTCATTTTACATGAATGTGAGTGCTTGTGGTAAATTTCTTTTTACACATCTCAATGGCAAGATTAATCGATGACTTAATGAATCTAGAAATTATGGATTAGCAAGTGGTATGCTTTCATTGGAACACACCAAAGTTCATTCACCAATAATTCATAAATTAACTGGAGCATTGTTCTTTATCTCGTATTCATTGCCATTTGCATGCTTGGTGTGGTTTTGGGTAGAAAAACGTACCACGTCATTTGAAATGATTAGGATACCCATTCTTGTGAGAAATTAAAGAAGAGGAAGTTATCGTGCCACGTTGTTTATGCACACACAAAAGCAGAAAAAAAATGAGACGAATGAGAAAAAAAAATGAATATATGTGCTATTAAAGAAATAACTTCGTTGGCTCGAGTAGTACAGTCCGAGGGGCCCTTCTTGGCCTAATGCACTATTATCGTCTGATTTGGGAGCCATTGACCGGAACCTCAATTATTTGATGGAGCGATCCAAGTTATATACTTTTCCGCGAATGTTGCTTGATGCGCGTTACACGGAACTATGGAGAAAGGCGAAAGAAAATAGAGAATAAGTGTGCATGATTAGCGAGGCAAGAGAACTTCCAAAGCGTAAAGAAAACACAAGATGTGGTGTGAGTCCCTATGAATAGAGATTGACGTGTGTATGTCTTGATACCATCCTATTTTTGATGCTTGCTTTGCATGAACCATCTACGCTCCAGGTTAAAATATTTGATTGAACGGTGTGGGCCATTGATTTTGTGTACTATGAGCCATGAAGTAATTGATAGTGAATTTGAGTCTATTTTATAACCATTTGAGATGCTTGACATTCATTTTTGAAAACCCACAAGTACCATTACTTGATGAGCTTGAAATTTTGATATTAGTGTGCTGTTATCTCTTTTGTCGTAGTAGTATGATGGTGAATGATTTGAGATCTGATAAGGTGATCTAGGCGTATTTTTAATGGCTCTTTTTGCTAGAGACTAGCAAAACGCTAGTTGGGGGGTGTGATTTGGGTTGAATATTGCATATTTAACCCCTCATCTAGCAATATTTTGTGTGTAAATGATGCTCAATTGGTCTCTAGTACATTCGTATTTTGTATATCATGATTTACTAGAGCAAATCACTTGATTTGTACACAAAGTATAAATTTTACTGAGTATTTCTGCATTTTTATATTTTTCATAGCTTGGTCTCTATCTCACGATTTCAACGACTATTTATTTGTATTTTTCTGAGATTTGTGCTAATTACTGTGTATTTTTGAATGCAGAATACCAATTAATTGGAGAAATACGCAAGGAAATACTCATATACGGACACGTGGCAGCATCTCAAGCGTCGGAGATGGATCGGACGGCCGCTGCAAAGCGTGTGACGCGGCTCACTGGGCGCCGTTGGATCGCCATCCAACGGCGTAGATCTGCGCTCTCGTCGACTGCGGATCCGACTTCATCCCGGCCGTTCGATGCCGATCGGACGGCTCACAGCCGCGTAGCGAACGAAGCAGCGGGGCGTCTCGGGGGTCCACGTGGCGGCCATCGGATCTATCTCCGCATCATCGAACGGCTCGCGATCACCCCGCATTTTCGAAGCGGCGGTCGTTACACATGGCGACGTGGCGCTATCTGGGCGCTTCATCGCCGATCCAACGGTCAGCGTCAACCCCGCATTCGAACTCAGAAGCAGCGACGTGGCGTAAGCGGAGCCGTACGATCGAGATTGGACGGTGGCGATTAACCCCGAGGCGGATGCGGATTCGCGAAGCGCTGAGCGCGAATTTTGGCGAAAACGTGGCGCGCTGAGATCCAATCCCGCTGCGATGGACGGCCAGGAATTGCCCCGCTTTAGATCTGCGGCCCAGATTGACTCAGGTGCGATTTTTGTGCGGGTTTGAACCCGTTAAGCCCAATAAACCCGCAATCTTATTATTTAAGCATATTCTAGGGTTTTTGGGCGTATAATTGGCGTATTGGAGCACTTAGGAGCCGTATTTTCTTCTGCAAAAATTCTGTAAAATTCCAGAGCCTAGTTTCTTATTTCCAGAGAGTTTTGAAGCCTTTTCAAGGAGAATTGGTGATATTTTCTTCAACTCTAGCTCGTATTTGGGTGTTTTAGCTTGTATTTTGCCTCTAAACTTCCGTATTTTGCTAATAAACTTATGAATTCTGATCTGAAATTTGTGTATTTCTGCACCATGAGTAGCTAAATATTTTATGTGCATGGTATGGATTAATTAGGTGATGTGAATCGTATTCATTGGTTGTATTAATGCGCGTAATCGCTATATTTGCTAAAGTTTAATCGTCGCTCTTAAATCTACTTTTGCATATTCCAAAATAATTGTTCTAGTTGATGATCACCCCACAAGGGTGAGATTTGATCTCTCCAAAAGAGAGTTTCATACTTCATATGTACGTTTACAACTTTAGCGATATACTATTAGAATTGATGCGTTAACTCCCAAAAGGACATCTTCCGACGATTCGCTCCCAAAAGGAGGTTTCGTTGTGTTATTCTTGATCAACCAAAGCTTACGATTCGCTGATCCTAATGAACCCATGCCATGTACATGCCTTTTATATCTATTTTTCACAAACTAGAGTTCGTTGTTTGCATTGATCGCACGTAACAATCCCATCACCACACACTTTTCATACCACCTTCACCATCCCTATTAAAGTGCTTAGATTTTATTCGTAGTTACTCTATTTGATTTGGACTTGTGGTTTCAACAGATTCTCCCGATGATTCGACATCTGGACTCCCAGATTTTACTACTTGAACGGACTCTTGCGCTTGAGAGAAGCACCTTTCGAAGCCCACCAGCAGTCACCCTCGTGGATCTCTTGGATCACGTAGTGTGCTTCCTGCAGGGCTAGGCATTTAAGATAAGGGAAGATGTCATACCTGGTCCATCGTCTTTTATACAATGAACCATCCAACAAGACGAATTGATAGGCCTTTCGCTCACGTTTTCGTGCCTCCACTGGGTGATCGGTTTTTCTCCCGTGTTTAAGTAATGGATTATCGGGTCCATCCATGTAGCCCCCTGATCGAGGCTTAGAAGTTCTTGTGGCAGCCCGCTGGGATGGAGTAGACGTTGCACGTACACGATTCATCCGAGCCCCACTGGGGAGGACGATGCAAGGTTTGATAAGGCATTAGCTCGATGATTCTTCGACCTTGGTACATGATGAATCTCTACGCGCGTGAAGGTGGCAACTCAGCTTTGGCGACTTTCACGTAACTCTGCATTGAGTCGTCGCGGGCCTCGAATGTCCCATTCAGTTGGTGGACGACGAGGCTGGAGTCACTGAGCAGTTGGACTAACCTTGCCCCCAAGGCTCGAGCCAGTCGGAGCCCGTTGATGGCTGTCTCATATTCTGCACCATTGTTGGTAGTTTGGAAATCGAAGCGAAGGGCATATTCGAATATGTCGCCTCCGGAGATTTGGATGATTATTCTGGCCCCGCTCCCGGCTTGTGTGGACGAATCGTCGACTTGTACGATCCAAGTTTCATCTTCCTCGATTGCGTCTTTTGCCTTACTGGTGGAGGGCAAGGGGATAGCCTTGGTCATTGTACTAGTCGCACATACCTCTTCCTGGGGGCCATCGTCGTAGGTGAGTTCGACAATAAAGTCGGCGAGGGCCTACCCTTTGATGGCGGTCCTCGATTTGTACTGGATGTCAAACTCGCTTAGTTCGACCCCTCATTTTGTCATTCTCCCTGATCGGTCGAGCATCTTCAGGGTCTGCTTTAAGGGAGTATTGGTGAGGACCAAGATGATGTGGGCTTGGAAACACGGCTGTAATCTCCTGGCGGATTGGACCAACGTGAAAGCCATCTTTTCGATCCTCGAATAGTTGACCTCCGCACCTTGGAGGACCTGACTGACGTAGTAGATGGGCCATTGTATCCCAGCGTCTTCTTTAACGAGCACCGAACTCACGGCCTCCTCGGTGGCGGCCAGGTAAAGGATGAGCTGGTCGTCCTTCTCTGGCTTGGTCAGGAGCGGCGGGGTGCGAAGGTACTCCTTCAACTCTGAGAAGGCTTTTTTGCAGTTTGCATTCCATTCGAACATTCTCTTACCGCTCGCGGCAGAAGCTATCGCCTTTCTTAGTACCCTGAAGAAAGGCAATGACCTTCGGTCAACTTGGACAGGAACCGTCCTAAGGCCGCTATACTTCCATTCAGCCTCTGGAGCTCTCTAAGAGTCGAGGGTTCCTTCATCGTGACGACGGCAACAATTTTGTCGGGGCTGGCCTCGATCCCTCGGCTCGTCAGCATGAACCCGAGGAATTTCCCTGAACGAACTCCGAATGTACTTAGTAGGGTTTAGTCAAAGGTTGTATCGCCAGATCTGTGCAAATATTTCCCTGAGGTCTGCGAGGTGATCAGTTGGCTTCTTGGACTTGACCAACATGTCGTCGACATAGACTTCTAGGTTTCGCCCTATTTGAGCCTCGAAGACGTCGTTCATTATGTGTTGGTAGGTGGCCCCTGCATTGTTCAGACCAATTGGCATTTTGGTGTAACAGAATATACATCGATCAGTGATGAAGGAAGTTTTCTCATCGTCTTCCGGTGCCATTTGAATCTGGTTATACCCGAAAAAGGCATCCATAAAGCTGAGAAGCTCATAGCCCAAGGCACTGTCGACCAGGTGGTCGATTCGTGGTAGGGGGTAGATATCTTTAGGGCACGCCTTGTTAAGATCGGTGAAGTCGACGCACATTCGCCACTTACTGTTTGCCTTCTTGACCATCACGACATTCGAGAGCCATTCGGGGTATTTTGACTTTTCGTATGAAGTGAGCCTCCAGAAGTTGTTCTACCTCTTCGTTAGTAGCTTTCATATTTTGCCTCCTATAGTCCTCTTCTTTTGCTTCATGGGTTTAGATGTCGGGTCGACCCCCAATTTGTGGGACGCTACCTCGTGGTCGATGTCGGGCATGTCCTTCGGAGACCGGGCAAAGATGTCGGCATGCTCTCTTAGGAGGCCAATTAACCGTTCCTTTAGATCGTGAGGGAGCAGCGACCCGACTGAGACGGGTTTTTCTTCCTCGTTGGAGATCTTGATACTCTCCGTTTCTTCGACCGCGGTGGGTCGCCGATCCTCGACCCGTGGGTCGACTGGGTCAGCTTGTTCGATCCTCCTCAGGGTGACGGATAGCGTGTAGCACAATCGCGCCTGTTCCTGATTCCCTCTTGCCCTTCCGTCCCTCTCGGGGTCTGGAATTTGATCATCTGGTGGAAGATCGAGACAACTGCTTATATGGCATTAAACAGCGGTCTTCCGATGATCCAGTTGTACGCCAAGTTGGTCTTTACCACTGTAAAGTTGGTTAGGCGAGTGATTTGTTGAGGATACATACCGAGGGTCACCGGTAAGGTGATGATGCCTGCTATCGGGACGGAGTGCCCGGTGAACCCTACCAAGGGTCCCGTGCAAGGCGTCAACTGTTCGAACGATATTTTTGTCCTCTCCAGCGTAGTGAAGAAGAGTATGTTGCATGAGCTTCCGGTGTCAACGAGCAGCCTTTTCACGACGATCTCTCTGATCGTGGCCGTGATAACTGGTTGACTCGGAAGGACGCGCACGGGGCACGCCTTCCACTCCCAAGCGTAGGAGTGTCAATGCAATAAAAATAACCGGTGAGTACCGGGTCGGATCACATGGACAAGTCGTTTTATATTCACAAATTTGATCGATAAAGAAAAATAAAGTGTGAAAACAACCACCTCAACTAACGGTGGGAGAGTATGTGAAAATCGGGGTGAAACTAAAATTTTAACCTAAGCACTAAGGGTGGAGAGCCGAATCGGCAAGCAACGAGGAGGACTCGTGTGGTGTGTGTGTGAATGAGGCCGTGGGTGCAAGAAATCATCCCCAAATATAACTCAATTGATCTCCCGGCTAAGGGAGCTCAATCGGAAAATACGACATTTCATCGAACAAGTGGGGTGCAATAAGTAGTGAATGAAACTCATGCGAGTAATAGACAATAAGCGCATTAGAGAGGGTCCGCTAGGATAATCCTCTTCTTGTATTTCATGTTAGGGTTCCAATAAACAAAGTTAACTCAAGTTTCATACACAAATTTAGGAAGTGAAAAAGTGATATGGATGAAATTTCTCAACCCAACAACAACAATCAAACAACACATCCACACCAAGCAAAATTTAGAGATTCATGATGAAAAAGGAGTAATATTTACTCAAAATTAACATCCAATTTACAACTCAAAAGCCAAAATCGAAATACACAAGAGAATAGAAAAATTTCACCCAAGTGTCACTCCTAGATGAGTTCTTCCACTCCCAAATGCCTCCTCCAAGCTCCAAGCTTCATCAATGGCCTCCAAGCCTCATGGGGAAGAAGAATCCCCTTCCAAACCCTAAAAAGAATCAAAAAAATAGCAACAAAAACAAGCAAAACCGAGACTCCCCTCAAAATTTCGCACAACAGGCCATTTACCCCAGAAAATCGGGCCCAGCAACAAATCTTGTGCAAACCGGGGGGCGGGATGAAATTTTCCGCCCAATAATGGGGCTGCATCAGAAAATGGGGGGCTCAGCACAAACTTTTTACAACCTGGGGGGCGGGATGTAATTATCCAGCTATATATTTTTTTCTTCTTTGCAGAATTTACAGAAATGCCATTCTAGCTCCAAAAATCTCCAAAAAATAGCCCGAAAATCCAGAAAATTCTGGAAAAATTCCAGAAAATCTAGAAATATTCCAGGAGTACCTGAAAAATAGGAGAAGTAAAAATTAGCTCACAAAAACCACATTTTATGTATAAAATATAGATAGGCTTAAATAAATCACGATATCACAAATACGCTTGTATCAAGCCACAATAAACACAATATACACATAAAATGACCGAAAATGGGGGGGGGGAATATGCAATTTATATCCCAAATCAATAACCACGTCATCATCGTACGGTAGCTCCACCCTTCTAGATCTTCGTTCGAGAAGGAGATATGAGGTGTTGAGTATCTGGGGCGCTTTCGTCCCACGGAAACTGTCATCAATCTCACAGCGTATGAACTTTGGAGAGAGGTTGATAGCTTCGGGTGCGGGGGACCTCTCGTTATCATGTTGGTGATCCCGACACTGGGGGATCCTACAGCAACCTCGGAGGATGTGGTTGGATGAGTCGACACACTGGAGTGGTTCGTCGGGGGGGATGTCGACTCATGGATTCCCATAGACGGTGCCAAACTGTTAAGGCCAAAATTGACCGGTACAGTTGTCAAGTTGACGGAGACTCCAAGCGCTGAGTTGGAGCCTAGTCAGCCTTTAGAGTAGGACCCTCGGTTGGGGGAACCGGGGTCAGTAGTTGATGGTTGATGATGGTACAGCCGTTGATCGATCTAAGAACGACAGTCGGTTAGGTGGTTCGAGGTTGAAGAGCCCAATATCGACCTTGGGCATTGGATGACGATCGTCGATCTGCACCACAGGGAGTAGTTAAGGGGGTCGGATCTGGGTTCCGACACAAATCCCCTCCGATGCTTAAGTTATTAAGGAACTTAAGGAATCGAGGGAGCTTGCTATAGCTGAGATCGACCCACTGAGATTTGTCCCTAGACTAACGACGCAAGCTCGTTTATAGAATGTGGAAGTAAGAAGATATAGTTCTATGTATTAGCACTCGCACCTTGAAGATGGAATCCCTTTACTTTTGTCCGTCGACCTATTTATATGCAGATCTTCCTTGATGAGGAGTAACCGCCCCTCATTGATTAGGGCACGATCTTCTTTGAGATTCGAGCTAACGGCTGCCATTTACTCGGTCCCATTAACTCCTCCTTGAATTTTGACGCCAGTCGAACGGTCACCTGACTCGTTCGACTGACTCAGTCGTTGTCTGCTAGAGTTCGGGAGTAACTGGCCGCGTATGATAAACGGGTCGGGCTTGAAGATACCCAAAACAGGTTCGTATCCGTGCACTAACAGGTATGGAACCGGTTTTAGAAACGGAACCGGGGTTTTAGCCCACCCCTAGGTACTACGAACACCCTTTTCCCATCATATTTAATCGCTGATGATACTCTTGGTTTAGATAAGAAGACATAAATCATGTCGAGTTGTTCTCCAAATCAAGCATCCGAGTGAATGTTCCGTGTGCTTTAGTCAATTGGGTGTTGATTATTGCGTCCATATCCATGTAAATTTCAACCGACTGTTGACTTGCCCCCAAGCTGAATAGACAATCCATATCGACGTCATCCGATATTATCACATATGTAAGCATGCCATCCATTACTAGCCAACTAGACACCAGTTTCAACACATACTTATGACGTCTGGTCTTCGTGGCTTTGTTTATCCGATCTACTAGCTTAGTATATGTTGATGGTCTCCTCAGTATAATTGATTTAAATTTCACCCGACATCGGTTCGTGATTGTCACCAATAATTAAATTTCTATCATACTAGCATATGACAAAAATCCGATCATTTGCCATTGTTAACACCATACACAAAATCCCAAATAATTTTTTTTCTTCACCAAAATTTAATATATGTGCTTCAATGAATTCACCTAAATCACATAAAAATATTTCTTATTTTGAGGGAATGAAAAAAAAACTTTATAACGTGGAAATTGATCAAAACCAGGTTAGATTCGGTTGTCTCTTGCATAATCATTTGCTCGCTCGTGTTGGATCCGGTGATTTTTGCCCGAAAAAGGTTGATTCTTGATTTTTTTTCACTTCCAGGCGGTCGGTGGCTGTGGGTCGTTTTTGACAGAGGTGTCTTGAGAAATGAGGAGAGGAATGATGCTGGCGGCAACCATGTCGATGTAAAATAGCAGCACTTGACAAATGAGGTCAGTTAATAGGCCCGTGACTTAAGTCATGGACGACCTAATGGCCGCACTTGCCAAGTGCGGCCGCGTCATGTGTCCGACCAATTGGCCGCACTTGCGACGAAGTCTAAACATGTCTAGTCAGTGGCATGGGGCAAACGTGGCTGATCACTGACATGACAACCCTTGGCCAGTTTTGCTAAAAAATTTCGATTTTTCAAATTATTTTTGTTGTGAAGTAGAAACAGGTTTGGAGAAGGTTGATGCTAGGAAACCCCTAGCCTCCTTTATATAGTATTCGTAATGGTTACTCATGTGGGTGAATACCCAATAGGCCCAATGTGTCATATTCATAACACTTCCCCTTATCCAACCAACGTGGTATACTCGACTTATGAATATTGAAATGATTCATTAGTACTAATGAGTATCTTAAAGGGTGGATACTTCTAGATCCAAGTTAGGGGTAACTGCCTCGTTAAAAACCCTTAGTAATGAAAAACCCTGTGGGAAAAAACCGATAGTGAGGTAAAAGAGTACAACACTCCATAACTTCCCCTGATTTGGGGATGTGTCGAGGGATGGATACTTCTGGATCCAGAGTCAATGTGGTTGCCTCATTAAAACCTTGACTATGGAAAAACCTGTGGGAAAAACCACTAGCCAAGGAAAAAGAGTACAACTCTACAGTTGACTCCCCCTTATATGATCAAGCTTCGGGCTTGCAGATATCCTATATATCTATACATTAATCTCCTATGCGTCTATACATCCATCCCATCTACAACATTCCAAAAGCAAATGTAAAGTATAAAATTCACTCATCTATACAAATTTCACTCATGTAAGGCAGTAGCTGAAACTAAAGGAGCGCTGTGAACTTGGTAGACAGCTCCACGTCTCAATCGTCATTGTCTGCGAGTTACTTCAGGACTTGGCTTTGTATGTTCTTGAACTGCTCCTTGGGTGATGAGCTTCTCGGGATGGTGGAAGGATGTAGACTTGGGAGGATTCTGTGTAGATCTTCTGGAGGTGGGCGTCCCTTTTATACTATTCATCACAGTGATCTGTAACCTGAATATGCAAATACATTTAACATGAAGGATTTTTCCTCGACCCTTGGAGATAGCGCAGAAGCTACATATCTCTGGTCCAGTGGTGCGCTGCAGGCGCTGCACTGTACCTGGCTAATAACTATACTGCTAACGCTCAAAAGAGACGCATGCAGTTGGCCAGGTAAAAGAGTGTTTCAAAGACACTTAAGGTACTTCTGGACCTTGTATATTCTTCCCCTCTTACAGCTAACGGAAAAAGGGTCATTTAATGTATATCCATACAACCAAAAAGGTGTATTTAGTGGAGAATGATTTTAATATTTCTTCATCAATCGTCATTGTATGAAGTTTTCATCTTCGGGATGATTAATTAATGTCATCTTCAGGATGATAGTTCATTAACAGGATAATTGTTCATCTTCAGGATGATTAATGTCTTCTTTAGGATGATACTTCATCTTCAGAATGATTAATGTCATCTTCAGGATGATTAATGTCATCTTCAGGATGATTAATGTCATCTGCAGGATGATAGTTCATCTTCAGGATGATTGTATTCTGTAAGCCAAGAATTTATGCCTAGCTAGGACTTTCATATCATATCATATCTGATAGATAGGCTTTAACAGATATTTCGATATTTTCTCTTCAGGAGATCCGATAATATTTTGAGTTATCAAAATAATCTCAATTCTTTTAATTTGCTCTCTTAAGAACAATACTGTTTTTAAGAGGTGCAAACAACAACCTTTTAGTATGAGTCCTTTAAGGATCTCTGTCTAGGTTGTCTTTCCTTTAATCATATTATTAATATATGTCCCAAAAAGAAAAGAAAGTAAAGAAAAAAATTTATACATGCAGTTGAAGAAATTTTATCGGTAATGGTGTCACATCCAATAGCAACATCAACCAAAAATTCCATCTTTTTGCCATTCGTTGGGTTACGCCTTGACATAAACCAGTCGATGCATCAGATTCATCTTGTAAGTGAGTTCAGCTCATCTTACTTGATTACTTCCTGGTTTGAGCGATTTATACATCTAAAGCTATAGCAAATTAAAATGCTTATAGCTAACGATTTTATTATAATTCTCCTACAATACTCAGTTATCCCACGGAATTTGATATCATTTTTGATATCAGGACTTCAGGTCCGTACACCCCATATTTCATAAGTGAGTCCAGCTCATCTTATTATTGCCTCATTCCACATTATTATAAGTTGGCCAAATCTCTATGTTTGCTTCAGGCAAAGCAGAGTTGTGGAAACGATGTTTTATATTTAACTGGCAAAATGAAATATGAGAGAATTTGTCGACAAAATGTGTTCTTTCTTGCCCAAAAACTCACCCCGTACATACTATAATCATTTGATTTCTCCCAGAGGTGTCTCCTTCACGACGCGTTAAAGAAGTGAAGGTTCTGGGACGGGTAAAGAATATGGACAGATCTAGAATGTGTCCTTAGCAACCAAGTTGCAATAAGGTTCTAGATTTGAGCTCACTTTCCTGTGGTGGTATTGTTTTTTTCGGTCTCCAGGAGTAGATCTCTCTTTTTGGAGCCTAGTGGTATGTCCTCTCATCTCTTAAGGACATCCACTTCTGCTACTGGTGCATTGCATCCATTATATTTGGTATGTCAATCCTAGCTGGATTTTTAGTAGCAGGGATGTGAAAATTTTGACAATATTTAAATTGTCAGTCTGATTTTAATCAGATCATATGTATTTACTTTTTAAATGGTCAATTTGAGCTTCAGGCTCATATATGATTTGAACCAAATAGGGAATTGAAGGATCTTCAGGATCCTTATTACCGTCAACACACAATCTATAAGATGTGTACTAATGCCTTACTCATATGAGATTTTGGAATCTATTCATCAAAGTTGGTTAGTCCTGATGAATGTGTTCTATTTATGGTATCATGACGGTTTATGTAGTGTTGCTTCAGGAACACAGACACAATGTTGCAGACGTACCATCTTTAAGATGTGCTCTAAACCATTCTTAGAAAATGTTTATATGGAGTTGATCAGACTCATATAAAAAATGTTCTAATGGTGTGTTTAGCTAAGTGTACGCAACCACTGTTGCTAATTATTTATGATTTCCCATTTTTATCCAATGTTACCACCATTTTTGAAAAATGTGGTTGGATAATGACCATTTTTAGAGGATATATTGATGAGTACACCAAAGGTACATCATCGGTTCTATTAAGAGTGGACAAAGCGTATTTATATCCCTTAAATATCTTTAATGATGATAGTATATCATCTTAAATTCGTTTGAGGAAGTGGGGAGAGTCAATGTCCATGTGAATGGAGATGATCTCATAATCATTTTTCCCTTTTGAATGAGACAATGAAAGTTTCACCCTTTTTGAAGAATTTTCGGGTTCGTCTGGTTGATGATGTCTTGCATCATCAATCCAGGGTGATATCGATCCAAAGTTGGTCGATTCTGGACACTTCTGTTGTTCCAAATTAATTCCTCTTTTTGAATTTATGTGGGACTTTTGAAAAGTCCATTAAAATGCTCAAGTTAATTTTGTCCGGTAATAGTTGAACGGTGTTCAAACTGTGAAGGATTACATCTTCACATTGACTATTGTGCGGATCATTATGGGATAAAGCTTCAGACTTCATTTATTTCTTGAGTCATTAGGGATTTCGTTTTGACGAATATCCTTTGAAACCGTATAAGTTTCAGAGAGTATATGTCATTCTCATTTTATTTTTAGGGGTATTCAAGATAGCAAATCATTCGTAGTAAAATAAAATGTATTAAAACTGTAAAAGAATAATACTGATAATTTTGTTAAGTCAACAAGTGACATAGTGTGATGTGTGCTCTTGAAAACATACAACTATAATTATGCTCATTAAGACTTATGTTATGACAACAGATTAAAATTGATTTCAAAGTTTATTTGTTCTCGGGGAGTAGCTAAATATACATAAGGTCAATTTGACTTTCGTCGTTTAGACTAGATATGTATGTATTTTTATATGGCATAAGTTAATGCACATTCATGTTTGCAAAAACATTATGGCTCTTATCAGAACTTCTAGTCTGATATTGGTTTGCCATTGCTTACTCCATGTCGAGGTATATCATATATTCCCTTTCTCATTTTATTCAAGACATCCCATGTTTTAAGTTTTCCTTATTTATAAAGGAAAATGAAAATTAGTCTTACTAAGAAGACATAAGCAGTGGTTTTAGCAAATTATTTTAAACTTCCACTTTCTAATTAATTAGAGACTTTTAAAAGTCTATTTGAATGCTCGAGTATGGCTTCATGCCATTTTCTTGAGTCGTTCAAATTTTATGTGAATAGTTTATCATGCCCAGAGGGGAAACAAATACGTGGCTAGGAAATTTATAATTTCTCACTTATCTATTAAGTCACGACTTCAGGCGTACACTTAAAAGTAAGGGTTATATTCAAGAATCATACATTATAAAGTGAGATGACTCTAAAAGAGTTTAGCGGTGTTATGACGATTATATAGACAATAAGTATGAGAGGTCTATATACCGCAAAATGCGTATCTTTAAAAGATCGCGTAAATGGTTTTCGCATAGTCCATCGTATTTGTTAATGTTTATTTTATTGGGGTGAAAGGGTGTTGACTTTTGATTTGATTTTGAACTTCAGGTTCATTTTGTCAAAGAGGATATGATGTTAAAATTTTTGAAATCATAATTGGCTTATTGTCATAAATATCGTCATATCATGAGCCCATCATACATATAATATAAAGCTTGTAAAAGTTATGCTCAATTAACCTGAATTGAAACAATTATGATGTATACACATGCTATTTATATGCTGCAGGCATTTAAATAATCTCATCCAGACGTATAGTTTTGCTACAGGCAGTAAACTATATCATAGTGATTTTAGCATGCTAAATAAAAATGTACATCACAGAAATTATTAAATATGCGGCAGACATATAATTTTCTACACATGCATTTAATTATCACAGACATGTAATAATATTAAATGTTAAATCATGCAACGGGCAATGAAATGTATGCGACATCACTAGCATTAAAAATGGAGAGAACTTTTCGTTTAATACTAATCAGATAATCCAAACAAAATGCAGAGATGATTTACGCAGATAATTAATTCGAAAAAGACAAGATTAATAAAATCATAGCCTAATAGCACATCCACACAGATAATATATTAAAGATATATAACCACGTAGATAATCATATCACAGTCATGTAAAGATTAATAAATAATCTAAAAAGGTGAAATGCGTGCTAAAAAATTAGTCATGATCCAATTTTTTTTTCATTTTTTATTTATCTTTCCCCCCAACCATATCACAATTTTAAATTTATTTAATTATTGGGCTTTTGAGGCCAAAATAATTCAAAAAGAAATTTTTGTAAAAATTTGGCTAATTTCCAGGCCTTTTGGGCCATGAAAACAACGTAATCGGGTTAGTGGACCTCCCCAAAATTAGCCCATTAGGGCTAGGGTTTCGAAAAACCCTAGGAGAAGGGGGGATTGCGGCGGCCGCGGCCATAGCGGCCGGCGGCGCCTGCAGGCCGCCGTCGCCGAGGTCAGGCGGCCGCCGCCGCGCCCTTAGGGCGCGGCAGGCCGAGCCTGCAAGGGCGCCGCCAGTCTGCCGGCGACGCCTACGGGGCGCCGCCGCCGCGCCCTTTGGGCACGGCAGGCCATGGATCGTGAAAAGTTTTTTTAATAATCAGATTTTTAGATATTCAGATCTAAAAAATTCGATTTTTTTCAATTTTTTGACATGCAAATATAAATAAAAATACGATTTTGATCTCTAAAGTGATCTTAAAACATGCAGATCTACTGGAAAAGCAATTTAAGATCTAAAAATTCTGAGGATTTACATCTAGATTCAACGAAGGAATCTAGACGACGGTTGATGAAGGATGCCCTTTACGCTCCCCGTTGAGAAGATTACGATCTTCTTAAAACTGAGCGATTGATGGATCTCCTTCCTCGAGCGTCGTCGCCTTTTCCAACGAGCGTGATCGTGCTGATAACGTGTTGTGAAGTAGAAACAGGTTTGGAGAAGGTTGAGGCTAGGAAACCCCTAGCCTCTTTTATATAGCATTCGTAATGGTTACTCATGTGAGTGGATACCCAATAGGCCCAACGGGTCCTATTCATAACAATTTTCACTTTTTGTCTTTTGTCCCAAAAAATGTTCAACATAAAAGCAATAAACAGAGATAATAAAGAATCGCAAGACTGACGGGTCATTGGTAACACGACCTAAACCTAAACCTCGCCCCGCGTGAGTGGAACCGACGAACTCCTGCTGGATTCAAGCGGGCGGCGGCAGGGCGGAGAATCGTTGGCGACGATGACGAAACCAAATGCGCCACCAGTTCTGAATCCTAACTGGGTCTCTTTCCAGCAAAGTCTCAAATCCCACGGCCATCTCTTAAAACGTCAACTTTCTTCTTCAAATGATCC
The DNA here is from genome assembly GCA_030789695.1 of Scilla litardierei. Lineage (NCBI taxonomy): Eukaryota > Viridiplantae > Streptophyta > Magnoliopsida > Asparagales > Asparagaceae > Scilla > Scilla litardierei. Next base: position 199,071,958 of record CM061136.1, read on the forward strand.
CAACGCCGAAGCCGCAGCAACAACAGCAGAATCAAACGTTTTGGGAAAGCGCAAGGAGAGGGATGAAAAATCTTCTTCATTGTCTGCTTCGATTCTAATGCCGACCTCCGACGATTTCAGCTTGACGGAGGCGCTGGCGATGGACTGCGAGATGGTCGGGGTCAGCTCTCAGGGCAACAAGAGCGCTCTTGGAAGAGTCGCGCTGGTCAGCTTTCTTTCTTTCGTTTTTTCTTTTAAAAAAATTCAAGTTTGACCCTTTATTTAAGCCATATCAATAACTAATTAGATAAAATTCTGTATAATATCTATGTGATGGAACTTATAGAAATCCGTAGTACATTGAGCTAGCGTTCACAAAGATGATAGCTTTGAGATGAATGCATGTTTTAATTGACAATTTGAGGGTGTTAGCTTGAAATTAAATTGATGGAAACTGGCTGTAAACAGGGAAGGATTTTCCATGTGGTTTTTATGGCTAATCATATTATTTCTCTCCTCATATAGGCCTTTTATCTGTCTGAGAAATTTCAGAGGATTTCGCTTTTCTATGTGCGAGCTTAAACTGCGACGGCACTAACAATATGTTTGGCCCTTTTATTTTCTTACTTGACTTCCTGGTTCTTGAGCAAGCCTCTACTCTGTTTTGTATGGTTTTTATTCAAGTGGAGACTGTGGTACTAGCTTAGAAGGATAGATGGGGTGCTCAGAAGTAAGGAAAACCTCTCCGAGGAGGGTTCTATATTAAAGTCATGATCTATATAGTTTCCATTTGATGAAGGCTGGAATACTGACCAATGTGACAATGTACTGCTATACTGCATGCCCATGTCGAGCAAAGGGTCCAAAATTGCAGACAAGGCAGTGTCTTGCGCCCTTGTGCAAAGGTTAGCTGAGAAAAGTAACATATAATGTCCTAAATGAAACGTGTGATAATGGATTATGATCCAAATCATAGTCCTTGGCACTTAGATTAATTGTAGCGTGTAACTGAGAAATTTGAAGTATAAGAGTTATATCTAGGCTCACATGATGTCTATGCATTGTGACATGCAGTATGATTCTTCCAGGAGGCATGCCCATTCAGGTTAACTTTTGTTAGCTTATTAGAATGATAGATGGGGATTGTGTACATTGTTCCTCTAACTAAAGTTTTTGTTGGGAATGGGGGTTGCGGCCACAGCGGTGGAAATTTTGTAGTTTTGGGGCCTGAGAGGCAATTTTGTAGTTTTATACCCTAGGGGCATTTTTGTAAATACGGGTAAATCAACACTATAAATGGGAGTGAAGGGGTTAGTGTTAAGGGGGAGAATTGAAGAAGAAAAGTAGAGAGTAGAAGATTAGGGCTTAGGAGTAGTCTAATTTTAGATCCTGGAAGATTTAGCGCTTTATCTCAAATCAAAGCGTAGGAGAGCAGTTTCCGTTTGAATCAGAACTACTTAGTATTTTGTGCCGTGATATATAAAAGTCATCTTTTTATCCCTCAAATCCCAACCATTTTCTATCAAATTGGTTTTAGTGCTTTTATTCTCATAGTGGCACCAAGCAGGTTCGAAGCTTGGGAAGAGGAAAGATGGCTAGCGATCTTGAAAAAGATGGAGTCCGTTTCGGCGACGTCAGATAAGCTGTCGGAGACTTGATGCCATCAGAAGAAGACCCCGACACCAGATCCAAAAAAGACGAAGGCGAATGACACAGATCTGAGGCTGACTGACGGCGGCGGCCCAAATTCGAGGCCGTCGAGGTTGGCGAACAACCTCCGGAGGTCGGCAAACCCGACCGGGCTGCCAGGGGCCTCGCGACATCCAGGAGGCCCCGCTGGAGGCCGATGAGCCCCGACAGGGCCGCCGGGAGTCTCGAGGCCCCTGGGCGACCCAGCCTGGGGTCGATGAGCTCCGCCTGGGCCCATCGGAGCCCGACAAACTCCCAGCGGCCCACCAGGTCATCCGTGGGCCTCTATTCACTGGCGGAGGAGTTTTTGGACCCTCACATGGAGCTGTTGTTGCTCGCCTCCAGCGCCATTCAGGATCGTCGACCGCACCAACATCTCCATGTCCTCTAAGCGAACTCACCAGACGAATTTATACGGCAAACCATCGTCGGAGCCGCCAGAAAAAGGCATCAGTGCTGGCGAGCCGCTACCGCTACAGTAGCGGCTCGATCTAGCCATTATCGCGGGGCAGACGAGCCCTGACCGAGCCAGAGCCACCAGTGAGCTGACCCGAGCCGAGCCAGAGCCACCAGTGAGCTGACCCGAGCCAGCTCAACCGAGCCGATAACCCGAGGCGGCTCAGCTGAGCCGGCTCGAGTCGAGCTGTTGTCAACGGCTGCAAGTGCGTCTTTCTATTTTCAGCGATTTTCTGGGTGATTTTTAGAGAAATTTATGCACAGCTTCCGTATTTTGACGATTTCGGGCCCGTTTGATGTCCAAATTCAAAACGGAAAGCGCCAGTGCATAGACGACTCAGCCACAGACACACTACCACTCCTGCAACAATGTTTCAAGGAGAATGGGGCTCTTGAATGGCCTTTTGATTCAGAGGAGGCGATGGGACGAGCTTCAGAACTTAGAGAAGCGCACCGACAGTCTTCTGGCACCACGTTGAGAACAATATGGTTTTTAAGGGACGAAATAGTGTTGGGAATGTGGGTTGCGGCCACAGCGGTGGTAATTTTGTAGTTTTGGGGCCTGAGCGGCAATTTTGTACATTGGTGCCATACTGGAATTTTTGTAAATATGGGCAAGTCATCCATATAAATGAAAGTGAAGGGGTTAGTGTTAGGAGGAGGAGAATTGAAGAAGAAAAGTAGAGAGTAGAAGATTAGGGCTTATGAGTAGTATAGCTTTAGATCCTGGGAGATTTAGCGCTTTATCTCAAATCAAAGCGTAGGAGAGCGGTTTCCTTTTGAATCGGAACTACTTAGCTTTGAATTTTGTGCATTGATCTATAAAAATCATCTTTTTATCCCTCAAATCACCTACCATTTCCCATCAGTTTTATGGCCATCTGGCAAAAAATTCACACTTGTAATTATATATATTTTTTCATGTCCATTTTCTTGTTCTCTTATGTATACCGGACTCTGCAATGAGGGAGAAAGTGCAGTGCATGTTGTTTTGTCTGTGCACAGTACGTGCATTGAATTTAAAATGGTTTAGTAAATCATTACTTAAGAAATTTAGGATAGAGAAAAGTTATCAGGTATTTAATGGATACATGCCAACAATAATAACTGCTGAACTCTGTTACCTTTGTCAAATGCTACAATTTTATTCATTTTTATTTGCATTGCACATGTCCAGGGTCTAGTTCCCAATCACGAAAAAGGAAAAATCAATGAAGTTTCGCTTTAAGCATTTGCATGTCTGGGATAATAGCATAGAACACACCCAGTTACACTTTCAAGACATAAGTTAGTTTTCACATCAGACCGCATTCAATATTTCACATGTCGCAGGCACATAAATAGATGCTATTTATTTTTTAAATCAAATATGGCAATACTGAATGAACAGTTTTTGAAATTCTCATATTTGAATTAGTTATAGTAGTTAAGACAGTAGGAGATTGGAAGTGGTGGAATATTCAACATACTGATTTTAGGATTTGGGATTTTTCTATGAATTATCAAGCATCTTGAAAATATGAATCTTACTAGAATTAGTATCGGTACCTTTACCATGAGTAATTATTGTTCACACTGTTACCTCAAGAATAGCAAATAATACCTGTCTATTCTTATACATGATGTTCTGCTGTCCTTTAAGATTATTGGAATATTCTTCATTTTTTATTACTGTTTAAGGTTAATGAAAAGAACATATGGAAAATTTGTTATTATCCATATACCCCTTTTCTTATAGAAATTTATATCATTGTAGGTGAATGAATGGGGAAATGTTGTTTATGACCAGTATGTTCACCCACTAGAGAGAATTGTGGACTTTCGCACAAACATCAGTGGTATCCACCCTTGGAACATGAAGAAAGGTTAATGTTAATCCTACGGTTTCTTATAGGATTTTATCATTTCTCAGTTCTCATATAATTGAGAGGTCCTTAATCTTTTTAAACTGTTTTCCTTGTGCATGACTACAGCAAAGGACTTCATGGCTGTTCAGAAGAAAGTGGCAGAGTTGATCAAAGGAAGGATCCTTGTAGGGCATGCTTTACAGAATGATCTGAAGGTTTCAATGAATAGGAGTTTTCTTTTCTTTGGATACAGTCACTGCTCCATACCATGATAGGCAGTTGATCTTTATATTTAACTCCTATTGCAGGTATTGTTATTGAGCCATCCCAAGAAGGATATAAGAGATACCGCGGCATACCAACGCTTCCTTAGGTATACATTTCTTTGACGGGACTCCCAAAACAGGTTATGGAATACATCAGAATGCGCATTATCTTGCTATAGCTTTCTGACGCTTAAGCCTAATTCAATAGAGAAGGGCGGAGAAGGGCTCTCAAGGATCTTGCTGCTCAAATACTTGGCGTCAGCATCCAACAAAAGCAGCATTGTCCGGTAAGTAATATCCCGTAGATATTTGACAGGAATCTGGAGTTGACATGAGCAAGTGTTCCTGGTACATATGTCCTCCAGCACCATTACATAGTTACATCTGTAGAAATTTCACTACTGCAGTAAGTGTGTTTGTCTGGCCTCCATGCTGCTTTAAACCGGTGACTTCCGACATACTGATATTAAATCCACCTTTTTTGTTATGATGATTTGATTATTATGCAGTTCTATTGTCCTAAAACAATATTTTCTAAGGCTTTGAAAATTTGCAGTACACCAGCCAGCTTTTTCTTCAGGTCTCTGGATAGATCATGTATTTTTGAATATTATAACTTGTTAGTCAGAAATCGTTATTCAATAACTCCCGTGCCATCAGGTTTTTACTGATAGATAATGCAGATTTGACTTTTAGTTCACAAGATTCCTTTTTATAGGTCAAATTTTGCGTTGGCAATTTTTTTTCATCATTACTGTTATAATGCAAACTCCATGAGATGTAAGAAATTTACACCCCACTTGAGTGTGCATGTTCGTCTCACTTACCAAGGTTCCAGAACTATTACTATTCAATTTATTGAAGCCATCATATGCTAACCTCACTGTAACCGGAATCACCTTTTAACTAAACAAGATGTATGTATTCTAACCATTGACACTAGTATAAAAAGGGAGCAAATATGAATCCAACCTCTAATACACAGGAAGCTTCTTCCAGCAAACATTTGATGTGTCTGATACTTATGTACATGACACACGTGTCTGTCCGGCTAAAAATGAGAAACATTTATTCATCTCAACAATAGGTTAATCTGAAGTCATTATCGTCAGAAGCAAATGGTTATATAGATCATGCTATTAGGTGATTTCCTATACAACCAAAGACGTACACTTGCATGAGTTAAACACATGTCTGTGCATTAAAAACATGCGTATATAACCTTGCCGTCTTGTCTTGGATTCGGAGAAATATTGTCATTGATCATCATCACATGTGCTTAACACTAGCTAGCTATAATCATTTGATGTTTGGAAAAATGTAATGTCATGCCTCCAATAGCCTTGGAAGAATCGACACAAGTTTTTGCCTAAATAATAGCACTGTGATGTTCTGTCTGGTTAATGCAGATCCAGGACGCACGGGCTGCAATGCTTATATACAAGAAATATCAAAAGGAATGGGAGAAGAACATTAAGAAGCTGGACAAGTCAAAGAAGAAGGTAAAAAACAGGCGCGGGAAGAAATTAAGGAAGAAGGATGCGGCCGAATCTGATGCTCCAGCAGCCATTTCCTAGTCGAACACGAGATTGTTGGGGATTAAAGATCCAGCAGCGATTTATGGGACACTTTTTGAAAGGCAAGCTGGCTGCCAATGTAACTGTGAACTTGCAGCAGATTTCAGTCGGCTTTATTTAAATGAAATCTGAGTTCCAAGCGACGGTTCAATTGCTTGACCGAGTACCGGGAACATGAACTTGCAGCAGTCGGTGAAGAACATCATTTCCGTTTCTGCTATTTTAACGGAAGGACCGTTCTCGTCAAACATGTGACAGAAGAGCATTCTTGTCTCTACAATTTTTATGGCAAAAAGTTGGACATCCATATATCTTCACTCTAGCCATATCCATTTTTGTTGGGTAGGGTCAGACTATTATTATTCATTCAAATCGAAAGAAATGGTACATGCTTATTTTCTGTTAATTTTAGTTCTAAAATTTGTGATGTCTCTATTATATTTCCTTTGAATTTTCGTAATTCAAGCCGTTCATTTTTAATCACATTTCGGATGATGGTTCTTCTAATCGTCCTCGCATCCACGCCCACATTGACACTTTATTTGTTAATGTATCATCTTCATTAATTAAAAGGAGGACGAACTTGGAGGAAGAATTTTAAAAATAATTTGGACAATCGACTTTAAAAATAATTAACAAAACCGACCAGTTATCGTCACATCGGTGTATATGGGGTGACTATGTGTTGACGGGACATGCTTCGATTTGCATATGGGGTGATTGTGTGTTGACGGGACACGCTTCGATTTGGCTGGAGTTGCTAACCCTTGCCAAATCGTTATTGTGTTTGTCGCTACTTAATTTGGTGGGGATTGACAATCCTGGTCAATTTTCAAAGCGCATGTTACTCCACAAGGAGTCACGTGCGCTGTATCAATTAACCGGGGTTGCCAACCTTGGTCAATTCCAACACAAAGGACTGCTAACAGCAACATTCTTCTTCTCCTATATCAAAAACCCGAGCTCGTCTTCTTCTTTCTTAGAAACCAAAGCAGTCGATCATATCCAATCCACCAAAAAAGCTTGAATTTTTCCATCCATCTCATTGTATGGTTTTTCCATATCATTGTATGGTTTTTCCATCCATCTCCTTAAGAAAAATTATTATAAGATTTAGTTGAATTTTTTTATTTTAATGTGTTATTTGAAGTTATATATGAAATTGTGGGCGAGAAAAAAGTTACTTCGAATTTTCCATAATGACGATTGAAATATATAATTAGTGCATAATTATGAAATTGTTTGTGTAGGTTTATAACAATGGATAGTGATCGGATTTTTATCACATGTTAATATAATTGAAATTTAATGATTGATGACAATAACAAATCGAGATATATGTGAGGGACCAAACAAATAATGTCACCTTGCTTGCATTAGTGAACACTCAAGGTCAGGATCACCAGGGATGCAAACATCAGTTTTTGTCATGAAATAAATCATATCATAAGGATTATTAGTAGCAACCTCTATATCTTCTCAATAAGAACATCAACATTAGAGTCCTAATTGGTTACAATGTATCTCCAAAAGTAATGTCATGTTTCATGTGTGACTACATGTTGCTGATCAAGTTCCTAACTTTTACGGAAAGAAACATAATCATCTAAACAAAGACATTTTCGTTCTTCAAAGACTGAAGAAATACTATAATAGTGTCTTACTGTAATATTTATCAAGAACATAAACTTTATGGTGACTCGAGTTGAAAAGGCTGTCCTCATCCTTGATTACACAATGCTGCTGAGAATTTAACCAGCATTGTGTAATCAACGATGATGGCAGCCTTTTCAGCTCGAGGCACCATAAAGTTTATGCTCTTGATAAATATTACAGCAAGACACTGTTACATATGTTTTCTTCTGTCTTTGAATGTCCTTGCTTAGATGATTATATTTGTTTATGGAAAAGTTAGGAATTTGACAAACAACATGTAGTCACACATGAAAAATGTTTTTTAAGAGATACATTGTAGCTAATTGGGACTCTAATACTGATATTAGATTTTCACCTCCTGGGAAGGAAGAACAATGTTGACTTTTATGTATTTGGATGTACTTTATACTAGAATTTGAATATATTGTAAAATTTGAGATTTTATATATTTTGATTTGATGTACTGAGAGCTTATATTCTGTGTTAAGATTAACGATTACTCTATCTAGGATCTTGCATTATGTCTCTTTAGTTCTTGTATCATGTCCCTTAGGTTTTTGTGGTAGTGACTCTTGGGCTCTTGTGTCCAATGATGTTGTATGTACTATATATATTGGAAATTAGTCATTGTAACAATCATCAAGTAATACAAATCAGTTTCATCTTCTTCTCAATTTAATATGGTATCAAAGCGCCTGCCTTGTTAATCCTGATCTGAACCAAACTCTTTTCTGTTGCTAGCTCCCCCTTTCCACCTTCTTCTCAATTTAATATGGTACCAGAGACTGCCTTGTTAATCCTGATCTGATCCAAAACTCTTTTCTATTGCTTGCTCTCCTTCTTCCCCACTTTGGGGGGGGGGGGGGGGGGGGGGGGGGGGGGGGGGGGTTCTTTTCTGTTGCTTGCTCTCCCTCTCCCCCACTTGAGGGGGGGGGGGGGGGGGGGGGGGGGGGGCAATCAATCATTGCGCATAGCCTTGGCTATCATGTTTCCAGTTTCATAGTTATTTCCAGCTCTAACTATAGCCTTTGTTCCATTGAGTGCATCTTCAACCCATAAATTCTCTTTAAGTTCAGTTTCTGTTTGTGCTCCCACCTGAATGACATCAACACCATCAGGGTGTTTTGCAATTCTCTCATTAAGCTTTTCTTTTTCATATTCCTGCTCTGCATTATCAACATAGTTTTTAATCTGGGCAACCCGTTGGTTTACTTCTTCTTGTGTGCTACAATCACCAACTAAATCACCAACTATTGTGGTTGAATCTTTGGTTAGCACAACCTTCGCAGCGTTACCAAAGAAATTTTTGTCTGCTTTATCGAGGGAAATTCCAACTTCTTCTCTGACTACTGGAGGAGAGTGGCAATGTCATCAAGGTACTGAATTTTGCGCTCTCCAAATCCAGGGGCTTTAGCGCAACAATTTTCACAGTGGGGGGGGGGAAGGGGGGCACTTCCCTCTCTGTCTCTGTTACTCCTTCGACGGCATCTCGTGCCATGGCTCTGTTGTCACCATAGTCTGTCAGCTTTGATGTCTTCAGCTACGTTTGCTGAACACTGTTCTGCATCCAACCAGATTCAATAGCTTCATCTCCTCCGGAACCACCACCGTCTGTCGCAGCTCCGACGCCGGAGTCAATAGCTCTCTGGCCAAGCGTCACCATCATGCCTCAAGCCGAGATGCTGCCCTATAAACTGTCACCTTCTTCTTGGCGGCCAAGGCATCCAATTGCAACTTCTTCGACTTCTTGTTCATATTCATCCGAGCCCACCAACCGCTCGACAAAATGCCGCATCAAAACAATTGCACCCCATCGCCCTATGCGGCACCTCGGCCTCCTTGGCCCCCAGCGGCCTCGACCACTGCGGCACATCACCGGCCCCATGTGGCCTCTACCACATCTGCCTCTACCCCCTCTGCCCGTTGCGGCACCTCCTCGACCTGAGGCCTTTGCTCTCTATGCTCTCCAGCCCATGCATCTTACACTCCGCAACCATCTGATGCCGCCATCTCCTCATTTTGGATCTTACTCCAAATCATCACAATTCCTCTTCAAACTCAATGTTACACCTTGAGTTTGAGGGGGATGTTAAGATTAATGATTACTCTATCTAGGAACTTGCATTGTGTCTCTTTGGGTCTTGTATCATGTCCCTTAGGTTCTTGTGGTAGTGACTCTTGAGCTTTTGTGCCCAATGATGTTGTATGTACTATATATATTGAAAATTAGTCACTGTAACAATCATCAAGTAATACAAATCAGTAAAATCTTCTTCTCAATTTAATATTTTGTAATGTTCTTTATTAAGATTGTATTATGATATGCAATATATTTCCCGACATATATGTGACATATGTGATATATATAGTATATATGGTGTGTGAATGTAATATATGTTATGTAAGATATGTGGTGTGTGATTGTGATATATGTGCTATATATTGTGAGAAGGCGAGGTATTGTGGTGGATGGAGTTTGTGATGGTGTGTGGTGCGTGAATATAAGATATAAGATATATATGTTATATGTTGTGCGAAGGCGATGTATTGTGATGGATGGAGTTTGCGATCACGTCAATGGTGTGTGAATGTGATATATGTGAATTTGGAATTTTGGTATGGTATGTGAAGGCGATCGAGTAAGACTTATATGAGATTGTGATTGCGGTGAGTGTGATTGTGAGAATGTTATTGTAACGACTGCTTTTCATGTATCTGGATTTTATATATTATAATATATGTTTTGGTGGATTTTCTCCTCTTGTGTGGTTTTCGTCTCCGTAGTTTTCATTTTCGATCGATTCGTCGTATTTTCTCGCTTCTTCCTTAGGATTGTCGACTTCGAAGTGTGTCGCTCGTGACGGACTTCATAACGGTCGTATCTAACTATTAGATCAAGCCTAGGAGTCTTAGGAATCGATCCCGGGGCCCCGCGCTCCGTATCGGTACTTTCTGTGCTCATTAGCCGGTGTAAGAAGGGCCACCGACCGACTAGATGACGATCCAGTCGGTCGGCAATCCTTCTTGGACCGACTAGTTAGCTTTCTAAATTTCTCAGGAGTTACTGTTTATCGTTAGTCGGTCTAAGAACGTTGGTTGACCGACTAGGTTGCAAACTAGTCGGTCAGCAATGCTTCTTGAACCGACTAACTCATCAAATTATTTTTGTATCAGTTACTGTTTACTCTTAGTCGGTCGAAGAACGTTCATCGACCGACTAGTTGCCAAACTAGTCGGTCAGTACTTGTTCATGGACCGACTAACTCTAGAATCCTAATTTCACCTGTAGCTACTGTTTACACTTAGTCGGTCTGCGTTGGTCGACCGACCGACTAGTTGTCAAACTAGTCGGTCAGTGGTTGTTCTTTGACCGACTAACTAGTGCTGTAAACCTTAGTTTTGCCCTAGCCGCCAGCCTAGCCTATAAATACCCAATCCAAACGTTTTCTTCCCCTCCAACTCGACCCTAAACCCTAAAATCGCCCACATTGATCCCCCACCTTCCTCCAAGCTCCATTGCTTCATTCCAAGCCCTAAATCCATCATCCAAACCATCCATCTACCCTATCTACCTCTCATCTTCCCCAAAATCTCACCAAAACCCATCAAATCCCCAAATCCCCCAAAACCCTAGTTTCCCCAATCTTCTCCAATCTTCTCCAGATTTGATCCTAGGGTTCCCCGGAGTGTTCCTTCCGTCTTCTCTCGGTAAGAGATCGATCTACCGTTGTTTTTATAACTTATTTATAATTTTGGTGAAACCCTAATTAATTTCATGTGTTTGGTGTTTGTTTCCCCCCTAAACAGCGATTTCCTCGTAGATAGCATCCGTGTGACGAGGTTGATCGTCATCCCCGGTGCTAGGCAAGTGAAACTTGCCACTTAGGGTTTAGGCCATGTTTTAGGCCATTTGCATGTTGTAGGCGTAAAAGAGGCTAGGCGACGAAATGAAACTCGCCTAGGCGCAAATTGGGGAATTAGCTTGACAACGAAGCTAATTCCGACTATTAGCATGTTGCACAATTACCATGTCATGTTTACTTTCAATTAACGGTACGCGAATATGTTCATGTCATTGCATTTTGCCTGTCACGTTTAATTTAAATTAACGGTACGCAAATATCTGTTCATGTCTTTGCATAGTGATTATTCATCGTGATTGCGTAGCGCACGCTACAATATTATATTCCTGGCTCGTGTTCCAGAAGCGAGCTTAGTGAGTTGGAAACCCCAACGCTCGACACATATGGGTGGGGTAAGAGATAAGCGGCCTGAGCCCCGAGTTGGCCTGATCCGCCACTCCGGCCAGCAGGTGGACTCTCTAGTGCACAAGTGATTAATAGTGATAGAGATAAGCGGCCTGAGCCACGAGCTGGCCAGCAGGTGGACTCTCTATGCACTAAGTGTTTACCAGTGACAAGTGATTAATAGTGGTAGAGATAAGCGGCCTGAGCCACGAGCTGGCCAGCAGGTGGACTCTCTATGCACTAAGTGATAAGTGATAAGTGATAAGTGATAAGTGATAAGTGATAAGTGATAAGTGATAAGTGTTAAATGATAAGTGATTAGTGATTTGGTAGCTTTTGCTACATTGTGCATGCTTGCTTCTCTTTTTAAACTGTTGCATCATGCTTAACTGTCATGTCATTACTTAATACTATAACTGCTAGGTTGCTAGATGCCTCACTTTCAGTTTCCTTGCCCAAGTCTTTTAGACTTGCTGACATGTGCCCCTTTACTCTTTTGGGTGACACATGTTAGATCCCGAGCCCGAGTACCTCGTTGAGGACGAGGTGTTTGCTGACGCCGAGCCCGAGCTTGTGTTTGACGGGGAGTACGTGGACACTGGGGACCAGTCCTAGTGTCTCCGTTGCGTATTATTTTGTTAGACAGTTGTTTGTTATTGGTGCGTGGCACCCATACCTTGTTATGTTGTTGCTTTTGTTGGCCTTGTTCTGGGCCTTTAGACTCTTTTCTTTTAGCCTGGTGGCTTTTCTGGATGTTGAACTTATTTGTGATGCTGGACAATATTTGTGAGATGTGAATTTTATCTCAGTCTCTCCTTGTGTTATTATTGCTATTCTGTTGTGGTTACAGGGACCTGTTTATGTATTGTGGACGCTTATCGGGTTTCGGGCTTCACAGCTCCACTCTCGTGCGGACCTTTTCACGTCTCGCCTCCATTTTAGGGAAGCGGGTCGTGACAGGTTTTAGTGGTGGCCCATGCAGGTCCTCTTCTGTAACTGCGATTTTTGGAATAGCGATAATAACATTAGAATGTCCAATAAACTAAGTTCGACGTTCGAGTCATAAGCTATGAGTCTAATCTGATTTGTTTTCCGTGTCACTAGATGGCAGGAAGACGTTTCACCCGTGGTGGGGGCAGTGGTGCGCTCCCTCATGATGAGGAGCCTGAGCGGGAACCCACCAGCGGTGAGATGATGCGGATGATGATCCAGATGATGCAAGTGCAGCAGGGCGTGCTTTTGCAAGTCCAGAATGCTCCACCTGCTCGAGCTGCCCGGGTTCTTCCGGATGCCCCTCGCTCTGAGCCAGGAGCGAAGCAATTTCGGGAGCTGGGTCCCGCATATTTTGATGGTTCTGAGGGTCCTCTGGCGGCCGATGAGTGGATTCGGAACGTCGAGGACAATCTGAAGATGGCCAAGATCACCCCGGCTGGATGGGTTGATTTGGCGAAGAGGCAGCTGAAGGATAACGCCAGGAATTGGTGGGATGCTGAAGAGAAGTTGTTGGTGGAGCCGATAGCTTGGGCTACCTTCAAAGCCAGATTTGAGGGTGAGTTCTTCCCGAAGGCTGCCAAGGAGGAGATGCTGCAGCGTTTTATCGATTTGAAGCAGGGGAACTCGTCGGTGGACATGTACCACCAGGAGTTCATGAGGCTTAGTCGGTTTGCGCCGAAGATGGTGCAGGACGCTGAGGAGAGAGCTCAGAGGTTCCTGCAGGGGCTTGCTTCAGAGCTCCAGAGTTTTGTGACCTCCTCTGACCGGGAATCTTATCAGAAGGTTCTGGTAGCTGCCAAGAGGCAGGAGCTGCTCGTGAACCAGAGGAGAGGGTCTGTGGTTGGTGCGGGGAAGAGGCCTGTGGAACAGGCGAGAGCTGTGGTTAGGCCTGGATTCAGGCCGAACCAGCCTGTTCAGTTTAAGAGGCCAGTAGGGCCTGCTCGGAGGACTTGCCATTTTTGTGGCAAGGAGGGCCATGTCAAGGAATCGTGTAGGAGGTTCTTGGGGCAATGTATCGCCTGCGGAGATCCTGCCCATGCTCTCAGGGAGTGCCCGAGGTTGAAGCAGCCTTGGAAGGCACCTATTGCTGCCCAGCCGTTGCAGCAGCGAGCGTCTGTTCCTGCTGGACGTGGAGCAGCTCTTGTTCCGCAGAGGCAGGCTTTTCAGCAGGCTGCTCCGCCGAGGAGGCAGGCTTTTCTGATGACCGCTGCGGAGAGCGAAGCTGTGGATGAGGTTATCACAGGTAATCCTCATTCTAGCTATTACTTTCCTATTTGGTCTTGATTGCTAGATTATGTTGTTTGCTTGAACTTGCTTGTTTGCTAGACTAGGGTTTGATTGTTAATTGATTGATTAGGTGTGATTTTGGTGTGCACATTTCCTGCACGAGTCCTCTTTGACTCTGGTGCATCGATGTGCATTATTTCTCGGAGCTTCGTGGAGAGGCATTCCTTGTCGACGTCCCCTCTCCCCAAGAGTTGGAATATCGTTACAGGGAATGGTGTGGTCTCGGTGCATCGTGGTTGCAATTCTTGCTCGTTGGTGGTCTGTGGACATGAGCTTTTTGCTGATTTCATTGTCCACGACATCATCAACTATGATGCAGTTCTTGGGATGGACTGGCTTGCGAGCTTCTATGCTACGATCGACTGTCGGAGGAAGAAGGTGGTGTTCGAGATTCCCGGACATCCAGTATTTGAGTTCAGTCGTGGTAGCAGTTCGCTTGGTCCTGTCAGATTTCGGGCCAGGCCGGTGGAGGCTGTGGCTATGCAGATGGAGCTGGAGTGGCCAGCTGTGGTGCGTGATTTTGGCGACGTCTTTCCCGAGGAGATGTCTGGGTTGCCGCCTGATCGAGCTCTGGAATTTTCTATCGATCTTGTTCCAGGTGCGCAGCCGATTTCGAAGGCGCCGTATCGTATGACACCTGCAGAGTTGGAAGAGTTGCGGAAGCAGTTGGATGAGCTTTTGCAGAAGGGTTATATTAATCCTAGTGTGTCTCCGTGGGGAGCACCGGTGTTGTTGGTTAAGAAGAAGGATGGTTCGCGTCGCATGTGCGTGGACTATCGGGAGTTGAATGCGGTGACCATTAAGAATAAATACCCGTTGCCTCGCATCGATGATATCTTTGATCAGCTTGGAGGTTCGAGGGTGTTTTCTAAGTTGGATTTGAGGAGTGGTTACCATCAGTTGAAGGTGAAGAAGGGAGATGTTCCGAAGACAGCGTTCAGGACGAAGTATGGACACTATGAGTTCGTGGTTATGCCATTTGGCGTAACTAACGCGCCCGCAGTTTTCATGAATATGATGAACCTGATTTTCTACGACTTTTTGGATAAGTTTGTCGTTATCTTTATTGACGACATTCTGATCTATTCAAAGTCGGAGGAAGAGCATGCCTCGCACTTGAGGACGGTGTTGGAGATTTTGAGGAGGCATCGTTTGTATGCTAAGTTTTCGAAGTGCGAGTTTTGGCTGGATCGAGTTGCTTTTCTGGGGCATGTGGTGTCTGGAGGTGGTATTTCTGTGGATCCCGAGAAGATTAGGGCCATCAGGGAGTGGCCTGTTCCGTCGTCTGCGTCTGAGATTCGGAGTTTTCTCGGACTTGCTGGTTATTATCGGCGATTCATTAAGGACTTTTCCCGTATTGCTGAGCCAATGACCAGGTTGACGCGGAAGGAGGTTGCTTTTGTTTGGTCGGGTGATTGTGAGAGTGCTTTCGGTATTCTGAAGGAGAGGTTGACGACTGCCCCTATTTTGGTTGTGCCTGATCGCAGCGGTGGATTTGAGATCTTTTGCGATGCTTCCGGCAAGGGTCTCGGTTGTGTGTTGCATCAGCATGGGCATGTTGTGGCGTATGCGTCTCGTCAGCTTAAGGTTCATGAGAAGAATTACCCGACGCATGATTTGGAGTTGGCTGCCGTTGTGTTTGCTCTTAAGATTTGGAGGCACTTCTTGCTGAGTGAGAAAGTGAAGATTTTCACCGATCACAAAAGCTTGAAGTATATTTTCACTCAGAAGGAGCTCAACATGCGACAGCGTCGATGGTTGGAGCTTATGGCGGATTATGATATTGATTTGCAGTATCACCCTGGCAAGGTGAATGTGGTTCCGGATGTTTTGAGTAGGCTGCCAGCGGTGATGATTTTGACCTCGCAGTGGAGATTGCAGCAGGATTTTTGCGAGTCTGGAGTGGAAATTGTTCTTCCTGGGGAGGCTTCTTCGTTGATGTACATGCAGGTACAGTCGACGATCGTGGATCGGATTAAGGCTGGCCAGGCCGAGGATCCGAAGCTGGTGAGGATTCGGGAGATGGTGGAAGCCGGTCTGCGGACTGACTTCTTGATTCATGAGGATGGCTCGCTGAGGTTTGGAGCCAGGTTGTGTGTGCCTGCTGGGGATATCAGAGATGAGCTGATGGTGGAGGCACACAGTTCGCCGTATTCTGTGCATCCTGGTGGCACCAAGATGTACCAGGATCTTCGTCTGAATTATTGGTGGCATGGTATGAAGAGGAGCGTGGCTCGGAGTGTAGCCAAGTGCTTGGTTTGCCAGCAAGTGAAGGCGGAGCATCAGCGTTCGGCCGGGTTGCTACGACCGCTTCCGATTCCGGAGTGGAAGTGGCAACACATCACTATGGATTTCGTGACTGGACTACCTCGGAGTCCGAAGCAGAATGACGCGATTTGGGTGATCGTGGATCGATTGACCAAATCTGCACACTTTATTCCGTTCCGAGTGGGACAGTCCACTGAGGCGCTAGCAAGGAGATATATGGAGGTAAAATTCTTTTACTCTCCGTCTTTAATTCCTTTTCCTAGTTTGGATAGTGATGTAACGTGAATCGTGCAGGAAGTTGTGCGACTTCACGGAGTCCCCGTGAGTATCGTGTCTGACAGAGACACGAGGTTCACATCTCAGTTCTGGCAGAGTTTGCAGAAGAGCTTGGGTACGCGTCTGAGTTTCAGCACGGCGTACCATCCGCAGACGGATGGCCAGTCCGAGAGGACGATTCAGATTTTGGAAGACATGCTGAGGGCGTGCATGTTGGATTTCAAGGGTTCGTGGGAGGACCATCTACACTTGGTGGAGTTCTCTTACAACAACAGCTTCCAGGCGAGTATTGGCATGGCGCCTTTCGCCGCTCTTTATGGGAGGAAATGTCGATCGCCATTGAGTTGGGATGACGTTGGTGATCGGGAGTTGTTGGGACCTGAGATGATCGTGGAGGCCGTGGATATCGTCAGGAATATTCGGGAGAGGTTGAGAATTGCTCAGGACCGTTTTAAGCATTGGGCGGATGCTAAACGTCGTCCTTTGGAGTTTCAGCCGGGTGACCATGTGTTCTTGAAGATTTCCCCGAATCGTGGTGTGATTCGTTTTGGGAAGCGTGGAAAGTTGAGCCCGCGATACATTGGACCGTTTGACGTTTTGGAGAGGGTTGGCGAGGTAGCTTATCGCTTGGCCTTGCCGCCGTCTTTGGAAGGAGTTCACAATGTTTTCCATGTGTCGCAGCTTCGTCGATACATTAGTGATCCGTCTCATGCGGTGGATTTTTCGGAGATTACCGTTCGCCCCGATATGACGTATGACCAGCATCCAGTGCAGATTCTGGACAGGCGTCAGAAATCGCTTCGGAACAAGATTGTTAATCTTGTGAGGGTGATGTGGCGACACGGTTCACCTGGAGAGTCTACTTGGGAGAATGAGGATGAGATGCGAGAGCGTTTTCCACTTTTGTTTCCGGACTCGTGAGTTTTGGAAATTCCGAGGACGGAATTTTTCTTAAGTTGGGGAGGATGTAACGACTGCTTTTCATGTATCTGGATTTTATATATTATAATATATGTTTTGGTGGATTTTCTCCTCTTGTGTGGTTTTCGTCTCCGTAGTTTTCATTTTCGATCGATTCGTCGTATTTTCTCGCTTCTTCCTTAGGATTGTCGACTTCGAAGTGTGTCGCTCGTGACGGACTTCATAACGGTCGTATCTAACTATTAGATCAAGCCTAGGAGTCTTAGGAATCGATCCCGGGGCCCCGCGCTCCGTATCGGTACTTTCTGTGCTCATTAGCCGGTGTAAGAAGGGCCACCGACCGACTAGATGACGATCCAGTCGGTCGGCAATCCTTCTTGGACCGACTAGTTAGCTTTCTAAATTTCTCAGGAGTTACTGTTTATCGTTAGTCGGTCTAAGAACGTTGGTTGACCGACTAGGTTGCAAACTAGTCGGTCAGCAATGCTTCTTGAACCGACTAACTCATCAAATTATTTTTGTATCAGTTACTGTTTACTCTTAGTCGGTCGAAGAACGTTCATCGACCGACTAGTTGCCAAACTAGTCGGTCAGTACTTGTTCATGGACCGACTAACTCTAGAATCCTAATTTCACCTGTAGCTACTGTTTACACTTAGTCGGTCTGCGTTGGTCGACCGACCGACTAGTTGTCAAACTAGTCGGTCAGTGGTTGTTCTTTGACCGACTAACTAGTGCTGTAAACCCTAGTTTTGCCCTAGCCGCCAGCCTAGCCTATAAATACCCAATCCAAACGTTTTCTTCCCCTCCAACTCGACCCTAAACCCTAAAATCGCCCACATTGATCCCCCACCTTCCTCCAAGCTCCATTGCTTCATTCCAAGCCCTAAATCCATCATCCAAACCATCCATCTACCCTATCTACCTCTCATCTTCCCCAAAATCTCACCAAAACCCATCAAATCCCCAAATCCCCCAAAACCCTAGTTTCCCCAATCTTCTCCAATCTTCTCCAGATTTGATCCTAGGGTTCCCCGGAGTGTTCCTTCCGTCTCCTCTCGGTAAGAGATCGATCTACCGTTGTTTTTATAACTTATTTATAATTTTGGTGAAACCCTAATTAATTTCATGTGTTTGGTGTTTGTTTCCCCCCTAAACAGCGATTTCCTCGTAGATAGCATCCGTGTGACGAGGTTGATCGTCATCCCCGGTGCTAGGCAAGTGAAACTTGCCACTTAGGGTTTAGGCCATGTTTTAGGCCATTTGCATGTTGTAGGCGTAAAAGAGGCTAGGCGACGAAATGAAACTCGCCTAGGCGCAAATTGGGGAATTAGCTTGACAACGAAGCTAATTCCGACTATTAGCATGTTGCACAATTACCATGTCATGTTTACTTTCAATTAACGGTACGCGAATATGTTCATGTCATTGCATTTTGCCTGTCACGTTTAATTTAAATTAACGGTACGCAAATATCTGTTCATGTCTTTGCATAGTGATTATTCATCGTGATTGCGTAGCGCACGCTACAATATTATATTCCTGGCTCGTGTTCCAGAAGCGAGCTTAGTGAGTTGGAAACCCCAACGCTCGACACATATGGGTGGGGTAAGAGATAAGCGGCCTGAGCCCCGAGTTGGCCTGATCCGCCACTCCGGCCAGCAGGTGGACTCTCTAGTGCACAAGTGATTAATAGTGATAGAGATAAGCGGCCTGAGCCACGAGCTGGCCAGCAGGTGGACTCTCTATGCACTAAGTGTTTACCAGTGACAAGTGATTAATAGTGGTAGAGATAAGCGGCCTGAGCCACGAGCTGGCCAGCAGGTGGACTCTCTATGCACTAAGTGATAAGTGATAAGTGATAAGTGATAAGTGATAAGTGATAAGTGATAAGTGATAAGTGTTAAATGATAAGTGATTAGTGATTTGGTAGCTTTTGCTACATTGTGCATGCTTGCTTCTCTTTTTAAACTGTTGCATCATGCTTAACTGTCATGTCATTACTTAATACTATAACTGCTAGGTTGCTAGATGCCTCACTTTCAGTTTCCTTGCCCAAGTCTTTTAGACTTGCTGACATGTGCCCCTTTACTCTTTTGGGTGACACATGTTAGATCCCGAGCCCGAGTACCTCGTTGAGGACGAGGTGTTTGCTGACGCCGAGCCCGAGCTTGTGTTTGACGGGGAGTACGTGGACACTGGGGACCAGTCCTAGTGTCTCCGTTGCGTATTATTTTGTTAGACAGTTGTTTGTTATTGGTGCGTGGCACCCATACCTTGTTATGTTGTTGCTTTTGTTGGCCTTGTTCTGGGCCTTTAGACTCTTTTCTTTTAGCCTGGTGGCTTTTCTGGATGTTGAACTTATTTGTGATGCTGGACAATATTTGTGAGATGTGAATTTTATCTCAGTCTCTCCTTGTGTTATTATTGCTATTCTGTTGTGGTTACAGGGACCTGTTTATGTATTGTGGACGCTTATCGGGTTTGGGGCTTCACAGCTCCACTCTCGTGCGGACCTTTTCACGTCTCGCCTCCATTTTAGGGAAGCGGGTCGTGACAGGTTTTAGTGGTGGCCCATGCAGGTCCTCTTCTGTAACTGCGATTTTTGGAATAGCGATAATAACATTAGAATGTCCAATAAACTAAGTTCGACGTTCGAGTCATAAGCTATGAGTCTAATCTGATTTGTTTTCCGTGTCACTAGATGGCAGGAAGACGTTTCACCCGTGGTGGGGGCAGTGGTGTGCTCCCTCATGATGAGGAGCCTGAGCGGGAACCCACCAGCGGTGAGATGATGCGGATGATGATCCAGATGATGCAAGTGCAGCAGGGCGTGCTTTTGCAAGTCCAGAATGCTCCACCTGCTCGAGCTGCCCGGGTTCTTCCGGATGCCCCTCGCTCTGAGCCAGGAGCGAAGCAATTTCGGGAGCTGGGTCCCGCATATTTTGATGGTTCTGAGGGTCCTCTGGCGGCCGATGAGTGGATTCGGAACGTCGAGGACAATCTGAAGATGGCCAAGATCACCCCGGCTGGATGGGTTGATTTGGCGAAGAGGCAGCTGAAGGATAACGCCAGGAATTGGTGGGATGCTGAAGAGAAGTTGTTGGTGGAGCCGATAGCTTGGGCTACCTTCAAAGCCAGATTTGAGGGTGAGTTCTTCCCGAAGGCTGCCAAGGAGGAGATGCTGCAGCGTTTTATCGATTTGAAGCAGGGGAACTCGTCGGTGGACATGTACCACCAGGAGTTCATGAGGCTTAGTCGGTTTGCGCCGAAGATGGTGCAGGACGCTGAGGAGAGAGCTCAGAGGTTCCTGCAGGGGCTTGCTTCAGAGCTCCAGAGTTTTGTGACCTCCTCTGACCGGGAATCTTATCAGAAGGTTCTGGTAGCTGCCAAGAGGCAGGAGCTGCTCGTGAACCAGAGGAGAGGGTCTGTGGTTGGTGCGGGGAAGAGGCCTGTGGAACAGGCGAGAGCTGTGGTTAGGCCTGGATTCAGGCCGAACCAGCCTGTTCAGTTTAAGAGGCCAGTAGGGCCTGCTCGGAGGACTTGCCATTTTTGTGGCAAGGAGGGCCATGTCAAGGAATCGTGTAGGAGGTTCTTGGGGCAATGTATCGCCTGCGGAGATCCTGCCCATGCTCTCAGGGAGTGCCCGAGGTTGAAGCAGCCTTGGAAGGCACCTATTGCTGCCCAGCCGTTGCAGCAGCGAGCGTCTGTTCCTGCTGGACGTGGAGCAGCTCTTGTTCCGCAGAGGCAGGCTTTTCAGCAGGCTGCTCCGCCGAGGAGGCAGGCTTTTCTGATGACCGCTGCGGAGAGCGAAGCTGTGGATGAGGTTATCACAGGTAATCCTCATTCTAGCTATTACTTTCCTATTTGGTCTTGATTGCTAGATTATGTTGTTTGCTTGAACTTGCTTGTTTGCTAGACTAGGGTTTGATTGTTAATTGATTGATTAGGTGTGATTTTGGTGTGCACATTTCCTGCACGAGTCCTCTTTGACTCTGGTGCATCGATGTGCATTATTTCTCGGAGCTTCGTGGAGAGGCATTCCTTGTCGACGTCCCCTCTCCTCAAGAGTTGGAATATCGTTACAGGGAATGGTGTGGTCTCGGTGCATCGTGGTTGCAATTCTTGCTCGTTGGTGGTCTGTGGACATGAGCTTTTTGCTGATTTCATTGTCCACGACATCATCAACTATGATGCAGTTCTTGGGATGGACTGGCTTGCGAGCTTCTATGCTACGATCGACTGTCGGAGGAAGAAGGTGGTGTTCGAGATTCCCGGACATCCAGTGTTTGAGTTCAGTCGTGGTAGCAGTTCGCTTGGTCCTGTCAGATTTCGGGCCAGGCCGGTGGAGGCTGTGGCTATGCAGATGGAGCTGGAGTGGCCAGCTGTGGTGCGTGATTTTGGCGACGTCTTTCCCGAGGAGATGTCTGGGTTGCCGCCTGATCGAGCTCTGGAATTTTCTATCGATCTTGTTCCAGGTGCGCAGCCGATTTCGAAGGCGCCGTATCGTATGGCACCTGCAGAGTTGGAAGAGTTGCGGAAGCAGTTGGATGAGCTTTTGCAGAAGGGTTATATTAATCCTAGTGTGTCTCCGTGGGGAGCACCGGTGTTGTTGGTTAAGAAGAAGGATGGTTCGCGTCGCATGTGCGTGGACTATCGGGAGTTGAATGCGGTGACCATTAAGAATAAATACCCGTTGCCTCGCATCGATGATATCTTTGATCAGCTTGGAGGTTCGAGGGTGTTTTCTAAGTTGGATTTGAGGAGTGGTTACCATCAGTTGAAGGTGAAGAAGGGAGATGTTCCGAAGACAGCGTTCAGGACGAAGTATGGACACTATGAGTTCGTGGTTATGCCATTTGGCGTAACTAACGCGCCCGCAGTTTTCATGAATATGATGAACCTGATTTTCTACGACTTTTTGGATAAGTTTGTCGTTATCTTTATTGACGACATTCTGATCTATTCAAAGTCGGAGGAAGAGCATGCCTCGCACTTGAGGACGGTGTTGGAGATTTTGAGGAGGCATCGTTTGTATGCTAAGTTTTCGAAGTGCGAGTTTTGGCTGGATCGAGTTGCTTTTCTGGGGCATGTGGTGTCTGGAGGTGGTATTTCTGTGGATCCCGAGAAGATTAGGGCCATCAGGGAGTGGCCTGTTCCGTCGTCTGCGTCTGAGATTCGGAGTTTTCTCGGACTTGCTGGTTATTATCGGCGATTCATTAAGGACTTTTCCCGTATTGCTGAGCCAATGACCAGGTTGACGCGGAAGGAGGTTGCTTTTGTTTGGTCGGGTGATTGTGAGAGTGCTTTCGGTATTCTGAAGGAGAGGTTGACGACTGCCCCTATTTTGGTTGTGCCTGATCGCAGCGGTGGATTTGAGATCTTTTGCGATGCTTCCGGCAAGGGTCTCGGTTGTGTGTTGCATCAGCATGGGCATGTTGTGGCGTATGCGTCTCGTCAGCTTAAGGTTCATGAGAAGAATTACCCGACGCATGATTTGGAGTTGGCTGCCGTTGTGTTTGCTCTTAAGATTTGGAGGCACTTCTTGCTGAGTGAGAAAGTGAAGATTTTCACCGATCACAAAAGCTTGAAGTATATTTTCACTCAGAAGGAGCTCAACATGCGACAGCGTCGATGGTTGGAGCTTATGGCGGATTATGATATTGATTTGCAGTATCACCCTGGCAAGGTGAATGTGGTTCCGGATGTTTTGAGTAGGCTGCCAGCGGTGATGATTTTGACCTCGCAGTGGAGATTGCAGCAGGATTTTTGCGAGTCTGGAGTGGAAATTGTTCTTCCTGGGGAGGCTTCTTCGTTGATGTACATGCAGGTACAGTCGACGATCGTGGATCGGATTAAGGCTGGCCAGGCCGAGGATCCGAAGCTGGTGAGGATTCGGGAGATGGTGGAAGCCGGTCTGCGGACTGACTTCTTGATTCATGAGGATGGCTCGCTGAGGTTTGGAGCCAGGTTGTGTGTGCCTGCTGGGGATATCAGAGATGAGCTGATGGTGGAGGCACACAGTTCGCCGTATTCTGTGCATCCTGGTGGCACCAAGATGTACCAGGATCTTCGTCTGAATTATTGGTGGCATGGTATGAAGAGGAGCGTGGCTCGGAGTGTAGCCAAGTGCTTGGTTTGCCAGCAAGTGAAGGCGGAGCATCAGCGTTCGGCCGGGTTGCTACGACCGCTTCCGATTCCGGAGTGGAAGTGGCAACACATCACTCTATATATATATATATATATATATATATATATATATATATATATATATATATATATATATAATGGGTATCATACGCAATATGAGAGGGTGTCTCATATGCCCTCTCACATAAAAGGGGCAAGTACAAGTCCACATGGGCTTGTACTTGTTGTACTTGACCCCCTTTATGTGAGAGGGCATATGAGACACACTCTCATATGGAGTGTGATACCCATTAATCCCATATATATGATCGGGCTGGAACTAACTCCGAAATGATGTCGTTTACCGCAAGCGCATGGTATAGTGGCAAGCGGGTATCGAACACAGGAAAGCGGTGCTATACTACCTATCTACTCCTAGGTTGAGTTAGACTTGCGGGTTTATTGGTGGATGTGGATTATGGAGTGTCGCAATGGTGATGGATGCGAAAGTCGTGTCACTCGATGTCACAAACAAAGGACTCCACACAAAGAAAGGAATAAAAGACTAGGGCTTTAAGACTCACCACTAGGATCGTGGGATGTCGATGATAGGTTAAGACCCCTACGTTGCATTGGTTTTATTGGGGGATTATAACATCTAGAAAGTGAATTCATGCGTCTGGACATCATGAATCTAACGTATTGCATTAACCCCGCTCGCGCGAAGGCGCATATGATATGTGCATTAAGGATATACAAAGTTCTTACCACTCTCGTGGTTCGAACGCTCTCAACTCGTACCACTCTCGTGGATTAGAGCTTCGAGGTATTTTGGTGGCTCTTATTGACGCAATGGCGGTAGCCGTCAATTAATTATACATCGGTGGATCCCCTCAAGGCACGAAACGGGCATAGTCACGTGCCTCGGTTGAATCCACTAACTCCCTAATTAAATCCGTAGGATACTCTTTAAGCTAATCGATTCCACCGACCGTAGACACGATCTCAGTACGAGTTCTCCTAAGGATTTGGCTGGATCAATCAAAATACAACCCCTTTTATACCAACGTACCATAAAAAATCATATCTTTACATCTAAATCCTAAAATCCTAGGGCTAATCCCTTAGCCCTAGAAAAGACTACCAAGCATAGCAATAGATAATAGAACGCATGAAATCTTCATTGCATGCATCAAAGAGAAATAAACAATAAGAAATCACAAAGAAATAATAATGGAATTCAAAGGGACAAAAAGTACTTATCTTGATGCAAGGGAGGGGCCTAAGGCATAGCCTAACTCCCAAAAAGATCGTCTCCAAAACTTGATAAAAACTCCCTAAAAACTCTCCAAAAAGTCCCCCTTAAAAATGACGGCTATCCATCTAATATCTCTCTCCTCCAAAAACCCTCGCAAACCGCTTCAAGAAGCCCTCCCAAAGTCGTCCCCAAAGCAGGATACGAACGCAACTTAAAATCTGGGCCCACGACGACTCGGTCCAAGTAGGTAGTTGCTTGGTCGAGTCGTCAGAAAATATGAATTCCTTGTCCAAAACCTCGCTCTGCCTGCTCGGACCTAGTAGAGCCTGCTCGGTCGAGTAGGTAGCTGCTTGGTCGAGTATGTGGCTGCTCGACCGAGTCGTCAGAAGTTTGGATTCATTGTCCAAAAACGTCGCTCTGCTTGCTCGGACCGAGTAGGGTCTGCTCGGTCGAGTAGGCTGTTGCTCGATCGAATTATCACTCTGCTCGGTCGAGTATGTAGCTGCTCGGTCGAGTAGGCAGCTGCTCGGTCGAGTAGGCAGCTGTTCGGTCGAATTATCACTCTGCTCGGTCGAGTAGGGTCATGCTCGGTCGAGTAAGTGGTCGAAAACAGATTTCAGCAATATAGCATCAGCTTGCAAAAATTTCCCAGAGATCATCCGACCTCCGATTGGCATGTTCTTGGTGGCGTTGGAACCGTATTGAAGTCTACTATCTAGAAATAAATATCAGAAAAATATTGAAAAATCTTATGTGATAGCAGATCTGAAAAGAGTGCACAGTTGTCCTGTTTCCAGCACTCGGGTCGCTCGATTCCTTCACCGCATCATAGCTCGATCGAGCGACCTGGAATCTATGAGTCATGGTACTATAGAACCATGCTTTCTTCATTCTCCTCTTCTTTGCTCCTTCTCTCTTGCCCCTTCCTTGCTCCCCAGCAGCTTTGAGTCACCGAACGCGGTGCCTCAGGAGTTCAGGTGTCGAAGCACGCTCTCTCCCCTCCAATATACTCCAAATTGCTCGATATTCCCTAAAATGCAATCAAACGCTCTTAAAGTACAATAGTTCCAATTATGAGCGTAAAATCGTATGAAATATGTAATTGAGCAATCATTTTGACATGTAATCATATAGATAAAAATGTGGATTATAATGACACATCAATATATATGGGATATATGGGACATGTGTAATATATGGTGTGTGATGGTGATGTGTATGCTAAGTATGTGAGGGTGCGAGGGGATGAAATATGAGATGCGAAGTAGAAGCAGCAGCGTAGCAGTTGCTGAGTTTTGGAAGCTGATTTTTCCAGGACTCAGCTGCTTCTGAGTTTGGGAAAATCAGCTCAAATTGGCCGAGGTTGGCAACCCCGGCCAATTTGAACAACACTTCCCAGCACTTCAACTACTTCTTGATTGTTGTGAAGTGTCGTTCAAATTGATTGGGGTTGCCAACCCCAACCAATTTGAACTGATTTTTCCAGAACTGACCAACAGCTGAATTCTCGTAAATCAGCTCCCATAACTTAGATGCAGCTAAGCTTCTATTACTGCTGCTTCGCCTTTCCCATTTCATCCCCTCACCCTCACATACTTCGCATACACATACACCATCACACACCATATATCACACATATCACATATATCCCACATATCACACGTATCACATATATCAACATACACCACACACACCATAGATCATACATATCAGATATATCACATTCACATAATACATACCATCTCATACAAGTCTTACACCATCACAAACTCCATTCGGCACACTACATTGCCTTATATCACCATATATCACATATATCACATTCAAACACAATAACATTCCCACAATCACACTCATAACAATTAAAATCAAAATCAAAATCACAATCACATTCTCTCAACTCCATTCATCACAATCTCATCCATCACCCACGATTCAGTATATAAAAGTTGAATATATAAAATTCGAAAATAATCAGAAACCATCGAACATACAAAAGCATTCCATTTATAATGCAAAATTTATATTTAACGTCCTTATATTCAATACTCATACAAAAAAAATTCGTTGGTGATCAACTGTCGATGAAAAGTAATTTGGTCCCTGAGACTGTCCAGCTTTGTCGTCGTTTCATCTTTGGATGGTTGATCACGAACAATGAGTGTACGCAAGCAACCGTGCTTGTTGGTTTACGATGGCACCTTCCATGTGGTTGGGTTTGTTGCTGCTAAGACGGGCCGACGTCATCCCCAACAGTCGATGGTTGACTTGAATCGATACTATGAAACCGTCGCATATGACTCGTCTCATTGTTTTCTAGAAGGTGCCATGTAAGATGCATCACCTCATGTATTTTAAGCACATTTCTTAGGGTGGGTTTGTGGGCCTTCGCTCATTTGATGAGGAGCGGAGCGGATGATTGGGGTTTAGGGCTATGGCTTAGGATTTAGCTGGGGTCCTCAAATCCGGCCAATTTGGTGGTCCCACCACTTAAATGATTTGACTGGGGTCGCCAATCCCGGCCAAATTGTATAACCCAACCTCGGCCAAAAGGACACACCGTCAACACTCGGTCATCCTCCTAGGCGCCGATGTGGGAGAGTTAGTCGGTTTTGCTAATTATTTTTAAAGTATGACGATTTTCCTAATTATTATTAATTTTTGGTCTTTTTCCAAAATTTGCCCGTAAAGAAATAAAGACGTGGGTCAAGTGACTAAACATATATTATCATCAGATTTAACACAAATATCCATTATATTCATGTTTTAACTAGGTTTATTTGGTCCTTGTATTCGTTGTTCTTCCAAAATTAGGTTCACATTATATTCATGTTTAACTAGGTTCATACGAGTCGTCCCCTGACATAAATAATACATCTCTAGTATGTTGCACTATCCCATTTAATTATAAAATTTTCCACTTAAAAGACGTGTATTTGCACGTGCCCAGCGATTAGCCATCACGTAACGCGGAGGATTGAAACACTAACCCAGCTAGGTTGGTGATAGGACTGTTTTGGAGAAGCCCAAGAAGCAGAGACCCGAGGCCCGGCCATGAACGGGAAGCCCACGAGCGAGATTGGGCCCGCCTGACGAGGCCCAAAGATAAAACTCGAAGCCGGACCAGTCTACCCCCGGGATGCACGATCTGCTCGTGCTCCTCAGAAATAGCCGTTCCCTTGAATCCGCGGCCCCTTAATGACCATTAAGAGGCCTGTTAATAAACGCCTCCCCACGATGCATGTAAGTGCGGGGAAGGAGGCGGATCGCGGGGGCATGAAAGGAGGCGGATGGAGGACGTGGATCAAGGGCAATGTGGCGGAGACCCCATAAAAGGACCGGAGGGACGACTAAGAAAGGGATTGAATCCCAGGTAACGAGATCTGAGGTATTCCATCGACGACTTTGGCAGCCACCATTTCTTTCCCCCCCTGCTCGTGCCGAGGGTCAGCGTATCGATCTCCTCTCGAGTCATACCTACCCCGCCGAGTACTTTTCAGATCTTGATCTGACTTAGGCATTGGAGGGAATTCGGCCTGAACCAAAGTTCGGCCCACCTGACGAGTTTCTCGTCTATTCAGGAAGAAGCTGACCGAGCCGTCGAGGCAGCCCCTCAGCGCCAGATGATCACCCCCGCTGCAAGCAGGATTGGTTACCGACCAAAGACCGAGCAACAAACAAAGCGCCGAGGCTACCCCTCGACGCATGTCCAACCGAAGCCAAGCCATCTCGCAGAGCCGAGGCTTCCCCTCCGTCCTGCTTCAGCCGAGGACCGACACCCTACCCGAATCTCACGCTCGACCTCGACTCCATCTCCGACACACACTGAGCGCACGTGTGCTTGGCGTGCACAAGGGATCTCAACCGACCCCTTGACCACGTTGAACATACAGTCCTCGATCAACGATTCAGTGTTGAGAAAACACCTGTAAACAGTTGACATCCTTGTTTGGCGGAAAAATCAAGCGGTACCAAGGTCGTAAAGGTTTATGACGGCTTTCGCTGGAAAGAGTGAGCAGTAAATGGACACAGGTTCCAGCTGTTTGAGTTCCAAAAATGACGAAAGAAGGTCAAAAAGAAGAAAATCTCATGCACCGCAAATTGGGACTTTCAGTTCAGTTCGTGGAGGTTAACTTCATTTCGAGATTCCAGTAGCACCAAATAAGACCAGCGTCATGCCTTTCGTGTACCATACAACGCAAATTACTGGCAAAGAATATTTGTTTTGCTTTAGAATCAGAAGATAATGCACATAGCATCTCGAATTTCCCATCGTTTCAAATAGATAATAAACCACAACCATAGACAGGACCAACAAGCTTCAAATTTGAAGTCCCCAGTATCTAGTTGATCTATATGCCCACTGCTTCCTTACATAACATAGCTATCCCTGGTCAAACACCTATGTACATTATGAAGCTAATAGACAGAGTTAAAGCAAATATACGCCCCATTAAGTTCAGCTCAGCCCACATATGCAGTTCATATGCACAATCGTGGCGCACGTATAATTACTTCGTCTAGTAAGGAGTTATGCCACTATACACTGCAGCCAGAATGCATTTCTTTGTCCTGCACATTCTTGCCCCGCGACATGATATATAAAGGACACCACAATGCCATGGAGGCCAAAAATACCGAAATTGGGTTATTCATACCACACTAATGTTAACTTCGAGAGATATTTCAAGCCTGT
The DNA here is from genome assembly GCA_030789695.1 of Scilla litardierei. Classification (NCBI taxonomy): domain Eukaryota; kingdom Viridiplantae; phylum Streptophyta; class Magnoliopsida; order Asparagales; family Asparagaceae; genus Scilla; species Scilla litardierei. Next base: position 199,101,503 of record CM061136.1, read on the forward strand.
AATCGCTCTTTATGAAATGCTGACCCTGCTCCATGACCTGTATCTTGAGCCTTTATGACTACGTTCCATAATAATTGTTCAAGTTCTCGATGGAAAAACCATACGGGAGATGTGGTCCATAAACAGGGTTTCCATTAATATGAGCCATCTGATCCGAAGTGTCATAGAAATGTAGATCATCGACCTTCCGGTTAACAATTTCATCAGCTGTGTAAAAATTTTCAGTGACATCTTTCTGGTTAGCCTTTGCCCTCGCCTTGGAATACCTCCTGCTATCTGCTGCATTCTCTGCATTAAGCTTCCCCATCTGCTGCTGCAGATCAACAAGAGAATCATTCACACCCCTTGCTTTTGTGCCCTTCTTTGCATCAACAAGCTTTAGCTCTAGCCGGTATAGGGCGCAGACATCACAATTATTAATCTCATACTCATATAGGTGCCACTCGTAGTTGTTCAGTGGCTGTGGATCCATGTAGTAGGACCTTTTCAAACCACCAAATTCCTTCATCACCTGCTTCCTAGATTCATGCCAACCACGTCCATTGTAATCAGGCAAGGACCTCTGTTTCCTGTTCCCACTTTCAAATGCTCTCCTAGGCTTGTCAAAAAAGAGCCATTCTCTCAGCAGTTCACCCTCAAGAACAGATAGATCAAAGAGCTCTGCAGAGAAGTCAAGAAGAATCCATGTTACTTGCATGATAATCTCGGCTTACCATAGTAGAAGCTCTGTTACCACATGTGAGAGCAAACAATGTGAACTCAAGAAAAGTACTATGAGATACCAACAAGTAAAACATAAAATACCAGGAGCATTCCATGGAGATTTTGTAGTTGCAGCCCCTTCACATTCTGGGATCCCAACACTCTTTCCTTGTGTTTTTGCAGCGAGAGCAGCAAAAAGCGGGCCGTCTTTCAGATCAATGCCTCCAGGCCGCACCACTGGAGTCATACCAGGAGGCCCTTCATTTAATGCAACCGTAGCATGCATGACGCTGCAATAGTCTGCATACCATTCCGATCCATGTGTGGGCCTGTGACAGTCCCACAGTGCACATTTTGGCTTTAAGTATGCAGAAGCAGGAGGGGAGATTGCTGGGAGCAAGTCTGCGATGTGATTCAAATCTTGATATTGGGTAATATTACCACCATTTTGCCCGTTACCATCGAAACCCATATAATGACCATGGACAACTTCCTGATGCAAAGAAAATTGCGCATAATCCAAATGACTGGTCCTTTCCGAACAATTAGCAACTGCATGGGGTGATCCTGTAGGGATGGTGTTTTTGTACTCAGCAACAAGAAATCCATGTTTTGGTAGTTCCTGATTAACAAAGTACTCCTGCAGGAATGACAATGGGATGAATAAAATTAGTGAGAAGTTAGAAATCAGTGTGAGGTAGTTGCAGAAGAAACAAGACATTGTCATCCTCTATAATGGATGATGTCGCTGTTTTAAAAGATGTAAAAAGCATGTATAATGATCTACTATAGGTAAAGGCAGCACTCGTTCCACACACCGACATGCATTTCAAAATGTGGATGAATGTATACGTGGGTGTTTGTGCGCGCGCTCAAGGTGCCCACGTGTGACCCATCGAAATAATTTAAATGGTTTCCACTTTCCACACAAAAAAGGCAGTCAATGTGCGAGGCCATCATTATTGATGATTTGGAAGCATCTGATATATGCAGTCTCACTCCAACATTGGGGAGAGGCTGTTCCGCGTATAACATGAATTGTACATTTGACAGTTCCACAAATGAAATACATGTTATTCATTTTCGGACATCATAAAATTTGTAATTTTTCCCGACTGATTATGGCAACAGCATATCCTTAGGTGGCATCTCTAAGTTTAAAGACTCGTTATAATTGTGTTATCCTGTCATTTGATTATCAAAACAGATAACTCAGTCATTGAAGTTCAATATGCATTTTAAGAAGATGTTCTCAACAATGCCATTGTGATAAATTCATGCTTCTAAAATAGCTTAACATGTTACAAATGCAATATTTATATGGATGCTCTTAAAATGACTATAACACTACAACTAGATGTTTCTACACTACTGACTTGAAACTAATAGCCCAGAGTAGGGTTGTTCCCCAGCTCTAACAATCAATAGCCCTCTTGTAGCTGGTGACAGCTAAGTGTATGCTTTTCCTTTTTCATGTCCATATGGGATCTATATGTCTTCCCATGTTTATTTCTTGTTGTTTATTTGGATCCCATTTTCGTCCTCAATTCTACCAAGCATCTAGTTGCATTAGAAAAATGATAATAGATGAAATCAAAGAATACAATAAGATGAAATTAAAGAATACAATAACATGAAGGCCTGTATCTCACATGGTTATAACAAAATATCCACTCACTTTAATGCAAAAGAAAAATAGTAAAACCTTTTTTTTTTGTTTTTTTTTGTTTTTTTTTGTTTTTTTTGTTTTTGTTTTTGTTTTTGTTTGTTTGTTTGTTTTTTTTTTTTTTGGGGGGGGGGGGGGGGGGGGGGGGGGGGGGGTGTTGCACTCCCACATGCTAACAAACCCTCTGTGATCAGAGGTCTTGCAAGCAAATTCTGACAGGCCCGAAACTACATCCTATCAAAATATTTTGCAGTCTTTATCAAAGCCAAGGAATCTGCATCACATAGTTTCCTTGCAGGTGGGACGAGACTCAAGATGTGTTCACCACTTGTAAGGGAGAGAAATCCGGCTGGAGAGAATTACAAATTATATTGTAAACAGAGATGTCCAATTAACCAACAAGAGTCACTGCTAAACTTGAAATTAAATCACATTGGATTCCGCAAGAACATACTCCCAACTGTTATTGGAAATAGTTTGCTGATACCAATTAGCAATTTAATTTTGGACATAAAAACTATGAAACATCAAAGACATAAAAGTCACAGAATTCCGTAGCTCAAATCAACTCCAGAGTCAAGGATTCAACCTTGAAAAGGCATAATGGACACCGATGATCTAGTAAGTTATGCATACTTAGTAGCACTACTCGCCTACGCCAGACAACTCATCTTCAACACAGTTATTTATGATTGTTTGAAGGAACATATAACACCACAGTCTCTTCATCACCAATTGTGATGAAAGAATTACGGTGCTTTGTGGCAAACTTGTATCACTTGACCACTTACTCTCAAACTTCAACATGTTCCCAATAATTCTGTGCCATCTTTGTAGCTTTTCTGATACATATTACAAGCTAGTCTCCTTTGGTGACAATATTTGTCCTAGTTTGCAACAACCCCCCCCCCCCCCCCAAAAAAAAAAAAAAAAAAAACAAAAAAAAACAAAAAAAAAACAAAAAACAAAAAACCCAAAACAAAAACAAAAAAAAAAACAAAAAAAAACAAAAAACAAAAAAAAAACAAGAAAAAGAAAAAAAACACAGTAAACGAAAATGATCCCACAACAAGATATAGTTCTAGATTCCCAAAAACTTCATTGGCATTAGTGTTAAAGGAAACTTAAAACCCTCAACATAATTAAAGTGAACACGGGAAAATAAATTTCATGTCAATAGTCCTCTGCTAGAACGAGAGTGTACATTCGGCTTCAAGACATGAATATCCAAGGGAAGCTGTTCTATTAAAAAGCAATACATTGTCTATGAGATGCTTCCAGCTATAGAATAATCCATGTTCTCAAACTTAGAACGCCTTCACCAAAGTTATCCCTTTTACATAGACTCTATTCGTAGATAAAAAGGCTAATTAATCATTGAGGTGAACAAAGTTCCATCTTCAACTTTTCATCAACATATATAGATATCATTCAGCAAGGTGTGATTTCTCTATACACAGAACCGTACATGCTAATGTCAGTTTTTGGCCATCAAAACTTCCCAGATATGAAAGTCTACTTTTTATGTTTTGTGTGTGTGTGTGTGTGTGTGTGTTCCTTCTTTTTTTCTTTTTCTTTTTTCTTTCTTTCTTTTTTTTTTGGGGAGGGGGAGGGGGTTGAGGTTGTTTATCGCTGCGTGAACTTACTACTGCGTCTGCGGTTACCATGGGCTGTCATCATCCATGCTGCCACATGGAAAGAAGAATAAGGGGGAAATGCAGGAGTTAAGGATTTGATGATAACTCAAAATGTTAGGACTGACTGTTATATCACTACGTCATCGTCAATGAGATGATTCCAACTGTAGAATAATCCATGTTCTCAAACATAGAGAACACCTTCACCAAATCAACTAAAATGACTACCACATTATCCCTTTTATTTAAACACCCTTCATAGATAAAAATGTTCTAACATGCTAATTAATCATTTGTTAATAAGTGAACAAAGCTCCATCATCAAGTTTTCATCAACATATAAAGATATCATTCATCATGGTGACAAGTAAAGAATTTTGTGTAATTGATTTCTCTAAACACAGATCAGTACATGCTAATGTCAGTTTTTGATCATCGAAACTTCCAGATATGAAATTCTCCTTTTTTATGTTTTGTACTGGAAGGTGCGGCTGGATCACCTCCTTTTCAGGAAGCTCGCGATCGGATTCCACTCATGCTAAGAGGGCCGGTCGTAGGAGAGAGAAGCGGGACAAGGGTGGGGGTTGTTCGCTCTTGCGTGAACTTAACTGCAATTATTATGGGCTGTCATCGGCCATGCTGCCAAATGGAAAGGCATAAGTTAAGGATTGTATGAAAACTCAAAGTAATGTTAGGCCTGACCAGGCTGACCTCTTAGAACAATATATATCCAACTGAATCATGATACATGACCTCTTAGAATAGTTTAAATCCAACCCAAATTGTGATACATGAACAAAACAAAAATGAATGACAGCGACGTTGAACCACCACCACCACCACACCCCGCCATAGTTCTATTAAAGATCAATATTTTGGTGGCATATTTCCACTAACGTACATCCTTCGATTTATGGTTAAGAGCAAATAAAACATTCAGTAATGCAAATAATAAAGTGTATGCAAAATGGAGGACATATGTACAACAAAGTGTCCTGAGATAATAATAATAATGTGATTGAATGACATGTTTGATAAGTGTTCAAACATGTCCAAGGGAATCCAATAAGCATCAGCATGGTTAGTATATGTCATGTGTTAACACGACATGGCATCTTTTATATTGAAGTGTTATTGTCATATAGCAGAATACACCCTACATTATCTCAAAAGACTAGTGTCTCACTGCAACCTATGTAGCACTGACACGTCCATTGTGCTGCTATATTGTGATCAAAACATGTTGGATATGCGTGTCAAACACATATGCTATGTATTTTTAAGAATTTGCCTAGTCACGTCATGTCGTGTCTGTGTCGCCATAGCCATGTCAGTGCAACACAGCTAACAACACAAACACTCTATCTATTAATTCTCTCTGGTGCATAAGGAGAAATATCTCTTAAATATTCACCGAGACATGAGTATTGAAAGTTGAAACAACAGGGACCATCCGAAAAAGAAGCCCTTGCGAATGTGACATGCATTGAACATATCCCACAAAGGCAATGCAATTTGCAATGTTTTATAAACGATACAAAATTTGCATCAGCTCTAAAAATCATTTGGCAACTTCTACCATTTTTGAGAGAAATTTCCTCCCAAGTGACCTAGGGACACTAGTTTAATAAAGAATTAAACGCACCATTTTTTCAACTTGTAACTGATAGCCACTGTAAGGGATAGCCAGTTTGTTCAGTCAAGGTGAGGGATGGAAGTTTAAAGGCACTTCCAATATTTAAGCAATATATTAACACCCCTCCACATGAAGAAGCGCCAGAAAAGATTAAACAAAATGCAAAAGCTGCATTTAATGTTTTCTTAACTAATGCCATTGTGTACTTGTTATGAACATATACAAAATTACAAGGCTCCACATCTTCTCTTCAAATATTCTTATGCAAGTCAAATGAAAACACTTCTCAATCCAGGATAAACTAAACTAATCACATATAGGGCAGCCTAATTTGAGTCTTCTCTTCTAATATTCTTATAAAAGTCAAATGAAAACACCTTACTACACGATGAACTAATCTAATCATGTATAGTGCAGACTAATTTTATGCTCCTCTGTTTGCATGACCAAACAGTGACGAGAAGCCACATCATCAATCATTTCTTTGCAGCCTCTGCATCTCGCACATATAGTTACCTTAAGCAGGAAATAGGCTACAAATCAGCGGGATGATGTGATGTTCATAGATAATTTTTCTTAGGCACAAATAACCAACTTGCATATACTCACCTTACGAAAATGCAAACAACCTTAATAAATTATTCCCAGGAACAATAACCAACTTGCTTATATCACCTTACCAAAGTGCAAACAACCTTAACAAATTAGTTCGCGAAGCACATGATGATTTAACATACATTGCAACATCTATAAATAAAGAATCACTGGCAAATTCTATCCATTAAGTGGAATAACTTTCTAGTTACATGATAATGCCGGGCAGTTCCTATCCATTTAGACAAAGATATAGCTGAATAGATAAATGTACCAACCCCACAGGGCTGGGATCTAAGGCAGTACATGATGAATAGATTGTTCACAAAAGTGACAGTGTATGCTGCCATTCATAAATTCCTTGGCAACAAGCCGCACCCATCCCCCACCCCGACCCACAGACACACTTACAGTTATAATGTTAACTATTCAACAGCATGAATACCATGAATCAATTCATGGGTTGAAAAACTCATCAAAAGAATTAAAATCACGAACAATCACGGAAACATATTACACTCATCAGCAAAAAATTAGCATTCAACACGACGTTAAAAAAAACTAACTATAGCTGTTCAATTCGTAGTTTAATGTGTGTGTGCGCGCGCATGTGGGTGGGTGGAGGGGGGAGAGCAATGGGTATCAGATGAAATATGAGAAATTTAGTCTGCTGATGCTTGCATGGCAATATCTTGTTAGGTATTGGTTAGGTATTGGTGTTTCATACCAATATTATTTTGATGATGATCACAACATTATGTTGTTGCTAATGTCTCTCATGTTTTAGTCTCATAGTTATCAAATGGAGAATATCATTTTTGGAGACTAAATACTTGGTGCAAGGATGGACATCAAGAGGAGCAATACCAACGCTTAGACTCATGGGGTGCCAAAGCTTGGAAGATGATGGGGAGCATCAAGGCATCAAGAGATTGTAAATTAGACTCTAAGGGAAGCAATGAAATCCATGTATTATTTCTTTTATTGCTTTTCTCTTTTTGAGTCTAGGTTTATGTAATGCCTTGATAGATGGACTAACTCATTCATGCATATGCATTTTTCATTATTAGTGAACCTTAGGATTATCATAGAAACCATCCCAATAGGTTCACCATGCCTTAAAGTCAAACTGGAGTTTTTGGCTCTCCAACATGCGACTGATGAAGGAAGGACATGCGACTGGGTGATTACAGGCGCTTGGCCAGCCTTCTATAGTCGGTTGTTGTGCACTAGCTCAAGTCAACTTTTATTGACTCTTTCTTGAGCCATTGGAGACAGACGATTCGAGTTCATTTTACAGGCGCATGTCTTCCATCATGTGCTTGTGAATTGTTCTCCAGTCGTCTGTGTGCCAAAGTACGTAACTTGCATTTTCTGGGTTTCATCCCACTTTGCAAGTCAGTCGACTGATGACGAGATTTCAGTCGCCTGTCAATTTACAGGCACATGTGTTTTGTTCATCTATCGTCTGAAGGCGCTAGTGCGAAAGTTGCGTTTTTCTCATCTCCTTTCCATCCCAAGTGACAGTCGCTTGCTGAAGGATTTACTCTGAAGGCGCTAGTGCGAAAGTTGCGTTTTTCTCATCTCCTTTCCATCCCAAGTGATAGTCGCTTGCTGAAAGATTTACAAGCGCCTGCTCATTTACAGGCGCTTGTGTAGTCTTCTACAGTCGTCTGTCCTGACTCAGATTATAACCGTTGGGTTTTTCATAGTCGTTGACTAGTCGACTGTCTGTTGTTCATCAATCGTATGTCTGTGCCGTAAATTGCCAAAATTTAGTCGTTGCAGATTTAATCTTTTAGGGGTTTTGCTTGGGTTTGAGGGTTCCTTTGGGCTTCCTATATATAGGAGAGGGTTGAGTTGATTAGAACTTTTTGGAAGCATTGCAAATCATTAGAGATTGATTAAAAACTCGCTCACTTTCCTCTTAGAGCTTATATTCCTCTTCATGCATTGAAGTCAAGCTCAAGGAAAATTATCCAAGTGCATTCAAGCAAATCTCAAGCACTTGGTCATCCTCTTCCATGCATTCATCTTCATATGAGTAAGTTCATCTCAAGACACAAGTACGAGTCTTTTGTTTCATTTGTTTTCTTAAAACCGTATTGTGGAAATTAGATACCCTCTTTGTAAGAGTTGGTTACTCTCTTTATGGAAGTTTGGTGTCCTAGTGTAGGACTAACCCTAATTCTTTGTATGGGAGTTAGTAATTCATTTGTTTTTTCTTGGGTTTGAGGGTTCCTTTGGGCTTCCTATATATAGGAGAGGGCTGAGTTTATTAGAACTTCTTGGAACCATTGCAAATCATTAGAGATTGATTAAAAACTCTCTCATTTCCCTCTTAGAGCTCATATTCCTCTTCATGCATTGAAGTCGAACTCAAGGAAAATTATCCAAGTGCATTCAAGTAAATCTCAAGCACTTGGTCATCCTCTTCCATGCCTTCATCTTCATATGAGTAAGTTCATCTCAAGGCATAGGTAAGAGTCTTTTGTTTCATTTGTTTTTTTGAAACCGTAATTCTCTTTGTGGGAATTAGATACCCTCTTTGTGGGAGTTGGTTACTCTATTTGTGAGTTTGGTGTCCTAGTGTAGGACTAACCCTAATTCTCTGTATGAGAGTTGGTAATTCTCTGTGTGAAAATTTGACCCTTGTGTAGGGTTGGTGGGTTCTTGTGTAGGACAAAATCCTCTGTGTGAGGTATCTCTATGTGAGATTGTATTCACTGCCTTATGCAGGATTATAGTGAATATTTGATGTGGCTGAACGTACCCAAGTTTAGGGAATCGTGGTAAAATCTTGTGTTTACGTTTGGATTGATTGTGTTGATTAATTCCTCTTGCATTAATTATTCCGAATTTGCAAGTTAAATTTTAATTGCACAATTTATTGCCATTACTCTATTCACCCCTCTCTAGAGTGTATGTTGTTAGTATTGCAAGGTAGACGGTTCTTACATATCTCAGCCCATATATAAGGCTGATGCAAAAAAGACGAGGGTCTATTTTATTTGCATCTCCATCGTCCTTATTAAATGTGTTTGCATTGGCCACACACCAACCCTGCTCCACCCAGCCATTAGCTCCCCAAAATCTCTCCCCTAACCAACTATCTAACCATATTTGAGAATATCTCAAGTGATGTTCTTCTCATGCTGCTGGCCAATGCTACCATCTTCACCTCCTTCCGTCTCTTCCATCAACCCATCTAGACATCAGAATAATCCCAACAGCTTGCAACTAGGACTTGGAATTCAATATCCTATATAAACCCTCATGCACATGGCCACAAAATTGGTGCACAAAAATGAGGAAGTGCATAAAGAAAGAAGAGCCGCCCACAAAAAAATACCTCAAAGGATATGAGAGAGATCTGCAAATTGAGAGAGAGGAAAGGAAAGAAGAAATCATTGAGAGTAGAGAGGGACATATCAACACCACAAAAATAAAAAAACATGGGGCTAAAAGCAAAGAGGGGCAAAAAAGGAAGAGAAATAGGCACATATTGAGAGAGAGGGAAAAGAAGAAAAGAAAAAAAGTGGCATGATTTTTTCTCTTTTATGCACGTACAACGAGAAGAGCCCTCTGTAGCCAATCTCCGTGCACACAACCGACCGAAGCAGCCGACAAACCCCATTGCACACGAGAAACGATTTCCGACATCAGCATGTGCACGATCTCCGGTGCTGACCGACATTCGAACGAACAGCTGACGCCCGCACGACGAAAACAACATGCGCGAAAACACAGGACGGCATGCATTAAGACCGAGACAACCTGAATTTTGCAGCAGAAGTCCTAAGAATCATAAACTTACAAAAATGACCATGCATCGTCTTGAAGCCATGTTTCACATTATAGACCTCCGTTATGGACATCCGTTTGAGTAACGGTCAGAACCATTGCAGTGGCGTCTACAAACAAGTCGACGAGGACATATCAACACCACAAACTGAGCACTTTGAAATATATCTATTTATATTTTTGTAGTGTTATCACGATTTAATCCTTGTATTTTCATAAATTCTACTTTTGTTTTTAGAGAGCTACGGGATGAGTTCTGGGATTCTCGATTCACAGGGTGTAGATTGAGACAGAGCCCAGTTAGGTAGATTAGTTCAGTCGTGCATGTGATTTGCAAATTTATAGAGCTTGCGGGCGTGGAGCAATAGATTTGCGAGTTCCAAGTGGCATAGGCATGGTGAGACTAATTAATCTTATAATGGATTTTAGGGTTGCTTAAGTAGGTCGAGATTCGACCGAACCAAGATACATATGATGTTATCTATGATTGGGTGTGATTTCTTATCTACTTGTGTGTTGCATGTTTTTATTTGTCGATCACCCTATTCATCCCCCTCTAAGGTGTACTCGTCGATCCTCCCAGCGGAATCAGAGCCCAGGTCGACCGATTTTAGACCTAGAGGTTAGGGTTGTACACACACAGTTATGAGTGAGTTCAATGGTGTGTTTGCTTAGGGATAGTCTGTAGTTAGGCCACCGATATTTAACGAAACTGATTATGCCTATTGGAAGGCTCGCATAAAAATCTAAGTTCTGTTGATGACTATGTTTGGAATATGTTAGAACATGGTTTCACACCTACGGTTAAATTAGAGGAAGCAGAGTTTTCTAAGCCTAGAGACAAGTGTGACGCTAATGATAAGAAATTGTATACTTTGAATGCTAAAGCTATGAATGCTCTTATTTGTACTTTGGATAAAACTGAATATAATCGTGTTTCCCATTGTTCTCCAACTAATGAGATCTGGCATACTCTGAAGGTTACACACGAAGGAACATTACAAGTGAAACAAATTCATCTTACTTTATTGAACCATGAGTACACGAGCTTCATGATGGTGAACGATGAGACAATCAAGGAGATGTACACGAGATTTAGCATCCTCATCTACAACTTCATGGTACTTAGAAAAGTCTATTCTAATAAGGATTTGTTGAGGAAGATTTTAGGAGTACTACCGAAGAGCTTCGATGCCAAAGTTACGACGATCCAGAAATCTAAAGATCTTAGCAAATATAGCATGGAGGAGCTCATCGGAAACTAGATGACAAATGAGCTTGAGCTTAAGGCAAGGAAAGCAAGAGTCGTTAAAGAAGCCGTAGATCCAAAGAAGTCCATTGATGACTTCATATGACAGCGACGATGATGTAAGATTGGTGGTAAGAGGTTTCAAGAAATATCTGAAGACTAGACATGGAAGACTTCTTTTAAATAAACGTAATACTCTCTGTAGGCTTTGATTGATGCATGTGAGATGATGTAAGCCCAAAATGTACCAAAACCAGAAGTGGTGCCAAAACCCAAATAAGAGTCTCAATTAAAGATTAGGATCCAGTCATAAATCGAACCAGATTCTCATGTAGAGCTAACATACGCATTCTAGTTAAACCCAAGCCCAAGCTTGAGGATGCGCCTAAGATCGAGTTTCAACAAAGCCTAAATCTGAATCCACGATTAAGCCCAAGTTAGATTCTGAGCCAAAGCTTGAAACGAAGCTATGGTTGGAGGCAAAATCGAAGGCAGAATCAGAATCAATGCCCCAACCAGAGTCCAAGTTTGAGCAGCCATCCGAGCCACTTGTTGAATTTAAGGTATAACACAAACTTTCGTCCACATACCAATGGATGTTACATCTTTTCTTATACACATCTTTCTCATCATTGGTTCGTCATTCCCAACATGGTTGCCTGAGCTTCTTCATATTGCGCTACTTCAAAAACTCTAGGTTGAGTTTTTTCCAATCAGGAAAGATTTAATATAGCATGAACATGAAACACTTGGTAGTCAAAGCAAATCCTATTCCAAAAAGACTTATAATCGAAGAACAAGAAATTAGTTCTATTGGGATTTTCTTTAAGGCTATGTTTGATTTGAGAGAAATTGAGAGAAAGAAAGATGAAATAAAAGTAAAATTGAAAGAGAAAGAAAAAGGAAAAAAATCAATTTTTTCATGTTTGGTTATTGAGGAAAATTGTAAAGAAAAATAAAAAGATTTTTTGTCTAATATCTGCTTCAAAAAATAAAGTAAAACGTAAAAATTCTAAAGAAAATTGCTCTTACAACGGCAACGTTCGATACCACCACTATCGTCCTCGTCCTCATCATATGCATCGGCATCGTCGCCGTCCTCCTCACGGATGTTGGGGACGACATGGGGTTTGCTTTGCTTCGGGATGGGGAGGTCAGGCATGTTGGCAGCATGCAAGGGCGCAGTCGGGCAACGGTGGAGGAGTGCCTCTCGACCCCAAGCTCTCCCCTGAATTTGTTCAGAATCATGACGATCTTCTTCCTGTGTTTGGTGTTCAATATGTAATTTATCAATTGAAAGCTCAAAATTCAAAGCTAAATGAGAACCATAACCCAAACCCTATGTTTGAATGGAATGATTCAAAGGGGTTGAAAGCTGACCATGGACTTGCCAGTGCTGAGATAGCCATTATGATGGTGACATCATCAGGAAGCTGCTCGTGGGTTATGGGGAGATTCCGAGAACATTGAGAAGATGACGACGGGTCTGAGGTTGGAGACTGTTGGGGGATGGGAATGACGAGGTGATGGGAATCGTCATCGTCATCCATGAGAGAGTAGAGAGGAGCTGAGATTCCTGTAGATCGATAGCAAGGGATGATGGAAATCTCGGGATCAGGATCGGTCGAGGGAAACGGGAGCTGCTATTTTCTTTTTGTCATTTTCTCTAGGTTTGGACATGGAAAAGAAGGGATAAAAGTTTAAGATTTATTTTTCTTTCACTTTCATTCTCTATTTTCTCTTCTATTTTCTTTTAACCAAACAGAGGAAGATAGTTTTCCTCCCAACTTTCTTTTCTTTTCTTTCCTTTTCCCTCAAACCAAACATGGCCTAAGAGTTGAAGTCGATTTAATCTATTGGTTTTAATTCTTTTATATTATCTCTTTTATTTGAGTCTTTTTTGTTTTTCTCTTTTAGGTCTTTTAAGTTTTCTTTTTGAGGAAGAATCTCTTATTTTATTTTCAAGTTTTAGTCATGTTAAGAGCCTAAGTATGAGTTAATTTCTTCTATAAAAAAATTATGAGTTTATTTTTCTTCTATAAGTGAGAGTTTAAGTCAAGTTTATGACTTAGAGTCTAAGTTATGAGTTTATTTTATTGTCAAGTTTAAGTCATGTTAAGAGTCTAAGTATGAGTTTATTCTTTTATATTATCCCTTTTATTTTAGTCTTTTAAGTTTATTTCTTCTTCTAATAAGGGTCGGTAACTAACTTTAGACTATGTAGAATTAGATAAGAAAATTGATCTAATAAATTTTGTGTTTGTAAAACCATTAACACACACATGCATGCATGTGCGAGAGTGATCGAGAAATCACATAGGAGGTCCAAAGGAATCTTCAACACGAGGTATTAAAATTGATCGATCTGATCTTTAGTGTGAAAGGTATAAAACCCTAATTTATCATGTAGTTTTACAACCATAGCTAGTTCTTTTCGAAATCCTACCACACACTACATATCAAACTCCATTAGCTTTTGCCATCACTATCAGTAAGCAAACAGGGATGGAAATAGATAGTGCTATGATGAAACGTATAAAGAAGTAAAGCAATTGTGATATCCACCTAAAGAGGGAGAAAAAAGTATGAGTTTTGCAAGGATGGGTGGTTGAGAAAGAGAAGTGGTGGTGGGCTGTGGAAGGTGTCCGTAGCTAACCCTTGCCGACATATCAGAGAGAATTTTCAGAGTTGTGAATCTTGTGATTGAGATAGAGAAAGTAAAGAGTGTGGGAAACAGTAATGGGAGTTAGTTCAATTAGGTTTTCCCCTTTAAAACACGTGGATCAAGGGCTTTACTGTAGCTAAATCTTGCCCTAGGCTGCAGCTTATGGTAAGAAAAAACAAAATTTTTATTACTCTTTTTATTTCCACTTCTCTTACTTTCTCTTCTCTCTGACTCTAAATCTTCTCTAACTCTTTTTTCTCTCTCGATCACATCCTCATCATCTCTGCATTCTTCTTGATTTTCGTCTTCTTTAATTTCTTTTTGTTTTTGTGTTTTTCCATTGAAAGATTTGTCTTGGGTTTTGAGAGCTGAAGCAACAAAATTTTACAAGGGTTCAGCACAAGGAGATTAGATATATATGGGGTGGTAATAGAGTCTGATAATTTGAAATCTGATAACTTGATTAGAATCCAACCCGAATTATCTCTACAAAACCCGATCCGAAGTGAATCAAACCTAAACGTGACCGGTTTACAGCATCCATTATAGAGCTCTGTACAATTTGACAATATTCAATTTTTAATTTAATATTTTTTTCTCTTTTAGTAGTTCGTAAGATCTAGTAAATGGAGATAATCCTGCAAAAATATTTGTTACTAATGTTTTTTAGTTAAAATAATAGTTACTAATTATATTCAAGCATTTAATTAAATAGTAGATGATACACCTAGAGAATATGTCATCGATTCACAATGTACTCGGATAGTTTAACTTAGACACTTTTTTATATGTTATATATATACATGAATATATGTATGATACTATTTTATTGCTATTATTAATATATAATCAAAGCACTCTTAGCATTGCTTGGTTATTTTTTTTAAGAATTATTCGTTGCATCATCTTTATTTCCATCCAAGTCAAAAAACATGGTTACACCACTGTCATGGGTTATTTGATAAATGTTCTCTCACGCCGGTTTTAATCTTGAAAGTTGTGAATCTTGAGAATTATAATGAATGGATGAGTCACATGGGCCAGCAGGGATTATTTGACAAACATGATGTTCAGGGATTATTTGAAAAACATGATCACATGTTGGTTTTAACCCTAGATGTTCAGCGGAGATTTCATCACTTCAATGTCATTGGCAAAAATTCCTCAGATGGCATTTAATACTCATTATTCTTATACACACATACAACATACATATATGAATCATGTGTATGAGCAATCAGCTCATTTTTGCAAAAAATGATCCGGGAATATAGCGAGGCCCACTCGATTTGTCAAGTTAGATGGAAAACTTCGGTGACCCTCACTTTACCCCTATCACAAACTGTTTTGGAAAAATAAGTTGTCAACTTATAAAATGGTATGTACAATGGTATTGTCAATTGCAATCTACAATGAATACCACATGTAGACAAAATGGGTCATTCGACAAATGATCCACTCCCAGTTCATCTGAATCTAAATATATTAGTTAGATTATGAATCAAACATCAAGTGATATAGATGTCATGTACACATGCATATCAAAATCTTCAATTTTTTAAATGGTCGAAATAGAGTTTGTTTTTAATGCATCCTAAGTAAATGATATCCAATTTCATGAGATTCCATATGATAATAGAGAACTCGGTTTCAATTTTAGTTTCGAGCGTTGAGAAACTTATAGGTTTCAGATAGGTTTGCTTGTTTAGTAGTTTTCATAGTTTTGTTTCGCCCATTTCGCATCTTTTCCTTGTTCATGTTCCGGTTTTAGTGAGTTTGTTATATATGTATATATACATGGTTATGTAACAGATACATAGTACTTTACGCATAGTTACAGTGGCTCATGTGAGTCGAGTCGCGGGGGGGGGGGGGGGGGGGGGGGGGGGGGGCTCGTAGAATAATCTTATAGTTGTGTTCGATTTTAGTTATTTTTTTAGATAAATGGCCCATGTTATTAATATATAATATTTAGCTGAGTTTAACTTACTCATAGGATAATTTTAAAGTGTTTAGTTTTCGAGTTAGTAGTTAATGTTGCCACTTCTAAGATTGGAGGTTCAAAGCCTATCAATGCCCCCATTTCATTTTTGCTCTTTCTTCTCTATTACCTTCTTGGGTTTTCCCGACTTTTTTAATTTTGTTCCCTTCTTTCTTCCTTCCTTTCTTAATTTCTCCCCTAATTTTCAACGCAAACCTCCTTCATCGTGGTTTTCTTTTTTTACCTTTTTTCTTTTTTATTTAAGGATCTATTTTTCCATTTTCCATTTTCTTCTTTATTACTTCCCCCTCTTTTCACTTTTCTTTTGCTTTTTCTTCCTTTCTTTTTATATTTCCACTATGGTTTGACGTGAGCATCTTACATTGAAGTTTTTATTTTCTTTTTCTTTTTTTTATTTAAGGCTACATTTTTTTCATTTTTCACTTTCTTTTTTCTTATTTTTCCCACAGCTTTCACTTTTCTTTTCCTTTCTACTTACTTTCTTATTTTTTTCCATTATAGTTCGAAGTTAGCATCCTTCATTGTGAATTTTCTTTTTTTATTTCTTTTCATTTTTATTAAAGATTCAATTTTTTAACTTTTTATAAAACAAAAACTCTCAAATTAGAATTTGTATAAAACACATGATCAATGTTTTGTATGAAACAAGAGATCACGGTTCCAAATATGGATTTATAGTTCGAGTAATATCTCATCTTAAGGCTTAATAATACTTTAACCTACGAACAATTTACTGTGATATATTTGCAAGTTTAGGGATCCAAAAAACGGTTTCATAAGGTGCATATATATACTTTGGGTGTTGCATGCTTAAGTCAAAATAAATATTTCTATTTTTTCAATAAAGAGAATAAATTGTTTTACATAGTTTTATCATTTTCTTGAATAGAACTCTTGGAGCTTGATAACCAATTTAACACTTTAATTTTAGATATGAGGTCAAATAAGGAATCTTTGAAATTGAATGGAGATGTGGGTCCTTAGAAAGAATGGTCAAGCTTAAGATGGATAAAATCCATCCTTTGGTTTATTTAATATTGAAGTTAGTATTGATTTTACTAGTTACAATAGCTACTATTGAGAGAGCATTTTCCGTAATGAATATTAAAAAATCAAATTCAAAAATGCATGGTAGATCGGTAGATGAGTGATAACTTGATCATGTTCGTCGAAAAAGATATATTTGATACCATTGTTAAGGAATTAATGATCAAGAGATTTCAGAATATGAAAATGCATCAATACATAGTTTAGATTTGTCTTTTATATTAATGATAAAGCTATAATTCTTGAAATTGTACTCTTCTTTTTTCGAAATAATTTTTTTCTTTATTATGGTTTGGCCCATGTCAAAGTTTTCTACCTCAACAAGGAGTTGTAATTTGTTCTTATAATAAAGCTATGATTTTTGTTATTGTACTCTTCTTTTTTTAAATATAAATTTTTTTCTTATTATGTTTTCACCCCCACTGCCAAATTTTTCTAGCTCTGCCACTGCATAGTTATATACTAGATATATAATTATACAATATTTTTTAACCGAAACTTCTCTAAGACCTTAATCAACCTTTCATAATTTTATTAATATAGAATAATAAAAGTACATAACATAAAGGGGCATAAACCTGACCTTGTGATTTTACACACTATACAAGAGTACTGCTCCTTTTACAATACCACAGAATGAAAATATGATGCAAAAAAAAGGAGACTATACAAACTCAAGATCATTGTAATCTGGTTGTACTTCAGAATAGCAAGGAGAACAATATTCTTGCATCTGACCTAGCCTTAAAAATGATACCATCATAATATCATATAATGAAAACCCTGATCGATGAAAGATATGTAATGACTAGCTTAACTGCTAAATTGTTCATTAATATTTGAACCATATCCGTCATGACTGGTATAATCTTCAGACATCAAATTACATATTCAGTGTGTAAAATTATCATGATTGCCGGAGTATCCACTGGTATATAATTCTTGCACGACAAAATTATCATAACATCCATAATAATTAGAACGTTGATACCTAGTATGATCAGATTGTTTATTTTTTACTGTAAGCATCGTTCCTCCTTTCTTCACTTTGATGTTGCATATCGTGCTCTCTTTATTAATGTAAATGAGTTGTATTATAAGAATGATACACACTGTTGTGAGTAGATGTTCTGAGTAGCACGATTATATCCTAAAGCACTATGATCTCCATCGGTTGGACCTTAATCATTAGATAACGAACCATCCTCACTTTCTCTCTTGATTGATGGTTTCCTTATCGTATACGTTAGCTTCACTTGGCACTGACTTGGTTATTTTTGATTGCTTTTTGTTCTTTCAACTTCTATAAATGCTTCATCTAACCAAAGATTCTCTATCATCTATAAGTATATCTTTGGTCTCCATAGTCTATTCCACTAATAGATCATCATTATGAAAAATATGATCTAAGTTAATTACTTGCTCATCCGTTGTTCTTATCTTGCAATGTCTTTCTTTCAACCGTATGTTATAATGCACAGATTAGCTTTTTAAGATTTTTCATTGTTAATCTATTCTTGGTATTCTTGGTCTTTGTGTGAATGAGTGAGAATGTGAATCTAATTTCGTTCAAAGTTAGGAGAAGAGACTTTTGACTTAAACCCAATGTTTCAAATATCGATCTGATATTCGTAAAATCAACCGATTATTGAAAACATACACATGCCTGCTATGATATTTCATGTTGTATTATGTTCCCTGATTCTACCCATATATCACTGCAATATCAATATGACAATCGATATTTCAATTGGAAATTTCAACCACATCGACTCTTTTTCTTAATGTATGCACGTGTCAGATCCAATGAATATGGGATCCAACCCGATCCAAAACCCATTACCACATATATAACAAATGAGGGACATTACCCACTGGTTTGTCCCATGTGGCAATGTCACATTACCCACTACACTAACAATAACCCCCCCCACTCTCACATATTTACATGTTTGTCGCCCCTATCACATTTTGCAAAAACACAAAAACCCCCAAACTCACTTAATTGCATCTTTACCCTATGAGATTTTCCCCCTATGACCCATAAGGTATTTGGGTTTACCCTTTTACCCCTCAACGATACCGGCACATAAACCCACTTCTCGCTTCTTTTCGTTTGCGTGTGTGCACCGGATCCTGTTCGTGGTGGTTTTTTGCTCCATGCACTGTGTGCACGGGTTATTTCTAGTAAATATATATAAGGTGGAAAGGGGACGTGCAAAAGAAAACCCTTAATTTTCCTGATCGTGCCATCTCCTCTTCATTTTTGATCGGTCGTCGGTCATCATTATCCTCTTCGATTTCAATCATGTCCTCGTGATCATCGATCATCGTCGTCGTCTCATCTTTGATTCTTTTAATTTCAAGCAAGATGATAGCGGTCCTCTTCTCTTCAATCTCTCTCAGTCTTGAGCAAGGTGGTCCTCTCCTCTTCAATCCCTTCGTCTCAAGCAAGGCAATCGTCAAGTAAGGCAAGCAAACCGAGTAAGGCAATAACAACAATAGCATGTGTGTAATTTTTAATTTTTCAATAAAAACTATTGTTTTTTAATTTTTCTATAGCAAGACTCATTGTCATCCACTCGTCTTTTATCTCTCAATCTCGAGCAAGACGGTCCTCTTCTCTTCGATCTCCCTTTGTTTTTAAGCCAAGATGTCTTCTAGTCTTCGATCCCTATCAGTCTTGAGCAAGGCGATTGCGAATGAGGTAGCAGCAATAATAGCAACCGAGCAAAACACTTTATTGTTTATTGTTTTGCAGGTTTTTAATTTTCCTGTAACAAAACCTCTTGTTTTTTAAAATTTTAAATTATGTCGTAGAGATTTATAAATTTTTAAAATTTCAATCTTGTTCTTAATCTCAATTTGATGGTTCCATGGAGATAGGCATGTTGTTATTTGTACGATTAACTAATGTGGCAACTAGTTATGCAAATATCGTATTAGTTGTACCATTAACTAGTGTGGCAACTAGTTATGCAAAAATCATGTTGAAGTCAAATTTTACGGCAATTTTTAAAATATGTTAGTGGTAAGATAATACTTTTATTAATTTTTCATGATAAATAGCACTTTGTTATCAACATGCCATCAAATGGGTAGAAACTGCTTCCATATCTGGAGTCGAAGAACTTATGTCTTCAATTAGGAAATTCTATTTGTATTGTGCCATTGTGTTTTCCATGAGTACACTATAATGCAAATATTTTTATTGAAATATACACGTAGAATAGTAAAAATGCAATCATTAAGATCTATGTTGTGTTCTTCGTGATAGAATGTTGCATTATTGTTGCCACTCTCCAATTGCTATTTATTTGTTGTCACTGCCTTCTTGATTGATAATTTGGTATCCTGTAGATTTAAAATCAACTTTGTTAGTTTCTAACATAATTGTACTTCTATGAAAGTAAGCAAGATTCAAGAATAATAATATAATTACAACTTAATTTCTAAATCTTGTTTATATTTAATAATAATCAATGTAGTATTTCATACTTGTTGATATGTGCACATGTTCAAATGGTAATTTTTCCCGTTCATTTTATTTGTTACCATGGTCCAATTTCTATTATTTGCCATTTGATTTAAAAGATTATGATTTATGAAAATGTTGTACGGAGCTTCTACCAAAAGTACAACAAAAGGTCAAAAGGGAAAAGGTGATTCATACTAGTCAAAAGAGAAAATGTTTGACCATGTGACCTTGTCATTAAAGATGTATAGAATAAGGTGAAATAAATTATTGCAAATTTTGAGAATGCAAAATAGCACAAGGCGGCTGTAGTTCAAGTTTTAATGGATGATGTTTATATTAATGAATGAGAAGATGTCCAAGAGGAAGATGAGAGTGTGACTGGCGCTGGGTCTTCGTCTTATTCGAATATTTTTTCTTTATTTAAGAAGATAAGGCTGATGGATGAATTTACAACTCAAACTCCAAAGGAATTGTATGTGTCTAAGAAAGCTAAATAGACCACCATCGATTTGAAATAAAGAAAGCAGAAAATGGAGAATATGATTAGATACATTGTGAAGTGATTCTTTGAAGCTGGTATTGTCTTTCAATGCCATAAAACTAGGATCATTTCAATAAATACTACATGACATCGGATAGCTTGAATTGTTGTTGGAAGCTCTAACTCTGTATAAGCAAGGTGAGACATGCCTTGAAAAGAAGGTGAAGGAAACAAAAGAAAAACCATAATATTTCAAAGAGAGTTGCAACATGGATGCTAGCATCCATTATAACTGATGCTTGACCGGATTAGAAGCAAAGTATCATGAACATAGTTGCACACTGTCTAGCGAGAATTGCTTTTTTAAACTCTGAGAATGTTTCGACGAATCGTCATTACAATTTTATGGACAAAGCAATAAAAAGGATGTGAGAAGAGAATGTAATGCAGATTATGACCGATAATGCATCCAATGTTGGCCTTAAAAAAAGTCAAGCGTCTTTTGGACGAGTTGTGTAGCTTACACCATCAATTTGATGCTGCTAACCACCAAATTTAGGCACATCGGGAGTGCAATTACCATGAATAGGGCCGTCTCTATTTTTATCTACAGTCACACCATCACTTTGAGCATGATGAGAGATTTAGTCAAAGGAGATATGGTGACGCTTGTGGCTACTTGATTTGTCACAGCTTTCTATCGTTATCGTTGAATTTACTAAAGGATAAGAAAAAAGAATTGAAGTAAATATTTAACGTTGAGAAATTGGAAGGGTGTGATCTTTCAAGCAATCATATAAGAAGAAATGTATCTATTTAGACTTTATAATTACTAGCCTATGAGAATATATTAATCACTTAATAATTGATAGCTAATGCAATTAAAATTATGCATATTATATATTCTTGTTTTGTATGTGTAAGAAATTATTTTAAGTAACAAGATTTAAAATTTAGGGTTTTCGACGACGCTACCACCCTCTCACCCTCCCAACTGTCGCCCTCCAAGTCTCGACCTTGCCGCATCATCTCTCGTCACCATCTTTGCAACTTCCTTTGCAAATAAGTGGAGATCACCACTTCCGCTTCAAAATTCTTCAACAATCAAAGGATTGCTTTGATT
This sequence comes from Scilla litardierei, assembly GCA_030789695.1. Lineage (NCBI taxonomy): Eukaryota > Viridiplantae > Streptophyta > Magnoliopsida > Asparagales > Asparagaceae > Scilla > Scilla litardierei. The sequence goes on from CM061136.1 coordinate 199,123,587, forward strand.
GCAATTAAAAAGGTATGGAAAAATTAAATTTTTTAAGTTCTCAATTACTATTTTCCCTCAGAATTCGATTTTTGATGCTAGATGATTCTTCTCTTCAAATTTTACAGAATTATTTCCGATTCTTCTCTTCAAATTTTATAGAATTATTTCCCTCACTATACACTCACATGATTATCACTATTTTCTCACGGGATTTTTCCATGTATTCATATGAATTTTTGTTTGCATCATTTTTTTTAATTTTAATTAATTTTAACTAACCTTTTTTCTTCTTCATTTACTAATTGGTGTCGGCTGGGTTCCTAGAAAAACTCCAGCTAAAAATTTAGTGCAACTACATAAATTTAGTGCAACTACATATCTAGTATAAATTATCGGTGCATTTATATGTATACAATACTATATAACTATAAATATTATACATTAAGTATATATATTTAAAAAATCTTTGAAACTGAAATCGATACTAGAAACAAAACTACCAAAACTGTCAATACGAACGAAAATGAAATTCTGAAACCACCGAAACGAGCAAAACGGCGCGAAACCTAAAATTCTCTGAAAGACCGAAACTGAAACCTCTATCCATGATTTAAACTATTTGCTCATGAGAATTTTTATTGCCGCATGGCAAAATTACTTTTTTTCTTTTTTTTCTTTTTTCCTTTCTCAACATCTCTTCATCTTCTCATCGTCAGTTTCGGACAACCCGAAACTAGTCGATATTGATCGACATTGACCGAAACTAGCCGAAACAACCTGATACCAAGGAACAGCTGCAATATCGTATCGTATCGTCCCTTTGAAATCAAAATGATATGAACGAAACCAAGTGATTTATGTCAAAACCTCAATTCTTGATTTCATACATGGGCTAACTAATGTGTATATATGAAGATGAATGGAGTAGATCATATGTGACACGCCTCGAGATTACTTGAAGTGATATCCATTGTAAGATTGCAATTTACATTATCATTATTGATCATGTTTTCCACTTCGCTGCTTTACCAAAACAATAAAGCACATAGTAGCAACGCTGGAAAATACTATGGTATGTAGCACAAATAATTACATCAAGTACCACATCGCTTAGATTTCCCCTAGCACTCTAAAAATGCACAACAATATTTCAATGTTGTGCTTGATTTAAAAAAAACGGTATGCTATCCTATGATGTCCTAGCATATATAGCACACACCGGTAATTCTACATTTTACTTTTTCATTATGCAATTAAACAGAACAAACACAGCTTATCCTATCCAGAAAATTTTCATGCTCCTTCCTGTTGTCACTAGGGGTTGCAACAACCAACACCTCGATGAGTAATCGATGACTTCTTCCATCATTGACAACGGCAATTGATGGTTTAACCTTGGGGACTAATAAAATCCCATGGGTTACTTCAAAAATCCTCAGCTTTTCACTTGGAGCCTGATTTCTAAATCAGCGGCTAGTTAGACGGTTTAACCTTGGGGACTAATAAAATCCCATGGGTGACTTCAAAAATCCTCAGCTTTTCACTTGGATCCTGATTTCTAAATCATCGGCGAGTTAGACGTGATGTCTGTAGTGAGTGTCTCAGCAATATTCCAACTACACAGACCTCGGGAAGGTCGACAGTGTGTCAAATTGTAAGTGCCTCATTTTTATATTTTAAATCCATATTTATCGTAATTATTGGTGATAATTTTATATTTCTATGCTCAAAAAGTTCAATATTACATTTTATGATATTCACATGCTATTTGTGCTTTACTTTTTCTTTTTTCTGAGGTCAAGAACGCTACCACTGTATTCAATATTATAGATTGGTGTTTGGTCATTCGTCAAAAAAAGGTAACTTTGCAAAGGCAGGCCAACTTATTCAGCTTGTTTACTAGACTAAAGAAGGATAAGAAATATGATGGAGCTTCCAAGTTAGAGGTCACTTCAAAGTCCCAAGTTTCAAAAAAGCACATTAATGACTTTATCAAACATTCTCTCATTACTTTCAATATCTACTGCTAATCCATTTGAACCCTCATATGCCATCATAAAGTTTCAGATATATAACAAAACCATAATCTATTTTGAACAAGAATAATATTTCGAATGGTAGAAGTGCCAACAAGACCAGATGCTGGCAGTGCCCCTGCCAAATACATGTTTGGCATGCCCTATTTTGCACTATACGTGTATTCTACTGAATACGCGTGGTATTTCTATCTACGGTGCATACGTAGGCATGAGATAAACGAAGACATCGATGTATGTGACATAGTGAGAGGGGGATTGGGCCGTAATACGTGGCTAAGGGAAGTGAATGCGAAGTGTGAAAGTAGAGAAGTGTGAAAGACGCCGTCGGTGTAAAATAACAGTGGTATTAGACGTGAGTGTGTAATGCATGAATGCACGCATGGATGTGTGTGGATGTGTGTTAGGGGAGCCATGCTAGTGTGGAAAGGGGTTAGTGGTCAATGTCAATCCCCGTAAATTTTTAGAAAGGTCAGGGACAAAACGGTCATTTGGGCTTAAATTGCTGTGCGTACATACCCAAGTTGTGTGTGTGTAAAGTAATGGCAAACTTGTAAATACTTGGAACATGGGAGGGTATTTTGGTCATTTCCACATGGAATATTCCCTTGGAATATTCCTATCTTGGAGGATAAGAAAAGAATAAGAAAAGGAAGGAAAAAGAGAGATAAACCTAGAATCTTCTCTCTTTCTCTCATTCTTTCTTTCCCTTTCTCATTTCCCCTCTCTCTCCCTCACCATGGCCGGCCACCCTCCTCACCATGGCCGAAAATTCTTCACCAAAAAAAGGAGGAAGAAGAAGAAAAAAAAGAAGTAGAAGAGAAAGAGAAAGAGAAGAGAAAGAGTGCTTCTTTGAGGTAGGAATCCACTTGGCTTGGAATTCCATGAATTAATTTTTCCTATTAAGAATTTATAGCATGTCTTATTTAATTTGAATTAGTGATGGTGAAATTTCATGAGATATGTTTCAATTTCACAATTTTTCCCTTGAAATTCTTAGCAAAACTATCTCTTTTAAATTTCAGAAACTTTGATGTCTGATTTTGCCTTGTTCCTGATTACTGTCGCTCGAATTGGGTTTCGAAAAAATATGAGCATGTAGATCATGAAATTCTATCCCAAAATCATATAAATTTTGATATAGTTTCAATTCAGAAATTAGGAGAAATAATTTCATCTTTACAGCATGTCTGTTTGAATTTCTGAGTTGACACAGTTTAGTAAAATTATCCTACAGAGATGCACACATCTTGGACTTTATGATTTTGGTCTTGTTGGAAAGCTAACAAGTTTTTCTCAAAGTTCATCAGACTGCTCCTATGTCGAAATTCTGGCTAGAACATGCCCAAAATTGGTGTTGAACACAGACCCTAAAATCTGTCTGAAAAACAGAATTGACACACTTCACTAATTAATTCATCATAAATCAAATACTTAATATTTTTGCATGATATTTTATCTGTAGATCCATAACTGTTATATCTTCAACTTTCATTTATAAAGTTTTGTTAAATTCCCAAGAGAAATGGATGAAATATGTTGATCTTTATGGTTGTTCTTGCAATTTCAGCAAGCTGCAAATACTAAGTGCTATTCTTATTCATTAAAAGTGGTTAATTGGCCATCATTGTTCTTACTTAATATGGTTGTATGATGACATGAATGGTCATGCCCTTGGTACATGTAAATTTTATCGTGTTGCTTTGTTACGAATGATGCCCGCCAGGTGTTCGATGAAATGCCTGAATGAAGGCAAATGCTTGAAATGTGAGAAATGCTCAATCGTGTGAATATGAATTGAAATTTGAGATAAATTTGTAATGTTGGGAGCATGTCATGCATGGTACTATATCTGATGTGATGATGGGTTGGTATGAATACAATGGAGGGCATGACACTTCGGTGTATGACCCATGTTGAGATTAATATGAAATGTGATGCCATGCAACATGACTTCTTCTTTATTAAAATGATGAAATGAAACTCTTGAATATCTCAATCCTCTCTAAGGAGGGTGAGTTAGCAAATCCCGGGTTTTAAGTGGGATTTGAGTAAATTGTGGATATGAGGCCTGGATTGAGAAGTTGGGGGAAATGATTATGAGATATGTGATATTTACACCCACTCGCCTTGCCGGGAGTAGAGGGGATATACCGAGGTTGTGTTATTATGTGGAGCGCATCACTCCTGCCAGGGACGGGGGAGCTGAGAGGCCCGGCGTACAGTGCCCGTGTCCACTGCGTCGTGTGCTATATTCACCCCAAATTTGGGGTGAAGTCGAGGTCCTGGTATCACACAGTTTACTCAAGTTCCAATTAATTCAATTATAATACAATAAAATAAGAATTTGTGTGTTACTCCTTCTGCTGACAGCACTTCCTCTTTCCCTTTGCCTGCTTCTTGGTGACTCTGTGTTGTGCCTCAAACAGCTGTACTCTCTTTTTATTAGATAATGTTGCTTGAATACTTGTGTTATTATTATTATTGTTATTATTATTATTCGTGCTAACGCTTTTCTTGCAGTAACTTGACATGGACCGCAGGAATGATTCCTTTGATTATTTATTTAATTTTCACTATATCACTTAGATTCATGCTCTACTTCTCTTGCTTGCCTTGTAATCTGATAACCTTAAAACGAAGTTCCAAACCCAAGTTGGCTCCTACTGGGGCACACATTGATGTGCTCCTCCTTATTTTTCAGGTAGCAGTCAGTTGGGAAGCCTGGGAGACTTGAGAGTCTGGAGTTGAGGGTGTGGGATAATTCAGGGTGTTGTGTTGTACTCTGGGGTAGTGGAGTTGGTAGCACCTTTTGGGAGGTGTAACCTGAGTTGAAGTTCATTTTTGTATACTTCATCAGATGTTGTGTTGGCTTTATGTATGTGCACGTGGAAATTGTATATGTACTCCTTGTGATGCTGTATAAATGTCTTGTGATCCTTGTTGTTATATATGGAGCAGTACAGGTACTATCCCAGCATGTGCGCAGTGGCCTGCCTTTGCTCATTCAGTTTCCTCTTCTCTCTCCTTCCCTCTCTTTTCACTCTCACTCTCCAGGATATTTGGTCAAAAAAAATTAATTGCCAGGTATTATGGGGAAGGGTGCGTGGCAGTTTTTGGCGGCCCATGCAGGTCACCGCACTGCGACGTGCGTAAAGATAGTACATGTAATGCTTCAATATTTGATTGGGATATTACCCCTAAGATGGGTAGAGACTTTAGTGACCTTAGAGTTGTAAGTGATCCACCATTGAACCCCTAGCTTTTGGGAGTTCGGGGATGAACTTCCTGTGATGTATTATACTATAGATGAGTATTTGTGGATAGACGGGTGTATTTATAATTATGTGAATCGGCGTGTATAAGTGTGTTTGTTGTACTTGTATCTTAGAATTATATATGTTGTGGTATACTGGTAGTTCGTATGTGTATTTATATTAGAATGACATGAAAGTTATATGTATCTTACATGGTTATAGTGGTATATAGATTTATGATGCGGATATGCGAATAGACATGTGTTATATTCGTGTGACCCTGAGCTATATGTGACGTATACATGATTCTTCGTACATATATACTGGTGGTATATATAAGTTAGTGGAGATGTATATATATACATGGTAGAGGTGTAAGTGGAGATATATACGTATGAGTTATAGGGTCATGTATGTGTTTCTATCTATTGTATTATGATTGTGTTCCTGCGCGGGAAATGTACTGATGTGTGTATGACTACCCTTGTATGGATAAAGTAGTGGAGCGTCCAAATTGTCTTTGGACATGTGGAAGAAAGTGCATGTGTGTGAATATGTGTGTTCTTGTATGGGTAGGTGGTGTAGATATAGGTTGGGATATTGGTGTATAAATATATATATCGCCAGTATTGCATAAATAGAGTATGAATTCGTAGTGTGTTAAAAGATCTATATGACTGTGAGTATGTGTATATGTTGCCTACGTACCTATATTAACCGATGTATTGTCTTGATTTGGTATATGGTTGTGGGTTGTACTATTGCGTAAAGAAAGGTGTTGTGTATGGCCAATGGTGTGTATGTAGTGATATAGATAGTAATGGACGAACGGGTAGTATGAGTAATGCCCAGGGTGTTTGGAGTACGTTTGGAGTACGTGTATCCTGAGGTGGGTAGGGGTGCTTAAAACCGTCCACCCTAAGTTTAGACTCTTAGCCCTATACCGTGCTTAGTATGGGATAAGGACATAAGTGTGACGTGTAACCCATGTAAGATGTGATGAATGTGAAGATTTGAAATTATACAGCGTATATATATAGAGAGAATAATGGGTATCATACGCCATATGAGATAGGCTCTCATACGCCCTCTCACATAAAGCAACCAAGTACAATCAAGTACAAGCCCATGTGGGCTTGTACTTGGTTGCTTTATGTGAGAGGGCGTATGAGAGCCTATCTCATATGGCGTATGATAACCATTAATCTCATATATATATATATATATATATATATATATGGGATGGCTATGAGTTTACACAGTTGAGTGGAGTTGTGGTATATATGTGTGTATACGCTTACCCATAGAATGGTGCCTGTAGGACCATTTGGATGTATATGTAGTGCATGTACCCCTCCGTATATAGTGGCACGAGGGGGATTGTGCATGGTGTATGGGGTACTTATATGTAGGTAGGTGTATTGTAGGAAGTATGATGCGATTGTGTATATGTGTTGTTGTTATTGAATGTGTATTGGTGTATGTTTTATAAGTGTTTATATGTATATGTATGTGAATGACCCCTATTCTGATATGCATGTATCATCATATGAATGTATACGTATATGGGGTGTGACTATCGACTGAATGTGTACGAATGTTGAACTACACTTACTTGTGTGTGTACTAGTATACTAGTAAAAGTGCAGATATATTGGATGTTGAGAATATGATGGTATGGGTAGCTACCGAATACCTGCTAGTGTAGTTGAGTAGCTTGACTATATGGGTGTATAATAGCAGGATATGTATAGAATGTGTGAATTGGTGTGTGTGCCCATACATGGGAATGAATGTGCATGGTTGCATGAATCCTAATAGACAAATATGAATGTCTGCGTGCATACTTGCTATTAGAATAATAATCTGGTGTGTATCAGCCAATGTGTATTTGGCTATATGTAGGCTTAGATATCTATATTTGGAATTAATGTGTATACCACTGCGTGAACATAATGAGTATGTGCATATAATTGGGTTATATAAAGTATCTATGTGGTGTATTGGTTGATGTGTATATGCGAATATTTATATGGTTATATGGATTCCTATTAAATATGTCTTAGCGGAGTGTCGGGATGAGAAGATGTATGTGCAGTGTGTAGTAAAAGCATATGTTGTTATATGTATATTGGTTGAATGGATATATACTTATAAATATCCTTGTTTGTTTATCTGTGAATCTTTCCAGCATGGTTTCCTGTCTAGGTGTGTCATAGATAAGTGTATTCCTGTATATATGCATGTCTGTGTAAGTCTAAAGTAGAGCGTGTGTGTATGTATATTCATATGAAGTGGGGATATGAATGTGATGAGTATGAAACATAGGTGTATATATATAGATATACTAGTCATTACCCGTGTCCATAGGACACGGTTTATTTAAGATATTCCTATCCTCAAAATTTTAGTTCCCCCCAAAATTAAAGCACAATAACTGTTATGTAGTTCCCTCTAAAAGTTAAATGATTTCATTTTCCCCCCACCAAGAGGTTCCCCATAAAATACAAACATCCCCCAATTGTTTCATAGATTTTTCAAATTCAAACTTTTGGTGCCATGATGATAAAATATCTTTCAAACTTTAAATTTCAAACTCCCATCAAAATTTCAAAACTCCCACTAAAATTCAAACTTCCCCCAAAGTTTCTCCCAAAATTTCAAAATTCTAACTAATTCTTGTTTATCCTAGTCATCATATATGTTTGTCCTAGTCAGCCCTAACCTTTATCCTATTAGGACATAATTCAAAATCTTCATCAAATATAGAATAGATATCCAAATTCTCTTGTCCAAATTCTCTTATCCAAATTCTCTTGACCAATTTCTCTTGATAACATCCCTCTTTTAAATAATAGATATCAAAATTCTCTTGTCCAAATTCTCTTAACCAAATTCTCTTGTCCAATTTCTCTTGATAACATCCCTCTTTTATATAATATATATCCAATTTCTCTTGTCCAAATTCTCTTATCCAAATTCTCTTGTCCAATTTCTCTTGATAACATCCCTCTTTTATATAATATATATCCAATTTCTCTTGTCCAAATTCTCTTATCCAAATTCTCTTGTCCAATTTCTCTTGATAGCATCCCTCTTTTATATAATAGATATATATTTAATGAATGGAAGTGGATGAAACTGTTTGATAAGCGGGTATTAGTATGCGTTTGTTTGTTTGCATATTTATATGTATACGCGTATGTGAGGTGTAGATGGATGTTTATAATTATTTGCTTATTAAGGTTGTATGTGCGTAGGATGTGCAAAAGTAGTTACATATATAGCGTATGGCGGAGAATGTGTTATGTTTGTGCACTATTGTATGCATTGTGTATGATATATGTGCATATCTGTGTGAGGCAGTAGGTGCATTGCTATGGATGTGAAGTTACGTGTATATTTATTTATAGCATGATTGTGAACCTTATGTGACGCAGTCATGCACGTGTTAGTACATACACGTGAATGTATGTGTGGATGTGACTGAATGATGTGTATATAGATAATTATGTGCCTATACATGTGAGTGAGCCTATATGACTAAGTGTTGGGTGTATAGGGATCCGGTGTACGTGCGATGCGACACCATGATAGTGACCTTGTTTATCAAGTAATGGTGCGTAGATTAACATGTATTGTTGTATGCTTATGCATGGATATAGACGTATATGTGTATATATAAGCAGGTAGAATATAAGCCGTTATACTTGAAGGTATCGTGATATGGATACGATGTGATGTCGTATGCACATGGATATGAGTAGTGATCTAAATACGTGTAGTAAACGTATAGAGACTTATTTGTGGTGTGTGATGTATATGTTAATGCGTGAATATGTGTGCCTAGATATTTATGTGACGGTCATATATGTATGTAAGTCTAGTGACACACGTAGCGATGTGGGTGTGCTACTAGATGAGTAATATGATGTATCTGCTACTTGTGTGCGATGTGAATGTGTATGGATGATAGTGAAGTATATAGTGTATATAAGTATAGGGTAGATATGTATAATTGTTTACTTCATGGGTAGTAAGACCATCATACCTAGCTGACCTAGGTAAGGTTCACACCCTAGGAAGTCCGAGGGCGGACTTTACTTTAAGGTGGGTAGGATGTCATGCCCTATTTTGCACTATACGTGTATTCTACTGAATACGCGTGGTATTTCTATCTACGGTGCATACGTAGGCATGAGATAAACGAAGACATCGATGTATGTGACATAGTGAGAGGGGGATTGGGACGTAATACGTGGCTAAGGGAAGTGAATGCGAAGTGTGAAAGCAGAGAAGTGTGAAAGCAGAGAAGTGTGAAAGACGTCGTCGGTGTAAAATAACAGTGGTATTAGACGTGAGTGTGTAATGCATGAATGCATGCATGGATGTGTGTGGATGTGTGTTAGGGGAGCCATGCTAGTGTGGAAAGGGGTTAGTGGTCAATGTCAATCCCCGTAAATTTTTAGAAAGGTCAGGGGCAAAACGGTCATTTGGGCTTAAATTGCTGTGCGTACATACCCAAGTTGTGTGAGTGTAAAGTAATGGCAAACTTGTAAATACTTGAAACATGGGAGGGTATTTTGGTCATTTCCACATGGAATATTCCCTTGGAATATTCCTTTCTTGGAGGATAAGAAAAGAATAAGAAAAGGAAGGAAAAAGAGAGATAAACCTAGAATCTTCTCTCTTTCTCTCATTCTTTCGTTCCCTTTCTCATTTCCCCTCTCTCTCCCTCACCATGGCCGGCCACCCTCCTCACCATGGCCGAAAATTCTTCACCAAAAAAAGGAGGAAGAAGAAGAAAAAAAAGAAGTAGAAGAGAAAGAGAAAGAGAAGAGAAAGAGTGCTTCTTTGAGGTAGGAATCCACTTGGCTTGGAATTCCATGAATTAATTTTTCCTATTAAGAATTTATAGCATGTCTTATTTAATTTGAATTAGTGATGGTGAAATTTCATGAGATATGTTTCAATTTCACAATTTTTCCCTTGAAATTCTTAGCAAAACTATCTCTTTAAATTTCAGAAACTTTGATGTCTGATTTTGCCTTGTTCCTGATTACTGTAGCTCAAATTGGGTTTCGAAAAAATATGAGCATGTAGATCATGAAATTCTATCCCAAAATCATATAAATTTTGATATAGTTTCAATTCAGAAATTAGGAGAAATAATTCCATCTTTACAGCATGTCTGTTTGAATTTCTGAGTTGACACAGTTTAGTAAAATTATCCTACAGAGATGCACACATCTTGGACTTTATGATTTTGGTATTGTTGGAAAGCTAACAAGTTTTTCTCAAAGTTCATCAGACTGCTCCTATGTCGAAATTCTGGCTAAAACATGCCCAAAATTGGTGTTGAACACAGACCCTAAAATCTGTCTGAAAAACAGAATTGACACACTTCACTAATTAATTCATCATAAATCAAATACTTAATATTTTTGCATGATATTTTATCTGTAGATCCATAACTGTTATATCTTCAACTTTCATTTATAAAGTTTTGTTAAATTCCCAAGAGAAATGGATGAAATATGTTGATCTTTATGGTTGTTCTTGCAATTTCAGCAAGCTGAAAATACTAAGTGCTATTCTTATTCATTAAAAGTGGTTAATTGGCCATCATTGTTCTTACTTAATATGGTTGTATGATGACATGAATGGTCATGCCCTTGGTACATGTAAATTTTATCGTGTTGCTTTGTTACGAATGATGCCCGCCAGGTGTTCGATGAAATGCCTGAATGAAGGCAAATGCTTGAAATGTGAGAAATGCTCAATCGTGTGAATATGAATTGAAATTTGAGATAAATTTGTAATGTTGGGAGCATGTCATGCATGGTACTATATCTGATGTGATGATGGGTTGGTATGAATACAATGGAGGGCATGACACTTCGGTGTATGACCCATGTTGAGATTAATATGAAATGTGATGCCATGCAACATGACTTCTTCTTTATTAAAATGATGAAATGAAACTCTTGAATATCTCAATCCTCTCTAAGGAGGGTGAGTTAGCAAATCCCGGGTTTTAAGTGGGATTTGAGTAAATTGTGGATATGAGGCCTGGACTGAGAAGTTGGGGGAAATGATTATGAGATATGTGATATTTACACCCACTCGCCTTGCCGGGAGTAGAGGGGATATACCGAGGTTGTGTTATTATGTGGAGAGCCTCACTCCTGTCAGGGACGGGGGAGCTGAGAGGCCCGGCGTACAGTGCCCGTGTCCACTGCGTCGTGTGCTATATTCACCCCAAATTTGGGGTGAAATCCAGGTCATGGTATCACGCAGTTTACCCAAGTTCCAATTAATTCAATTATAATACAATAAAATAAGAATTTGCGTGTTACTCCTTCTGCTGACAGCACTTCCTCTTTCCATTTGCCTGTTTCTTGGTGACTCTGTGTTGTGCCTCAGACAGCTGTACTCTCTTTTTATTAGATAATGTTGCTTGAATACTTGTGTTATTATTATTATTCTTATTATTATTATTATTCGTGCTAACCCTTTTCTTGCAGTAACTTGACATGGACCGCAGGTATGATTCCTTTGATTATTTATTTAATTTTCACTATATTACTTAGATTCATGCTCCACTTCTCTTGCTTGCCTTGTAATCTGATAACCTTAAAACAGAATTCCAAACCCAAGTTGGTTCCTACTGGGGCACACATTGATGTGATCCTCCTTATTTTTCAGGTAGCAGTCAGTTGGAAAGCCTGGGAGACTTGAGAGTCTGGAGTTGAGGGTGTGGGATAATTCAGGGTGTTTGTGTTGTACTCTGGGGTAGTGGAGTTGGTAGCACCTTTTGGGAGGTGTAACCTGAGTTGAAGTTCATTTTTGTATACTTCATCAGATGTTGGGTTGGCTTTATGTATGTGCACGTGGAAATTGTATATGTACTCCTTGTGATGCTGTATAAATGTCTTGTGATCCTTGTTGTTATATATGGAGCAGTACAGGTACTATCTCAGCATGTACGCAGTGGCCTGCCTTTGCTCATTCAGTTTCCTCTTCTCTCTCCTTCCCTCTCTTTTCACTCTCACTCTGCAGGATATTTGGTCAAAAAAAATTTAATTGCCAGGTATTCTGGGGAAGGGGCCGTGAAATGTTAGATTTGGGAACAGGAAGGTCTGTTCTTTGTATGAGTGGAGGTCCAAAGTCAATATGTGACTTCCCACATGGTGGAGGACCCGATTTCGGAGCAAAGAAAACTTGTGGAAGAAGAGAAGACATACTAGAAGCAAGAAAATGAATTTGAGTAGAGAAGTGAAAATAGAAAAGCAGAGTGTCTTGCAAACGTTAATCCTCTAATTACAGAGAACCATACTTACAGCAGGCTAATAAAGGGAGATAAAGGACTGGTAAACCAACTCAATTTCACCACAAACACAATTTCAAATAAATAAAAAGAATAGACACTTGATCAGATTCACATTCTAACAAAGATAATCAAATCAAATCATATATGGCTAATAACAAACTACTCTGGATAAGTCCAAGGCGGCCTTTTTATTTCAATGATCTTCTGACGCAACAATAGGAACATCCATACTTGCCAACGGGAATATGAATTGCCAAGTCTGCTTGCTTATAAAACTGAAGTGTGATATTGTTAGATCCGGCCCAAAAGGGGGGCCTATTTAGCGGTGTTTTGTGTGTTTTATTAAAGTAGGGGTATTTGGGTAATTAGACATTTAATTAGAAGGTTATAAATAGGGCGATAGCCGGCCGGCCCTAGGCATGCGAATTTTGATGATTTTGTGAGAGAAGAGATAGTTCTTCGGGAAGGTGTAGACGTTCATTATCAATCGGCGTCTTAGGAGGGATGTTATCCCTTTGATTGTAGCCCGTTATCTTATTTTATTTCAGTTTTTATTCAATAAACTGTCAGATTTTGCCGAATCCTATCATTTTGGTATCAAGCACGTCGATCCATGGCGGCGGCTACGAGATCCAAAGATCGGATCGATGCGGTGGAGGAGAAATTGACAGGAGAGATCGAGGGCATTAAGGACAAGATCTTGAGCATGAAAGAAACCCTAACGGATCATAGGGGCATAGTTGAAGCAACACGGCGAAGCCCTAGCCCAAATCATATTCCAACTTGGTGAGATCTCGACGCAATTGAAAGGAGGAAACGCGAATCGGAAAGATTGGATGTTCACGTATCCAGAGGATAGCGAATCGGAGGTGGATGAACATCGTCAGGAGGTCGACGGCCCCAGCAGGAACCCCGGTGGTGGCGGTGATAGCGGCAGCCAGCAGGAGGGTCGACGGTAATAACCCAGGAAGCCGCCAGCCACCATGGGCCTTGGCAAGCCCTTGGGCCCCTCCCACGGGGCCCTGGGGGCCGACGACGCAGCAACAGGCCCTGCACTGCCGAGCAGCGGCAAGGCCGCTGGGGCCCCGGCAACCACTGGCAGGGCACGGCGGCCCCTTTTCAGGGCCGCCGAGGCTCCACTGACCAAAGAGCACCCACCATGGGGGTTTTGGTGCACAGCAGGATTGGTTTCAGCCCACGGGGACTATCAGCCCTATTTGGAGGACCCGACAAGTGGTTTCGACGATGGATTTGACCCGGAAGTTTTTCAGGAGTATGGTGATGATGGAGGAGGGTTTCGGGACCCAAACCGACCCTCGGTATGGTAATGACAGATGGCGACCTACATCCCACACCCATGAAGGACGCCCTGGAGACTTTGGAGGAGATTACAGAGACTTTCAAGAGGAGCACGAGGGGATGTTTGGAGGCGACGGTGGGGGAGGGCATGGAGGTCGAGGAGGCCCACGAGGGGTCACGATTTCCTTGATGGAGGCCAACATGTGAGTTATGAGCGACACCATGAGAAGTGGTAGCACTACCACCAGCCTAGACACGACGGGGGACGATGAGACCAAGAGACATTCAATATGGACATGTTGCGGAAGCAGAAGAAGCATGTCTTCGAGGGAGAGGACACAGTGTCGTGGATCTACAGGGCAGAAAGGTTTTTTAGGGTCTCCCGCATGACAGAGGAGCAAAAGCTAGAGGCAGCGACGATTTCTCTGGATGAAAAGGCCCTCGCTTGGTTCCAGTGGAATGATGAGAAACGTCCTTTTCGCTCATGGGAGGAAATCAGGGACCAAATGGTGGAGAGGTTTAGAGATTCCCATCTGGGGAATGTGAGAGAGCAGCTGATGTCACTCACGCAATAGGGCACCGTGAGGGACTATCTGGAGAGGTTTGAGGCACTGTCGTGGGGGAGTCTGACGAGATGATGGAAAGCACCTTCATGAAGGGGCTGAAGGCTACTATTCGAACAACGGTCCGCATGCAGAAGCCTCAGAGCCTGATGGAGGCAATGTAGTATGCTCAGATGGCAGAGGACTGTCAGTTGAAGGATATGAGAGCGAGAGGTGGTTGGAATAGACCGGGCTCCCGCAGTGTTTCGACCGTGACTGGAGAACAAAAGACAGCTTTAGGGACAGATCAGGCGAGTATTGAGAAGACTGTGGAGAAGAGCAGCGCACCGCCAACAAAGGGCCAATTTCTGAGGATGACTGATGCCGAAATGAGGAAGAAGAGGCAGAAAGGGCTGTGTTTTAGATGCGATGAGAGGTTCACCCCAGGGCACCTTTGTAGGGACGCACAAGCTGCAAGTGCTGATAACTAGGAATGACGAGAAAGATGTCGTGGAGGATGAAGAGCTCGGGGTGGACGACAACTCGCACTTGGAGTAGGACCGCCAGCGACTTTATGCACCACCTTGAGGACAAGATGGATTTTCGGGGGCGAAGTAATGTTAGATCCGACCCAAAAGGGGTGTCTATTTAGGGGTGTTTTGTGTGTTTTATTAAAGTAGGGGTATTTGGGTAATTAGACATTTAATTAGAAGGTTATAAATATGTGGATAGCCGACCGGCCCTAGGCATGCGAATTTTGATGATTTTGCGAGAGAAGAGATAGTTCTTCGAGTTCTTCGGAAAGGTGCGGACGTCCCTTATCAATCGACATCTTGGGAGGGAGATTATCCCTTTGATTGTAGCCCGTTATCTTATTTTATTTCAGTTTTTATTCAATAAACTTTCAGATTTTGCCGAATCCTATCAAATATCAATATAAATGGCCCAGACCTACATCATTTTCATGTGACAAATACATCGTTCCATCAAAAAATTATTGGAGGTATGTTTACATATATCGAACACTTCCAGGCTTAATTATTTCTAGCAAACTCCTAAGAATGAAATTGTAAATGCTGAACCCTACAAGGCAATAGAGTCGGAAGTAGGGTTATATCCATTTGTTTTAGAGGATGTGGCCCACAAGAACATTTGGCACAGTGAAACCATTGGAGACAAATTCTTAAATTTTTATTCGCTATCATGAGATCATGTATATGTTCTTTCTTGTTCATTATTAGTTTCAATTTTGCAATCAGAAAGGTATCCTTTAAGTGATAAAAGTAGTTTTAAACATGAGTAAGGATATGCACTACAAATATTTTGCAAACCAAGAACATGCGATTTTCTTGTGGAGTCCGCAACTAAACATAAGGTTTGGGCTTCTTCTTCATCATAGCCTTCATCCCAAAAATTGGGGTCGGATTCACGGACTTAATAGAAAGAATGTCAAGATCATGATCACATCAGATCATGATGTCGGGCACAAAAAGTTCCAGTTATCCAACTTTCTTCCTCAAGGGGTCCTTTTTCTAAATGTATTCCTCAATTATATATCAAGAGAAAAATCTATATAACAAAAGAGGGAGACCCCCCATGACTGTGTCCTATGTGGCACTGTCCCCTCAGCCGTGGGGATCCCCCACTCTAAAAAAATAAATCCCTTGCCCCCCACCCACATCCCATTTATTTGCATGTTTGCCCTTGGTTTTTGCATTCTTGTCCTTTTATCCTCCCTTTAACCCCCCCCCCTCCCCCGACGATAACGACACCCCCCCACACTTCTCGCTCATTTTCGGTTGCGCACGTGCACCCTGCCCTTTTTGTGGGGGTTATATTTACTCCGTGCACTGTGTGCACGGGTAATTTCTAGTATTCTATAATCTCCAACACAAGCCAAGGTTATGAAAGTGCTTGCTGAGATAAAGGTTCCCAAAGAACATGAACCCAGAAAACACCCCCCCCCCCCAAAAAAAAAAGAAAAAAGAAAAAAGAAATAACAGCTTAAAATTTCAGGTATAAGGCAATCCCACACTGTTCAGATAGCAAAAGGTGCCAACTAAAGAATATTGATTGACCCAATTCCATCAAGTGGATAATCTACAAGTGATGTCTTTAACGAAGATACCTAAAACTTTAACAAACCATATAAATACTGAAAATATAGAACTACATATTCTTGATCTACTCTCCATCAGCATTTATTTCACAGCCTTCTGCATATGCATAGCCGTCAGCCTTTTTGTTCAGCATCTGATCTTATTTATACCTTTCTTGTGAAATAAATCCAAACTGATGTGATCAGAACCGAGAACTTCAATAAATACTAAACAAGATCCAGTTACTCCACCCTTTCACCCAATTCATGATTCCTTTATTAATTGTAAGTAAGTTGTTATTGCCGAGAATGGATGGTACCTTGACTCCATGGGTTCCCCCTAGAGCCAAATTTCCATAATATACCAGATAGGTGCTTTGGACATGTCTTTACAATTCAAAAGAGGAAAAAAAACAATCATGGATATATTGTACTGCTCTATGCCTAAGTGTATTGGACCATAAAGAGGGTCCAAACTGATGTTATGCAAAAATGATAGCAAGATTCAGTCATCTATATATTTAAAAGAATACGACACAAGCTTCTACAGTACAACTATGAAGCCCAAAGAGGCATTCTTGAATGTGGATGCATGACTAAACCTGATAATTGCTTAGATATAAGCACTACTAGCCATATGGTCATTTTAATCAAGGTCTCACTATACTGATGATGCTGCGTCAAAAATCTGAAGTGCCAATGGAAAAGACATGAGAAAGTTCATTAGTAATCAAAATAACAATTAATTAACATTTAAATTATGTTCTAGAATATGTGCAAATGCATGGCCAATAAGATGATGTTGTGTATCTCACGGATGTCAGGAAAACAAGAGCTATAGTATACAGAATGAGCACAACTGCGGAGGTGTAGCAGATGCACAAACTGAGGATAAGTTGAAGAAAATGACAAAAGCAGCAAAGCATGCTCAACCAAAGTGAAGACAAATTGAGCATTTAAAAGCAAGTATTTTCCCGCGTCTCTTGAAGGCCAGATGAAGACAAAAAAGCAAGCACTGACAGAACAACACATCAAATTGGAAAACCTGACCAGAAGAAATACACATCACATCTGATATTTCTATTAACAATAATAAGTAGAATGAGGAATCCACCAACCAACCCAAATAGCTTGAACAAATGCTGATGATCATAAAGAATCTAAGACATTTTAAAATACATTTTATATCCATAAATTGTCAATTGCACTGATTTATGGACTTCCCTGTAGTTAGACGTTCATCAGTTACATACATGCCAAGCATTTTGTTTGATCATGAGTAGGGGAAATTACACCAAAATATCACATCGTTTCACCACATTTTCCTAAAATACCTATCATTTCAAAACTTTCAATTTGCTACACAAGCAACTGCGTTGATTAACGGTGCTGACTGATGTCTGTTTTGATGAAAATACCCATGCATTAACGGCCATGGTTTTCTTTTTAACTCAAAATTTAAAAAATCAATCAATTTTCAGTATTTCATCAGCCAATGGTGATGACGATGAACCTTGAATATAAAACCTGAATTGAATTAAGGGAAGAGAGGGAAGAGAGGGAGGGCAAACAGATGAATCTTGAAGAAGGCAAGCAAGTTTCAGTTTCGTCTTCATCATCAATTCAGTTTTTCATCCTCAATTCAAGTTTCATCTTCTTCCTCACTTCAATTTACATGATTCAGGTGTTTAAAACCAAAAAAAAAAAATCAATTCCATTAACCCTGTGTACAAGTCAATTCTGTGTCAACATGTCATCAATTCCTCAATTCAATTTTAGAATCATTTACACGAAACTCAATTCATCAAATAAATGCAGACAAATCAATTCATCAATTCATCAAGACCAGATGATATGTCGGCAATTCATCAATTCAATTCAAACTTTTACACAAACCTCAGGTCTCGACATGACATGTCGACACGGAATTGACGACCAGAGGTTTGTGTGAAAAAATTCAAGTTTCAGCAGAGCATCAGCAGATGAAGATGAAGAGAGGGAAGAGAAGAGGTCATGTTTCATCTTCAAATCAACCTTCAACTGCTTCTTCATTAACTCCCATCACATCTTATGTCAATTCCATTAACCTTACTGGATCACACTTGCTCATTGTTACCATCTTCGGCTTATTCACATTAACCCCCATCACATCTTCCACCAATTTTTGTAACCACATCTCTTTCATCTCCTTCCTCCTAAATATCTAGCTGCCACCCGTCAGATGTATGATGTTTTGAACCCCGATCTCATAATCCTTGACCAGTTTCTCGATGTCCACATTGATATCGATCCCAACAAACTTGAAGCAGGGTCGAAGAGGACGGGGTTTTAAACGGTGAGGGCAGATGGGATTGAGTTGGAGCAGATGATTTGGAAGACAAGGCAACAGCTTCCCACGTAGGTTGGCGGACGATGACGGATAGACGTGAAGAGAGGAAAGAGATTTTATTAAAAAAATTGATTGCATTTTCTTATTCATATAATAATGAAGCAATAGTAAAACAATCAAACGTACATCATGTGCTCATCACAAATTTTTGACAGTCAACTCACATTAGGTAGTTACATGAAATTAGCTCAAATATTAAGGTATTAAGTAGGAAGGTTTTAAACATTAGGTATTTTAGTGAAAATGGGGCGAATCATTAGGATGTTTTGGGGAAATTTCCCCTTATGAGCAGAATATGAAGTTATGAACTGTTAACAATAATGTATAACTCTGAAAGAAACATGAACATAAAGGTTAATTTTTTAACTCATTGAATTATAATACCTGCTGAAAATCACCGACCCCTCTCCCTTGCAAATGCAAGCTCCCCGACCCATTCCCCTCGTTCAATTCCACAGGCTCCGGCTTCGGATTGACCACCACGAGCTCATCCAGCTTGCTGGTAGCATCATCCTCCTCTTCCCCAATGTGCAGCAATCTCCATATCTCCGACGAAAGATCGGAATCCCCCTTACTATGCCCCTGCTGCCATAGATTAATCATCGATCAAAATCACCACAAAAAACCTAAAATTTTCAGACAACAAAACAACGCCCAATTCCTGATTCTTACAACGAGCGACGTGGCCGGCGAGGCCTCGCTGAGCTCTGCCTTCCACTCGCGGAGCATCTGGTTGACCTGCTCCTCGAGAACGGCGACGTCGCCGGCACGGCTCTCACGGCGGGCGGACTGGAGGTCGGAGAACATCCCCTGGAGGTCGGAGACGCGGTTTTTGGCCTTGTCCTTGAACTGCTGATGGTTGGATCCTCTCCCCATTGGATCGCTGGGATCGATCTGCTGATGGTCGATCTTAGATCAACAGTAAAACCCTAGGAGAGAGAAGAAGAAAACGAGATTTGGAAGAATCTTGGGAATGAGAACTGAAGGGAGCAGAGGAGGGCGGAGGATGAGGGGTTTACTTTTGGTCCGACTCGTTTCGTTTCTTTTCTTTTTCCTTTTTCTCGCCGCTTTTTAGCCTTTATACCTAATAATATATATATTAGTTAGCTAACGGGGTGAAAGCACGGCGCGGCAAAAAGGAATTATGCGAGAAGAGGATGGGAGTTCGGTACACACCTGTGGCTTTTTTTAATGGGCCTCGGGCCTTTGGGCTATTGGACTTTAGATCTTAACATGGCTCCCTTAGATTGTGTCTATTTTTTTATTTCATATTGAGAATAATGGTACCATATGACATATGGTGTTAACGCTAATGTACATCATAAAAAACTTCACACACACTTATTTTTTCAGATGATTGGGTCCGTTCATTTTAATTTACTTATTTTTTTCAGATGATCGGCTCTTCTTTTTAATTTTCATCTAAACCTCAAAACATAGATAACCAAACTCGAGAGGGGTTTGCTCTATTATTCATCCGTCGCAAATTTTAATGTTTTGCAAGAATAGAAGTTTTTGATACGGGTGGATAAACGAGCAAACCCATTGGGTTAACTCAGCATTTGGTGTTTTAATGTTTTCGAATATAAAGATCGAAATGAACGGCTCTAACGAAAAAATATGAAAGGAAGAGCTTTTCGAGATACGAGGCCTTAGTTCATATGTCATATGATACTATTAAGGCCAAAAATGAGCGGTACAGTTGTCAATCTGACGGGGACTCACGGCGCTGAGCTGTAGCCTAGTCAGCCTTTGGAGTGGGACCCTCGGTTGGATGAACCGGGGTCGGTATTTGGTCGTTGACCAGGGTACGACCATTGATCGACCCAAGAACGATCGTCGAATTGGCCGTTCGAGGTTGAAGAGCTTGATATCGACCTTAGGCGTTGGATGGCAACCGTCGGTCTGCACCACAGAGAGTCGTTGGGGGGGTCAGATCTGGGTTCCGACCCAAATCCCCTCCGATGCTTAAGTTAGTGAGGAACTTAAGGGAGAGAGGGAGCTTGGTGTAATAGAGATCGACCCACTAAGGTTCGTCCCTAGTAGGGATGGCAGTAATGGCCTGACCTGCCCGGCTCGACCTGGCCCGACCCGGTTTTGACCCGGCCCGACCCGGCCCGCAGCCGGGTTGGGGCAAGCTTGGGCTTTGTATGCGCCCCGGCCCGCCCCGACCCGACCCGGTAAACTATAGAGGTTTACTATTTTGATGCAGACCATGCACTCAGCGAATAACCCATAACTCATACTCTATTCCACGGTTCTCCTAATTGGGCCAATTCCCAATTCCAAATTACTAAATAAATCAAAATTCTCCCAATTCACATAATAAAATTTTTATTTGGGATTCATATGGATGGCATTAATAACTTGGCCCGACCGGCCCGGCCCGGCCCGACCCGGTTTTGGTAAGAAAGAACACGCCCCGCCCCGCCCCGCCCCGCGACCCGCCCCGCCCCGGCCTGTAGATGGGTCGGGGCAAGCTTGGGTAGTTAAATACCCGCCCCGCCCCGCAATATTGCCATTCCTAGTCCCTAGACTAACAACACAGGCTCGAATATAGAACGGAAAGGGAAGAAGATAGAGTTTCATGTATTAGCACTCGTACCTTCAAGATGGAACCCATTTACCTTTGTCCATCGGCCTATTTATAGGCAGCTCTTCCTTCATGAGGCGTAACTGCCCCTCATTGATTTGGACACGATCTTCTCCGGGATTCGAGCTAACGGCTGCCCATTTACTTGGCCCCATTAACTCCTCCTTGAATGTCGGCGTCAGTCCAATGGTTGTCTGACCCGTTCGCCCGACTCAGTCGTAGCCCACTTAGAGTGTTGGGGGTAACGGGTTGCAGGGAAGAAACGGGTCGGGTATGCGGATATCTAATCGGGCCTGTACCCGCGCACTAACAATGGCCCCCATCATTCGTTCTCGGGAGGTAGTGCTGATAGAGGCCGAATGATGAGTACTTTCATTAAATGGGACGCGGCATTCGGAGCGGCTGATTTGATTCGTGCCGTCAAAACTTCCCGTCTTCTAATGATCTCAACCGTTACTTTTGGTGATTATCCGACGTGTGTCGGTCATTGGATACTGAGCCGGCAGAGTCCCTTTGCGTATAAGAAACCGGGGTTTGCGAAGCCAAGTGTTGTTGCACTTTTGTCTCTTGGCAATTTGAAGGAATTTTTTCTTCTTTCTCTTACTTCCAGCAACTAAAAATGGCAGGCATTGCGTATAGAGACTTGACTTCGGAGTTGGATCGGGCTTATGAAGACGACCGGAAGAGGAAAAGGGTCGAGGATGAAGAGGAAGAGGAGGTGGAGGAGACATAACACTTCCTTCGGGGCTTGGGGGAGGCTGGAGGCTCTTCAAGCCAAGCTGTCGGGACTTTGAAGGCGGCTTCTTCTGACCTCCGTTGTGGGGCCGAAACTTCTGCCATCCCGCTTATCGATAGGTGGCCACACGAGGATATTGTTCCTTCGGTCTCTTCCACCGGCTTCATCCCTCCGGAGTTCAGCCACATCCTGCAGTCCAACCGGATTTCGGTGGGTCTCCATGTGGAGAGTCAGGGGAGCCCTTTCTGCCCCCGTTCATTGTGGGGAGAGACGAGTAGGCCCTTCTGGACTTCGGGGCAGGGGCCCGTCTGTCGGAGAATATTACTCTGCCAAGGGATTTTGACTTCCTGCATGGGTTCGATATTGAGACGATAGCCAACAGCTTCGTTCCCAATGGTCTTCAGGTTCGTTGTCGTCGACCCTTCTTCCCTTGTTCTCCCTTCTGGTTTTTCTGACTGTCGCCCTATACATGTGACCATTTTTGGTGCCTGCTTGCGTCGCAGGACCCTCGACCTGATCGAGGGGCAGCACCGGCTGGAAGCTGCCGAGAACCAGGCTTCCGAGCTCCGAGCCCAGTTGAGGAAGCTGGAGGATGACTTGGGGGCGACTATGTCCGCCAAGGCCGCGTCGGACTGGGCGACTGCGGAGGCGAAATCCAGTTATGTCTATGTATCAATCACCAGAAAGCAGGCGGAGGCTCAGTGGGTGAAGGAGCGATCTTGATCACTCCTTATTTTACACCTTTTTTCCGCATGTTTGCATGCCATTTAGATCGCCCAAATCATGTTTTTCACGATATATCGACGATATTGCGATGCTTTTCACGATTTGTTGTTTTTGTCGCATTTCAGGTGATTTGGCGCGATTTGGAGTGATCCCGAGATGCGCTTACTCTAGACGGTCACCAACGACCTCCCCGAGGGGTATTTTGCTGTTGGAGAGGAGCGGAAGAAGAATGAACGTCGCAGGAGCGACGAGGAGGCCAAAACAATCAGATTGGGCATTTTTTGTGTCCCACTCGGCCGAGTGGAGGAGCCACTCGGCCGACCAGCGAGACACTGCTCGGCCGACCAGTTCAGACACGATTTCTATGTGCACTCGGCCGAGCACCGAAGACCACATCGGCCGAGTGACGACATCACGTCCGCCCGAGTGGCGCCCAGACGAAGCCCCTCCAAAACATCCGAGTTACTGTTTTTCGGCTGCCTGAACTTCAGAAGACCCACTCGGCCGAGTGGATTATCCCGTCCGCCCGAGTATCATGAAGTCATCGGCCGAGTGACGACAACTCACTCGGCCGAGCCGCCCCCGAAGTAGAGACCCCTGAAGGCCCTGACTTACTGGAAAATTACAGGGTTTCTCACTCGGCCGAGCGACTTTTGTCACTCGGCCGAGTGCGATGCGCTGCCTGTAGCGAAAACTGCGGAAAACAGGCTGTGCAGGGGTATTTTGGTCACGATTTTTGGACGATTTTTGGGGCTATTTAAACCCTGTTTTTACCCTAGTTTTGGGAGCTCTCTCTTAGATTTTTTGCAGCTTTTTAGATTAGTTTTTTAGCTTTATTCTTGTGATTGGAGAAGGAGCAAAACTTGGATTTTTGTTGGATTAATTGAAGAACTACATTGGTTTGCATCTCTTTTCCTTAAAAATTCTATTTTTATTGTTTATATCATTGTTGTGATGAATTCTATTGCTTATCTCAACGATTATTTTTGTGATCTTGCTATGATTTGTGAGTAGTCTCCACGTCTTGGGGCGTGGGGATGAACCCTACAAGCCCACTTTCATATTTGTGATGAATTGGTAGAAATTGAGCTAGAATTGCTATTAGAGATTAGATTGGGATCAATTTACTACGGATGGCTAGGTATTCATATCAATTGGGATTTGCAAGAGATTGGATCCCAATTTGATAGGAAGCCCTAGAAATCCGAATTGGGTTGGAGTCGGATTTTTCGAAGTATCGGTTTGCAAGAGATTTGACCGATACTAGGATTCCCGGTTGCAATTCCAGACCGATACCCGTTTGCAAGAGATTGGACGGGTAGGAACTATCCTAATCTAGATCGTGGACCGAGTTTGCAAGAGATTGGGCTCGGTGCGCGATTGGACGATGATGTTGATCCTAATGCTAGCTTCCCTAGGGTAGGGTTTGCAAGAGATTGGACCCGACCCTAGGATAGCTATAGACCGGCAACAGCGCGTGAGCGTGAGCTTGGTTCTACATTCAGTTGCAACTAGTCCATCCGAATTCTCATTCTAGCAATTTTGATACCGATGAACCACATTTATGAAGTACGGTGTGTAGCGGGGATTCCCCATTCCCTAGACGTTCTTTATTTGATTTGATATTTCGCACATTTGTCTGACGATTGTGACAGGATCGCCAAAGGCAAATTTCTCTTCTTAAATAGCCAGGTTGATCGGAGCAAGCACAGTCATTCGTCCTCCATGTGTTCGATATCCCGCTCGCTGCTACACCGTGCACTTGCGGTAAAACTACAACCGTTCTTTTTGGGTCACGTGCTTTTGGGTCACGTCCCTGTGTCAGATCTCAGCTCCGTGCTGAGCTCGAGGCATCGAGGAAGGAGGTTGCTGACCTTCAGGTTAAGCTTCTCGAGAAAGGGAAAGAGGTCGATGCTTACAAGGCTCGAACCACCTCCAAGATGGATAGGGTGGCGAGAGTGATAAAAGACCTTTTTACACCTGACGATGCCTCGTCTTCCTAGTTTTCGATGAATCGCCACTTTTGTAAGACCACTTTTGAGCGAGTTATATGTAATTAAAAAGAATTCTTGCAATAGAAAAAGAACTTTTTGTGTTTGTTCTTTCTCTTCTTTTTTTGGAATCCTCGTCAGCATTGTAGACATGTGCGAATGTCCCCCCTCCCCCCCCCACGACGTAAGTTTAGCTGACTTGGGTCATTGGAGTGTCATG